>CM028681.1:19674134-20898704 GCA_016760335.1 Gastrodia elata
TTAGATTTGTTCAAGTACACTTAATAAGTTTATCTAAAGGAATTCACTACATCTAACTTACTATTATAAGTCAGATTAATACTCATATTTTATAAAACAAGCAATACTTAGTGCTAATCAAACTCTAATTTAATTAAAAAAAAATGATTAGCATATAAGTATAAATCCAACCATCAGAATTTCATGAAATTTGAAACCCAAGTTCTAATTAACCATACAATTAATCAGAGCATAAGTTTACTAAGATCCAGTGAGTATAAATTCTAATATTCACTAACATGTTTTAACAAAATTAGGGCATAACTAGAATTACAGAGCTCAGAAAAATAATCTACTTAGCACATGCATTCTAATCATCATTAGTGAACTAATAGCACCCTAAGCATGCATGTTGGATAAGTAAAATTACTAAGTTACCCTAATTAAGATGCACTGTAATTAAGCAATAATTAAAGATCTAACATCAGATGTATGATTTTAGTTTATATTTAGGTCCCTGATGATTTTCTGATTATTTTCATATATAATATTATAGGGTTTGGACCAGTGGATTAAAAGTTATTCAAATAATACATTCTGTATTTCCAATAATTCCGATTTAATTTAAACAGCTCAGCCCAATTCCAAACCGCGCAGGTCGACCGGGGCCCGGGAGACCCGGTACTATCGCACAGCGAGGGTCGTGGGTCGACCCGGCCCACACAGAGCTTTCGTCCCCGCGCCTCCATCCCGAACCAGGGACCCAATTAGGGGAACCCTAATCGCAAAATCCCGGTGCATCCTGACTACGGCATGACCAGGACTGGATCGATACCTGATCCCCAGGGTCAGACGCGTCGAATGGGACTCCAAGCCCCCTGTGATATAGTCTGGATTGGCCAAACCTTGCTCACCTGAGGGCTGCTCCTTTGGAGCTACTGTGTGGAGATAATTCTCCCCACAGATGCCACGCCAGACCCCCGGCTCGATCCCTACACCATCAGGGAGATCAGGCGGATCGAAGCCCTCTGGTCTGAGGGTCTGGGGTGGTCTGGATCATCGGGTCCTTACTCGACTGAGGCGATCCTTAAGGAACTCAATTTGATTGATCGATTCGATCAATCGGAGCTAACCTAGATCTTAATCTCGATACCATTGGGTTCGAGACGCCAATACGAACTCAGACGCATCAAAATAGAGAAGGTCTGAGCCTCATTGGCTCAAAACCGGCAACGGGAGTACCCTGGTTGACGGGGGAGCTCGGGATGATAGCTTGAGGGCTCGACTGGCTCTAGCTAAAGTTTCAGATGCCACAAAGGATCCTGAACATCAGGAGAGCCTACTATCAGCGGTTCGAGAGCTCCTGGATCACCTACGCAAGCTCAGGAACATGATAATGGCTGTGAATTGCAAAGGGATCAATTGATCAGCAAGTCTCAATTGGAGCGAAGCTGGGGCTATTTATAGCCTTGGCCAAGCTTTAGTAAACTTCTGGAGGGTTAGCTCGGGCTTGGAAAAGCCCGAGAGGTCTGGCTATGGCCGAGCTCTCGAAATTTTATTTAGAGCTCGGCCGGGTCACGGGGGCCCGATTGAGGCTCCAAACTATTATTGGAATGATCCTAATAGCTTGCTGAGGTGGAAGAAGGAGTGGGGGACAAGGTCGGCAGCTGGCAGTATGGGAGAATCCTCCTGTCGAGTGCGCGAGGGAGTGGGGACGACGATCCACAATGCCGGGTGCCTCGGATGCCATCTGATCTATCAATCAGACGGTGCTATAGCTGGGATCGCATGGATCCTAACGGCCGACCGCGAGAGCGATCTTGGCCGTAGGATCCATGGAGTAGATCCAACGACAGATCCGTGGTCTAACGAGATCAAATCCTGACCCTCTGTTGAAAAGGCGCGATGGCTAGATTTGCGGGGCTCCACTGTCGTGTGACCCGGGCTCCGCAGCGGATCGCCCACGGTCTGCACAGCGGATCCCGGCTATTAATTCAGGTATAATGGTATAATTGTAATTATGAATTAATAGGAACCCTTATGTGCAATTGAACCATTTTAATTTAAATTGAATTATGGCCCAAATGATTTCCAAATTGCACCAAAATTTCACCCTTAGCTAATTTGGGGGTGAGGAATCCAAAAATGCGATCAGATTTTAATTTTGAGATCAAAATATTTTAGGTCTAATTTAGGGCATCTAGACTAATCTAATTATCATTTTGAACTTAAAGAAGTCCAATGAACTTCAATTTTTTTAGATAAGCTCAGTTTGAGGTTCTATAAGTAATGGTGTTTGAAAATTGATCAGGTTACTCATACTTTTGCAAGGTAACAACCTAGGGTTGTTACAGTACTCTTACAGAATGAGGTATTTCTAAATATAACTTTAACTAAAAATATAAGAGTTCTTTTACAAATTATAAGATCTCTTCATAACTGTTTAGTTATGCTTTCATTTCATAGTTCTAGACTATGATTATCTTAAATTGAGAATCTAAGATATTTCCTCATTTCCTTTACTTTACACTCTCTATTTTCAGTATTGTGTATTGCTTACTTCAATTTAATTTGAATACAGTCTATATTGCTTAACTTTAATTAATACTTCACTGTATGACATTTGCTTACTTAGCATAAATTTCAATTGATTATATATTTTTCATTTCATGCATATAGTAGTCTCTAGCCTTTAAAATACTTTTCCTTGCCAATTTTCAATAACAAGCTAGAATTTTAATAAAAGTGAGTATTTTTACTCAATTAATTTTATACCATTTTCTTTACA
Organism: Gastrodia elata; assembly: GCA_016760335.1. Classification (NCBI taxonomy): domain Eukaryota; kingdom Viridiplantae; phylum Streptophyta; class Magnoliopsida; order Asparagales; family Orchidaceae; genus Gastrodia; species Gastrodia elata. The sequence goes on from CM028681.1 coordinate 19,676,902, forward strand.
GTTATGCTTACTTCATTTTCCCATACTTTATAGCTTTTATAGCATCGCTGCTTACTTTAAATTGTAAATCATAATTATCATATCTTATTAATCTAAAAATATAGCCAATTTTAAAATGTGCTTAGACTGTTTAGTCTAACTACACTTTTTCTTTTCTTTGGCTTTGCCTTATCATATTTAAATACCAAAATATGACAGATCAAGAGCCCTTTTATTCAGGTGATGCAGGTCCAAGTACTTGAAGGGCTTATAAAGAATTCTTCTTCCACTTAATTATAAATAATTTACTTATATAAGTGAGAAAGAGTGATTTATTTACTGCATTTTTCTCTTACTTTTAAAAAGGTTTGTAATAATTGGTTTATAAACTGCTTAAGTTACTTTTGCCTACATTTATTAATCTGTGTTGTATCTTCTATGTTTAAAATTATTTGGAATGAATGAGTGGATTAATAAAATTGCTTGTATCGTAAATACTTGCATTATTGTATTTATTTCTTCCTTTTTATTCATTTTAACTTAACAACTACTCATAAAGTGATTTGGCCACTTAGCCTCTACACTTGATTTGCTTTCTTCTAATCAAGTGTTGGGTGCTAAGGTAATATCCCAATATTTGGATTAATCTTCTATCCAATTATTGAGGTTGTTACAAGCTCTCAGCTCCATTTTCTCCCTATCTTCTTTGCCCAGCTGAATCCCCAATTGTTGTGCTTGCTGAAGGAAGGATCTCTCATCTCAAGCTCTCAAGCCTTCCTTAGGAAATATGTCATTATCAAAGCCAATATTCCCCCTTTCCCTTCATTGATTAATCTAATGGCTTTCTATTTTGTTCTTATGCTCATTCATATATCTAAAAATCTATGTTACCTTAGTTGCATATCTATGAATCTGTATTTAAGATATAGAAGCTCATTAAAATTTTCAAATTATTGGGAAAGATATATAAATATGAAAATATGAATTTCTATACACCTAGTCCTTAAACTCCATTATTTATACTGATAACATAATTTTTTGGTGTTGATTTAGGTACCAATGGAAATGTCTCAGAAATACCTTTTCATCGGTATATATCACCGAATGTAAAGTGCTCTAGGTGGACAGTATTTGAGCCTGAAAGATGACCCGTTATAATTTTTGCACAGACGAAATCACCGTCGGGCGCTGCAGCGCGTCGCAGCGCCCGAAGTTTTGAATTTGGGTCTGCCGCAGTAGCATAATAGTTTGATGAAGCATAAAAAATATTTTCGATGAAATTAAATTTACCCACCATAGCACCCCACAGCGCCTGAAAGCGCTGCGGCGCGCCTCAGCGCCTGAAAGCGCTGCAACGCGCCACAGGGCCAAAATCCGCTATAGCGGCAGTGCCCGAAAGTGCTACAGTGTGCCGTAGCAATTGCGCTTTATAAAAAGAAGCGTCAGAGCGCACCGCTGTGCCTGGTTTTCTGCCAGAAGGCGCTACAGTGCGAAACTGTCCGGATTGGTCCAAAACCGGCTGAAATTGTCAAAACTTTACAGTTTTCAAATTTTAAGGACCCTAGTGGAGCCGAATTATATCAAATTTGAACCTAGGTTAAGTAAAATTAAGCACTGTATAATTATGTAGGTGAATTTTAATTTGCCATAGATAATAATTAATCCATAATCGCCCCTAAAATCCTAAATATTGATTTGACCATATCTTAGTCAATTATACTCCAAATTAAGAAATTCAAGATGCTAACTAGGTTAGAAATTCGGTGTCAATAGTAAACTGAAATAAAATTTAGGTTTTGACCACTATAAACTTTAGGTTGACCAAAATACTTCTAACCCTAATTAATTTATAACTTTGCCAAATGAGGTCCAACTTGGGTCTACTTCTAGTTAAAATACTCAGTGTGATATAGGAAAGCAATAGCCATTGAGTTTGCTAGATTTAGATATTAAATAGAAAAGTTAGGTTTTTGACCCCTCTTAACCCTAGAAATGACACATTTACCCTTAAACTTAAAACACTCATAACTAATCTATTAGACATCAGAATTTAGTATTCTTGGACTATGAAATCCTTAAACAGTAGACAATAATAAACTAACTAAAATTTTATACTTTGCTAAGTGAAATTACTAAAATACTCTTATAGGTTAAAATCCTTAAATTTGACCCATAAGACTTAATACATGTCCAAATTTGGTGTACTTATTGTCTATATTTATGTTAGACAGTAAGGAATCATTGGGCAGTAAGAAAATCTATTTTGGAGCCTTAAATCAAAATGTAGCTTTTTGGACCCTTAAGTAGGGGCAAAATAGTCATTTTGCTCAAAATTTAGGTTAAGTGTTCTTAACCCTTAAAATATTTTTTAAATCATTAAAAATAGTAATAAATTGATTTAGGATCAGTTTACATCTTATATCCCATAATTTGAATAATTTATCAAACATCCTAATTTAAGCTTGAAAAATCTCTAAGGATAACATGTCTTACTTAGCTAAAATTCTCTCTTAACTTTCCTAATTAAATAAAACAAAAAATAAAGATAAATTGTAATAACTATCATCAATTCTTAAAATCTCTTAAGTCCTTTATTAGGAACTTCTTAGGATCTACACTTCACTTTAAGATCTTTTCCTAAAGATTATGAATAAATCCTATGTTTGAATTCATTTAAAAATGGTTTATTCAATGAATGAAACCTTAGTTTTATTAATTTCTAGATTTTCATACTTTAATTATGATTATTTTATCTTTCAATTTTAGATTAAGATTGGAAGATTAATCCTATTAAGTTTTAATTTTGCTTAATATGATTTGCCTTATTATTTGTTCACATTTAGACTCAAACTTTAGTCATTAAAACCTACCCTTTGGATTATGTGATTAACTCCAATCTCATGATGTTTAACTTATAATCTCTAACTTAGTAGATCTTGATCAGATTTTAGTTTAGAACTTCTAAATTTATCAATTAAGGATGTGATGATTTATTATTTAACTTATAGTTATTATTGATTAAATTAAACTAAAACCTTATCAGTTTTAATTGCTTTTAACTTATAAGGTTGTGCCTCTAAGTTACACTCGATAGTAGGAATTGGAGATCCTGAACTTGAATAGTCGAGCCTTCTGAAGATCAGATTCAAGATGAAGAGCGTGTTGCCAATGGAGATCCTTAGCTTAGCTCTATTTTGTGAGGATAAGAGCTTTATTTTTTTTCATCTAACTTAATTAATATTGTAATAATGCAGGTACTATTTGACTGTGATTTTCTTACTATACTATTTATTTTGAGTTGTATGCTGTATTTTCCACTATTTATTATGGTAAATTGGATGAATATTTACTTTACCTTGCTTCCGCACTCTAATTCTGTATTAGCTTAGTGATTGACTACATAGCATATACGTATTGGCTTATCTCTCCCTTACTAGTGGAATAGAGTTTACACCAAATCTAATGTTAAGTGAGGGGTTTGCAAAAGTGACACACCACCCCTAAGCTTAATATTGTGGATTAAGGGGTGAGGTGCGACAAGTTCTAAGTCATGCACTGGATAGTTCTTTTCATGAATCTTTAAATGCCTAGATACATATGCTACTACCTTCTTCTCTTGCAGGAGAACACGTCCAAGCCCTATTATGGACATGCCAGTATAAATTTGATGATTTCTTATCTCTTGTGGTATGATTAGTACTGGGGCGGTTGTTAACGCTTGTCTTAATTGTTGAAAATATTCCTTACATTGCTGACTCTAAATGAATGAAACTATTTTTTGTGTTAATTTGGTTAAAGGTACAATTATTTCTAAAAATCCCTTAACAAATTTTTGATAATATCCAGCCAAACCGTGAAAACTGCAAATATCTATCACGGTCTTTGGTTGGGGCTTTTCCTGAATGGCGGTTATCTTTTTTTGATCAATTTTAATTCCTTTGGTATCCACTACATGGCCTAAGAAAGCTATATAATTCAGCCAAAATTCATATTTAGAATATTTGGCATATAGCTGATGATGCCTTAGAGTTTCTAGAACAATTCTTAGATGATTTTTCATGTTCTTCTTTGCTCTCAAAATAAATTAGAATATCATCAATGAATACTATTACAAACTAAGAATTTTTTGTATTAAGTTCAAAAAGATGGACGGAGCATTGGTTCAACGAAATGACATGACCATGAACTCATAATGCCAGTAGAGAATTCTAAATATTGTTTTTGCATGATTTTCATGTTCATGAACTCATAATGCCCATAGCGAATTCTAAATATTATTCTTAGATGATTTTCAAGTTCTTCCTTGCTCTTAAAATAAATTAGAATATCATCAATAAATACTATTACAAACTTATCCAAATGCGGTCTAAGAATTCTTTATATTAAGTCCATAAAGATGGACGGAGCATTGGTTCGACCAAATGACATGACTATGAACTCATAATTCCTGTAGTGAGTTCTAAATATTGTTTTTGAAATATGTTTTTCTTTGACTCTTAATTGATGATAGCTTGATCTTAGATCTATCTTAGAAAATATCTTAGCTCCAGCTAATTGGTCAAATATATCATCAATACGTGGTAGAGGGTACTTATTTTTAATGGTTACCTTATTGAGTTCACGATAATTAATGCACATTCACATCGAACCATCTTTCTTTTTACAAAGAGCACTGGGGCTCCCCATGGTGACATGCTTTGTCGAATAAAACCTTTGTTCATCAGCTCTTGTAGTTGTTCACTTAACTCTTGTAGTTCCTTGGATGACATACGATAAGGTGCTTCTATTATTGGCTAAGTTCCAGGAATTAACTCAATTGAAAATTTGATTTCTCTTACTAGTGATAATCCAGGCAATTCACCAGGGAATACATCTTCAAACTCCTTTACAATTTGAGTGTTTGCAAAAGAAATTTCTTTCGTCTTTTCCCCCATCATCGTTACTAAGTATGCATTACACCACTTTCAAATTAATTTATCTGCTTGTGAAGCATTAATTAAGGATGTTGAAATACCTAATTTTCCCATAAATACTTCAGGCTTACTCCCACCTTTGATAATGACCTTCTTTCTTTGACAATCAATCATAACCTTATACTTGCTGAGCCAATTCATTCCTAGAATGATGTCAATATTTACTATATGTAGTACTATCAGGTTTGCTTTATATGCCTTGCCATTAATTAGTTTGTTACAGTCGTAACATTTTTGTGCACTCATGAGGGCACCAGATAGTAACTCAACATTCAAGACTTTAACTAAGTTGTAATATGGTAATTTAAGAGTTTTGGCAAATCTTTCTGAAATGGACGAGTGGCTTGCACCAGTATCAAATAATGTGTCACAAGATTTGTCATTGAAATATAAGGTACCTAAAATTTAAAATGAAAAAGATAATTCATGTTCTATTTAAATATAATGTGCAAAATATTTATAAAAGAAAGAATGTGGTACCTGATACCATATTATTGTCTTTTAGGGCTAAATATGGGGTAATGGTATAGATCCTTGCATGTGCAATTTGCTGGGGAGCAATTGGTCTTCCCCTTTGATTAACAGTTGGTGCATTAGGAGCAATGAATGGACCTCTCCTTTGTATTGGAGCAGTTGTATGTACATGAGCTGGTCTGGCTGCTGGTATGAGTGCTTGCCCTCCATGTGGTATGGATGCATGTTGTTGCATCTGAGAAGGATGAGTGATCCACTAATTGTACACTGTATGAGCTTCTTAACATTGCCAAAAGTTATGACCAGGCCGTTCACATGTATAACATATTTCACTCCTGTAATAACAATTATCGTAAGGATGCGGTTGGTTGCATTTTCCAGTATGTGTTTGCTAAGATATTTGATAAACCCTAGGTTGAGGTGGTATCAACCTTTTGTATTCAATTTGTTGTACATGTACAGATTGGGGTCATTTTCTTTGCTCTTCAACTTGTTCTTGTTCCTCATGTTCTAATAATTTTGCACTTTTGAGCATGTTTGAGAATTTGGAGATTCAAAGAGCCATAAGCATTTTCTTAATAGAAAGTTTTAATCCTTTTAAAAGTTGACTGCATCGAACAGACTCGGTGCTCACTAGTAGTGGTGCATAACAAGATAGTCTTTAAAATTCAATTTCATATTCAGCGACACTACGGTTATTTTGACATAACTTCATGAATATATCTTCCATGATGGCTTGAGCAGAAGGAGGGATGTATTTGGCTGAAGGCTTTGATGAATTCTTCCTATTGAATATTCTCAGTATCTATGCCTATGAACTGTAAGCTTGTAGTGATTTCCCACCAGCGTTCTTCTTCTCCTTCTAACTTAAAGATAGTTAATCTAATTATATATGTAGGTGGTCATTTCATACTAGTTAGTATTTTTCCTATCTTCTTTACCCTATCTTTAGCATCCATTGGGTTAGCACTTCTATTAAATATTGGTAGTTGGCGTCTAAAGAAGGCTTGAAGTAGTCCATCAATCTCGATGTTTGGGAAATAAGTAGCTGATAGTATAGATGTATGACTATTTATAAGGGTTGTTTATTATGTCTGAAGCTTTAAAAATGTTTAATTTTGTGTATCAACACGCTCTAATAGATCATTCACAATATTAAACAACCTGCAACACGATCCATGGAAGTATTGGCAGATATCGGGTCTCTATGTTCCAATAATCATAAGAGAATCCTCAAGATCCATCTAAAAATAAGATTTTTATTATTATACTTTTATTGGAGTAGATTTATATAAGTATCATCATCAAATACTAGATGAAAATAAAAGTATTCTTATTAGCTAGAAAATCAAATAAAAAAATAACTAAAACTATATTATTTTACATAATTCCTATATCTATTCTTTTATTCTCTTTTTGATTTATATAGCTTTCGAAAATTCATACTTTCTATGTTTTTTTTTTATTTATTCTGGAATTTCAATTGCATGAATAATGGCTTATATATTTTTATACTAATTTTCTCCCAATCCTGCTCTGATACCAACAGTGGCGACCCACCGCTGGGTCAGCATAGATAATTCATCATTAGGTGCTCACTTCCTAGGATCATATTGAGGTTTAGTATAATAGTATATAAAATGACGAATAAAATACACACTTCCACATTCATTGCAGCATTCAGAAATACCAGAATAATAAAAGAAATATATTCATTACAAAGATAATAATTATTTTATAAAATTTATTACACACTAAGTAAGAATTTAAAATTTTAAGAAAATCAACATCTAAGTTGCTATATCATGTATCAGCTCCTCCTCAAAGACTTGATCATGAGATTATTCCTAAACTATCATATATGTGTGTGTGTGTGTGTGTGTGTGTGTGTGTGTATAACAACCCTAGTTGTTATTTTAGCTAGACTTAGCTAAATTAAGCTAAATTAAATTTTAATTTTAATTCCATTAGACTCAATTGGTCATTTAAACATAACCTTTAGAGTTTGAAATTAATTGGAGCTCATTTAAGTATTTTAGTATTTTTGTCTATTTTATGGATCCTAAAAATTAACTAAATTAATTTGATCTCCAAATTAAAATCAGAGTACATTTTTGAATTCCTCATACCATGATTAGCTATGGGTGAATTCTTAAAAAATTTAGAGCTCATTAAGTCCTAAATTGGATTTAAAATTTATTAGAATTATTATTTAATTAATTAAATGATTTATATTATTTAAATTAAATTTATATTAAATTTTTATATCAAAGAATTGCTGTCGGGTCCACCGCAGATACGTTGTGGGGTTCCGATAGCAGCGCAGTAGTTGCTTCCATTCGATGCTCTAGCATGCATCTTGGTGCAGCTCATCTGTCGGCGCGATCTAACCTATGTCGTCGATTAATCCTAGCTGCTTGATCGGTATCCCACATCCAATGGTAGAGATCCCACCCACGGTTCTGTTATTATGGAACAGCATTTGGCCATCCATTTCCAACGGTCGCGCGATCAGTTGGCTGTGAATCGAGCTCCACCTGTTCACCTTCATCTCCATTGTGATCCTCCCTTGACAGAAAATATTTGCTCGTACCTGTGGTGGCCGCCCCTTCTAATCATAAGGATTTAAGGAGTGGTCGTCACTAAGCACATCTTATACTTAACATTAGGTTGGAATTTAAGACTCCAATCCAATCTTAAAGAAAAGGTGTACTTTTCATAATAAGGTAACGATTAACAATCACTTAATGAGTATCAGAGTGCGGAAGAAAAGTATTAACTAAAGTAAACATCCATATTATAAAATAAAGACATCCATCTCAGAATATATATACAATGCAGGAAAGTATAGCACAATTTAGTCCTGCATTATTACAAATATTTAAAGTTTAAAGAGTTGTAATATAAGATGCTCTCATCCTCACAAAGTAAAAGTAAAGTAAAGCAATCTAATAAGTATACTAAGGTCCCTCAGTAGTCTGGACCTCCTCCTGAATCTGCTCCTCTGTAGGCTCTATCTCCTCAAAAAGTTCAGAATATACCATTATCGGTTTCATAATGGTAGGGCCCTAACTAACAAAAGAAAAATCTTGTTAGACAAAATGTTTAAGTACATTTTAAAGTAATGAATTTTAATATATTTTAATGACATCACAACTGAACTTTAAACAAGCATAGCAGTAAAGCGATAAAGAAAGAAAGAACAAGTTATGAGGTAGAAATATACCTCAACTCAGGCTGCAAAACAAAGTAAGTAAAGTACAAGGTAATTCTACTAAGTACAAAGAAAAGTTCTAAGGAATATGATCAAACTAACATGCTAGTTATAGTATAAGTAAAAGTATTGTACTGAAAATATAAAGACTAGCATCCTAACATGCTCTCAAGTAAATAAAATGGCTGACATACAAAAAGTTCTGAAATGTAAAGAAACTACAAAAAATGAAAAAAAATAAGAAAGAAAGAAAAGTGTGCTGAAACGGTAAAGTAAAGTAAGTCTAAAGTATAATGAAATATGTAAAGTAACTGTAAAGAGTCTGAAAAGTAAATGTAAGTAATGTAGATTAAAGTGTTGTACGTGTGAGATACTCTTACTTAGTCTGCTAAAAAGTAAAGTCCATCTGGTAATCTAGGAGAAACATCCCAGATTAAAGTAAGTTCCACCAAAGAGGCATTTAGGAGAAACATCCCAGATCCTAAAGTAAATCCACAAAGTATCTAAAGGGCATATAGGAGAAACATCCCAATGCCAAAGTAAAGTACCATAGGGGAAATTCCCTAGGCAAAAGCAGTCCTAAAGTAAAGTCATACTAAGTGAAAGGCTAAGTAAGACATAAACCATAAGTATTATGTTATTTATTAATGTTTATTTTAAAATTATGCATATGATATATGAATGAAATTCAAAGTATATCATAAAGTATATTTCAAGTATTTTAGTATGTCCAAAGGTGTAAAAAGGCTTAAATAACATGGAAAGCATAGCATATTTCAAATCAAGGAAATAAATAAGCACTACACAAACTTTGTGATATCACCTATTTTCTAATTTAACCGTTCTAACTACTCTAAGTTACATAAGATTCAGAATCATAAATTTCTACACTGTCTGTAACTTAGAATCACGAACATATAAGTTAAATATTATTAGGATTGGCCACATCCTAATTATAACTGAATTAAAGTCACTTAAAAGGTTAAAATAATTAAATTAATCGACCTAAGTTATTATTTTATAAATCCCAAATAAACCTTGATTAGCCAAATCAAGATTTAAAAGGTTAAGAATCAAACTCAAAGAATGAAGTTAAATTCTTAATCATAAGGCTATCCTAAAGGACTAGGGCTTAATCCCATCTTACTGATTAAGTGTTAAGGCAAATCCTATTGAATTAAGTCAAATTCAATAGGATATATTTCTAAACCTAATTCTAATGTTAAAAGATCAAATAATCAATTAATAAACTATGAAAATTCTAATAAACTAATAAAATCAAGGTTTCACCCTAATAAGTAACCCATTTTACCCATTAGATGAATTCTAACCTAAGATCTAACATAATCTTAGGAATTAAGGCTCTTAGATACTAAGAGTATCACTTAGACACACATCCTAACTAAAGTTATAAGACCTAAAGGATAATCTAAGAAATTCAAAGGAATGGAGAAGATTTCATCTTTACTTAAGATTTTCACTTAAGGCTAAATTTAGGGTTTACCTTCTAATATCTAATTTAAGGCTTAGAATTATTTAAATTATAGTTTAAATCACTTAAATTACTATTTGATATTATTTAGAGATGAAAATAGGTCTTAATTTCATTAAACCCTAATTTTGGGCAAAAAGATCATTTTGCCCCTCCTTAAGGGTCTAAATTTCACCTTTATAAATTAGCACTTAATTCTGGATTTTAATAATATGGAATGATTACTTACTGTCTAATATGAGTTTAGACAGTAAGTTCATTAATTTTGGTTAAGTATTAAGCCTTATAAGATCAAATTAAGGAATTTGACTTATAAGAGTATATTGGTAATTTTACCTTAAGGACACCTAATTTTTCTGTTAGTTTACTGTAGGTTATGTTTTAAGGTTTCTATAGAATCAAAAAATCATCAAATTCTGATGTGTATTGGCTAAGTTATAGCCAATACAAGTTCTAGGGTTTAAAGAGTAATTAGGGATTCTTAATTAAGGGTCAAAAATCCTAATTTCTCCAATTAGTGTCCAAATTGATTAAAATTAGTGGCTATGAATCACAATTGATCCATTGATTTTATTGACTGGTAGTGGGTTCAATTTGGACCTTAATTGGCTTAGTTATGGCCTAATTAGAATTTAGGGTGATTAGTGAATGATTGGTAAAATAAATCACCTAATCACTAATCCAACCATACAGTTAGGTTCTAATAGATTTTAGGAGCTCTCTGAAATTTGAATTGTCTAATTTGGATTATTAGATTTGCTAATATTCACTAATCAAGTTTTAGGGTGATTATGGGTAATTAGCAAATCTAACCATTGGATCTTAAATATTTTTATAGATTACTGTAAATTAAGTTCTTCTGATCTAAATTGATATATGGATCAACTAATTTGGAGCTAAATTGACCAACTTATGGTCAATTGAAGTTTTAGGGCTAATTGACCTAATTAGGGTTAGGTCCTAAATGTGATTAGTCTAAATCTAATCCAAACAGCAAAGTTAACATTACTAAAATATTCTTTAGGTTTTTCTGAGTATTTTGAGACCTATATTGGGTATATTTGGATTATTAGTTACAAAGTTATGGTTAAATGAAGATTTGTAACATATATTACCCCTAAATTTCACTATGTTAAATATCTATCCAAAATAAAATTTGATAGTTTCATAATATTCCTTATATTTTTCTGAATTCATTGGTATGTAATTTTGTTATGATTGGACTAGCGGATCTTAATTTATAGATGATTAAAGTTTGTAAATATATTAATTTAATATACATAATACTGTTATTTATTTCAATTAATTCTATTTCATTTTACGGCTAGGACCCACCGCGTCAGACTAGACCTGACACGTCAGCCGAAATGAGTCCTACGGAAATCATCTCAGCGGTAGAGTAATCCTACTGCGCGACACGTGTCGGCACAGCAGGGATAGAGAAGACATGCGGGTTCGAATTATTGACTCGATCGCGCCGAGAGGTGGGGCCCGCCCTTCACAGTGTGGTCGGGTCGAAGAGCTTCGACCCGAAAACCCAGCTTTCTTCGCCTCTTCTCCTGAGACGTACCGAGGGCTGCTCCTAGGGCACGAAATTCTGGCGACTTCCCGGTAATGATCTGCCTCAGCCCGTATGGCCAATTCAAGAGCACAACCTGGCCTTCCTAAAGAACCTTAGACGCTAAGTTTTGGAGTAATCCAGCACCCTAAATCACGATGCTCTAACTAGCCTATATCGAACCCTTGCAAACCACAGCAGGATATTTTTCATGAATGGAAGAATACTCAATCAATTGAATTTCGACTGAATTAAATAAACTAATCAATACAATTGCATTTACACATACACATGACGGATTATAAAAATTGAATTTGAATAAAGAACGAGTAATGAAGTGAAGTACTTTGATTAAACAGCCGACTCTCGGGTTCCTTAGAAACTTCCAGACGAAACCTAATCGCTGCGAATCGCAACCCCCACTCCGGATAGGATCGCTAGAGAGGATTTAATGGCGTGTTCATGAATTCTTGAGCGATGGGGTTCGCCATTTGCGAGCCACGTGTTCTCGATACGCCATGCGCCTGCTCCTGCAACACGCGCTGGGCTCTCGATCACTCGCGTGAGGAGATGCATCGTGACCGTTCGATCTTTGATCGAACGGTTCACAAATATTCACACGAAATCTGACTGTGCGGAAATGATATTAGAATTTAAGTGATGGCATTATTATGCAGCTAACGGCGGTCCGTTATGAATAAATATTAATTAATTAATATATTAATTATTTCTTAATTTTATAATTAAAATCAGTCCATTAAATGGTCCCAGAAAAATTCTAATAAATCACCCCTAGCTAAATGAGGGGTGAGGAATGCAACGGCATGATCAGATTTTAGGTTTGATGAATATTTAATTATTTGATTTTTCAGGTATTTAAATAATATTAAAATATTCGACGAAAATCCAACGACTTCCAAATGCCTCCAAAATTTCACCCCTAGCTAATTTGAAGGTGGTGAATGCAATGGCGAAGTCAGATTTTCGATTTGAGATCAAAATAAAAAGTCAAACTCTAAGGTTTTGAAATTTTCTAGAAATCAAGATTTGTTCTATTTGATTCCCTGATTTGATCCAAACCTTAGAGGTAGGTTCTAAATGACTTAATTAAGCTACTATAATCATAATTAAGACTTAGATTAATCTTAATTGATCTAGGTAATAACCTGGGTTGTTACAGTACCAGCCACGCCAGCGCTGTCTGCCACTCCTCTTGCCATGTTAGAAGGTCATTGCTAGCCTTCCCCTTCCAGTGGAGTAACTCTCTGGTGTCCCAAGCTCGGCTAGTCCCCATTTGGGAAGGGACGAACCTTGAGCTCTTGAGCCTAATTTGACCCGCAGGCCAACTCCCAAGCTTTGCCATTCACCCTTAGAGCTTTCCCTGTCCTATAAATACCTCCTAAGCATTATAGTGAGCCCCTTGCTCACTGTGATCCCTTAATTTCTCAACTATTTTCCCTGAAGCTCCCGACACTCTCGGCTAATCATGCTGCTTTGAACCGCTGATAGTGGGAGTGCGTTTGGCATTTAGACCCCTCTAAGTGCCTATCGTGATCACCCGGAGCCGTGCGTTTGATCCCAACCTCAGGCCAGCTAGTCCCATCTTTTCCCTACAATCCATGTACACCTTCTGACATTTCTCTGTCAAACTAGTTTATGCTCGACTCCCTATCATGCAAGCATTAGATGCTGAGCTAGGACCTCACTTAATTGTCCTAGTAGTCAGTAATTGCATTGGTGGAAGCTGGCAGTGGACAAGATGGTGAGAATGTCATCTGATTGTGCATTGACAGTCGGTTATTGTGCTGCTGAACCTCAGTGTCTCCTCAGGTATTTCAGCACCCCAATTGATGGCCAAACCTCTCAATCAATAATTACTGACCCATAGCATGTCTTAGGTTTGATCAAGTCGACTCAGATGTAGCTCGAGTCAGTGAAATATTGTGAGTAGCACTTTAGCAATCCAGCCTCCCTTAAGACCTCATAACTCAGCCAATCTACTCACCTTAAGCCCCTGAATGAGTAAGGTTCAGGCTTAGTCGGTAGTAGAGCATCTATAAAGAGAATTCTCTCTTCATAGACTCTCATCTAGAGCCATCTAGGTGGAGTAACGTCCCATCAGTTCAGAGCATCCCATAAGAGGCTTCCTAGCTCAATCGACGCATCTAGTGCCACTGACGGTGTAGCCATCGAGATCCAAGCGCGGCATGGGTCGTGCGTGGAGAATTGGGCATCTAAAGCAAACCCTAGGGATCCTAGTGTCGGGTATTTGGCGCGGGGACAACACACAGTAGCGGGCCAGGTCGGACCCCGAACCGCGTGTTTTCATTCTTGGGCCAGCCTTTAATTAAGGATTTTTTGAAATTAATTTTCTTAAGGAAATTAATTCATAAAATTAAATCATATGAATTAACTTATTTAAGACATTCGGAATAAATTTATTAAATAACTTTGGCCATACTTGTCCAAATGGTATAATCCAATATACTGTTCGAATCAAAAATATGCAAAGAATAATAATATGAAATAAAATCTAAGATCTAATGGTTAGATTTTATAAAATTACCGAATCTTTCCTCGAGCTTATTTAATTCATAATTAATTCAATTAATGTTCAAAAATTATAATTAAGGTCTCTGATTGCTCATGAGACTATGGAGAATTTAATTTTGCCATTAAAAATAATTTAGGAGTTCAAAATTTGCTAATTGTCTCTTAATTACCCTAAACCTTGATTAGTGAATGAAGCCTTAATTAATCCTTTGGTTTTAATGAATTAGGTCTATATCATCTTCTTAAGTATAATAGATCTTATATCTAAGCTTAAATTATCTTAAGGAACCTTAAATTGCTTTTTAATCACTTAATTTAGCTTTAATTTGTGATTAGTACTAATTAGGTTGATATTGAAGTCAAAGATTTGAGCTGAGTGTTTCATTCATCTCATTAGCCAATATTGTATATCAAAACTGATTTGAATCAATTTAAGTACCAAATTCTCAAATTTCCAATCTTAGTTTTAAGAAGGATATTTTGGTCATTTTGACCAAAATATTATTTAAGCACCCTTAAACCCTATAATTTCAGTATTGTGCTTTTAATTAATATATTATCATATTTTTTGTAACTCTTAATTCAAATGAATTTAGTCTAAGTGAATAAGTCTTGAATTTCTCTAATTATATCTTAAGATTTTAATGAGAATTTAAGACTCCTCATTTAAGGAATAACCTAAATACTGCTAGAACTCAAATTCTAATCTTAATTGTCTTGTTAAGATCATCCATGAACCATAACCTTAAGGAAAATGCTCATATAAATTCTAAGTCTGAATTTTAGTTAGATCTAAGTGATCAAACTTTAGATCTTAGATTTTAGATCATTTGATCATCTAATTGAATTATATCATCTCATTTGGAATTCCCTACCAGATTAATTATCTAATTTTTTTGAAACCTCCTTGTGGGTATAGGATTTACTCAACCTATAGAATAATGTGATTATTCTATGGATTGAATATAGATCTTAGATTCTTGTACTCTTAATTGATTATTTTGCATTTTAATAATAGAATAATCTTTCATTAAGATCTTAGCATCTTGATCTTTTAGCCCCTAAGATCTTCTACTTTTAGATTATGGTTGAGTGTGAACCTTAGATCTTTATTTTGGATAGTACCTTGGATTCAGGATTTGAACCCCAAGTATGGAGTTTAAGTCTAGAATCTTTAATCTTGATTAGTATGATCAAGGTTTGGGTTGAGTGAGTAAAATATAATAATTAAGTCATTAAAATATTTACTTTAATCCATTATAATCATAACCTAATTTTGGATTAGAACTTGTTAAGCTTTAATATTAATATTAAGATCGTGAATCTAGGATTATACTCAATAGCTGGATATTGGAGATCCTAAATTTATATTTTCTCAGAACAGTTAGAGTAAATTAAACTAGATAACAACAGATATCACATAAGTCTAGTTAAGTATCTTGCTTACTTTGACTATTGTTGCTCTGTACACCTTATATATTGAGCCTTCTTCCTTGGATATAATATGTGAACTTAGGATATTGATAATGTATCCTAAGTTAGTATTTGAACACCATAAACATTAATTAGTTTATTTAGTACATTCAGTTTAGTCGAGTGTGTCCTAGCTTAGTTTGCCTCCTCAGTACATATTCTGTTATAGAATAGACTCGGACCTAGCCCTGTGCTTGGCTAGGATGGATACATGACTTATTCTATAAGTTCAACTCGGACATAGCTCTGATGCATAGGATGGACACATGTTGAACTTTCTGTTCATAAGTCCAGTATGACTTAATTCTATTATGGCAGTACTATGTTTAGGCATTCTTTTACGTTCAGTGTTTTGGTTTATTTTGACACATGCTTCAATAGCTTTACTTTTATTTCAGTTCAGTTTTTTGGCTTGCTTTGCCACATGCTTCTGTGGCTTTTATTTACTAGCTCTGCATACTTGTACATTTATTCCAGCTCAGTACTTACTCACTAATTGCATGCTTAGGATGTTAGAATTATATATTTCATTACACACAGTTTTCCTTCATGTAACTAGCATGTATTTATGTGATCATAATCATGTTATGATGAATTTTACTTTTAATACTTTGTAGTTAATTATACGTTATAGCCTCACCTTGATCAATTTTATGTATGGTATGTCATTTTGCATACTTGTTATTTAGTTATAAACGTTATTTTATAACTATCCTGTTTATTGTAGCCTATTGCACCTTAAACTACTTGCATGTTTAAAGTAATAATGTGATATCTTTAAATATTTAGTTCACTTAATCTGCTTAAAATATACTTAGATAATTTGTCTAACTATAACCATTTTTTTTTGTTGGCTGGGGCCCTAGCATTTATAATACCAACAAATATCATATTTGGAGTGTTCATTGGTGATTCTTCTGGAGAGGAGCTTGGACATTAGAAGGATTTTCCTGTTGCTGCTTATTTAAATATTCAGTCTGTAATAATTCTTAATCTGGATATATTTACTTTCTGCACTTTGAGATGAGTTGTTGTTGCATTTACCCTTCTATACTATGCTTTGATGAGGATATTATATTATACTGTTTTCTGCTTCCGCTACTTTGATATGTTGATGTATGTGTAACAACCCAGGTTGTTACTTAGGTCATTTAGAACTAACCCAAGTCCTAATTATGATTCTAATTCACTAATTAAGTCATTTATGAACCTATCACTAAGACCTAGTCCAAATCATGAATCAAATGAATCGAGCCCTAATTTTGGGAATTTCTAGAAACCCTAAAAATTGACCTATTTAATTTGACTTCAAATCAAAAATCTGACTTCGCCATTGCATTCACCACCCTCAAATTAGCTATGGGTGATGTTTTGGAGGCATTTGAAAGTCGTTGGATTTTTAGCAAATATTTTAATATTATTTAAATACCCCGAAAAAATCAAATAATTAAACACTTGTCAAATCAAAAATCCAATTGCGTCGTTGCGTTCCTCACCCCTCATTTAGCTAAGGGTGATTTATCGAAAATTTTCTGAATGCATTTAATTGTATAATTTTAATTAATAAATAAAATAGTGTAAATTAATTTAAATAATAATATTATTTTAATTATACTTAACGGCTGCCATTAGTTAAATAGGTAACGTCGTTAAAAGTTTAAGTCTATACCGTCTGATCTGACGGGCATTGTGATCCGTCCGATCAAACGATCAGATGATCTGACTGCGTCCTCCTCGACGCCTCGCGGAGCACGCAACGCGTGCTGCTCGAGCCCCACATGGCTCGCCGAGCCGTCTCCACGCAACCATCCACCGCTCTTCCACCGCTAAGCCCATTCTTAATACCTAATGTAAGCCTCTAGCCTCGGCTTCACCATCTGGAATGAGCATGAGAGCAAGAGATAGTCCCGATTTCTTCTTCCCGAGCTAACCCTAATTTTTTCTTCAGTCACTTGAGGTACTTCTCCACTCTAGATCTTTAGCTTATTATACTCATTACATCTCACGCAATGATTTAGAGTATTTTATGAATTAATTTGAGTCGATCAGTTCGAATTAAGGCTTCGTTTCTGCAAACCCTAGATCGGGTAGGTGCGCCGTGCGATGGAGAAGGAAGACGAAGCGCCCGGTTCGCTCGCCCGGTTCGCCAAAACTCGAGCTGTCGTTGCGTCCGGCCCACCCGGTTCGTGCGATGGCGAGATGGAGGACACGCGGAGCGCAACCGCGTATTGACGCATGTCCGCGAGTCTTGTCAGCGCAGTCAGTCCATCTGTCCAGGTGGGGGCTGCTAGTCAGGCCTCAGCCAATCGTTGCTCGCCGCGTAGCCTCTGCAAGGCACACCATTGCTTCTGTTTGCCGGTGTGGGCCCCACCTGCAAAGATTAAATTATTTATAATATATATATATATATATACTTTTTTTTTTTTTTTTGGTTCAAAAATTACCAAGCATTCCAAACCAAAAAATTAAAAAATAAAATATCCACAGGGTGAAGTCAGCATGAGAAACCATTACTTGCTGCAACAGCAAATCATCAAAATAAAAGCAGGCAGTCATGCACGAAATACGGCAAACAATAGCACAAGAAACTGGCAATGAAACAACAGACATCCAGCCAAAGCAAACTCAAAGACGGTCAAGTATGGAAATATATATGTATATACATTCTTGTATATATATATATATATATATATATATATATGTGTATATATATAAATATAAAATAACAATTTATTAATTAATAACAGATTTATAATTTAAATGAATTAAATTAAACTATTAAATAGTACAGATAATATATATTTAATTAATTCTATTAAATCCTAAACTTTAAACATCAAGAACTTGCAAAATATAAATCCAAATGTAGCAATCAAATATACTATTTTAATCAGCAAAAATCAAAAAAATTATTGGTGCCATTCAATTTGTGGTAGGATCAACATTTCACTTAGATATATTTAGAGTATTCTCATAATTACAAAATAAACTATAATATTCAAACTATCATAACTTTGTAACCACTTACTCAAATATACCCAATATGGGTCTCATTTTAATCAGGAGACCCCCAGGAATGTCCTAGTAGTATCAATTTTGTTGTTTGAAAAATATTTAGACTAATTCCTTTTTGACCCAAACCCTAATCTTTCAAGGTTCATAACTTTTTACACACTAACTCAAATATAAGCAATATGTGTCTTAAAGTGTTCAAAAAAACCTCTAGAACAACCTAGTAGTATGCATTTCTCTATTTGGATTACTATTGGCATAATCACTTTTAGGACCTAATCCTAATTACCCTAATTAATCCTAGAACTTCAATTGACCATAACTTGATCAATTGAGCTCCAAATTAGGTCTTCTAATATGCCATTTTGATCAGGAAAACTGAATAAATAGTAAACTATAAAAATATTTAAGATCCAATGGCTAGATATCTTAATCAACCCTAATCACCTTAAATCTTGATTAGTAAAAATTAGCAAATTTAGTAATCTAAACTGAGTAATTTTACTTTTTGATAACACATAGAGTAGAGTAGAACCTAATGGTATGATTAGTTTAGTGATTTTGTGACTAATTTCACTAATCATCTTAAACCCTAATTAAACCATAACTTAACCAAATGAGATCCAAATTGGGTCAACTCACAGTTAAAATACTCAGTAAGTTATAGGAAAGATATAGCCACTGAGTTTATTAAATTTAAATTTTAAATAGAAAAGTTAGATTTTTGACCCCCATTTATGAAATCCTAATTTTCCATAATTAGCCCTAATCTTGTTTTGGCTATAGCTTAGCCAATACTTATCAAAATTTAATAATTTTAGGTAGATAGCAAGCTTTAATAAACTGATAGAAATTTTAAATTCCATTAGAGAAAATTACCAAATTGCTCCTATGAGTCAAATTTCTTAATTTGATCTCATAAGGCTTAATAATTACCCAAAATTGATGTACTTACTATCTATTTTTATATTAGATAGTAAGTAATCAATTGCTACTGAAACTTTCTAATTTAGAGTCCTAAATCAAAAAGTAGATTTTTAGACCCTTAAGGAAGGGCAAAATGATCATTTTTCTCAAGTTTAGGGTTAAGTGCTTTTAGGCCTTAATTTCATGTTTTAATCACTAAAATCAATAATTAAAATAATTTTTTTTGTAATTTTATTAAATTAAGCCATTAATTAAGTTTTAAATCAAAATCGATAAATTCTTCCTTAAGAAAATTCTAAGTATATTATAGCTGTATGATGTCAGATAAATCTCACATCATATCTCTTATTTGAACCCTCTTATTCAGTTTTTCCAATCCTTCTGTTAACATTAGCTAGGTTTTGTGTTTGAGAGTTCATCTTAATGTTTAAGAGCTCATTTCCTTAAGAGTTAGGATTAGTTCTTAGGTTAGATTTCATCTATTGAGTAAAATGAGTTACTCAATAGGTGAAGCCTTAATTTTGATAGTTTATAGATTTTTATAGTTTATTATTGATTTTCAATCTTTTAACTTTATATTTAAGACTAGAGACCCATCATATTAAGTGTTACTTTACTTAAAAGGATTTGCCTTAAATCTAGTCTGTGAGATTGGATGGTAAAACTTAGTCCTTTAGGAATACTATTTGGATTAAGTAATTAAATCCTTATATTTGGAGTTTAATTCTTAATTCTTTCATCTTGATTTTGCTATTCAAGATGGTTTGGGTTGTTTAAATAATTAAACTAAGTTGATTGATTTAAATTGTTTAAATTTATAGTCGACATTAATTTATTTATAAATAGGATCTAAATAGTCCTAATTATTTTCAATCTATAAGGATGTGAATCTGAGTTACACTCGATAGTAGGAATTAGAGATCTTGAACTTGTGTAACTTAGAGTAGATACAAATAAATTAGATAATAATGGATATTACATGTGTCCTAGTAGAGTCTCTTGCTTACTTTGATATTTGATGCTAGGCGTACCTTATAATTGAGCTTTACACCTTGGACATATGTTGTGTATATAAGATATTTGATGAGTATCCCGTGTCAATGCTGAATTTGCATAAGTAGCATTTGCACTTTTTCTCGTATTTTCAGTATTGTGTAGCTTAAGTAGTTTTCCTCTTCATTTCATGCATTCAGGATCGACTAGACCTTGTTGTTAGTTCGATAGTCTATACCATGCCTAGCCCTATATGGAAGCCTAGGATGGTGCGTAATAGACTCTTGCCCCACTAACTTATTAGTCGGGATCTGATATGGCATTACTAGCTTAAGTACACTTTTACTCAGTGTTTCTGTCTTAGCCTAACAAGCTAAGTGTGTTCGTACTTTGCAGTTCAGTGCTCTGCCTTAGCCTCGCAGGCCAAGAGTGTTGGTACTTTTAGTTCAAAACTTCTGCCTTAGCCCATCATGCTAAGTGAGATCATTGTATTCTTATAGTTTGAATGTCTTGAGTAGCCATGGAAGCTTTCAATTTTGGATTTACTATTTTTGAGTTCACTTTTCTATATTTTAGCACTTTCTTTTTTACTGTCTTACTGCATTTACTAGTTTATGTACTTATAGGATGCTAGTCTTGCTCGCTGCTTATATATATAGGATGTTAGTTTTGCTTTCAGTATTTAAATGATTCACATATTCTTTTACTTTATTTTGATCATCATAAACTTATATTGATCATAAGCATATTTAGGATGAGTTTTTCTTTCAATACTAATATTTAATCTTTGTTGTATGCCTAATCTTATTGCAGCTATAGTTGGAGGTATGTGCTTACTTCCTCTTTTATTTAAGTTATAACTTATTGTTTATAACTATCCTTTCCTTTCATATGCATTCATGCTCCTATTGTTGCTTGTTTGATATGTTTTAATGGTGATATTTAAATTAACATAATAAAGTTGTAGTCTAAAATGTGCTCAGACATTTTGTCTAATTAGATTTTTTTTTTTGCTGGGGCCTTATCATTATGAAACTAACAATGGCATACTCTTAGCTATTTGTGGTTGTAGAGCCTTCTGAATTCCAGATTCAGGAGGAGGTTCGAGTTATTGAAGACCCTTAGTTCTTTTACTGTTGTTTCTTTTGTTGCTTGTGAGGATGAGTATTGTCCTTTTAATTTCAGCTTTCACATTTAAAAATATTGTAATAATACATGTTAAACTTTGCTTCTTACTGTTTTACTTATTCTGAGTTGAATGTTTAGTTTCTTATATTTTAATGAATGGATGCTAATTATTTTTGCTTCCGCACTCTACTTTCATGTACTTTTCATTTAGTGAAATAGTTCTTAGATGGCAAATTTATTAATTATAATGGGTTATGTTGCATGCCTAATCTATTCATAAGTAAGGATCTTGTCATTTCGTGACCCCTCCACCGTAATCATGTTAACTTAAGAGTTAACAAGACCACGGTGGGGCAGGGCCGCCATAGTATGTTCTTAGTTTCAAATGACAGGTCTTCTGCTTAAGGCGGGCTGGGTTATACCTGACCTGATTTACTCTAATCCTTTTCAATTAGTCTTATAATAGTATTAGGAGTCTCCAATTCAATTTTTGTGCGATTTGAAGATCGTTTGGTAATTTCCAACATTTTTTAGTTTTTTGATAACTATGAGAATGTCTAATTTATGTAGACCTCATAATCAAAAATGGAGACCACACCATTGGACTTACCATACCCAAATTAGCTAGGGGGTATTTTGTAAATGTTTGGAAATCGTCAAATTTTCTCCGAATATTTAAATAATATTTAAATACTTAGAAAATTAAGATAATTAAATTGATTTTTGATTAAAAATCTGATTGCATTTTTTAGTTCCTCACATCTCAATTAAGTAAGGGTGAATTTTTAGGATTTTTTGGAGTATGTTTGATTATTTTATTTTGAGTAATAAATTGTGTTTAATTAATTAATTAATTAATGAAATTAAAATAAATAATATATAAAATAATTAAATTAAATTCCAGCGGACTTTTGAACCACGGAAATCCCCAGTATTTTCCCGAACAGCGTGCAGCATTTTTGTAGGATCTGAGCCGTCTCGCCAGTTTTATCTTGGCGTGATCTAACGGTCCAGGATGGTTCGATCGTCGCCGTTCATTCAATTGCAGGTACGATTGGCTTGATCGAACGGTAGCGGAGACCTCCCTGTACATCTCCTCTGCTGGCCGAGATCGTGCGCAAAGGGCCGTACCCGCGAGCCTCCTCAGCAGCAATTAGGTCCCTTAGCACCTGAATTGATGGCATTTTTCCTTCATTTGCATCCTTCTTCGTCTGCTGGGAAGCTGTAGGAGCTCTATTAGCCACCTAAAGTCGCTGTTTGTGTCCCTTCCAAAACCCTAAAAGTTTGCAGTGAGGGATTTTCTTAAGCTTCAGGTATACTCCCTGCCACCTCTTTAATTCGTTGGCATCGATTTCTTATCATTCAGAATGTTCAAACTATGATCTAAAAGGTTATTCGAGCTCTAACGAGATCGATTTGACCCTAAATAGATTTAGGTTTCTTTCAATGCCTTACGTTTTTTTTTAACTATTGACCACAACCTAGGGCATCACCTAATCTTCTCCCTCTCCATCTTCTGGGTTCGATTCTTAGCTTGGGTCAACGACCTCGGCGAGAGCTTATCGCCAGTGTGCGGGTCGCACCTAGGAACCACCGGAATCGGGTTCAGGGATCACCCCTAATCCTGGTCCTTCGCCTCTTCTCTCAGGTCATAACGATTCACGCGTTAAGTGAGCTCGGTCCAGTTTAAGTGCCTGAATCGAACCAGTCTACCTTCAATAAATCGCGCCGCCTGCCATCCTACGAGAAGAAGACGTATCAATCTGTGAGATCGACACGTAATCGCTTAGTTTTGTGCGCAGCACTGATACCAGTGCTGTCAAAAATTTCTGTGTCACCGCCTCTTCTGAATTCTGCACCATCATTAATTCAGCGCATGAAAACCTGTGCCAGTAGTTAAATCGATTGTGAAATTTATTTAACAAATCTTAATTATTATTAAATTCTTAATTTAATTATAACTTTTAAAATAATAATCCAAATAATACAATATTATAGATTATTTTGATCACAAAAATGAGTAGATCAATAATGTGCATTTTAATTTCTATTTTGACAATTATTTTGATGGGACAATATTTTGGATTAATTAATTAATTACAATTTAATATTCATCATTTCATGTGACCTAATTTGATCATTTGAGATCCAAATTAAATGATCAAATAGTCAATTTCACTCACAAAAATGTGAGGAACAATAATATGTAATAAAATTTAACATTTGAACCCTAATTTTCTTAGTCACTTTTTAACCTAACTAGGAGTTATTAAAACCTTAATTTTTCTAATATTGTCCAAATTTGACCTAAGTAGTGTCATTTTTCTCCTTATAATATAAGATTTTCATTTAAATATAAATCATTTTCATTGGACAACTATTTAGGATTTTAGATTTTTGACTCTTACTTAGTGTTATTATGATTATTTCAAATTCCTAAATAGCATATTTTAGGCTTTATAATACCCTAAGATAGCTAAGTTGTCACATTATCATCTCCCTTACTAATTAGATTGTATTAATATGAGCTTAGTTCTCAACTTTCTATTATAGTGAATTAATTGTCAAGTTCTTAATTCACCTTTCAACCCTAAAGAAGAAACCTTATGATTGATTTGCAATTGATCTATAGTTGATCCCTAGATCTATTAGTTACAACCATGAAGAATAGATAGTCTTAATGCCTTAGTATTAGTAGATTTGTGAATCAACTAGATCTAGCTTTAATGATTATGATAGAACTTAGTTTATTCGTCCTAATCCCTAAAGTTTTTTTTTTATTATCTTAAGATGTAGTAATAGGAATCCCTAACTTACTTAGATTACTTTAGGAATCCTATTGAAGTCCTTAAAAATCAACTAATAGTATACTTAGAACTTATAATTCTTAAGTCCTATTAATTACTTACCTTAAACCTTACCATTCTTATAATAAAGCTAGATTAATATTTGATTGATTAGGTCCTTCAAACTACAACCTAGTTAGTGAACCCTAGTGAACCTTATTAGTTTTGTCTTAGTTCTAATCTATTAAGTTAGATATTTTCCTATCTTGATCTCTTCCTACTAGACACATAAACCTTAATTTAATTATTGTAATTAGATCTTGTAGTTTAGGATGAGATTAAGTGCTAGTTTTTAATAGTAATAATTATACTTATAAATTATTTTGTCACATCATATTAATTGAATTGAATCTACTATTTTCAAAATCCCAATTACTACTATATTATAATTAATTGAGATCAATATCTCAAAGTTAATTGGGAGCTCAATTAGCTCCAATCATTAAGTAGATCATTAAAATTAGATAACTTTAGATATCACTTAATTGCAATTATTAATTTTTCTTGAATACTTGCTTAGATTTGATACTTTTTCATTTGAATCATTCATATAAGACATTGTTCATGAATAAAACTTTCACATTAAATTATTAGGGGTCTATATGGTGGATCGGTCTATGGCAGACTGAAAATAGTGTAATAAGAATACCTCACATTCTTAGAGGGTGAATGTGAGTGTTTTAATTAGACCCCACTTTTCCTTAATTGTTAAACAGACATGTTTAACTCCTCATTTCATTCTGAATATGCCCACAGAATGAGTACAAATTAAATTAATTTCAATTAATAAACATATGAGATCTTCAATCTTATAGATTGTTAAGGCTCACCATAGCTTTTAGCTATGTTACTTTCCATAGTTTTAGACTATATGAATCTTAGACTAATAGTCTAAGATCTTCTTCCAATTTTCTTACTATGCATTTTCTATGATTTAGAACTATACTTTACTTGTTTACAGTTTATTTAAATTATAATGAATATTGTATAATTTCATTTAAATGCTTCACTGTTGAATTTTCTTACTTAGCATATATTCATTTGAATATATGCATGCTTTACTTTATTTACTTTCATATGCACATTAGTTTATTTCTAACCTATTTAGGATGCTTTTACCCTTGCATTTTTGCAGGCTAGGATGTATACTTAAGTGAGTATTCTAACTCACTTGTTTTCTTACTTACTATTCCTTACTTGTATGCTTACCATATTGCACCTATGCTTGTGCTTACTTTATAACTATAAATGTGATATCTAATTATATTAATAACATGTTTAGCCAATCTTAAATTGTACTTAGACTATTTAGTCTAACCAAATTTTCTATTTCTTGGCTTTGCCCTATCACATTTAAATACCAAAATTTGATAAATCATGTGCACTTAGAGGCTAGTGGAGCTGGATCAAGCGCTAAAAATTAAAAACTGCTTCCGCATATCATATATTATAAATTTATAGTTTATTATAAATTGCAAAGTGAGCTATTAGATTTCTTCCTTTTATTTTCAGTTTACTGTTAGTTTGTAATAATGTCATTTAATTTAATTTTACTATACTTGTTGGAGCTTAGAATATATAAAATGCTTGTGATGAATGAATGGATGAATGTATTGAATGGATGAATGGTTATAATTGTATAAAAAAATGCATAGTAATTAAGTCTTTAGCTGTATATTTACTTAGAATGTTAAATTGGAATTAGTTGTATATTCATTTATTTATAGAATTCGAATTTAGTTTCTTATCTAAATAATAATCTTTTCATGTATATATGTGAGTATTGAATATTGTGATAAAGCAAATCTTAGGGTAGACAATTGTTACACATGTGATTTTCTCCCTTTAAACTTTTAGAATTATAAATGAGCAATCTTATGAAATAGATTGAACTCTATTTTAGAATTATAAATGAGCAATCCTATAAAATGGATTGAATTTTATTTTAGAATTGTAAATGAGCAATCTTATGAAATGGATTGAACTCTATTGTAGAATTGGAAATGAGCAATCCTTTAAAAAGAATTGAACTCTATATTAGAATTAGAATTAAATTTTATTAAAAGCATGTTAGTTTAGGTTATCTTTTTTTTCAAAATATAACTTCTATTGGAATGGAATTCTTGCATGTCTATCTTGAAGGTGTCTCCTTAACCATTTACAATGGAGATACTGCTGAAATTTTTAAGAAAATTTAAACTTAAAATAATTTGGCAAAAATATAGACTCTTAACTCACATGTCAATTACTCACTAAATATCTAGAAATTCATGTTTAAGATTGCATGTATTTATTTTAATTGTTTTAAATTACAAACTCATGCCTTCTTACTTATATCACATGCTTAGTCATATTTCATTCTCATCTTTTAAATCCATATATTGCAATCTTACTTATAAATTACTAAATACCATTTATAATTTCCCTTCCATCTTAACTTAAGACCCTCTTCTAAATCCTTGGCCAAACACAATATCTAATGATTTGGATTAGCTTTCTTCTAATCTAGTATTAGGCATTATTGTGACATATCAATATTGAGTTAAGTGATTCTCAATATTGGGGTCATCACAGTTGGTATCAAAGCCAAGTTGAGAACTTTAAGTTAAGACAAATATATCCATTTATCCAAAAGCAAACAATGTGGTATAATAAAAATAAATAAATGATATCTTAGGATAGTAAATGCATTTTAAATCAAATAAGTGATCTAAATTTCTAACTTAAACTTTAATTAAACTATCTGATGGCAGATCCTAGTGATGAACTAAGACTTTATACCAAATTGTTCTTCTAATATTTGGAGTATGATCATTGATTGGTATGGGTTAACATTTTGTAGAGTTTACTTAGGAGTATTTGCTATAGGAGGTGATGTTCTGAATAAAATTTTGAGGTTTTGTGTATTTCGAGACAATCATTTCTCTCAATTAGCTAAAGAATGGCTCTCCCGTGTTACCACGGTATTTGAGGCCATAGAATGCCCCGAACACTTACGCCTCCAAATTTTGGATGACTCTTTAATGACTATGCCATAAATTGGTAGTGTCATGCACATAGAGTACTCATTCATGGTTGTAGGTGTCTTCATCATGCCCCCACTTATGAAGACTTCAAAAATATATTTTATGCAAAATTTTGTAACTAGTAGTACTAGTCTTCCTTTTGTTCTTTCTTCTTTTCCTTTAGTAGCTTTGTAAATAGCTTCTTCTTACTTATGTCTTCTTCTTTTCCTCTAAAGATTGTAATCTCTTAAAAGTTTTAAATTTTAATGAGAATTTTCCTTTCTTAACGTCTTCAGCTTTTGAATGATGTTTTATTTTTCCTTTCTTTAGAATGGATCCAAATTCAAATACTCCTATTGAACCATAAGTGGAAGAACCTACTTCCACTATAATTTCACAAACTAAGCAAATGCAGGACTTGATGGATATGATGAAGGTAATGGTTGAAGCACAAACACATGTAGCAGAAAGGATGGCTTCATCCTGCAACCTTTCCCAACCTTCTCCAGTTCCATCCCAAATTTGCCCAACTCCTCCTCAAGCTTCTTCTCCCATTATTCCCGAACTTCCCATGGCTCCACAACCATCTTTAGTCCCCATTGTGGATGCCTATCTTCTCACCTTCCTTCGATTGAACCCTCCAACCTTCAATGGTTCGGTCTCCCATTTTGAAGCCATAGATTGGCTGAAGGAGATTGAGAAGACACTATGAAGTGTCTGGAGAGCGAGTGTCTCCGTCTTGCAACCTACATATTCCGTGGGGAAGCTGAATACTGGTGGGATAGTGAGTTGAAGACTCACTTTTCTGAGGTTCAATTGGAAGACATC
The DNA here is from genome assembly GCA_016760335.1 of Gastrodia elata. Lineage (NCBI taxonomy): Eukaryota > Viridiplantae > Streptophyta > Magnoliopsida > Asparagales > Orchidaceae > Gastrodia > Gastrodia elata. Next base: position 19,705,357 of record CM028681.1, read on the forward strand.
CCTTAGGATGAATTTGATCAAGTATTCCATGAGGAATTTATTCCTCCTTCTGCTCAGATAATCATGGAGAACGATTTCATGCAGCTTACCCAGGGAAATCGTTCTGTGCACGACTACGAGATGGAGTTTCGTAAACTCTCTCATTTTGCTCCAAATATAGTCCATACTGAAGTGGCTAGGTGCACTCAATTTCTGTCCGGTCTTAGAGATTTTATCAAAACTCATTTAATATCTGAACATCATGATAGTTTTCCTAAGCTCTTAGAAGGTGCTCGTATGGTAGAGTACCATCAATCTCAGATGGATTTGAAGAAGCGCTCCCATCCTCAACCTTCCAGATCAGAACCCTTTAAGAGAAATTGTTCTCATGGTTCGAAAGTCTACCAGCTTACTTCTGACCAAAATCTAAATCAAAATCCTAGCCAGAATCCTAGGCAAGGCCAGCAAGGAAGGCCAGGAGCAGTATGTAATAGACCCTATCCTTATGGAAAGTTCTACCACACTGGTGGTAGGTGTTATGTATGCAGCAAAACAAGTCATAAATATTGGGACTGTCATGCTAACTGGACTGTGGACAAGATGAAGATCAATCGTCAAGGTTCTGTTTAGAGTCCAATTCCTCTAAATTATCAAGCACCAGCGCTTACCTTGATGCCTCCCCTACTAGTGGAAATGCTCAACACCAGAAGGGTGTACCTTCTTCTTCCAAGCAAGACCACTACAGTAGGAAGGATAAGGGCAAGGCCATTGCTCAATCATTTACAGTACCAAGGGTATACGCTCTGTCGTCTTCAGCTGCCCTAGACGATAATAGCGTTGTTACCGGTACGTTCTAAATTTAATTTCCTATTTTCAATTTTTATTTTCTTCTACAATTTTAATTTCAGCATTTTCCTGCTTTAATTTTCATTAGTATAATTAGAGTTTATTTTTTCCTGCTATAGGAACTCTAATTATTAAAAACCAATTCAGTGACACTCTCTTTGACACTGGTGCTAGTCACTCTTTCATGTCAATGAGTTGTGCATCTTCCTTAAATCTTCAACATTTTAGCCTAGGTAGTCCTTTAATAATTTAAATGCCATCTGGTGCTGAGATGTGTGCTAATAAATTCTATTTGGTAGACATCCCAATCAGTAACCAATTCTTCTTATCCAAACTTATTGTTATGTCCATTACGAATTTTGACATAATTTTAGGAATGGATTGGTTAAGTAAGTTTAATGTCGTAATAGACTGTTTTCGTAAGCGAGTTTCACTTAAGGTTGGAAAGAAACCTGAAATATTTATAGGAAAACTTGGCTTGACTACATCCTTAATCAATGCCATTGAAGCCAAGCATCTTGTTAGTAAGGGTTGCTATGCGATTCTAGTAACTTTAATCGGTGAAGAGAAGCAAGTAGCCCAGAAGAGACTATCATCGTTAGAGAGTTCCTGGATGTGTTCCCTAAAGACTTGTTTGGACTACCTCCTCTGAGAGAGGTAGGGTTTTTTATTAAACTTGTCCCAGGAACTCAACCTAAATCTAAGGCTTCTTATAGGATGACTCCCAAAGAATTGCAAGAGCTTAGAGAGTAGTTGCAAGAGTTGTTAGAGAAAGGATTTGTTTGCCCAAGCATGTCACCTTGGGGAGCTCCTATCCTATTCGTCAAGAAGAAGGGTGGTTCAATGCGGATGTGCATAGACTACCGTGAGCTTAACAAAGTGACTGTGAAGAATAAGTATCCTCTCCCTAGGATCAATGATTTGTTTGATCAACTCACCGGAGTAATTAATTAAAATCAGCATACTCGTCAAATCAGAAATTCGAATAATTAAATACTCGTCAAATCAAAAATCTGATTGCGCCGTTGCGCTCCTCACCCCTCAATTAGTTAGGGGTAATTTATTAGAAATTTTTATAATACAATTATTTGTTTAAATTTAATTAATAAAATGAAAAGAAACTAATATAATATTAATATTATTTATAAGTGATTAACGATGCCGTCCCTGTAACGCTGACGCCGTCCATCCTTTCTAATTCCACGTCATCTGGTGCAACAGTGAAGGCGGACCGTTCGATCCCTTGATCGAACGGTCCAGGTGCTTCATCCCCCGCCAACCTACGCATGGCGTCGAACTCACACACAGCATCCCCATGGCCGCACAGACGTCGATCTGCCACTCTGGAAGCGAGTTAAGACTACTGATCGACATCTCAATACCCATTTTTGCTCAAATTAAATCTCTGCGAAGGAAAGGATCCTTCGTTCGAGTTATTATCCTCAGCCGTCATAATTAGGTACTAATTCCTTCTAATCTATATAATGGATTGTGCATTTCAATTATTGCCAAGCTATTTCAATTGTTAGATTAAACTTTGATAGGGTTTGATCGAGTCCGATCAAACCCGATCGTGTAAATTTGATCGCATCGCCACAGTACTTACCGTTAGAATTGAGTCGTCCGTAATATGGTCGCCTAAGGTTGAAGTTTGTGCTCAATCTAGGTCATCATGGGTCTAGATTCCACCCCCGACGTGAAGGTATCATCAAGGTCGATCCATCACCATACGGGTCGAGTCTCATTGCCGTCAGAAGCCACCGGGAATTCAAACCCTAGCGTCGAGTCCTCGGGATTCTGGCGTAAAGAAGATGAAGGGTTCAGGTCAGGCCGGGTCAACCTGAGCCCGACCCACGTGCTTCATGGATTGAGTATCAGACGGGGCGCGTGGCATTATCCCATTGGTTGCGCATTTGAGGTGGGACCCGCCGCTAATCATAGTCAGCATATCTGTCTTATTCGAGACAGGGGTGGGCCCCACTCGTCTGACCCGACAAATCCATGGCTGTCGTGTGTCTCTTGTGGGCCCACCAGCAGCAGAAAAATTAAATTTAAATATATATATATATATTATAAATAAAATAAATAAGATTAATTAATTAAAATCAGTATAATTAGATTTAATTTAATTAATTAAATCATAAAACTTTAAACATCAATATCTTAATAAATATAAGTCCAAATAATGTAATCAAATATACTATTGTGATCAGCAAAAATAGAGGATTAATATGGTATAGTCCAAATTTTTAGTAGGATCATTATTTAATATAGTGACAATTTAGGGGTATTAAATAATTCAAAATATGTTGCAAAAATTTATTTAACTATAACTTTTTAACTACTAGTCCAAACATAGGCAATATAGGTATTAAATTGATTAGTAGAACTTCTAGAACAATCTAATAGTGTTCAATTTTCTATTTGGATTAGTATTGATCTAATCACTTTTAAGACCTAACCCTAATTACCCTAATTAACCTTAGAACTTTAATTGACCATAATTTTATCAATTGAACTCCAAATTAGGTCTTCCAATATACTATTTTGATCAAAAACACCTAATTAATAGTAAACTACAAAAATATTTTAGATCCAATGGTTAGATCTCTTAATTATCCCATAATTATAGAATAGAATGTGATTAGATGGGTCTAACTATCTGATCTGATCAATTTAATCCAAGTCCAATAAGTGAACTTTATAAATTTAGTTTAATTTTTACAAGTGTAAGATCTGGATGATCTTGCCATATGAGTCATTTGTTATATCTAAAAAAGCCTAAATAATATTAATACATTGAAGTAGGAAGATCTTTTGTTGAACATTAAGGTAGGAAATTAGATAACTTCCCCTTAACCCTAGAGTTGATCTTAAACCTTGTGGTAGATCTCACCTAAGACATTAGTATAAGATTTCTTCCATATGGTAGTAATCTATATTGAGTGACATTTTGGTCACATCCTTGGACCCTTGTGTAGGCTTCACCCAATTAGAATAAGGATTATAGTTTTTGATAAATCTTTGGTTATTAGTTAGAATTAATGAAACTTGGGTTATTAGTTGGTTATGTTTATGCATACCCATGGTGCTGAGTCACTTCAGCAATATCCAGGCTTGGATGAGTCACTCTATTATGGACTTATGACCAGGTGCTTTTCCGAATGATAAGACGAATACAGTCCCATTAGAGTAAATCACCCAAACCTCAGAGTCTGAACTAGAATCTTACTTTGGGAGAAGAATAGCTGCAATATGGTTCGGCCTCTTATCTTGTGTGCAGCTCGATAAGTGCAGTTATAAGTAAAGTGTTAAATTCACTGTCTTGGGAACATACAACCATGTGTATACAACCTTTTTAATTGATAAGTTCAAGAAAAAATCTTAAATATGAGAAACTAATTATTAAAATTAAAATATATGAGTCAGAATCCTTCTAGCAGGATTCTGCACAATGGAGACATTTGAGTCATAATCTGATTTTAAAACATTTTAAGATTTTCTAGATTTTAAGTCATGTAATCAAGAATATTATTAGGATTAGATCATTTTATAAATTAATACAGTTTTATTATCTTTCTTATGCTAAGAGTCTTATATAAGAGAAAATCAGGAATCTTAAGATTACATTCAGAAGTTTCAATCATACAAGTTCTTTATTAATCTTAGCACTTCTAATTCAATAATTTAAGATAAATACTAAATTAAATGTATTATTGGAATAATATTAGTTGAATTATCATTCAATCAATTTAATTGATTAAATGATAAGGGTTTAAGTCTAAATCAAATAGGTTAGGCTTTAACCTCTATCATTACCCAATTGAGACCAATTGTTAATTTATAAATCAATGACTAATCAATATATTATTGGTATATTATTGATGGCAAATTTCATATTTAGATTAAGTATTATTTACTTAATCAAGTTCTTAAGATTCTTATGTTCAAATATAATTTAATATCAAATTAAGTAAATTAAGGTATCCAAATCAATATTAAAGTTCTCTAACACACATAAACATTATATTGATTAAAATAATGAGTAATTAAGGCTAATTAAATTTTCAAATCAAAGATAAAAAGGGATTAACACTTGATTACAAATGTAAAGTAATTAAATTCCATATAATTTGATTATTAAATTCTACTTGGTCATACAAGAAATTAAATATTCTAATATTTATATTTGGCACAAAATATTCAAGCAATTCTCAATTATATTTTGGGTAAAATTGTGGATTTTCCATTCAAATTCAACTACACATTCATACAACACTTTATTTTACTAAATTCAGGTTCTATTTTAATATATTTCAGCCCCATTAGGGTCCTAGGGTCATTAGAATATGAAAAATCACAAATTCGGGCAATTACAGACATTTTTCGGCAATTTTGGGAATTTTTAGGCACTACGGCGCACTGTAGCGCCTTCTGCCGAAAGTCAAGCACTACGGAGAGCCGTAGAGCTTCCCTGTGCTGCGGTGCGCTGCAGTGGATTTCAGCATGGTGGTGCGTGGCAGCGCTTTCAGGCGCTACGATGCGCTACGGCACTTGTTTTCCCGAGGTGCAAGCACGACGCTTTTTTTTAGCTTTTGTGGTCCTTCTCCCCGTTCAAAAGGGGTTTGCCGAGGGTGATTGCGATTTGCTGAGGAGGTAGGGGATGACTCATCGGGACTTCAATTGGGTGCCGGCATGGAGTCAGCATGGCGAAGTGGCGGGGCGAGAGGTGGTTGCTGGACAGGGTAGAAGAACAAGAGGAAGAGAGGTGGCGGAAGACCTTGGGGTTGCCGAGGGGGAGGGAGAGGATGGTTGGATGTTGCCGGCAAGGTAGGGAGGTGGAGAAGTGAGGTCGGCTGCCAGCCGGAGGTGGAGGAGGAGGAGGAAGAGGCTTATGAAATTTGTGAAGAAGAGATGAGGTGGGAGAGGTTATTTAAAGCTAAGGAGGCGGAGGAGGGGGCTGCCCACCAACACATGGCCGGGCAACCCTTTAACAACCTAAGGTTGTTATCCAACTTAATTTTAGCATAATTGCATCGTAATTATCATCCCATTAAATTCATCTAGTCATTAGAACCAAATCCTAAATGTTTGGAGCAATTCGGAGCTTAATCAATTTTTTTAGAATATTTTAATATTTAATTAATTAGAAAATTGAGGTATTTATTTTGACCTTGAAATCAAAATCCGACTTCGTCGTTACGATCGTCAACCCAAAATTAGCTATGGGTGATGTTTTGGATGCATTTGGAAGTCGTCGAATTTTTGCGAATATTTTAATAAATTTAATTGCGCCAAAAAATAGGATAATTAAATAGTCGTCGGAATCAAAATCCAACTTCACCGTTGAATTCCTCACCCCCAAACTAGTTATGGGTGAATTTTTAGAAAATTTTGGAGTGCATTTCAAAATTCTGAATTTTTAAATAATTAGGGAAAATAAATAAGTAATTATTCTGTCCCTCAATTGCAATTTCCATTTTTCCTTAATTCCCTTTTTCGGCTGGCTATCCCCTTATTCAGCACCTCCCATGCAAAGGAGCAGTGCTCCATCTCCTTAGGCCATACCACCCCTCCCCTAAGGCCATGTCCTCACCCCTTCCCTTCTCTTCTTTAAGAAGGAGCTCAAATCATTCTTCTTTCCCTTTGTAAAAAGCTGAGCTCCTCCTCCCTTCTTCCTCATTCTTTGGGTGCTTGCGGAAGAAAAAGAAATGGAGCTCTCCACCTCCAAAGTTTTTTAAAGACAACAGAGTTCTCTTCCTCCCCTCCCAAGGACTAAAGGTACCCTTTTATTTACTCTCCCTATCTCTTTTATATTGCTATAATGCTTGAATGCATCTTTAGAAATTCATAAGCATGTATGGAAGCCATTAAGGCTCTTAAAAGTTTCATAGAAAACTGCTCTTATTTTCGTCTTTTTTAAACACCCCTACATTCATCATCATTTTTCATATAGTTAGGATGCTTCGTTTGTGCCGATTTTGATGTCAATGGAAAGGTATCAAAAAGACCTTTCCATTGACATATGGCACCGCTCATAGAATGCCCTGAATTGGAAGTATTTGAGCTTGAAAGTATGCCTTATGGGTTTTATCCAGGCGAAAAATACCGTCTAGTGTGGCAGCACCCAAAGTTACAAAATTGACAGCTGCAGCAGCATTTCGAAAAAATCATATAAGATCCGTTAATTACATAATTGAATAGCAAATTGTAAATGGACCGCTACAGCGCGCTATAGCGCGCTGCAGCGAGCTGTAGCGGCATTTTAAGAAAACATTAGAAAATCAGAAAAATAAATTAATTAAATAGTATTTCGCTAGTTGAACCGCTACAGCACGCTTAGCGCGCCACAGCGGGCCGCAACGCCAAAAGCGCTGCAGCGCGCCACCGCTAAAAATTGCAATACTACCCAAAATTTTCAAAACTTGCCCAGAATTGGCTAAAATGGCCAGAACTTCTCTATTTTTGCATTTTAAGGTCCCTAGGACCCTAGCGGGACTGAATATATCAAAATTAAGCTTTGCATAAAATTTTATGTTGAAGTTTAGTTTGAAACTTTGTCATTCTTATCAAGTGCTCAAATTTAATTGTGTATTTTAAATGGCTTGTGCCAATTGCTAGATAATAGAATCCTTAGAAGCTTGTATTAAATAGGTATAATCTTAACAACTAAATGACATGAAACCTAAGTCCTTTAGATTCATAATCAAATGCTAACTCCTTTGGTTGATTTGGAATTTAGTTAGCCTTAATTACTTTCCATTTTATGTCGAATTTACATTTCTATGCTTTTATGATTTTATGATGTATGTTAGAGAACTTTAACATATTTTGGATGCCTAAATGTGCTTAAATAGACATTAATAACAATCATGATAACTTGATTAAGTAGATGATACTTAATCTAAACTTAAAATTGCCATCAATAATGCACTGATAATACATTGATTTATCTTTGACCTTTAAATTAACCTTTGGCCCTAATGGTAGAAGGGTTAGGGGTTAAACCCTAACTTATCTTGATTAAGATCTAAACCTTAATCGTGTAACCAATTAACTTGATTGTAAGATAATTCAATCGACATTATTCTAATAATGCATATATTTTAATATTAACCTTAAATTAATGAATTAGAAATGCTAAGGTAAATCTTGAATATGTGTGATTGAATCATCTGAATCTAAACTTTAAATCATTGATTTTCTCTTATATAAAACTATTAGCATAAGATGAAAATAAAATTGTAATGATTTATGAAATGATCTAACTCTAATAAAATCTTTGATTTCATCCCATGATTGTAGAATAGAAAAGGATTAAATGGATTTTATTCAACTGATCTGATCACTTAAATCCAAGACTAATAAGTAAACCTTGAATGTTAGCTTAAGAAGTAGAAAAGTGAGATTTTAAAGGTCTTGTTATAGGATCGTTATTGAAATATTTAAAGACCCTAACTATTGGTATGTTGAGGTAAGAAGAATTTTTGTAACTTATTGAGGTATGAATCTTAGATGATCCTTCATAATCTTAGACGTTGATCTTGACACCTTGTGGTAGCAACTACTTAAAGTACCTAGAATGGAACTTCCCTCTTATGGTAGAAATCATTATTAAGTGATCTCCATGATCACACCCTTAGAGCCTTGTGTAGGACTCACCCATTTAGAGTAAGGATTAATAGTTTTGATAAATCCTTGTTGATTAAATAAAGTTGTCTGAACCCAGATTATTAGTTGGTGTAGTATGGTATACCCATAGTACTAGATTACTTCAGTAGTATTTAGGATTGGTTGATTCACTCCAATGTGGACTTATGACCAGGTGTTATCCCAATGGATTAGGCGAATACAGTCCCGTTAGAGTAAATCTTCCAAGACTAAGACTGTTATAAATAGAGAATTATTCCTTAGTATGATTAAAATATAAATAGCCATCGGGTGATGCCTCCTAGCGAAGATTGCTTCAATAGGTGTGGCTTAAACAAACTAAGTAATTTGAGTCACCTTTTTTAGGACACTAAGTGTGATTGTGAGTTGGGCATCTTAATAACTTAGCTCGAGATATAAATCACCATCGGGTGATGCCCCCATCAAAGATTGCTTCATTAGGATGGCCTAATCAAACTAAGTGTTAAGAACCACATTTCTTGCAAATGTACTAAATATGTGTATACAATCATCTCATCTAATAATTTTTAAGTAAACTCTCAACTTTAACCAAGTATCGAACTAGAATGTAGGAGTCAGAATTCTTTTAACAGGATTCTGCATAATGGAGATCTTGAATTCATTATTGGATTTCAAAGCATATTTTTCTGGATTTCTGGATTTATCTCATGTAGCTTAGAAGTATGAGCATGAGCATAAGCATGATGTTGAGTATCAGTAATGATGTATAAGTATCAGTGATGATTTATGGGTTACGAAATGTTGCATACATTGACTTGGGAATTTCAGGATGCATCGGCATCACAGTTCCCAACTGGATATATGTAGACATTGGACCGTACGTGTAATAACCCAAGATGTTACTTAGGTCAATTAGGACTAATCCAAGTCCTAATTAGGGTTCTAGTTCACTAATTAAGCTGTTTAGAACCTACCTCTAAGATCTTGATCAAATCAGAGATCAAATAGAGTATAACTTGATTTCTGGAAAATTCTCAAAACCCTAGAAATTGACTTTTTATTTTGACCTTAAATCGAAAATTCTGACTTCACCATTGCTTTCACCACCCCCAAATTAGCTAAGGGTGAAATTTTGGATGCATTTGGAAGTCGTTGGATTTTTGTCAAATATTTTAATATTATTTAAATACCTAAAATTCAAATAAATAAATACTCATCAAATCAAAAATCCGAACGCACCATTGCGTTCCTCACCCCTCAATTAGCTAAGGGTGATTTATTTATAATTTTTGATTATGCTTAATCAATTAAAATCAATTAATGAAATTGAAATAAAATAATTAAATAATAATTATAAATTAATTAAGTTAACGGTTACCGTCCGTTTACTTATTACGCTGTCAGAAATTTCGATCTACCGTTTCCTTCTCCGTTAATCCAAACTGATGGATTGTGACCGTCTGATCGAATGATCAGACGGTGGAGAGATCGTCTCCTCTGATCAGCTCCGCGTGTCGAAGAATATGGCACGCGGCACCTCTCGTTGCAACGTGGCTACCTTCACCGACGATCGAGCGCCATTTAAGGTTAGATTAAAATCTTCAATCAACTCAAGCTTGCTCGGGGGACGAAATCAAAAGCTTAGGAAGCAAGGGTACCTTATATTGAACCTCAGCATTTCAGATTTGTTAAAATGAAGGTACCGAACTCTCCTTGTTTCAATAAAACTAAATTCGTATTGAATACTGCGAGTTCAATCATGTATGATAGTGTTAAATCAAGTGGTAGTGATGTTGATTAATCAAATTAGTATGCAAAAACTTATTTATTTTTCTGTAAGTGGTAGTGATGTTGATTAATCAAATTAGTATGCAAAAACTTATTTATTTTTCTGTAAGTCAAAATCGTCACCTTCATGCCGTATTAGGGAATCAAAATTTGAGCGTTTGGATACTCCATTTAAAACGATTCTTATCTCTATCGAAGGGTCTCAGTGAGGCCTTTCAATTGACATATAAGGCCTTCCAATTAGAGCACATTCCTGCGAATAACTTCGAACCCTAATCTCCATTTGCAGGGGCTTTGCCGAGGAAACGAACCGTTTTGGGCGGGTCGGGCCAGCCCGACCCGAGAACTGGGTCTTAGGCCGCGTGCTGTCAGTGCTGAGGACAGCTCTATGGGTCCCGCCGTTTCCATTCAAACGAGTTGTATAACGACACGTGTCTCGCGTGTCCTTTCTCGGTCAGCATCGTCAAAGTTGGTGGGTCCCACCTGCAAAATACAAAATTAGTTTAAATATACATAAAGCTGTTAAAAATTTAATTAATAAAATCTATTAAACTAAATTCACACAATAATATTAATCTGATTTAATTAATTAATCAATTAATTGACAAACTTTAAACACTTGTAGATTTCAATCCAATGATCCAAATGTTGCAATATTATATATCAAATTGATCAGTGAAATTAGTAGAATATGTCAGATTTCTAATTGAATAAATATTTAGTATAGTAAAATTTAGGGGTATTAACTTAAATCAAAATATGTTACAAACCTTCATCAAACCATTATAACTTTGTAACCCTTAATCCAAACATACCCAAAATGGGTCTTAAAATACTCACAAAATCCTAAGGAACATTCTAGTAGTATTAACTTTGATGTTTGGATCAACATTTGACTAATGACATTTAGAACCTAACCCTAATTAGCTTAATTTGACCTAAAACTTCAAATGACCATAAGTTGGTCATCTTAGCTCCAAAATAGGTGATCCAAATACCAATTTAAATCAGTAAAACCTAATTTACAAAGATCTATGAAAATATTTAGGATCCAACAATTAGATTTGCTAATCACCCTTAATTACTCTAAACATTAATTAGTAAATATTAGCAAATTTAATAATCCAAATTGACAATTTAAGTTTCTAAAAACTCCTAAAATCTATTAGAACCTAATTGTAGGGTTGGATTAGTAATTGAGTGATTAATTTCACTAATCACTCACTAATCACCCTAAACCCTAATAAGGCCATAATTAAGCTAATTAATGTTCAAATTGAACCCACTACCAGTCAATGGAATCAGTGGATCAATTGTGATTTATAGCCACTAATTTTAATCAATTTGGACACCAATTAGAGAAGTTAGGATTTTTGACCCTTAATTAAGAACCCTTAATTACCCTTTAAACCCTAGAACTTGTATTGGCTATAACTTAGCTAATACACATCAAAATTTAATAATTTAAGGTTTTATGGAAACCTTAGGGCATAACCTATAGTAAACTATTAGAAAAATGATATGTCATTAGGGTAAAATTACTAAAATACCCTTATAGGTTAAATTCCTTAATTTAATCTTATAAGGCTTAATACTTAACCAAATTTAATGAATTTACTGTTTAAACTCATAATAGATAGTAAGTAATCATTCCACATCATTAAAATTCAAAATTTAGTACTAATTTATAAAGATGAGATTTAGACCCTTAAGGAGGGGCAAAACAGTCTTTTTGCCCAAAATTAAGGTTTAATGAAATTAAGACCTAATTTCATCTCTAAATCATATCAAATAATAATTAAAGTGATTTAAACTATAATTTAAATAATTCTAAGCCATAAATTAGATATTAGAAGGAAAACTCTAAATTTAGCCTTAAGTAAAAATCTTAAGTAAAGATGAATTCTTCTCCATTCCTTTGAACTTCTTAGATTATCCTTTAGGTTTTATAACTAAAGATTCTCTAGATTAGAACTTAATCCTTGAGTTTATTAGTTTATAGATTTTCTTAGTTTATTTAATGAATATTTTATCTTTGAACCTTAGAACTAAGAATAGAGATCTATCCTAATGAATTGATTTATCATTAGGATTTGCCTTAACACTTAATTAGTGAGATGGGATTAAAACCTTAGTCCTTAAGATGACCTTATGATTAAGAATTAAATTTAATTCTTTGGAATTTGATTCTTAATCCCTTAAATTGGTTTGGGATTTATAAAATAATAACTCAGGACGATTGATTTTAATCATTTAACTTTATAGGCGACTTTGATTCAGTTATAATTAGGATGTGGCCAATCCTAATTATGTTTAACTTGTAGGTTCGTGATTCTAAGTTACAGACAGTGTAAGAATTGAGGATTCTGAATCTTATGTAACTTAGAGTAGTTAGAATGTCTTAAATAGAAAATAAGGTGATATCACAAATGTTATTTAGTGCTATTTATATTCATTCAATATTGTATGCTATATTTCCCTTTGCTTTGGACTTCTTTACATTTGGATACATTGCATTAGAGGATTAATTCTATGTTGATTATATTCATATGGCATTTCATATTGTTAGAAGGAAATTTGATGGAAAATAGCATTACTAAATTTGAGGAGATATGTCTTTTTAGTCTGCCATGTAGTATGACTTTACTTTAGAGTGGTTTTGGGCTAGGACTACTTTCCTAGTGTCTGTAGGATAGCTATTGAACTAGGACTACTTTCCTAGTGCCTGTGTTTTGGACTAGGACTACTTTCCTAGTGCCTGTTGTTTCTTACTAGGACTACTTTCCTAGTATATCTGGGACTACTTTTCCAGATACTGGCTGTTTCTAACTAGGACTACTTTCCTAGTATATCTGGGACTACTTTTCCAGATACTGGTTGTTTCTGACTATGACTACTTTCCTAGTGAATCTGGGACTACTTTTCCAGATGATTTGTAGTACTTTTTGATGGAATTAACTTTAATCTGGGACTACTTTTCCAGATGTTTAGCAGTTACTTTTCAGATGCAATCTGGGACTACTTTTCTAGATGAAGAGATGGACTTTACTGGTGGCAGGACTAAGTAGAAATATCTCATAATTGCAGTTACTTTTTAGTTACTTTATTTATATTACAGTCACTTTGCAGTTGACTTTTATTTACTTTACAGTTTTGGCTAGCTCTTACCTTACAGTTCAGTTCACTTCTTATTATATTTTCATTTTCTGCAGCTCTTATTTGTCTTATAGTTCAGTACGCATCTTGCTATATTTTCATTTTCTGTAGTTCCTTTGTACTCACAGCTTTGAAATATTCATTTTTACCTTTCAGTAGTCACTTTTACTTTTGGCATATTAGGATGCTAGATTTTTACTTTCAGCTCCGTACTTTCAGATTAATTATAAAAGCAGCATGTTTTATATTGATCATATACTTAGAAATTTCACTTGTGTTTAGTAGATTTCTTTATGTATTACTTGACCTTTTCTGCAGCTTGAATTGAGGTATGTGCTTACCTCACATCTTGTTAAGTTATAATTATGTTAATTACAACTTTATTACATTTCCTTACTACTTACTGCTTACTACTCCTATGTTGCTTAGTATTGTGAGATCACTAAAAATTAACAATTTATAGCCTAAAATGTACTTAGACGTTTTGTCTAACTAGATTTTTCTTTTGTTAGCTGGTGTGGTGCCCCGCACTCTTGATCCGCCAGAGAATTAGATTAAGGGTGGGGTGTCACTCTGGCTAACCCCTCACTTATCATTGGATTATGATAAACTCCACAATCCACCTGATTATGGAAGAATTAATACAGAATTAACTAACAGTCACTGTATAAGTAAACAAATAGAGTGCGGAAGCGATTTAAGGAAATGTAAATCATCCAAGTATCACAGTACAAATAGGAAAAGTAGAACTCAGAATATATAAGCATACAATCCAAATACATAGTCGATGTACCTGTATTATTACATCATTTAAAATGTTAAAAAAAATAGAATGAAAACCACTCATTCTCACTCGATATATAAAGGAACTAGACGGCAGCTTTTTCCACGGGTTCCTCCTCTATGTAAGGCTCCACACCTAACTCCTGCTCATCTAACTGAAAGGAGTCTGCCATTGTCGGTTTCACAATGTAGGGCCCCAGCCAAAGAAAAGAAAATTCTGGTTAGACAATTGTCTAAGTACATTTTAAGCTGATGAATTATTATAAGTGTTAAGTAATATCACAATTTGACAACATCTAAGCAACATATGTATATATAAATGAAAAGGAGCAGCAAGCAATACCAAGAAATAGGGAAGCTATAAATCATCATTTATAACTTAAGCAAAAAAAAGGAAAGGGAAGAGGCTGAGACATGCCTCGCATACAAACTAAACAAGGAAGGGCGTATAAATATACATAACTAAACAAGTGCAGTAAGAAAAATTCTACACCCTAAATATGCTGGTGATCAATAGAAAATATGCCAATTAAAATAAATAACTCAACAGTGGTACATATAAATAATAGCAAGATTCTAACATCCTATATATATATATATATATATATATATATATATATATAAGCAGTACAAAGAAATAGTTGATGGAATAAGAATACTGAAAAGTAAGCAACAACAACTGCATATAAAGCCACATGTGCATCGACTGCTATACAGAAAAGAGCTACTCAAGTCCATCGAATACCAAAGAAGCTTAGCACCATCACGGCTAAGTCATAAACTGTGTACCCCTAGCGACATAAGGAGGCTGGGCAAATAAGCACACAAAGTAAACGAAGGGTCTTAGCACCAGTACAGTTAAGGCCCAACTGTATGCCCCTAGCGACATAAGGAGGCTAGTAAACTAAGCATACAAGGCAACCTTAACGCCAGTACGGCTAAGGCACCAATGGTGTACCCCTAGCGATATAAGGAGGCTAGTAAACTAGGCACACAATAAAAGCGGATCCTTCCCCTAGCGACATAAGGAGGCTAGGCAATAAGGATATAACTGAGAGGCAGCTCATTAAACCATTATCTTTTCATAAATCACTTTAATATTTTCACAAGGAATCTAAGGAGTCTCCATATTTTCCTAACATTTTATTCATGCATCAAATGTCTTATATGATATGCTCAAAGAAATATGGCACAAAAATCAAGGAACGCGTAAGCAATAATCATCAAAGTAAGCAAGGGACTCTACTAAACATGGTGATATCATTTGTTTTCTACTTAACCATCTAACTATTCCAAGTTACACAAGTTCAGGATCACCATTTTCCTACTACCGAGTGTAACCCAAAAGTTCATCCTTATAAGTTAAAAAGGATTGGAACTGATCAAGTTCCAATCTAGCTCAATCAGATAGACGACTACGAGTTAAATAAATGAATCATACATCATAGTTTTGTAAATTTAGACGTTCTAACTAAGATCTGATCAAGATCTTCTAAACCTATAGATTATGGATTAAACACTACAAGAATTAAGTTTAATCACATAATCCAAAGGATAAGACCTAAGTTCTAGGTTTTATTCTATAAGTGAGCTACTAGTTAAGGCAAATCATATTAAGTAATCAAACTTAATATGATGAATCTCCTATCTTAAATCTAAGGTTAGAAGACAAAATAATCAGAACAAGTTGTAAAATAAAAGAAAGTCTAGAAACTAATAAGACCAAGATTTCACCCATTGGATAATCTAATTTATCCAATGAATGAACACTAACCTATGATCTATTCCTATTCTCAGGAAAAGTCCTTAAGGTGTAGTGCTTAAGACTTAGCAGAAATTATTAGAATCTGACTTAAGGGTTGATTTCACTTGCTTAACATTACTAATATGATTATAAAATTAGTCTTGGCATTCTAGGATGTTATCCAAAGGGTAAGGGTACTTAGTCCAATCTTAGGGCAAAATGACCATTTTGCCCCAACCTTAAGGGTCAAAAAGTCAACTTTTGACTTAATGGTCAGAATTTATTTCTCTTAGATCCAATTGATTCCATTGATTCCTTACTGTCTAACTTGAAAATAGACAGTAAGTACGCCTAAATCAGGCGAGAATGGTCAAGTTATGACTAAAATAAGGCTAGGGGTAATTTGGTCATTTACCTAAATTTCCAAGGTTCAGATCCTAAATATTATTTTGTTATAATGATGACATTGAAATTCTAGGTTGGTTAGCATCTTGAATTTTCCAATTTGGAGTTGATTTGACTAAGTTATGGCCGTTTGAAGTCTAGGGGCATTTTAGTCATTTTTCACTAAAGTCAACTCTAAATTCTGGGGTTGACTTTTTATTTTGATGTCCAAATGAGAAAACTAATACTATTACGGTGATGGGGCCGCTCTCCTGAGCATTTTAAGACCCATATTGACTATATTTCGATAATCGGGTAAAAAGTTATGAGGCTCTAAAGAGGTCCTAAAATGCTACCTCATTATACGTACCCCGAAATAAATTTTTACATTACGTTATTTGAATTCTTATATTTTTCTGAGTATTTTAAGACCTATATTGGCTATGTTTGGATCATTCTACAAAAAGTTATTAAACTTTTAAGATTTACTATTCAAAAATACAATTTAAATTATTTTACTATTCATTTATTCAAATTATATTATTTTACTGTTCATTCCTAAAGTTTTTATATAAAATTTCTGAAATCATAAAGCTTTAATTAATCTGTGATTAATTAGGCTTAATTATTAATTAACATTAATTAATCTATTATTTAATTAATTTAATTATATTTATAAATATATTTACTGTAGCAAAGTAATTAGTACTAATTACTATTTAATTAGTCTTAATTACTCATTAATATCTAATTATAAATAATTAATTACACTTTACTGTTTAATAATAATTAATTATCCTAATTACTATTTAAGGTTTAATTAACCTTTAATTAACATTTAATTAATCTCTAATTATACTTAATTAACTAAGGTTATTGTTCAGAAGTAATCCTAACTTAATTAACCACTAACTGTAATTAATTAAGGCTAAACAGTAATTAATTAACACTAACAGTAATTAAATTATTAATTAATTAACAAACAGTGGGCCCCACTAGACATGTGGCACTGTGGGCCCCACTGGAGCTGACTCAGCTCGGGTAACTAGGCAGTGGGCCCCACCTGATGCGTGGCACTGCCAGGGGCTGCCACATGGCACTGTGGGCCCCACAGGGGCTGAGTCAGCTCGGTGACTGGGCTGTGGGCCCCACCTGACATGTGGCACTGCCAGGGGCTGCCACGTGGCACTGTGGGCCCCACCGGAAGCCGGACCGCCGCGGTTTGACGTGGGCAGTGGGTCCCACTTGCCCCGTGGCAGGCCCTGCGGCTGCCACGTGGCGCTGTGGGCCCCACTGGGGAGCCGGGCTGTCGCCCCCCCCCCCCACATGCCACGTGGCGTGCCCAGAGGCTGCCACGTGGCCTGGTGGGCCCCATGGCCGAAGCTGAAGAGCCGCGAGGCTCGGTGCGTGGGCCCACGTGACACGTGGCGGGCCCGAAGGCTGCCACGTGGCCTGGTGGGCCCCACCCGCGGCTTACGCGGACCCGACCCGAAGCCGTGGCGCTTCGCCTTCTAGGTTTCGACGGAGCCGAACCCAGTCGCATATCGGGCGCCGGTGCGCCCGATCGGAACCGGTGGATGGAAAGAGGACAAGTTCATCTACCTATCCTACAATTATTGCAATGATCGAACGGAAATCGGGGGAGATCGGGGTACCTGAAGTGCGGGTCGGCGGAGTTTGGCTCGGACAGACGGTGGGCTGGCTTCGGGGCTCGATTCCGGCTCGATCTGGGCTCCGATTTTCGCAAACCCGGAGCCCAGTGGTCGGCCGAGGTCTTATAGACCCGTCGGCGACTTCGCCGAGGCCGGGGAGCGGCTGGATTGGCCGAAAATGGCGGCGGGGCGACGCGTGTCGCGCAGACGGAGCCGTCGAGGACGATGGCTCCATAGCCGTTGGATCCGGGCCCGATCCAACGGCTGCGAGGGTGCCATCTGGATAGACGGCGCCGTCAACTACAGTGACGGGTCCGTTAAGTACTTAACGGCACGTCGTTAAGTATTAAAATAATATTTTTTTTTTCCAGAAAATTTTGAACATATTTTTTCTAGCTAATTTGGGGTCAAGGAATTCAATGGCGCAGTCGGATTTTTGATCCAACGAGTATTTTGATACCTCAATTTTCGGGATATTTTTATTATTAAAATATTCGTCGAAATTTCGATGACTTCCGATTGACACGAAAACTTCACCCCAAGCTAATTTGGGGTCAAGGAACGCAATGGCGGTGTCCATTTTCCGATCGGAGGTCAATTTAAATAGGTCAATTTTTAGGGTTTCTGGATTTCTAAAAATCATGATTCGATCCGTTTGACTCCTGATTTGGAATAGGTCTCAAAGGTTGACTCCACTTGACCTAATTAGCGCTTATAATTATGTTTAAGACTTAGGGTTAGTCATAATCAACTATGGTAACAACTCGTGTTGTTACAGCTGGGGCCCTACCATTGTGAAACTAACAATGGTAGATTCTGAGCTGTTCGAGGTTGTGGGACCTTCTGGAGATCCGGTACAGGAGGAGGAGCATACAGGAGAAGATCAGTAGTTTCTGTCTGATTTTGTGAGGATATGAGAGACTTTACTCTCTTTTACTACATAAACTTTATTATCATTTTGTAATAATACAGGATCTAACTGCTTTACTTTTCATGTTTATGTATTCTGAGTTGTACAGTTTTTATCTGGATTGTATGGATGTTACTCTTGTTTTTCTTCCGCACTCTGATAAATTATAGTATACTCATTTAAGTGGTTATTTCTATTGCTACATCTTTGCTTATTAAGGCATATCCTCCCTTGACATTTGATTAAGAAGGTCCATTCCTTAATCTAAATGTTAAGTGAGGGTTTGCAAAGTGCCGACCACCTCCTAATTCAAGTGATTTGGGGGCGGCCGCCACAGTACAACTCATAACAGTTCAGTGATATTTTGGTTGCATATCAGTAGCACATATTATTGGGGCATAATCAAATGTACATTTTCAGTAGCATACAGCATAGTTTTACATGATATTACTCAATTTCATATCCATTACTATTTTGGCTTACCTTCAGTAATCTGTTTACAGTTTAGTTTTATATTACTTTACTTCAGTTTCATATAGTTTTATTTAATTTTATACCTTCAATTACCTTTATAGTTTTTCTGCAGATTTACTTATATTATGTAAATGTTAAATGAATAACTAGAACTGTTTAGATTCATTTTGATGTATTAGACTTATTGTCTAACACGGGGTACTTTTGGAATTTGACAATTTGCTAGATCTTGAGCATTACATTGAGCCAGGTCAGGAGGACTCTCAGGATATTCAGGAAGATCCCATGGAGCACTAATGGACTCTCCTTCAATTTTACTATCTTTTTGCTTAGTTTATTTTAGTTCAGTACTTAGCTCTAAGCCTTTTATTCAATAAATATTTGTAATAATTCTACATGTATTTTCTTTTCTGAGATGAATATTTTCAGTACAGTTTCTATGATAAATATTTCTGGATGTTTGCTTTAAGCTTTAGCACTCTGTTATATACTACTTATACTTAATATTATGATATGATCAGTATACTGGAAATATTGATATCTTATGCATATATTGAATTCTTTCTATTGCATTCTAAATCTAATGTATGTATTTTCCTAATACTTAGGATAAGGATACTACTCTTATTTTAATTATTAGCTCTCAACCCTCCTTGAGGTTGAGTCAGCAGTCTTTCATATGAGTTCGATTTTCAGCTATTCGGGGAGACGGGATACTCCTCCCCGAGTGGTGAGCCGCTCCTTATCCTTTGGGCGGGGCAATGTGGCGGGGCGCTACAAACCCTCCGTCAGGCAGGGCCTGCGGCTCTAAGGGAGGTGGTCGGTTCTTTGCGTACAAAGGAAGGAAGGAAGAAATCGGATGGGGGGTTGGAGAAATGAAAGTAAGGTTGTACTAGAAAGGTGATCATACTAAGCTTATCTTAGATTGGCTAGCAATTAGTCATATTAGATTCTCATAATTTCAATAAGAGCATAATACTAATCTAATATATCCAAGGAATATGTTAGCTATGATCAAGGTGGCAATTTAAATCAAGTTAGGTTTCCTTAATCCAACAAAATCTCTCATAATGTTAAAGGTTAAATCAATAATTTTGCTAAGTCTAAAAACATCTATTCTAAACTAATCCAAGATCAAATTCACAAATAAAGTGACATAAAGGTCAAAAATAATGAGACATGTTTCCTATCATAAGGTTTCAAAGCCTAAAATATGAAAATTATAAAGTCACAAAATCACATAATTTGAATAATCAAGAAGCCAGATACCTAATTTAATTATTTGTTGTCCAATCACAAAGATAATAACAATTATGAAATTCTTATATCATAAAGAGAAGAATGACACTAAGTAGGTCAATATTAGACATCATTGAAAATTAGGATTTCCGGAAATCCTAATTATGGTTAAAAAGTGATTATGAAAAATAGGGTTCAAATCCTAAATTGAATTATACCAATATATTCGTCTTATTTTCTGAAATAAAATGTTATATGATTTTATATAATTTGGATGTGTATATTTAAAGTTATGGCTTAACGAAATTTGCATAATTAGATAATTTCATACTAATAATTAATAATCATTAATGGCTTACAGCACCGAAACACACACGGCATGAAGAACGATGTGGCGTGGAACTCAGGAAGCTGACAGACCCAAAAAATAGTGCGGCCCTTAAAATCCAAGCGACGTGGATTTCTGCGCCGCATACACGCTCGACACACGTTGGCACACGATCGCTTGTCAGTGCGTGTGACGACGCAGTTCAAGAGAACCCAGATCCATCCAGTCCAGCGGAAGAACCTAAACTGCAACATGGACCGTTGCTAGAATCTTTCTTCCCCGATGCTACACCGAAGAGGGCATGCTAGGGTTATACCATCCCGGTCAAACTCGATAGTCCCAGCACGCAACCCACACAACAGCGCGAGGTCCTTAACACGGCCGCTTGCCAAGCTTCGAATCGACACCTGGTGTTGCCGGGATCACCAATGAAGCAATGCCCTTACCCAAATAGGGTGTCTATAGTTTTGCCACGGTGAGGAACTATGGAGGGTTCAATAAATCGGAGCTCTATCGGCTCGATCGAGCCTGATTTAGCTTTGATAGGGGCAATGGAGTTGCAAAATAAAGTCTCGAACAATCAATTTGAAGATATAAGCAGTAGGGTTAAGGGAAAATGACGTACCTTCCTTCCTCTATTCGCTAGTTAGGGTTAGGGTTTGGCAGACCTTCGATGAGCTCAAGCATACTCCCCCGCAACTCCAAGATCCAACAAATGCCTTAGTGTAGAATCCTACTATAAATCCGATAATGAATTCAAAATCTGTATTGTGTAGAATCCTGCTAAAAATAATTTGTTTTGATAATTGGATTATAGTTGAGATTTTACTTAAAAATTATTAGTTGGGAAAGTTGTATACACATATTTAGCATATTTCTAAGAAGGGTGATTTTTAACACTTAGTTTGATTAAGCCACACCTAACAAAATGATCTTCGATAAGCGGCATCACCCGATGGTGATTTGTATCTCAAGCTAATCCATTAAAATACCCAAATCATAAGCACACTTATTGTTCTAAAGAAGGTGACTGGAATCACATAGTTTGCTTGAAGCACACCTAAGGAAGCGATCTTAGATAGAAGGCATCACCCAATGGTAACTTTTATTCAATCAAACTAATGGTCTAAGTTCCTAATCATAACACTCTTAAGATTGGATGATTTATTCTAAGTTGGACTATATCCAACTAAACTCGCAGGATGGAACACAGACATAATCCTACATTAAGATGAATAAACCAATCCTGAATACTACTAAAATAATCTAGCACTGTGAGTATACCCTATTATACCCAACCAATAATCTGGATTCAGATGATTCTATTTAATCAACGAGGATTTACCAAAGCTATCAACCCTTACTCTAAATGGGTGAGTCCTACACAAGGCTCTAAGGATATAATCGAAAGATCACTCAATATAGATTTTTATCATAAGGGAGAAGTTCCATTCTAAGTACTTTAGGTGGTTCCTACCATGAGGTGTTAAGATTAACCTCTAAGATTAAGTGGGATCATCTCAGCTTTTACCTCAAGATAACATAATAAATCTTCCTACCTTATTTATTTAAGGATTTTTAAGGCTAATTTTATTACATACAAGACCTAATGTAAGATCATCAAGACCTCACATATCTATATACTAAATACCTTCAAGTGAGATTATCTATTAAGTTTGATTAACTAGATCAGATGGGTGACCCTATCTAACCAAATCCTATACTATAATTATGAGATGAAATCCGATATTTATTAGGATCTGATTATGTAATGAATTATTATAGATTTTACATTTTATTTATATGCTAATAGTCTTAATTAAGAAAAAATCAAAGGCCTTAAATTTCAAGTTCAGAGGCTTTAATCAAATAGATTCTATAGTTATCTTGATACTTCTAAATTTCAATGCATAAGGATCAATGCCAAATCAAGTATATTATTGGAGTTATGAGAATCCAGTTAACTTAAAATCAAATGGATTGATTAAGAGAATAAGATTTGGATCTCAAATCAGATTAACTAGGGTTTGACCCTTAATTTTACCCAATTAAGATTAATTGTTTATTTATAGATCAATGGCAAATCAGATAGATTAGAAGTGCATTATTGATGATAATCCAAGATCTAGATCAAGTACTAGCCCCTTGATTAAGGTCTTAAGACTTCTCAAGATTAAGAGGTTTAATTATCATTTTATGAAATTAAGAGTTGAAGTTGCATATGAGAGTTTATTTAATTTCATGCTACTATTATAAAAGCATAGTGATAAAAATTTATAAAAATCAGAGGATAATTAGTACTAAATAAATACTAATCAAAATATATGGATTAGCACCTAGTCACAAATCCAACCATTAAAACATTATAAAACTTAGCATTTATATTTCATACATGCAATTTATTAATTGAAGACTAAGTTTACTAAGATCCAATGATTAAAAACTCTAATTTTCACTAATCATAGTTTTACACTATTAGGGCATAATTAAAGATATAATGATCCGAAAATTAAATTACCTAGCACATGCAATCTACAAGGTATAAGAAATATAATGGCACCTTAGTTATATAATTTGGCTAAGTATACATGTTAAT
This sequence comes from Gastrodia elata, assembly GCA_016760335.1. Taxonomy (NCBI): domain Eukaryota; kingdom Viridiplantae; phylum Streptophyta; class Magnoliopsida; order Asparagales; family Orchidaceae; genus Gastrodia; species Gastrodia elata. The sequence goes on from CM028681.1 coordinate 19,728,868, forward strand.
AAACCCTAATTAAGTTCTGCAATAATTAGGCTAATCCAAAAAATCTAATCATTAAAAGTTCAATATTATTTTATATTTTGAATCCTCATAAATTTCTAATCAATTTGGTATATAATATCATAGAGTTTGGGCTAGTAAATCAAAATTATCACATTAATTTATTCTGAATTATTTTAATTAATGCAACCTAATTTCCTTAAGGAAAACAAATATTTAAACGATTAATATTCATTTAAATGACATCGGCCCGTTCCCAAAACACGCGGGCCGATCGGGCCTAAAGGCCCATACTGTTAGACAGCGCGGGTCACGGGTCGGCCCGGCCCGCATTGTCATCTTCTTCCCTGTGCCTAGCCCCGACTGAGGACGAATAGGGCTAACCCTAATCGCTGAATTCCCCAATCATTGGACCACGCCGACGCATCAGAACAATTGACGTGCATTATTGGGACTAGGACATATCCTCATAACCTTAGAATTTCATGTGAGATGGTCTAATCCCATGGGAACCTATTTTTCCCAAATCGGACTGACCCCCCCACTGGGATCCCAATGTGAGGATAAATTCTCCTCACTGGGAGCAGGGCTTGATCTAGTAAACACCAGGATGCACAGATGGATCAAAGCCCTACTTTGAATCAGCTTGGGAGGCTCTAAACCTCTGGGATCCTACTCAGGTTCCAAGCTCTACAAGCGAATCAATCCGATCGATCAATACGATTGATCGGACTAGACCTAAGCTACAGATCTAATCACAATGCATTCGCCTAGACTAGGAATGAGTTCATCAATCAAAATTGAGGAGTTGAGCCTACAATACTCTGGCCAGGATGGAGGAGTACTTGAATTAGTTGGACAGAGCTAGAACTGAAAAATAGATGGTGATCCATGGGCATCGAAGACTCTAGAAGACTCTTAGGGGTCCTGAACACCAGGAGCAACCCTCTATCAGTGGTACGCAAGCTCGGGAGTGCCTGGAGGAAGCTTGGTAGACTAGCGATGGCGATCGGGGAAGGGAACTCCACATGAATTTAATTGAGCAGCAAAGGAATTCTAGGAAGATACTTGAGGTTATTTATAGCCTCAAGGAAGTGTTGAGAGTGAGGCTGAAGGCTTGGCTTGACCCGAGAGCTCAAGTCATGGAGAGCTCTCAGAGCTTCTATTCAAAGGATATCAGGTCGAAGGGCCCGACCAATGAGGTTTAACCGCATTAGGGAATTGACTAACTACTACGCTGAGCTGGCCAAGGGAGTGGGGGGACAGGCTCTATTGTCAGAGATGCAAATCTCCCTGTCGGGGATATGAGCAGAGAGGGGGAGATGATGAGCAAAGTGGGATCCTCAGTAGCCGTCTGATGGATTGTCTATTGAAGCGGGACAGCTCTGATCATTAGATAGCTAATGGCCGATAACGGGAAGAAGATCATCCGTTGGATTAAATCTACGGATATGACGAATGATCAAAGCTACTTACAGTGAGTGGTTAGATACTGTCCGGTCCCATCTTAGAACTGCAGAACGATCGAGAAGGATTGGATCTAATCTAAGGTGAAGACTGCTTGATCTGATCTGAGAAATGGACGGCCCGGATGGTGCATACAGTTTTAAAGGCAGCCAACCATTGGAATAAGGTAGAATTGCAATTAAATATTATTAAGAACCTTAGAATACAGTTTCCTTAATTTAATTTAATTTGAATTATGGCCTAAATGATCTTCAAATCCTACCAAACTTTCACACCTAACTAATTTGGGGGTGAGAAATTTAAAATTGCAATCATATTTTAATTCTGAGATCAAAATATTTTAAATCTAATTTAGGGCATCTAAACTGATCAAAATGTTATCTTAACTTAGAGAAGTCCAATTGACTTCAAATTTTTATGATTAACTTGATATTTTAAAAGCAATGATATTATAATTAATACTTAACTGGATTGAGAATTAATTAGGGTAATAACCTAGGATTATTACATATTGTTACACATATAGCTGGTATTGTCTTAGTGTTGTTAAAATTGTTTGTAAGTGTTGCTCATGATCCTTCTCATTTTTGGAATAAATTAGCATATTATCAAAGAATACTATTATAAATTTATCCAAAAATGGTTGTAATATTTTTTACATTAAGTCCATAAATACTAACGAGGCATTTGCAAGGTCAAATGATATAACCAAAAAATTGAAATGTCCATACATTGTTCAGAATGTTGTCTTTGGTCGTCTTCCTCATTTATCCTTAACTGAAGATATACTGATCGAAGATCTATTTTTGAAAATACTATAGCTCCTGATAATTAATCAAATAAATCATCTATGTGTGATAGTGGATACTTATTCTTTATTGTTACTCTATTTAATTCTCTATAATTTATACACATCTTTAAGGCGCCATCTTTCTTCTTGACAAATAATATTGGCGCACCCTAAGGGGATACACTAGGGCAAATAAATCCTTTATCCATTAATTCCAAAATATGTATATTGAGTTCTTGTAGCTCTCACGATGCCATCCTATATGGCGCTTTAGATTGTGGTTCTGTGTTAAGAACAAGTTTAATGCGAAAATTTGTTTCACGAATAAGTGGTAATCTTAAAAGATCATCTAGGAATATATTTGTAAAATCTTTTACTATTCTCATGTCTTCTAAAGAAACTTTATCTTTTTTTATACCTATCATTGTTAACATATAACATTCATGTCCTCTACTAATCATCCTTCTTATTTTCATAATACCAATAAAATGTATCAGGGCATTTAATTTTTCTTTGATAGTATCTAATTTATTATTCCTATTAAATTTTATTTTTCTTTCTTCACAATCAATGATAGCTTTATGTTGACTTAGAGAATCCTTTTCTAAAATAATATCAAAATTATAAATAGGAAGCAGTATAAGCATGGTAAATAAGGATTTTCTATCTATCGATATATTGCAGATGCAATATTCATTGTCTATCATGTAGGCTCCTGATGGTAATCTTATCTTTAGTGATTCTTTTGATTTTGAACATGACAGGTGTATTTATTTGGCAATTATTTCTAATAGCTCCAGTATCAAATAAAACTGAATATGGAATATCTTTTTAATATAAAATACTTGACATCACTTCAGAGTTTTCTAGTTCTATGATAGAAGTAAGTGTATACATTCTTGAAGGAGCGGGATTCCTCTGTGTTTGAGCAGAAACTTGGTTTTGTCGAGAAATAGGGTAGTTGTCTACCGAGAATTAAGAGTAGGTGCTTGCCTTGAGTTTGATAGTGGTGCTTGGTTGAAAGTTGATTTCACCATTCTGATATACTGCTCATCTATAGTATAACTAACTCTGCAAAATTTAGAGTGGTGGCCCATCCTGCCACATTTATGATATTGATCTTTATGATGATAACAGTTATCATTTGTATGTGGTAATTGATAGGGCCTATTTAGTATCAATTTGTTTTGTAGTGGTACTGGAATTCTTCTGATTGATGGTAGGTTAGATTGAGATTATTTGAAGGTTCTTTCTTATGCAGTTCCTGGTTGGATCTTTCTTTTAATTCTTTTAGTAGTAATTTGATTATCATGCTCCAACATTTTTGCGCACTCAAATAGATCAGGGAAGTTAGTATGCCTCAATGGAATTATGCTTCTCCTTATGGAATCTTTAAGACCTTTAAGGAATCGATTACAACGAGCTGCCTCCATACTTACTGTATTTGATGCATATCGAGCTAACCTTATAAACTCGATAGTATATTCAAAAATACTTCTATTTCCCTGATATAACTTCATGAATGTGTCTTTTATTATTTCTTGTGCAGATGATAGAATATATTGGGAATGAAAGACTTTAATAAAATCTTCCAAACTTATCTCTTCTTGATTAGAATTTGCAAATCAATGCTTTTGGTGGACTCCCAGCAATTTTCTGCTTCACCTTCTAAAATATAAACAATTAATCATACAATGTTGATTTGTAAGCATTTAATAGTTATTAACTTCTCCTCGATCTTTTTCAACCAGTCTTTTGCTTCCATTGGTGAGACTGTCGCATTAAAGGTGAGTGGTTTTAGCTTAAGATAAGCTTGAAAGATTCCATCATTTGTGAAGTTTTGATTTAGAGAAGGTTGTATTGATGATGTGAATGTGTGACCGGTAGTTTTGTTATAAAGTAGGGTTGTTACTAACTCTAGTAACTTATCGGTCTTATTTTCGATGGGTTTCTTAGAGTTAGGGATAGTAGGAGTTTCTTGAGAATTCATCTGAAGAAAGAAAAAGAAGAGCATTTTAGATAATAAGAAAAGATTAATAAATGAAGTAAGAAGATGGATAAGCAAAATACACATATTTTCTTCTTTTTATTTAACTTCAAAAGAAATATTTCTTCTGATATATATATATATATATATATATATATATATATATATATATATATATATATATATGACAAAACTTAAATTCTATATTTTTGTTATTCCCTTCTTTTTACTGCTCCTATTTTTCTCTTAGTAGTAGTTTTCTTGATCTTTCTAGATGGCGGATTATTCTGCTGGATGTTCTTGGCTACCTTGCTTTTCTCTTCTAGCTCCATTAGGTGATACTTACATGTTGTAGCTGCTTCTTTGATGGTGTTTTGTAATTTTTTCTATTTCTTTCATGTGATTTTTATTTTGAGCATTAAAGACTGTAATGAATAGATCTTTCATCTCCTCAAATTTTTGAGTTAATGTTTGAAATTGATTTTCTAGAATGGGTGGTCGATCAATACTAAAAAAATTTTGGCTTCCTAATGGCATGAATTTATCTCACTATATTTCTCATTTTCTTCAAAATATTCTTTGAACTCATTTTTGGGATCCATCAATAAAAATATTATATTATAATAAATTATATATGTAAATTTTAAATTTTTTTCAAATTAATTTGAATAAATCTAATTTTTATATTATCGTTCTAAAGTTTTCCCAACTCTAGCCCTGATACCAACTATGATGTTCCCACCTTAGTTCCCGACCCAACCCTGACCCTGGATACTTGATTAATCCTGGTTAATGTGTGGTGACTAGGGTGGCGTCACTATTTCATGCCGAGGATTGTAGTCCGGAGTTTAGAATAATGATATAAAGATAACAGATATTTGCTCAAATAATTAGAGAATATAAAAGTATTAATTTTTATTCTAAAAAGAGTATTATTAAAAGCACATGTTTTTCTTTAATTTATAAATACAATAAGAGAACAAAAAGTGAAGTGGTAGATTGATCATGTTATCTCTAGATTCTTAGCAACGATCTGACCTAGTATTTACAATGAAAATATCTGGGTTGTATACCTTAATATTATTATTATTATTAAGACATGATAATAAAGAGAGAGAGTATTATTAAAATTTGAGAGATAGTATAATAATAAGAAAATTGATATTATTATTATTATATATGTGTAATAATAAGTATAATAATTATACTCATATTATGATAGTAATGATAATAACATATTTATTATTATGAGATATTATAGTAAGTATATTATAGTGTATATATATATATATATATATATATATATATATATATGATAATAATGATATATATATATATATATATGATAATAATGAATAAAAAAAATAAAACTTGCATGAATGAAATGCTAGGAGCAGAATAAGATATTAGTAGCAAAAACTAAGAAAATTAGTAGCAGAAATTTAAAAGTCAGCAACAAAAATAAATGTTATGTGCAAAATAAAAATTAGTTATTAGTAGGTTAACGATATTAGGAGTTAAATAAATTTTTAATATTTTTAATATTTCATTTAAAATTTTTATATTTCAATTAGTCAATTTAATTTTCTGAAACATTTTTTTTTTGAGTTTTTGTGGTCATTCTTCTCGTTCAAAAGGGGTTTGCCGATGGTGATGGCGATTTGCTGAGGAGATGGGGGACGACTCGTGGGGACTTCAACAGGGTGCCGGCGTGGAGTCGGCGTGGCGAAGTGGTGAGGCGAGAGGCGGTTGCTGGCTGGGGTAGAAGAAGAAGAGGAAGAGAGGTGGGGGAAGACCTTAGGGTTGCCGAGGGGGAGGGGGAGGATGGTTGGATGTTGCCGGCAAGGTAGGGAGGTGGAGAAGTGAGGTCGGTAGCCAGCCGGAGGTGGAGATGGAGGAGGAGGAAGAGGCTTGGGAAGCTTGTGAAGAAGAGATGAGGTGGGAGAGGCTATTTAAAGCCAAGGAGAGGGAGGAGGGGGCTGCCCACCAACCACATGGCCAGGCAACCCCCCGACAGGCAGGGCCACGCGGCTCTAAGGGAGGTGGTTGGTTCTTTGTGTACGAAGGAAGGAAGGAAGGAATCGGATGGGGGGTTGGAGAAATGAAAGTAAGGTTGTACTAGAAAGGTGATCTTACTAAGCTTATCTTAGATTGGCTATCAATTAGTCCTATTAGGTTCTCATAATTTCAATAAGAGCATAATACTAATCTAATATATCCATGGAATATGTTAGCTATGATCAAAGTGGCAATTTAAATCAAGCTAGGTTTCCTTAGTCCTACAAAATCTCTCCTAATGTTGAAGGTTAAATTAATAATTTTGCTAAGTCTAAAAGCATCTATTATATACTAATCCAAGATCAAATTCACAAATGAAGTGACCTAAAGGTCAAAAATAATGAGACATGTTTGCTATCATAAGATTTTAAAGCCTAAAATATGAAAATTATAAAGTCACAAAATCACATAATTTGAATAATTAAGAAGCCAAATACCTAATTTAATCATTTGTTGTCCAATCACAAAGATAATAACAATTATGAAATTCTTATAGCATAAAGAGAAGAATAATATTAAGTAGGTCAAAATCGGACATCGTTGAAAATTAGGGTTTTTGGGAATCCTAATTAGGCTTAAAAAGTGATTATGAAAAATAGGGTTCAAATCCTAAATTGAATTATACCAATGCATTCGTCTTATTTTCTAAAATAAAATGTCATATGATTTCATATAATTTGGATGTGTATATTTAAAGTTATGGCTTAACAAAATTTGCATAATTAGATAATTTCATACTAATAATTAATAATCATCAATGGCTAACAGCACTGAAACACACACGACATGAAGAACAGTGTGGCGCGGAACTCAGGAAGCTAACAGGCGCGAAAAATAGCGCGGCCCTTAAAATCCAAGCGACGTGGATTTCTACGTCGCATACACACCCGACACGCGTTGGCACGCAATTGCTTGTCGGGGCGTGTGGCGACGCAGTTCAAGAGAACCCAGATCGATCCAGTCCAGCAGAAGAATCCGAACTGCAACATGAATCGTGGCTAGAATCCTTCTTCCCCGATGTTACACCGTAGAGGGCGTGCTAGGGTTCGACCCTCCCGGTCAAACTCGATAGTCCTGGCACGCAGCCCGCACATCAGCGCGAGGTCCTCGACAAGGCCACTCGCCAAGCTTCGAATTGGCACCTAGCATTGTCGGGATCTCCAATGAGCGATACCCTTACCCAAATAGGGTGTCTATGGTTTTTCCACGATGAGGAACTGTGGAGGGTTCAACAAATTGGAGCTCTACCGGGCTCGATCGAGCCTGATTTAGCTTTGATAGGGGCAATGGAGTTGCGAAATAAAGTCTCGAGCAATCAATTTGAAGATATAAGCAGTAGGGTTAAGGGAAAATGACGTACCTTCGATGTGCTCAAGCATACTCTCCCGCAACCCCAAGATCCAACAAATGCCTTAGACGAGTGCAAAAGGAGGAATATAGATGAATGGGGGGATTAATTACATCAAAGAAGGCCCAGCTGGGGGAAGCCGTAGCATGGCTGCTCGTCGTGCGTTTGCACGACTGTGCCGAGGAAAAGGATGTACATTCCCTGATCCTCATCCGTTGGATATGGGGTTTGATCTGACTGTGAGAATATACTAGGCAGATCGGGACACACAACAGCCGTCAGATCCAGCCTCAAAAATGTGGAACGGCCCGGATCAACAGATCTCGTTGTTCTATGCATTGGCCGCACGCACGAGATCCACATCATTTGAGTAATTAGCCGTTGAAATTTATTTTAAATAATAATTCAATTTATTTTAATTACTTTAATTATTTAATTAATTATACTCAATTATTACTCAAAATTAAATAATCAAATAGACTCCGAAAAATCCCAAAAATTCACCATTAATTAATTAAAGAATGAGGAACTCAAAAATGTAATTTAATTTTTCAATTATATTATCATAACTTTTGAGTATTTAAATATTATTAAAATATTATGGGAAAATTTGACGACTTCCAAATATTCCTAAAATATCACCCCTATCTATTTTTGGGGTAATGAGTTCAATGATAAATTTTGATTTGATTTTGAGATCAAAATAAAATAGGTATTCTCAAAATTATAAAAAAATATCATGAATATTTGTAAATCGCAAATAATCTCCAAAATGCACCAAACTTAAGGTGAAAGCGCCTAATACGATTATAAGGGCACTAGAAGTGAAACGGAGCTAATCAAGTTTCTAATTAAATGGTAACAATATTAGGGTTGTTATAGACCTAGCTCGTGCTACACTATCATCGGGACGCACGCGCGGCCCTATCCGCATGCAGGCCATGGGGATGACCTGCATACAGACACGTCGTACGTGCGACTGTTGGCTATGGAACAATATATGATTTAAGTAAAATTATTCCTTAAAAATAATTTAATATCATTATAAATATAATTCTATATACATTGAAATTATATACTAAAATGATCAGAAAAATGTGTAGCATATTAATAATAATATTAATATTATCAGTATTATTATTATTATTATTATATGAATATACTAGTGTAATAAACATAATAACTATAATATTACAAATAGTATTATAATAAAAATAATAATACCAATATATACTATTAAAAATAGTGTAATAATAATAATATTAATATATATGTATAATATAAATAATGATAATAATTATATTTAAAATTAATAATCACTATTAAAATATCAATTTTATTTTAATAATTTTATTTATAATATTAATAAAAATAATAATAATGATAATATGGAAACTAAATTATAATTATTAACATTATATTTGAAACCTTATTTTAATAATAAAACTAATAAAAAATTATAATGATAACATGTAAACAAAATTATTATTATTAAAATAATATTTTATCATAATAACTATAATTATAATAATTTATAATATAAATTATAATATCCAAAATTAGTCATCATTATTAAATAATATTCTTATTTTATTAATTTTAACAATAATATATAATATAGATAATAGTAATAATAATATAATAAATATAATAAATATAATATGCAAAATAAGCTATTTTTATTGAAATAATATTCTTATCTTAATAATTATAATTATAGTAGTACATAATATGAATAATAATTATAATATGTAAAATAAATTATCATTATCATAATATTTTTAAAATCTTATCTTAATTAAATATAAAATAATAATAATAGTAATAATAATAATATTAATAATAATGATAATAATAATACTAAGTATATATAAATAAAATATTTTCATTATATATATATATATATATATCTTAATTGATTATATTGATTAAGAAAAAAGTTATTTTCGTATTACATCAAATATAAATAATAATAATAATAATAACAATAATAATATCGAAATAAATTATCATTATTTAACATTTTAAATATTTTAATTAATTATTTTAATTAGTAAAAAACTTTAATATTATATTAATAATAATATAATATAATTTTAATAATACTAATAAGCATTATAATAATAATAATAATAATAATAATAATAATAATAATACAATTATATTAATAAATAATAATAAAATTAATTGTAATAGTAAAGATAAGTTTAATAAATGTTAATATATATTATAATGATAAAATATTATAATAATAATTTAATAAAATAAAATATATAGTTATTAGAATTATTATAATATTATAAATAATATTTCTAGTAAAATAAAAAAATATAATGTAATAACTAATACTAATAATATAAAATTAATAATATCTAATAAATAAGCAACAATAATAATAATAATAATAATATTATTATTATTATTATTATTATTTTAACGAATCCTAATATCTTTCAAAATGCATGAGTTCGTCCACAAGTGAAGAGATAATTCTAAGAATTTAACTAAAATCGGCATAGAGGAAAAAGCGAGGCAGAAAGTATAATATAATTTATCTAAGATTTAACAAGAAAATGATATTAAAGAAAACCAAGGATCCTCTAAAGGATTATTTGAATATTCTCTGCATTGTATAATTTAAGCAACTAACAATCATTAGCAAGATAAAACAACAATAACCACATTTAAGTTTCCATGCCTTATTCATCACCTCAATGAGGGCTTATTTGAATATTTCTTACAAGATTATACACAATGAAGCAATTTACCAAATGTTGCTACCTTTAAAGGCCTCTTCAACAGTTATGGAAATAATATCAACTATAGGGGGAATATAAGAAAGCAACACAACTTTAGTTTCATTTCAGACATACGAAAAAAAGGATTGACGTATCAGTCGAAAGCACAAAGCTTGGTCTAGGAGGAAGAGGAATAGCTATGATTGTAGCGTGAGGGGCGGGAACTGCGAGCAACGATGGAAACCCCATAGGGGCACCAACAAAGTGAACTCGGGAGCTAGGGAATTGGAAAACCCTAGCGGGAACTCGAAACTTGAGAGACCTCATCATTTTAAAAATTTGAGTGTTTATTTCTTTGTAATTTGTTATGCAACTAAACACTTAGCTCTATTTTAGATTATAATATCAAATTAAAAAAAATAGATTTTTACCTTAATAACAAAAAAATCATTAATATTTATTCATAAAACATCTAGCTCTTAAGCATTACTTAAATAACACTCAAATTCTTATAATTAATCAAACATACCACCTCAATTGACAACATTAACGACTGCCACTAACAATGGCATTTGTTACATTGGTCTGCTTATGCTTGCTGGCTACTCACTTTCATGGCTCTCTGCTCACCCTGTGCTGCCATTGAATCAAGCTACAGAAACCTTAAGCAATTCAACTGCTTGATTGGACACTACAACAACCTAGCGAGCCTTCTCCACTCGACGAACGACGATGCAATGCACATCATCTTCTTGACATAGACTTTTAGGGCGATGTCGTTAGTCTTCTTTGGCCTCTACTGCATTCTGGGTGTTCTTCGTCGCAATTGGAATCTGCCATGTAAACAAGAAGGGATCATATGCCGTTAAACGTGGATCAATTTTAAAGATAAAGTGTTTGTATATAATTTAATGTTTAAAATTAGATATTTTATAAATAAATATTAAATTTTTTTATTTATTATATGAATAAAAATCCCTTAGAAAAATATTTATAACTCGTTTACAAATTTTTTGATTTATCGTCCATTTCATGCACTGAATTTCATATACCCTAGGAGAGAGAGAGAGTTGTAAAGCGATAGGTCTCATCTAATACCTGCTTCTGAGGAATTGATAACCATGGCACAAGGAGGAGGCATCTCCTCATTCGGCGAACGCCCGCCTAGCCCTGTTAAGCATCCCGCCGGCGATGGCAACGCATCAGCGCTCGATGGATCTTTCCTTCTTCAACTTCTTCAGAAGAAGCCTCAGGCAGCTTCCTCATCTTCTTCACACCCTCTTATTTTCCACGAATCTCTTCCCCCGTACCATGATCCGGCCGTTGCTGCAATTGGCCCTGGATTTCCATTTCTTCCTCATAGCTTATTTTCCCGTCCACAGCCTACAGGTTTTTCCCCGCCTTCATGGTCACCCCCGAGCTTCTCTCCTCCTGATGTGGCCAACCGCAGTCTTTCGAGAGGGCGGCAGTTCTTCCCGATGGAAGATCAGAAGATTGGGTTTTTGCCAAGTGGAGCAAGTCCTCCCAATCCTGCCCCTCTAAACTGTTATAATGGATGGAATTCTTCGAGATCCCCTCGTGAAGGGATTTTGGCGTCTAATCGGACGAAGAACCTAGGCGAGAAGAACGTTTCTAGTTTTCGGGTTAACCAGGAGGAAAGAGCCTCTATCAGACCCCCTCCTGGATTCGGTAAGGCTATTTCTGTTGGTTTGGATGAATTTACTAAAAAAATGGAAGGTGGTGCTCGTAGTCAAATTGCTTCTGTTGGATCTAAACAGCAGTGTAAGACTCATAGTTATCATGATGGGAGCACCTCCCGCATTGAGGAAGGAAGGGGTATACCTGCGTTTAAAAAGTCGCAGAGATTGCATTCTCAAAATTCTAGGTTTGAGATCCTGGGTGGGGCACATTGGAATGGAAGGAGCTTGGATAATGATGATGCACCGAATAGAGGATTGCCGAATGGGTATAGTGCATATAGACATAGGCACCGTCAGTTTGCTTACTCCGACCTTATTATGAACAACTGTGATTTCATGGAAGAGAAAGATAGCGGAGAATCTGATAAAGATTTTGTGGATAATGAAATTGATGAACAAGGTCTTCAAACTCTTGAAGAATTGAATTGTGTTGAAACCGGTCAATTTTCTCTTAGAAATTCTGCATGCAGTGAAGAAGATTTACTGGGTATACAGCTGACTGCTGCTCTTAGTGACAACTCCAGTAAAGAGAAAAAAAACAACAGTAGGCTGGGCAGCAAGGTAACAAAAATTGCATCAACCTTTTCTTTTGCTGCGATGATCATTTTCATATTTAATTGTGGTAATTGTTTTCTTTGCTGACACATCTGTCATCTATTTGTTTTTGTACAGATTCATGGCTTGATAAAAGCACATTTTTATAAAATTAAGCTTTACAAACTTTACATATATCAAAATGCTAAAAGATTTATTATGAAGTCTTCTCAGTTGGTATTCTAATTGTCCTTGCTTTCAATATTTAATCGCTTATTTAAAGAAATTTTGAAAATAGGGGTTGATTTTTTCATTGCATTTTTAAATAATTATAAACAATGTAAATTTTGCTAAATGCTATTAACTCCACTATGATTATAGAATTAAAACACTAGTAATAATTGTTTTGTGTAAACACTTACTATAAATAATGCAAAAGATATGCAACACATATATTCTTTTTGGGCATCTCTTTCTCTTGACTCCTTTCTTTTTTTATTCTCTTAATTTTTGACATTCTAAGCTGTTGTCTTTTTTTTTCCTTTGCACTCATAACAAACAAGGTTATCCATATCAACTTTAGACTTAGATGTTGAAAACTTTCCTTTGCCTTTCTGAGGTTGAGATCACCTTTTATTCTTCTTTTTCTTCAACATAGATTTAAAATTTCTTTGTCATCATCTTTCAAATTTTGTTGCTTTTCTCCTTACCTTTAGAATGTCCAGTTTCTCATTTTTCTTTGATTCATTATTGGTTTCTTGCTTATTTACTAAAACTTGCTCATGGGCCATTGGTGAATCTAATAGTAAGTTAAAAGAATAAGGCTTCAAATTATTAGTTTCTAAAATAACTTGAATCTTAAGATTCTAGCTTTTTGGCACTCTTTTATGAATTTTTAATCTTCACTTTGCTATTAATGTTTTTTCTAAAGCATGAAGAATAGTAATGATCTTTGTGAGTGTTACATATTGTAAATATATATTTTTTAGGTTCATTTGAAAAAATTCATATTTGTGGTCATAGTGCTAATCTTAAACTCTTGCACATTATCTATGCCTTTGTTAGTAACTATGAATGTGTCCTATGTTTTCTTTCCTTCTGAGCATAATGACATGCGCAACATGTGATCACTTTGACATTAAGTTGTGTTTCCTTAAATTTTTCTTCAATCCATTGGCAGTATGGGATAGTATATTCTGTATAACCTTCCTTATAACAAGCACACACGTATGGTAATCAGCTGAGTGAAAACAATTCTTTATCGAGCAGTGGTAGACAGGTGTAAGAAGAACCTTTCATCTAATGCATGTTCCCGTTTCCAAATAATGACATATATAATAGATATTTATTGACCGGTACATTTAGTACAATAGAGACTTGATTCTGGTACGACTTGTTGGCTTTTGAGGGTCATGCATACACTTCCAAGAGAGCGGTAAATTTGTTTTGACATAAATAAAATTAAGATTGGAACTTTTAATTAGTTCTTAAGCTTTATTATTACAAATATGCACAATTAGAAATAAATAAGATTCACAGGAATTTAAAAATCATGCACAAGAGAATTAGATTTATAGTGGTTTGGGTCAATCAGCTTTATGGCCACTCTTCAGAAACTTGTCTTATTTGAAAATTTACTCACACGTCAGATCTTCCCTTCATTAATCTCATGTCAAGTAGAGAAGTCTTGTCGCTCCTTTCTGCAAATCTTGGTCATAGTGCGCTATGAAGGTACCCTCCTTTTCAAGGTTATGCCGAGGTGGAGTTCTTAAAACACCTTCTTTCACAAACGTACAAGAGTAGTGTAAGAAAGCAATAAGATTTTACAAAAATAAAACTTACATATCTAAATAAAGTCCCCAAAACCAGCTTCCTGAAAGTTGATCTCCTTTAAACTGCAAAAAATCATTAGAATTTGAAAGTTTAAAAGTTTCCTTTGCTTAAATGCTTTTTTAAACTTTTCAACGGATGATTTGTAGGATTTTGGGTGCTTTCTTGTTTGAGATTGGATTCAAGCTTTATTTATAGTGGTGGAAAGACGAATTTAAAGCAAAGCACATAAAAGTGCACAAGTAATTTAATAACTTGAAAAGATAATTTATCATATGCTGCCTATATTCTGAATTGTTTTTACCAGGTCTTAATGTTGATTAGGATGCCTCCAAGTTAATTACAATATTATGAAATCCCTAATTCTAAATATTTACATCATTCAAGATTGTACTTACTTTGATGAAATCACTACATTGCTAGTTGAAAAAGATTGAAAATTTTTAAAGCTAAGCCAAACTGATGCCAGACATTTTTTATCTTTAATTTACAAGCCCAATTTATCTCCCATTAATCATAATATTACTATTTCAAAGGATAGAATTTTAAAAAGGAATTTTATTGTTCTTTGCAACTAATTTTTAATTTTGCAACATTGGCAGTCAATCAGCCTAGGGTTCAGTACCTTGTAAAGGTGGCAATCTAAGCCCATTTAAAAACTATTTCCCTATTTACTTAAACCTAACTTATTTCTCTCAAGTCTTTAAAAGATGATAATCTATGCAAGACTTTCTTTAATATATATGATTTTAACAGTTACTATTTTAACAATTCCATACACGTGTTTTCTTATTCATGAACCCTTAGTTCAGCTTTACTTATGGTATCTGCATTTTTCTTTTTTAACATCACTCGTTAGATATGCTTTTCATGTATTGTCTTAAATTCCGCTTATTCATGACTTCAGTATGATTGATTTGGCAGGATGCTAGGATGGATTTCTTTAGGGGCCACCGTGTATCAAGCCAAAGATTCAGAATCCAGAGAAGAGAATTACGGAGCCGCCATGACTTGGACAGATTTAAACCTTGTTTCCTTTCTATTTTTAAGTCTCTTGTACCTTCAGAGGATGAAGTAATTAAGCAAGGGCAAGTGTTAAAGTTTCTAAAGAAATTGGTTAAAAGTGAATGGCCTGATGCTGAACTCCATCTATACGGTTCATGTGCTAATTCATTTGGTGTTTCAAATAGTGACATTGACATTTGCCTTGCAATCAACGATCATGAGATAAGTAAGCTTGATATTCTGTTGAAGTTGGCTAACATTTTAGAGTCCAGTAATCTTCAAAATGTGCAGGTAGGTAAGAATCACGTTTTTTTTTCAGTTAAACTTTGTAATTTATTTTAATTCGTGCTAAAATAGTTTTACTCTTCTTTGTCACAGCACATCTCGTTATGATATTTTCCTTCCAACCTTTTCAAATCCTTCCCCTTTAAATCATACTTTGTCGTAGTAGCACATAGCTTTGCCTAGCACTAATGAGATTTCTTTTTTGTTTTCCAAAATTGCTATATTTCTTGAATTTCCAAGGCGCTGTAGCTTGCCTTTAAAAAAAATTTCAATCATTTCTCAATTTGTTTTTCATTTTATGTATGTTTCAGCATTTCTTATTGTTGCATTTATATTATTATTAAAATTTTTCCCCTTAATTACTATAATTCTTCCAATGTTACTTTTCTGTCACAAGGTTTTTCCTTCAATTATACAATTTCCACAGTTTAATTTACTTGCATTTTTTTGGCTTCAAGGCATTAATATATCTTGAAACTTCATGTTGGTCAGGACCTGTAGTTCCGGTCTAAGGATAGACTCTCCTATTAAACCTACCAAAATTCTGAAAACTTGGAAATATTCATGCCAATTCCACACATATGTTTTTTTTACTAAAGTTGAAGCTATGCTTCATTGACATGACTTGGTTTGGCGATATGATAGGATGCAGTATAGACTTCTCAGATCTCAAAATTAGGATGGCTACTTGGTGGGCTTATAGATTTATTCTGTTTGGCAAATGGGTTAATGCCTAAATACCTAAATATAATATAAAAAAAAATACAAATAAAAGAGATGAGGTATAGACATGCTGGTACCTATCCTGTATTGTCCCAAAGATACTAAAAAGATCAATGAGAAAGGAATCCCTCATGTGTACACTAAAAATGCCACCATACGTAAGGGATGCACAAAAATTTGCAGTAGATACGCGTAACCCGTGCCAATGTAAAACAAAATTATTCTATAATAGGCATAGAAAGAAAATTTCATGTTCTATGAAGACCTGCAATTTTTCACCAACAAATAGATGGGGGAGGTTTGTACCAATATGTGTACATAAAGGAGAGGCGTATAGCTCATTGATACCTGCGGTGTAGGATTTATATCTCTCATAAAAGATCAATATCTCAAGAATATTATGCTTAATCATCATAGCTATTACTTACGCTATATATATCTATTTGGTTAAAATGACTTTGTAGGCCTTTATTGTTAAATGATTTGGATTTAGTCATGTAAATCTAAATGGTATGGTCAACTAAAAACCTTTTTGCATTTTTCAACCTTGAAGTTAAAATGAGTTATATTTTTAGTTATACATGATAACTTTGCCTGTTCTGTAACTCTGGCAATAGTCTTAATCTATCTATGCTCATATGGCTGAGTTGCCTAACTGACTCAGCAAGTTTAATGTCTGAGTCAGTATAAATTTTAGGCTCAATAAACTTAATTGATCGGACCTAATAAAAATATTAATCTGTTCAATATGCTTAAATGGTAGAATAAACAATGATTCACAAATCCAAATGGTTGAATTTTGTAGCTGACTCATCAGGATTTCAAAATGTATTAGAACATATTCTTCTTGCGGCCGACTCATCAGAATTTCTAAGTGTATTTGCACATATCTTTAAGGTTTAGTAAGTCTAAACAAATAAACTTGATAAGTGTGTGTGTGTGTATATATATATATATATATATTTGTGTGATTGTGCACAAACCAAAATATGTATATATATATGCTCTCCCGCTATAAGGGGAATGATATTGAGAAGGTTGATGGGCATCTTCATTGTCACCAAACAAGACGTGAAACTTCTTGGATGTAAATATTCTAAAACACCGGCTGACATTCCATCTAAAAAGTCAAGAGCTAATGGTGCATACATTTGGAATGGTGGTATCCATCATAGCATCTCTAGTAAAGCAGGATTGGATCCTGTTAGGTTTACATTAGCGGGTAATCATTGATGCCTTGCTAAAAGTTATATATATCATACTCTTATATAGAAGAGGTGCATGATCATGATCTTGATTTTTTGGTGATTTTGGCTTACCTATTTTAAACCAAACTTTATCAATTAAAGTTTATTTTTTGGAGGGTTATAAGAGTACTACTGCTTGGTTGGTTTATAAAAGAAAAGCTTGTTTGCTTATTCAATTATGCTAAAACACCAATTTAAAAGTTGGGCATCCTTCAAGGCTCAGTAAGCTTTTATAGCGTAGGTAATATGATACCCTTATTTCATCACTTTCAAATAAGAAATCGTATAAATTTTTTTAACTTAGCAAGCCTAATGACCTGAGTTAATAATCTAAACTTGTAACTTAAATGGTTAAGCATGTTTCTAATTAGCATAAATTCGTTAAACTTAAATAAGTTTAAAAGATTAAACATTTTAATAAAATATTAGGCATATTTGCTAAAAACAATGAATATAACATGCTTTATTAGTGCACCATATTTGTTAGAGGGTAATTTGTTTGCAACTAAATTTTTTGATAAAAAGAGCTGATGATTGTTGAAGCTAACATTAGCTCATTGGTTTGTTCACATGATCCCTTCAATCCCCTCTATTTCTTGCTTTATCTCTTGCATAGCTGCCATGTTAAGCTACACTCCATAATCGGTTGACTGTAATGCACGGTCTTTCCATACGAGTAATCGGTCCGCTCACATTTACGTTGATCCACAATTATGTGCACAACAATGATCGAGTACATGAAGAAAAATCCATGATTTAGTAATGATGCTTCTAAATGCATAACTAGGGATTCTTATCGACCCACGTAGTTGATACTTATGGATCTATTTTCTACTTCTCCATGATTGGGTGATACTTTGCCTGCAATTGTTGAATATGTGCATGATTATGAGGGCTTCTTGATATCGTGGGGAAGTTATGACCTGTCTAAGTAAAGAACTAAGCCATGCCAATTGATTCAATTTGATGCTTGCTATTAAGTTGAAATTATATTTGCTTGATTTAAACCAAAACTACTCTTCCCCCCTTCTAAAAAATAGAACCCATCCCCTCATCTAAGGTGCCATCTAAAACCTTCAAGACACATGAAACTCTGCCAACGATGGGAAGATGAATGTCGTTCTATAGTTTGTTTTTTTGTTTGGCCTAAAAAATATTCTTTGAAAGCTCTAATGTCATTGATCTTTTGTCTGATTAGAGATAAATTAGATCCCTCCATCGAACTTTAGTCCAAAGAAAGGGAAAATTTACAAGCACAATCACGAGCACTATTATGTTGTCCACACTAAGCTTACAATTTTAGATAAACTAGAGGCATATTGTCATGCAACCAAAATTTGGACTAAAATTTAAAATATAAAATTAATTTATTTAATTACAAATTAATAGAATTAATTTTATTCTTGATAACATTTGAAAGTTGAATTAGTGATTAAAATGAAACTTAATGTTATTTAAAGAGAGGGAGGAGTGATTTGAGTACAACTATGAAATATATTCAATTGATTTATCTTATTAGTTTATTGATGCGATGGTGATGAAAATCATTGCCAAATAGTTTAGTATAATATTAGTAATAATATCATTATGAAAAGATAAAAAGAGAAAATGAAAGTTGTCCACATTATTCACATGATTGAGACATGTCTCAAAGTATAAAAAAATTGTGCTCTCAAAATTGACACTCATATACAAATCACATTGATCTCAAAGTTGTTGCTTTCAAAACTCATGCTCTTAGAACATGAAGTACAACTCTTAAAACTCACAAGTGCTCAAAGTACTCTCATTTGAATATCTTCTTCAATCTTCCAGGATGTAGAGCTTTTTTCCTTGTGCAAGCCGCAACCTACATGTTAACAAAAAAGGGATCAATGTAGTATACAATAAGACGTTTGTTTAAAAGAGACACGCACAAAGTAAAGGCAGTAAATGAAACCAAATAGTAGTCTAGTAGAACAAATAAACAAGCTAATTACCTAAGACAATCTATTTTAGCAGGCTTCTTAGTTGAGTTAGCCTAAGCTTAAGCAATTTAGTTCTTAGTGGCCTAACTTATCTTAGTTAAGTCACCTTAAGTTAGGCAATTTGATTCCTAGTTAATTTAACATATCTCAATGAGTCAACTTAAGTTAGACAATTTGATCTTTAGCTGACCTAAGTAACCTTAATTAACTTAGGCTATTTTGAGCAATTTGTTTCCTTATAAAACTAAGTGATCCTAGTTAAATTCTTACAAAATGCATGATTCTTAATAGATCTTAGCAATCTAAATTAAATTTGTTCATATTTAAATAATTTTATTTGTAGACAATCTTAATTTTATTTTATTAGATCATCTTAAATTTAAAGATAAGATCCTAGTTGAACCAAATGATACTAGTCCAGTCTAGAGATGTGCTAAATAAATTTTTTGCTAATAAACTTAATAGGTCATAGTTGAATCACTTGTGCTAGACAATTAAATTGATCTTAATCTTATTAAGTTAAACAAATTATTTTTAAGGCCTACCACTTGGGCTTTTTAAAGGTTGTAAGTTCCTTAGAAATGAACAAGTGCATCCTAATAGATATAAGCTCCTCTCTTAAAGCCTAGGCCTTTAATTGATGTAAACCATGACTCTCATCTAATCTTGGGATAGTACCCAACTATCAAGCCCCGTAATGCAAAACAAAATTTTAACCTTAAATTAAATAATTTATATTTTTGTTTGAAAGCTTATTTGAGATTCTAATTTGACTTAATAATTATGCTAGTTTCTGAACTTCTAGCGATCATGTTCAATACCTCTGATTATTGGTAATCATGCTTTACAATGCTAAATTCTTGATTAAAATGGTGCAACGTACCCTCTACCAATTTGTGAATTGATGTTGAGGGCTGAGTTTAACAAATTTCACTCAGTTTACTAAGAATATATTTGAGATGAGATAGCTTTTGTTTCTAATCAAGATGTCTTTATGCTTCATATAAAATGCTTTTTGATCTTGGCATATTGAATTACAAGTTAACTTGGGATGAAAAAACTTTAAGATCTTGATTAGATCTATTTTACCCTTGCCTTATGCCATCATATGTCTGCTCTATTAATCAAGAGCTCTCCTACAACTAGTTAGGTAATTATATGGGGGTTTGCACCCCCATATCTAAATAAATCTTAATTAATATTTAGGGGAATGTTTGGTTAAATTAACCCCAATAAAGTCTACTCCAAGCACTTAATCTTAAAGGTGGACATTCTTGCACTTTTTGTTAGTTTTTAAAATGCTAGAAGAGTTTGAGATAGCCAAGTCATGTCAGAGTGTCTCTATCTAAATCTAATATTATGTATAGTAAAATCGTCATTACTTGTCACTATTTAGACATGGGAGTATTCGTGCATTGGAGTGTGCTTTTAACACCCTGCCATTGTTGTCCAACGGAATTTGTTTTAACTTTTAAAGATTGAAAAGGAGAGTTTTTCTTACTTTTCATCAATTGCTATGTGTGGATGATGATTCAACTTGGCTATATCAAGTCTACCATCCTATACAGTGAATAGACAAGTGAAAATTTTTAAGATGTATTGTTAAATGCAAAAATAGTAACATACTTTCTATATGTTTTAAAGCAAGAAAAGTTTATATGCATATTTCTCTATACACATTAGGAAAAGAGATTTGGAGTACTACCAAATCACAAAATAGTGTGACTTTTGATTACACGCAAGTGCACGTGTCTAAAGTAATAAAGGAACGGTCAGATTTATCGTCATCAGGGATCAAGTGATGGTTACTAGTTACTAATTTCGTTGCTAATGCCTAAATGATCAAATAATGGTTTTGGTTTTAAACTAAAATTACTCTACGAAGTAGATAAAGTAAATCTACAAATAAGTGAGGATTTAAACAGTGTTTAGGGAATCGGGAAAATTAGGCCGATCAACAATGTTTCATGATTTTCAATATATGCTTAGTGTAATCTGAGTAACTTGTGTGAATCAAAATTTAGTGTTTCAAGGGGATACAGATCTATGAATCCCCTGGTGATGTCTCAAGCACATGAATCACTTATCGCTAAGCCCTAAGGTCATCTTTCACCGATCTCCATATGAGACACCATGACTTCAGACCTTAACGTCCTAACGATGGTTTCTTAAAGAGCTATCGGCATTCCCTATCTAGTGCAAATGGAACTAGATTTTTATCTCCGTTCTCACATGCACATAAACAAACTCGTGTTCAAAGGAAAGCATGTAGATGTCTCTACTCCAAGATTCCTTTACTCAATCTAGCTTTATATCTAAGTGAAAGATTGCATTTTACCAGAACATGAAAGAACAAGAAACATTCACGTGCACGTAAACTTGATCAAAACTTTTACTTCAATCAAGACTTTAGTGCAACATGAGAGACAAACATTCTTGTGCACATAATCCCTTGATCAAAACTTTGGATTTGATCTAAGGTATGAGTACAACATGAATGGTGTCAAGAAAAGATAGTGAATTTATAACACAAACATTCAATGATTTTAGAATGATAACAACAGGATTTCATCTCAAGATTATTGCAATCAAAAACTCAGCATAACATAAAATATTATTGCATAGGTCTAGCCTAACCCTGTCCCCGCCCCCCTCCCCCCTGAAAGGGGGAGTTAGGGCTGCCATTACAAAGAAATCAAAAGCAAGAAGTGTTTGAACTCTCAAAGACAACATGATTTCTTAAAATAGTAAATTGCAAAAGCGAGAAAAGAGAAAAGGAAAAAGGTTACCGAAGGAACGTCCCTTAAGGGTTCTCTTCTTCATCGCCTTTATCTTCTTCCTCCTTTTATGGCTCTCCATTGATAGCTTTTAGGGTTTTTACCCTTTTTCACTTGAAGCTGTTGAATATTCTCTTAATGCTCTCCTCAATATTTCTTCAAATAGCTCATCATTTTCTCCCTAAGTGAACCTCCCTTTAGGATTTCATTATGTTGCTTTTATACTCCTTTAAAACTGCCCATGGGATGCCAAATGTCGCCTCCTTTCATCAGTGAATTTTAGCTATTCGTATTCTGAACTGCATTGGGTTTTTGGGCTCGCCTGGGGCATGTTATTTGCTTTGGTACGATGCGTCTAGCGCCTGGGTGCTGGACCCTTTGTTTGTCTGGCGCCCGAGGCACGCTTGAGGGCGATGCTTTCAGTCTAATTGGCACTCTAGGCGCACTTGAGTGCTTGCCTTTTTGCTTGGTTGGCCGCCAGGGCGTGCCTGAGCGCGATACTTTTTTGTCTGGCACCCGGGGTGCGCTTGAGTGTGCGACTCTCTGTTGGGTTGACTGGCTGGCGCCTGGGGCGCGCCTAAGCGCATGACTCTTTGTTGGGTTGGCGCCCGAGGCGCACTTGACTGCTCAAGTGCTGGCTTGAGGCGCATAGGCGTGCCTGAGCGCTTGGCTGCTCTCCTTAGCCAATTTTGATGATAAAATTGTTGGATTGCTTTGGATCGCTGTTAAATCAAAAACACAAATAAAACATACAAAAAATATTAATAGTAGCTCATTATAACATAAATAAACAAAAATAATTATGGTGATTTTAGTTCAAGTTTTTGATTTATCAAGTACTTTAATTACTAAAGATATTGTTGATGTTAAGTGGTCTCGTATTAATACTTTAACAAACAAATGTAAACTCTTTTGGATGCATTCCAAAGAGAGCGTATCCTAGATGTATACAAAGTTAAAATTATTATAAGATTTCATTCATTAGGAAAAATATTTAATAATGAAGAGAAGATGAATAAAGTTCTTAGGCGTTTAATTCCTAATTGGGACCCACAAGTTCAATCTGTAGTGGAAATTAAAGGTTTTAAGACCTATTCTTTTGGTCAACTTTTAGTTCTCTTGTAGCTTATGAAGTAGTTATAAGTCACCAAAAGGAAGGAACACAAAGAAGACGATTGCTGCTCAAGATTAGAAAGTATTAAAAGATTTGTCTAACAGTGAAGTAAGCATAGAAGATGAGAAAGAGGAAATAAGATTTTTAATAAAATAGTTCATGAAATTCTTAAGGAAACAATCAAAAAGATAAGTATTCTAATTTTTCAATTAAATTTTATTCTAATACCCCTAATGTTTAGAATATAAGGAAAGTGAACACATAAGATCTGAGTTCAAAGATGGATAAGAAGAGCTAGAAGGAGAAGTACAAATGGAGAACTGCTTTTCGAGTGAACTCCGAATTAGTGTTCAAAAGAAAATGTAAAATAATTTATATTTTATTGTAATACATAAGAGAGAGGCTTCATTATTATTATCATTAGGAAATGAGGTAAGTAATGATTTCTTACGAAAAATCATTATCTTCTTAGAAAAACACTTTTCTTCTTATGCTACCTTAAAGATGTCCTTATTTTAAATTAAATCAGTAAATGCATTTATTAAGCATGAGTTTAAAATTTAAAAGAAAAATTTAATGATTTAGCTTCAAAAGATAAGTTTGAATCATAATGTTGTTAATGAGGAGAATCTTAGGTAGGCTCAATAGATTAAATAATTTAAGTTTATTTGTCACTTAAAAAATAAACATAATGAATATGAATTCTTAATTCTCTTTAGTTATTTGGCAAGGAGGAGATTCAATCTTTCTATATGAGATCCATTTGTATCAAAGGTGTACTACATTTGTGGTATGAAGAAGCAATGAAGGCTTATAATAATAATTGACTTCATTTTGGATTAAGGCTTGGTTTATAGTCTATTGTTTCTTGCATTCTTAACCCTTTTGTGTTGCTTATATTTAGGGGGAGTTAATTATTATTTATTTGCTTATTTGGCTTTGATGATTAATGAAGATATGTTTTGTTTTTGTATCAGTTATTGATTATCTCTTATTAGCATCATTTTATTTTATATTTTGTTTAAGCTGTTTAGTTTATGTTTAGTTCTCAAAATTATATCTTATTATTTTAGTTTTTAATCAACCTTATTAAATTTGCATTGCGCTATGATTTTGTGTAACTTTGTTCTTGGAGATTTTGATTAACTTTGTTAAGCTTTAATAGAAGAATATTAGCCTTGTTTTAGCTCTATTTCTTACGCCCTTGCTAAAATAGCCTTATTTGTAACTCATTAATGTTTCTATTTATCTTTTAATGGTTGCAATAGGGTAGAGAAGTTTAGTAGTTTTGCATAGCTTTATTTTATTTTTGTTTATTTTTAACAAAAATGTAATCATATGTTGCAATTGACAAAATGGTAGAGGTTGTTGAACCTAACTTTCTATCTCATTGTCTCTTTTAGTTTAATTTTGATGATCATAAAATATAATTTTATGTTTGCATAGAAATAATAATTAAGGGTTAGGGTTGTGCAATAGAGAGCGATATGATTAATAGGATCCAAGCTTGTTGGATGAAATGAACGAGCGCTTCTGGAGTATTGTATTATCAGAATTTTCTATTCAAAATTAAAGAAAATTTTTATAAAGCAGCTATATGACTGACTATGTTATATGGGCATGAATGTTACCCAATAAAGATGCCTTTTTGATAAATCAAGTTTTTCAGAGATGTGAATATTAAGGTGAATGAGTGGATACACTTGAAAGGATAGAATGAGATTTATTCATAGTAAGGTTGGAATTGCTACAATAGTGTTGATAAGATTAGAGAATATTGTCTTAAATTGTTTAGGCATATTAAACGTAGACTATTTGATCCCTTGTTAGAAAAACTGAGTATATGAATTTTGCCCATATTAAAAGAGAAAGAAGAAGACCAAAAAAGGCATAGGAAGAAGCTCTTAGAAAGTTACTTCTTTATTTGAAACTTACGGAGGGGATTTTAATTGATCATGCAGTATGAAAACAAAGGATTCTTATAATGTGCTCAAATAACTGTAGCACTCAAATGATTTGATGCTCATATTTAGATGCTTAAATGTTCAAATAATCAGATTGTTCAATACCTAATAATCTAGAATACCTAATAATCTAGATGAACCGGTTGTCTAGTTGAGACTCAATCTATGCATTTTAGATGACGGAGGAAGTGAGTTCTGTATTTTGGCACCTCTGTATTTTGGCTGATCATATTGAAAACTGCCAAATGGTTGTTCAGATTGCCATCTTGTCGGCCATGCAATGAATATATTCTTTAGTTACATCAAGGGCTCAAGCCTCCTAGGCCACAAACTTCTCCAGTGAAACATGACAATAGCATGATGAAGTTTTTGTTCATTCACCACAATTGGCCCTTATGGATCAAATTTCCCAACAAGGTGAAGTTATCATTCTCCCTCCTTAGCACTTTGGGCCAAGTGGTATAAAAATTTGAACCACATTATCTACAAAATAACTATGATGTGTTTGTTTGATCTAGAATAGAACAACTATTGGTTAGTGTATGAACCTCTCTCTTAGACTGCACCACCCATCATGAGATAAAACAGCTTGTTCTCAGAATGTTAATTGCAACCAAAATAGTGTTAGATGTAGAAAATTCATAACATTTTTTGTGTTATCTAAAAATGAGGATGACTTAAGTTGATGTGGAAAGTCATACTTTATTTTTTACTTGTGTCAATATCATTAATGAATATTGTCGTATTGTTAATAAATTAAAAAATTATATATGTTTTGAATCATATTTGAAAGTGGAAATGAGTAGAACGCAATGAACGAGTGGAACGAAAGAAGAACCATAGAGGTGGCTATCATGTGCCATGCGGTCCCTAGGAGCGATCTTTGACTTGGGATCCTTCAACAACGGCTCCCGCAATGGCCGATGCGGGTCTGACCTTTATGTTGGAGGGACTGAGCTTGTTACCCGACCTTCATCTCTATTGTGGGATAAGGTCCTCAGCTTCCTGATCCTTTTGAGTGGTATTGACAAATGCCTCATTCGTTTCAGATTTGATTGGGATCAAACCTATAGTACTTCTTTGAGGTAAACCTGCTTTAATCTTTTCAAAAGATGAAGTGAAGACACTAACGAAACCTTTTGAATTTACACTTGTTAGGAAGCTATCGAATGACCGATCTTCTTTGTTTGTCATAAGAGAATTTCTAAATATCTTGGGTTTATCAGGCAAGTTTCAAGTTGGATTAATCGACTCGCATCACGTGCTGCTCGAATTTTCAAATGAAGTGGATTACTCGCTCATCTTCGCAAGAGGAATCTATTTCATTGAAAATTGGACAATGAAAATCCTAAATTGGACAACATCATTTAATCCAACATGTGAACCTCATATTGTGTTGGTTTGGTTCAATTTCCACTCCTTAAGGCTCATTTGGTCACGCATTCAATTTTATTTTCCTTTGGATCCTTCAGGAAACCATTGAAATCGATTATGCAATGAAAAACATGACAAAATCGCCAGTGGCATGGGTTTTGGTTGAATTGTTTCTAATTGAAAATTTTGAATCCAAAATTTGGATTAGGGACGAAGTTGGGGGATACTTTCAAGATTGTGCCTTCGAAAACTGTTCGATATATTGTTCTTATTGTTTGATTATTGGTATTGATGAATCAGTGTGTTTTAAACTATATCTGCAAAGGAGAACAAATTCCAGTTCGATGGAGTCAAATGCTCCCAAAGGGGTGGAAAAGAAAAGAAAAAGAGGTTGTTGGTGTATGTCCAAAAAGGAAAATATGGATCACCGACGAGTGTCCTAGACGTGTAGTGTGCCCACATGAGCCTATCTCGGTCGATGATGATTAGTCGCAAGATTCAACAAGCTATTCTTGGGTTGGTATGCAGCTGGTTGTCCTTAATCCATTTCTTCATTCATTTGAGGCTGATGGTTGCACATATACTCATAACTCGTTTGGGAATTTCTTTGTAGATTGGAATGTTATTCGAGCCACACTCAAGAAGTGTGGCCTAGATGTCTTGGAGACCCAGGGACATAGAATTGATGGAAATGATCCAGGTGGAAGACACTGATGGAGGAAATTTGAATGAAAATTTTGAGGCAATCGGGGTGGTTGATTATCCGGTGTTTGGTGTAACTTTGCCATCGAACCCCTTTGGTGCTAATGGGTCCCTTGCATATTTTGAGTTTGATAGGAGTTCATTTAGAAGGGCTTCAAGAGTATATTGATGAAATTCATATTGTGCTCATAGGAGCCAATTAGAGATGACTACCGCTTCTTCTACATTGGAATCTTAGGATGGAAAGGTTCGTTCGAACCTTAACCCGCATGCGGAGGAGTATTAATTGGTTGTAAAGGGAGGGCCTCATACTACTTTTTTGCAGACTTACGAAAGCGAGTTTGATAAAACCAATGAGGTGGATTCAATTGAAGAATCAAATGATATTCTTTCGAATTCTGAGATTAATTGATTTCATCATTTGGTTTGGATCAACTTTCCACTCCTTTAGGTGCATTTGATCTCCCATTCGATTATCTGTGCTTTGGGTTCATATTTCGGGAAACCATTGAAACTCGACTCCGAGGCGACTAATTTGTCTAGGCTCAGGTTCTTGCGGAGATGGAGTTAGTAGAATAATTCAAATCCAATATATGGATTGTAGAAATATATACAACATTGCGTCATTGAAAACTGCCCTGTCTATTGCTCAAATTGTTTGATTGTTGGCCATGACATTTCACATTGTTTCAAACTGAATCTTGCCAATGGGTTGAAAAAGAAAACAAAACTTGTATATGTGCAAAAAGGATTTAAATCCTCAGATGTTGTGGATTTAAATCTTCAAGGGCAAGATGTTCCCCTTGTTGTGAATGACATAGTTGTCACTTCTACAGTTGAAACATTAGATGCCCATTGGATAAAGATGGTGATAACCTTTCGGCTGGAGAGGTATTGCCACTGGGCTTCTTTGAGATCGGCAAAGGTAGGGCTCCTACTCCTACTTTCTTGGAGGTAGTTACTAATGTGTTGGCATCGAGATCCATTGAGATAGTGTCGATTCCGAAGATCGGGATCATTTGGGAGAGGTTGTTGCTTCTCCACTGAAGGTGGTTGTCAATAACCGTGAACCGAGAATTGATATTGCCGATGTTGCCCCAGCAGATATGGATGGCTACTCGGGCCTTTCATCTCATCTAGGGGTGATTGGGGATGGTGTTTTGCCGTTAGATCCATTTGGTGATGGAGGAGAGCTTGTGTTGTACGTAGGGCAATCCTCCCTAGAGCTTTAAAATATTTTATTGGAATCTCTCGATATTGAAGAATATGGTTGCCTGGATTTTTGACGAGGAGATTATGCACTTTACTTTAGAAGAGTTGCAATCATACATTGTGGAAATTTTGATTGTTTTACGTAGGCGTGCCTTCGAATCTATAGGGGATTCTTCTATAGTAGCTAGTTCTCTCCTGAATCCTCAAGCAATGAAATTCCACTACCTGCTCTTGTAAGAGATCAAGCTATTTTGGCCCTAAAATTTGAACTGAATTCTAAAAAGGACTCGGAAGGCGGATTCAAATGAGGAATTAAATGATAATATCTTTGACTCAGAGTTATAATATAATTTTCTTGTCAGGTATAAAGGAAAAAATAATAGAAAAGGACGAATTCAAAAATCAAATTATAGTCCAAGGCAAAGACTCAACCTCTAATCGTACTTGTCTAGTATAGTTTATTTAGATCCTGGGCCTAGTAAGATTTGATGACCGTTCTCTTTTTTTTTCCTTAGCTTTTATTTTTGCTTTTCTTTTTATTGGAGGTCACCAACTCCCTTTCTGTTGTATATATTTATTATTATTTATAAAATGCAATAGGTTCAGAAAAAAAATAATATATATATATATATATATATAATAAGATAAAGAAACTATAAGCGCATGGTTATCTTGATTAGCAACAGATTAAAAAATTAAGTTCAAATTTTAAGAAAAACTTGCAAGAAAATTTATTTGTACATTTTTATGTTTCTGTATGATCGCTAATATATCCTGATCGATAAAACTTTATCATTTTGAAAGTTTTTGGGTTATATAGCAACAATTAATTATTTGAAGTTTTGATCGGATACCATAAATAGTATCGACAATGTTTCGGAGTTTCAGTTAGTGTGTACTATTGTCCTAATATATTTGGCATGGATACAGTATATATTTGCTGGCTTGTTTTGGATACATTCATCTTATCGTGCATTATCTTCAGGGTATCAAGACACCTATTTTAATGTTTCTTTGAGGCGTTCATTTCATATTTTGGGAATTTTCCCCATAATACACACCATTCTATGTTTTATTTAATTATTTATTTTGTCTCAATTTTGTTAAGTACTAAGATGCATTTTTTGTATTTCATAATTTATTTTATTTTTTGCATGATTTGTTGGATGACAATAGGCACTTACCCGTGCTAGGGTTCCTATTGTCAAGATGATGGATCCTGTAACAGGAAAATCTTGTGATATCTGTATAAATAACCTTTTAGCTGTTGTCAACTCCAAGCTTCTCAAGGATTATGCTCAAATTGATCAAAGGTTGAGGCAATTAGCTTTTATTGTGAAACATTGGGCCAAATCTCGTCAAGTGAATGAAACATATCAAGGAACCCTCTCTAGCTATGCGTAAGTTGTTGTTGGCTTGTATTTATTATTCTCAAGCGTTGTTAGTGCATTGATTTTTTTTTCTGTTGACACTAACATGAAGCAACATTTACAGCTATGTGTTGATGTGCATTTACTTCTTACAAACACGTAAACCAGCTATTCTTCCTTGTTTGCAGGTGTGAGATTCTATTCTAAATATTTCTTCTGTGTTCTAGATGTATTTTCATGTTGCTCTAATCTACTGTCTTTGTTTGTTATTGAACTTCTAGAATGAATAAAATTTGTTTGTTTTAAATTTCAGCGAGCTATTTATTAATGGCTTTTCCATTTGTGTGCATTGTATTATTGTATTTGGTATTAACCTGGAATTCTTTCTTAATTGATTTATATGAGATATTGATCCTTCTATGAGGTTCTACAAGAACTTTTTGATATGGTTAAATTCTTTATAACCCCCAACCATTTGGATGAACCTGGATTGGATTATATTAATTTGGCGTATTCAACTAGAGCCTTAAATTTATTTTCATATTGTAATGCATACATATTATAGGCCCATCGTTTTTATTCAGATGTTTCTGCTAATAAACTTATTAGAAAGATTTCCGATGATATTTGCCATCATGCAACTTCCATTGGTTGT
Source organism: Gastrodia elata (assembly GCA_016760335.1). Classification (NCBI taxonomy): domain Eukaryota; kingdom Viridiplantae; phylum Streptophyta; class Magnoliopsida; order Asparagales; family Orchidaceae; genus Gastrodia; species Gastrodia elata. Next base: position 19,759,712 of record CM028681.1, read on the forward strand.
TTCAGATATTTTGTTTGGGTTTATGCATTGGCTTTCCATGTGTGTATGGAGAAGGAATGTAATCATGATGCTGTTTGAGTTGCTCCTCTCACAGCACAAATGACTGGAATTATGTACAGGTAGTTGGGTGTGGAAAAAATACGTGAATTGGTTTGTGTTATTATGTAGTTTCGTATAAACAATTTAAATCAAACCGAATTGATAAGCATAAAATAAATAATTAAAAATTTTAATCATAATTTCTATTGTTAGCACTTCTGATTCATCAAGTGATTCACTGCCTACCTTGAAATCTTACAGGTCTCTAATGACCCATTATTTTAAAACAATTTGTTAAACCTGTCTAAACAATTTATTTTTCCTTAAAACTAAAATTTAGAAAATTAAACCAAATCATTTTAGAGAAATGATTTTCTAATGATTTTTAAACTGAAATTTAAATATGTTGACTGTACTTGTTGGTTCAGTTTGTTTTGATTTGCCGTAATGATAGTTTAGTTTTAGCTTTCGATTGGCTAATTTATTTGGTTTTAAAATTTTATCAGTTTGAAACCAAACCAAACTTTGCACCCTTAGATATAATATCTTCTGAAAACTCGTCTCTATGATAATGAAATATAGTTCCAAGCAAAATATATGTTTTAAATTTTCAGCTGTTTAATATACAGGATTTATAGAGTAAAATAAAAGAGTTCCAAGAAAAATATATGTTTTAAATTTTCAGCTGTTTAATATACAGTATTTATAGAGTAAAATAAAAGAGTTCCAAGAAAAATATATGTTTTAAATTTTCAGCTGTTTAATATACAGTATTTATAGAGTAAAATAAAAGAAGACTAGGTGAAGTTTTTTTAGGGTGTTATGTTTGAGGGTAAACAAATTCAAAATTAAGTTCTTGTTTTGGGGCCTGAATATACCATCATCTATAAATTTGCAAGTTTAAAAATTACCCAAATCAGGTGATCTACAACTTCTGCCATGTTTTGCACAGAATGCAAACTTCATAGTTGACATTGCATGCTGTTCACTCTGATGACCTTGCCAGCTGTCTTGTCCACGTCTACTGGCTTAGGACACTCTAGCTAGTGGTTCCATGCTTGACCTGTGCTCGGGAATGGAACTTATTGCTCTATTGAACTCATCCGTCGGCCATCCTTTCGGCTCATCGACCATCCCATGTGCTTGTTAAACTGCTTTTCATCAGCCTCGCTAGCCATCCCTCAGTAATTCAATGCCTCCCATCCCTCTGATGTGCCTGCAGGCAATCCAATGCTCGCTGTGTTGTTCATTTTTCTTTAAAGGCTTGCAGTTTAGTTCCAAACAAAAGACAGCAAATTTATACTGCATTTGAAACTGACTTAATTTTTCTTACTTGGCATTTCTGTTATGCATAAATTTTTGAACTTACCATTCCGATCAGCCCCTAATGTAATGCTTAAAGCTGCTTTTGTGATGGTGGCATTAATGCTGGCAACTTTAAAGACCGTCAAGTAGCTTAAATTGAGTATTTATATGGCTAGAATTTCATAATTGTGTTGTAATTTTTCATGATTGAAGTATTTTCATGGTTGCTGTCAACAATACTCAACATCTGAAGGCATGTTTTTTTGTGATGAAATAACAATTGTTAACGCTACATTTCTTGGTAATTATTTTATAGGCACTTTTCTTTCAGTCATTTCATAGTTTGCAGGATTTCTGATTGATTATATATTTTTCGCTGAGATAAATATGTTTGAGCTGAACATTCTTATACTTTTTAATGCATCATAACACTAGAGTTTTAAGGGTATTTATTTTCAAAATATGTGAATTTTGCTTATTTATTAATTGGACATCTTTGACATTACTCGGTCCACTGTTCGGAATACCAAGGCCAGAGCGGAGACGCTAATGACAAGGGTTGTAATTTTGTATATGTATTTTCTTACATTAAGCATCAAAAAATGAAAAGAATCAATGAATCACATGTTTCATTTCATTTCATTCATAATATATGTATAATCATCAAAATACAAATTATAAGTGTACCTTTTAGTTTCTTTTCTTTCATTTATATTGTACCAAAAATTGAGATCTACATACTTTAAAAACTTATTAAAAACCCAAAAATGCTTGCAATGCAGCTTTTTTCTGTATATTAAGTCTTCATGTATTTAAATTTTGTCCTACTCATCTAAGTTTAAATAAACAGGTTAAGTTTTCAAACTCAGTAGGATTATTGCATTTTGAATTCTTAGTTAGTAAAAAGCCAGCTGATTAAATGCAAATTCTGTATAAGTATTAAAATGCTAGAAATATTTGAAACAATTTCTAAATTAAATTTATGAAATGGAATGTGCATAAAAATTGTTGTAAAATATCTCCTAAATTTGAATAATCAAATGGAACTTTGTCCACACACCACAACCATTCTATAAATCCTATGCATTTCATTCTTTATTTGGCTTCTAATTACTTTACCTGTATATTCTAAGCTATGGGAACTCTAGTTACCTTAGTTTACCCAACATTGACCCCCAGCAAATATCTCCTCAACCTATGTTCGATGTGATATTCATATTTTTAGTTACCTTTAGCCATTTTAAAGAGGAGACCTCACGACCACAGTTCGATGTAGGATTCTTAATTCATGGTCATAATGCATGAGTGTGATTGGCCTACCTGACCTGCTTTAGGGGAGTTCTTAGCTATTAACTGCCAAACCATTTTATTTAAGTTTGTATTTCATTTATTCTGATTGGAACGATAATCTGCATTTCTAAAATAATCTATATTTGTAGTATTTAGTTGTAATTATAGCATTTATAATATATTATTCATGCAAAAGTGATCTTAAATTATTTCATTTCAATAAGGGCCTTGCTGATGTGCCCAACAAATAATAATTCAAAATGAATGAAAAGTATAAATGTGGGCGGGCCATTGAATGGAAAGAGGGGCAGCATCATAATTTTTTTTGTCATTTTCCCAATTTTAACACGATTTGAGTTTTTTGTTGGGAACAAAAGCATTCACTTTCAATAATAAATTTGAATGAGTTAAATCTGTATTTTGTCTCTGTGAAATATGAAGACAACAAATGAAAGACAATTTCTTGTAGAAGATAGAAAATTTATTCAACATGATTTTTTGGAAATATTTACTAAGTTATTTTAGAAATCTTAGTTTAAATTTTTCTAAATAAAGGGCTTTTTACTTTGGCGAAAATAAAATTCAATCCATTTGCCCAAATTTCACATAATCGTAATATGATGTTTAAAATAAGGGTAGGAATGTTTTCTATAAATTTAGTGAAGCTCAACATTTTCCTCTAAATTGGGAAAATTTCTAATTTGCCGAAATATTAAAATATATGCTAGAATGAGAGAGCATGGTCGAGTTAAACTTGCAATGTTGACCACAACGCTGAAAAATCTCGGGAATCACAAACCCTAGGCTCTTTTTTTTTTCTATCTTTTTTTTTCTCTATTTGAGGCGTAGGGGGGAGAAGGGTTATATTATTTAGAGAAATGCTATTTAGAGTCGCTGACGTGGCACCCAAAAAAATCCATCCAATGAGATTTGGATATCATTTCAATACAAACTTTAAAAATAATATTTGTATTATCTTAATGTAAATAAATAAACACTAATGAAATGATGTACAAATCTTATTGTATGAGTTTTTTTAGGTGCCACATCAGCGGGTTCAAATAGCATTTCTCATTATTAATTTCTTAGGGTTAAAAATTAATAAAAAATTCAAAAAATTTAAACTATATTGCATTGTGCATACATGAAGGGTATATTTGTTTAATTAATAAGGGCATGCTTACCTCTTGAAGAACGATTTGTTCTCCATGTAACGAAGAGGCAATGGTGAGGGCTTGAAGGAAGGATTTTGAAGCCGAGGGTATCGGAACCGGCTTGGCGTGTAAATTAGGGAGGGAGCCGAGCTCCTCCATTCCCTGCTGGCCACAACAACAATGGGGGACCTTAGAAGGTCTGACAAGGGCAACCCTGACGAAACGTTAGGTTCCACGAAATGAATAGTCCCTGAGGGGCTAGCGAAGTCACACACAAGGATTTGGCGGAGATGAACGATTGGTTCTCCATGTAATGAAGAGGCAATGGTGAGGGCTCGAAGGAAGGATTTTGAAGCCAAGGGTATCGGAACCGGCTTGGCGTGTAAATTAGGGATGGAGCCTAGCTCCTCCATTCCCTGCTGGCCACAGCAACAACGGGGGACCTCAGAAGGTCTGACAGGGTACAGGGTATATTTGTTTAATTAATAGGGTATATACCCTGTCTGGCAGGGTATATTTGTTTAATTAATAAGAGCATGCTTACCTCTTGAAGAACGGTTGGTTTTCCATGTAACGAAGAGGCTATGGTGAGGGCTCGAAGGAAGGATTTTGAAGCTGAGGGTATCGGAACTGGCTTGGCGTGTAAATTAGGGAGGGAGCTGAGCTCCTCCATTCCCTGCTGGCCACAGCAACAATGGGGGACCTCAGAAGGTCTGACAGGGGACAACCCTGATGAAATGTTAGGTTCCACGAAATGAACAGTCCCTGAGGGGCCAACGAAGTCACACGCAAGGATTTGGCTGGAGACGAACGGGATGACGGAAGCCCAGTACAGGGCAGCGTTACCGTGTGCTATGCGTCGCCGCTTGCTTGCTTTAGGGTTTTCGCCATCAGGTTATATATATAAAGGGGATTTTTAGGAGTAATTGGGCTCTTTAGTAGAACAATTTGTGAGAAAATAGAAGAGACGGTCCTTGGGAGTCGAGTTCCATAGCATTTGCAGGAGTCTGGTCAATTATCATTTGGGAAGAGTTTTAGTCTCTTGATTTTGGATGTGGTGGGTTTTCACTGTAGACCCACAAGATATGTAATGCCTGGAAGGAATCTTTTCATTATGGATGGATGATGTGGCATTCTTTGATTGGTCGGCACAGGGGACATCGGCAGCTTTGATAGGACAGTACACAATGATCTTCTGACACCACCGAAAGTGGACATGTGTGCTAACATTGAGGCAACAACCGAAGATTCTCTTGGGTTGGATGACTCAGGTATGATTGAGTTAAAGGTCGATCAGCGCTGAGTAACTGAAGGCGGGATATAACTTGGAAAAGGCTCGGATGACTCGATCTTAAAGAGATCTACACAATAAACTGGGTCACCAAGCAAAGGTAGAGATTAGATCAATTAAGATGTAATCACGACATGGGATCCATTTTGCAGCAACATGTTGATAACCAGAATTAGATTTAAAAATTGGCTATAACATTAATAATTTCTATAAGCCGTTGTGCAAAAGATGAACCCATTATATATAATTTTAAACATCTCAAATTCATGAACTAATCTTTTTTTGCCTGTTCACTTGTTAGTTCTTTTTTATAATACATTTACCTTTGTCTGTTTAGTTGTTTCTATTTGGAAGACTTTGGAATAATTATTTGATGTAAGTACCAATTGAGATCAAACTCTACGGTCTCCTCTACCAGAAGGTCCAACAGCCTCCCGGGGAGCACATCTCCTCTAACAAAAGAAAAATCGCCCTGTCAGGCCTACATCTCACAAAAATCAGCCACGCGAATCGATTGGTGATAAAAAATAACATGAGGAAGATCCAACAAGAAAGTTAGGTGATTGACGTGACGCTCTCTGCCTCGTGAACGGAGAGTTCTCTCCCAATGACATCCGAGTCTCCGAATCGCTCCAAAGCAACACCTTCAATGATGACTCCCTCCGTATCCGCCTCCCTAGTCAGTAGGGCCTGTCGGAGTATGGTAATCGCCTGCATCTCCGTCTGAAGAGAAAATTGGGCCTGTAGACGAGCTCCAACAACAACAAGCAAGTGTCCTCCTGAGTTTCAGACCATATCACCACCAAAAGCAACAAACTCTCAATAATTGTAGGAAGCATCAATGTTGGCCTTCAGCCAACGGATCGGGGTAGGGGCACCTCTGAAGGAAGTAGAGGGACTCTGGAGGGCCGTGGAACCCCAGGAGTCAGACCCGTCATGCATTCCTGCATTGAACAATGCAGAGAGAATCGAACCCACAAAAACCAAGGGAGTAGAGTGCGGATGGCCATGTGAATGCTCAGTTCAACTCCTATAAGCCTTTTAAGTGAAGTAGGCCACAATCTGACAGTTGAAGCGATCGCGACAAGACGTAGTAGCAGTCGAGAACAATGCAGTAAACTGGTCCTAAGAGGTCAGAGTAGCCGGAAGCAAGCCCCAACGCACAAAAATATTTAGAATGGCCCTCGTATAACTACAGTGTACCACAAAGTGCTCTATGTCCTCCTCTGTATCATAGCCCCAGACACAAGCTATAGACTGAGTGAGCTATCTTTTGAACAACTAACAACCTATTGGGATAGCGTCACTGAGTAACCTCCACAGAAATCAAGCCTCCCTGGGGCCCAGGGATATCTCCCACATGTCCGCAAACTGCCAAGGCCGACCTGCCCTCTCAACTCTGTAGATCTGGTTGGCCCGACTCTTAGTGAAGTCACCAACCTGCCACTGCAAGCTCCCCTCCTCAAGCAGAGTGTGGCGCTGGACAAGCGGCCAACAGTACTCCAGTAACCTCTAGATTGCAGAGTCAGCTCACTGAGCTGTAAAGTCCTCACCCCGGTGGTGGTAGCGAAACTCCATGGCTCTCACCCAGAGGAGATCCTCTCCGCTAACATAGATGAAAGTGTGGCGGGCGACTAAGACTGTCTTCCAGAGCCTTAGATCTTTGATCACGTGTCTCCCAGACTCAAGCGGCCGACAAACCTTCTGCCACCTCATGTAGTGTAGACTACTACCCTCCGCTCCTCCCTTAAAGAACTGGTGGAGGATAGCATAAATCTCCGAGATGCAGGAGTTCGGGATCGGGGCCATTAGCATCTGACAGCTGAGGATCGTGGCGAGCACTGATCTGATCAGACATAATCTGCCTTCAAAAGAAAGATGGCTACTGCTCCAAGAAACAATCTTGCTTCGAACCTGCTTAGTGACAACTAAAAAGTCTGCTCTTTGCGGTGGTCGGCCTATAATTGTGACACCCAAATATCCGAGTGAAGATCATCTCCGAAAGCCCAGCTGAATTGCAATCCAGCGCTGACAGTAGGCTGGGGTCTGATGACTGAAAACAATATGTAACTTGCGCGAGTTCACAGACTGCCCGGATCAGCTCGCATAATCTGCCAAGATCCGCTGTACCTCTCGGCCTGCTGCCTCAGAGGATGGGGCGAACAATATCAAGTCATATGCATAATGGGTGGGAGAAACTGGGCCCACCCCGATCCAAGTTGATGCCAATCAGGCGACCAATCTGCTGCTGCCACCTGATGAGAAGGGAGAAAAGCTCCAAGCATAGAATGAATAGGTAAGGGGAGAGGGGGCATCTCTGCTTGAAGCCTCTCCTCCATACTCTCCAAGGAAGTCTGTGCTCACCAATCAAGGTAGAGAACCTGGGATACTCCACACACTGCATGACCCAATCCGTTCAATGTTGCGGGAAGAAAAATCTATCCAAGACCAAGTGTAAGCACCCCCACTCTATCCGGTCATAAGCCTGCTCCAAATTCACGTTGATGGCCATGTAACCTGCCGCAAGGTGGAATATGAGAGCCGCGTGAAGATCTCCTGAATCGTGAGACAGTTCTCACTGATATCTCTCCTAGGAATAAATGCGCCCTTTTCTCGGGAGATCAGAGAAGGCAACACTGTCTTAAGGCGCATGATCAAGATCTTGGCCACCGCCTTATAGACAGTGTTGCACAAGCTAATAGGGCAGAATTGCTTCATAGTGGAGACCCCTCCTCCTTCGGTATGAGAACCACTAGAGTATCACGTTAGTGCTGTGGCATACGCCCACCATCAAAGAAATGGTGAACGACTGCTAAAGTGTCAGCCTGGGTAATCCTCCAGTAGTCAGTAGAGAAAGAGGGGGTGACCATCAATCCCAGAGGAGCGGTTGAGGCCAAGGTCCCTCAGGGCTGCCCAGATCTCTGCGTCCGTGACCACTCCTTGGAGAGATGTAGAATCTGTGTCGCCAATGATACGATATGGAATTAAATCATCTGGGAAATCCCTTATGGAACTAGAGGTGCCCCACTTTCTTTGGAAAAAGTCGAAGAATACCTGGCGAATCTGTAGCGGGTCGGAAGAGAACTCCCCGAACTCCTCATGGGGTGCGAGCACAGTGTTCGACTTTCCACGCTGCATCACAAGCCGCCAAAGCACTGCAGTGCACCGGTCACCTTGAGAGAACCACTGTGCCTTGGCACGCTGCTGCCACCAGCTCAGCTCAGCTCGCCAATCTTGCCTCCGCCTGAGTGAGTTCCCGTGATGTGGCCCAAAGATGCTGGACAAGCTTCGGGTCGCCGCCCTTGTTCGTCTCCATGTCCACCGCCTGAAGCTGCGTCAAAGTCGACGTGAGCTCTGCCTCCCTCCTCCTGCTGGACAAGCAGAGAGAGCTAAATGCAAATTAGCTAAATGCAAATTTGATGAATGCCAATTTCCTTCTATGAAACACAATGGCAACGCACATTAACAAGTTGCTATCAGCCCAGTAATTATCAATATATTCCTTCATAGAAATGCACATTAGTTTGATAAAATCATCATTATTACTTGTCTCACTCTCAATGATACATTTAATTTGAATCATTTTAGGAAGAAAAATTTGAAGAGTTGGGTATCTTGATCCTAAAAAAACCTTAGAAGCATTTTCAAAAGATTTAAGAATATATCTAATTCGATCAAATCTATCCTAATCATCATTAATCAAAACCCAGATTAATCCTTTATCTTTCCTAAAAAATCATGTAATACAATTTTGAAATGAAAGATACAGTCTAGCATATAAAATATAGAGTTCCACCTTGTCCTTACATTTTTAGAAAGGCCTCTATTAGTTGATACACATACTAATCTTGTAATATCATCAAATGTTTTCAAGTAACTTAGAGATTTTATTACATAAATAATAGCCTCTTTAATAACTTCTATAATTTCTTGCAGTGCATGAGTCCATCTTGAACTATCAAAGTGAAAATATGTGCACAATAATGAACATGAAATACTTTTTCTTTAAAAAATTTATTTGTGTTCTCAAAATTTTTAAACAAAATATTTGTTGTATTAGCATTGGCACATTCATTGTCTAATGTAATTATTATAATTTTATTATGAATACCCCATTGCATTATGCACTCACCAATAGCTTCAGCAATAACGTGTGCAATATGCGAAGGTTCTAGGTCAATAAAGTTTATGATAAAATGTTGCAACACCCAATTTGAATCTATATATGGATTGATTAAAAGTCCAACAATCAAATGCTAATGAGATGTGATTTACAAATTTTAAGATTTTCATCTTTTCTTTTATCAATATCATATACTTTCAAACACTTAGCCCACATACTCTTTCTAGATGTTTTCATGTAGTTAGTATTCAAATTACTCAAATAAATTTAATTATGTTTGCTCTACAAAATTAAAAGCTAATTCTATTGTAATAATCATCTTGCCAAAAGTCTTCTCACTTTACTGTTATCGTAAACAGATGTAACTCAAATAGACTATTTTCTATATCAGAACATTTTTTCTTATCTAATATTTCTAGATTGAGAATTTTTTATTTTTATTTTATTGTACTAACATTGGGAAAACTTTATGTGCAACAGTTTGGGGTTGATTCCAACTTTTGTGACACATGTCGTACGACAGTGCTTACAAAATAATTTTTGAACATCTTTGGATTGGTTACTTCAAAGAGATCCCAATTAGCATTTCTTTTCTTAATTATTCTAATCTCAGACATATTTTGGCTTGTTTCACATGTTTGTGTCATGATAACCAACGGATCTGTACTTGGGCACTTCCAAACTCTCCCCCAACATTTTGTACAGGTTTTGACTCGTCACTTTCAGATTTAGAATTATCATTTTTTAGTTCCATTTAGAAATTGTAGCTATCAGATACTACAACATTAACATATATTTTCTAGTGACCATAAGTTTATTGCATGTCTCAAATTCTAAAAGTAAAAATTATAAAATTAAGACTTCATAAAAACTATAATATTAAAATTTCATAAAACTGCATGTTTGAAATTAATATTTCATAAAAATTGCATTATTATATGAAATTATTATAAAAATCACAATAACCATTCAGCCTTATAAACTGCATTAATGCAACTATGCAAAATTAAGATTTCATAGAAATTGCAATATTAATATTTCATAAAAATTTACATGTCTGTAAAATCTAAAATAAAAACCCTAAAAATAGCTTCATAATTTACTGCAGGTTTGAAATTCTTTAACAATTTTGAAATTAAATAATTAGACCTGAAAGAGGATCATAAATTAAGCTATTTTAACCCTAAAAATAAAATCACAAGTCAATGCATGCTTGAATACACTAACAAATAAAAAATCTACATTTTAAAATAAAATAAACAAACTATAAAGATGATCACAATATCAGCTTACAGTTTTAACCCTACAAACGGGCTCACATTTTATTGCATCTCTATAACATCTAACAAAAAAAACCTCTTAAATTTTGAAAAAAAAAACAAACAAATTGTAAAGATGATCACAACTTTAACCATACAAATATGCTGACATCACATCTCATTACATCTTTAATAATCATAACACAACACCAAGCTAGAAACCTAAAATTTTTGAAATAAAACAAACAGACATGAAAGAGGATTACAACTTCGCTTTACAATTTTAACCTTAAATAAAGGCTCACAACTTAATTTGTATCTAATAACAAATTAAAAAAAACTAAATTTTTTATAAATAATATAAACAAACTGTAAAGAGAACTACAACTTACGCTCGTAGCTTTAACACTAAATATAGGAACACTATTTACTGCATATTTATAAATGTTAAAAAATTTGAAAAAAGTATAAACATATAGTAAAGAAAATAACAGCTTCAGCTCACATCATTAATCCTAAAAATAGGTTTACAATTTACTGTATGTTTGAAAATTTTAACAAAATATCTTAAAAAATTGAAAAAAATTAACCAGACAGTTAAGCAGATCATAACTTTAGCTCACAGTTTTATCCTAACTCACAGTTTAACCTTAAGAATAGGCTCACAACTTATTTATGTTTGAAAAACCTAACAAAATCCTAAAAGTATTTGAAAAAACTTAAGCAAACCGTAAAGAGGATCACTGCTTCAACTCATGGTTTTAACTTTTAAAACCTCACAACTTACTACATGTTTAAAAATCCTAAAAAATTTAAAAAAATAATAAATTGACTATAAAGAGGATTGCAATTTCATCTCATGATTTTAACCTTAAAAATAGGCTCATAATTTAATGCATGTTTGAAAACTTTAAAAATATTTGAAAAAAATTAAACATATCATAAAGGTGATCACAGCCTTAGTTCATGACTATAACCCTAAAAATTGGCTCACAACTTACCCTTGAAAATATTTGAAAAATAATTAAACAGGCTGTAAAAATGATCACAGCTTTAGCTCACTACTTTAGCCCTAGCAATAAGCTCAAAACTCACTGCATGTTTGAAAACTTTAAAAAATCTTAAATTTTTTTTTTTCAAAAATTTAACAAATCACAAATAGGATCACACAGCTTCAAATCATGGCTTTAATCCTCAAAATAGGTTTATAACTTGCCGCATATTTGAAAATCTTAAAAAAACTCAAAAAACTTTGAAAAAAATTTAAAGACCATAAATAATCTCCAAAAAATTGGCTCACAACTTTTTACATGTTTGACAACTTTAAAAAAACTCAAAATTATTTATATAAGTTATTAAACAACTCACAAAACCTCTGCAGACTTCAGAAGCTCACGATTTCAACAGAGAATGATCGTGATTAGCAAGAACAGGAAGCCAGGAAAGTTAGAACTCAGAAGCGTATTTGCTGGCTAGCCATAAGAAGCGAGAGCCGAAAAGATCGGAGAATGGGAAATTAGGGCACTGCGAAAAGATTTGTTTTCTCCTCAATGACAGCGAGTTTATTTGAAATCCGGAATTAATAAAATTTAAACCTGTCATACAGCGGTTTATAAAAAAAAATTCACATTCGAGAGCATCGAACCCGTGACAGGTCCGGCCTGCGATAGTTTGATTCAAAATTCGAGCGAGTTTCGAGTTTCGGTTAAAAACGCCAGCCTAGTAGAGTCACTAAAAATTTGAATCTCTGAACATATATGTATAATCACATAACAAATTGGCATATCACTAAGCTAAATTTTTTGGTTTCAAAATTATGGTTAAGGTTTTAATTAAATTTATAGTGTTTGAGATTTTTCCATTATCAAATGAAATTAATGCGCATAAAACTTATTTTTAATATACTTCTTAAATCTTAAAGTTATTTCATCAAACTGCTTTAACCTTCTGACTGTTTGACACTGCTAGGCATTTTTTATCTTAGTTTTCTTCATTGAATTTTTTGTGTATTTTACTCATTCTGATTATTTTACTTTGTGGTGCTATAGAGGAATCAATAATACCTCAACCTTTTGTAACATTTAGGTATACTTGAATAAGGATTAGTAAATCTTTATCATTGCTTTGTTATAATCTAAATCAATGAGACAAAATTAGGGGGTTAGCAGTATCTCATATTAGCTATATCTTAAACCAACAATTATCGTTTTGTGGATAGCACCTATCTCATTCTCTGTTGCTCATCATTCCAACTTGATGACTGCTTTGGAAATGCCCAATAAAATTATAATTGAGTGGATCTTACTGGATTCTTATGCGGAAATTATCCTTGTGCTTGTAGGATTTATGAAGTAGAATTTCTGCAGTAGGAATTGACGATCTCAAAATACTTTTCAGTTTTCCACATTTGGAGCTGGCTTGATCCTGTCTTTATGAACTCACGTGTTTTTTAGAATCTCCTCCGTTTTCTAGTGCAACACTTGATAAGAATGGTCTTGGAAATATTACAAGATTCAACTTCAAGAATTATTAGCCAATACTAAAATTTGGAGATCTTTTTCCATAAGCTTATAACATCATTCATCGAGAATGATCTTGTTCATCATTGGTGCTACCTTAACGGGGAGGTTCATGATAGAAAAGATTCTTGAACTATCAAAGCTTGTCATGGATGGGGTGGAAATTACTTCCCAATCTGATCCAATTGGAAAAAGTTTTGATTGCAGTGTGGTTGAAGCGAAAAGCAAAAGTTAAATTGCTATTAGAGGGAAATTACAACACTGCCTTTTTTCATTGTGCTGCTAGTCAATGCCACCATATCAACTCCATAAAAAGTCCTTACTGCAACAAGGGGGTTAGGCATGGAAGAATAAGCTACACAAAGAAACACTCATCAATTTGTTGAAGATGAATGGGTTACTTTCAAACCCATGGTGGATTGTCCGCACAACCCAAATTGAATGCTGAAAAACAGTTTTTCTTTTTGAATATGCTAGCGGTTGTAGGGTTTGACCAGCTATGCTATATGGGCTGAATGTTGGACAACAAAGAAAAAATTTATTGATTAAGTGTTACAAAGATGAGGATGCTTAGGTGCATGAGTCTGTATACTTGTAAGGATAGAATGAGAAATGAGTTTATACGTAGTAATGTTGGAGTGGCTCCAATAGTGGATAAGATTAGAGAATATCGCCTTTAGTTGATTTGGGCATATTAAGTGTAGACCGTGCATATTAAGATGAAGAAGGCCAAAAAAGACATGGGAAGAAACTATTAGGAAAGATCTTTTATATTTATAACTTAGGGAGGGGCCTCTATTTGATTATGCATAATGGAAACAAAGGATTCATCATGTAGCTGACCCCACCTAGTGAGATTAAGGCTTGATGTTGTTGTTGTTGAATATGCTAGTGGTTGAGAATGAAATATGGCTTGTAATAAAAGAAATTTGTCTCACATACTTATATTGCTCTAATTGGGTTGGTTGGGTGTTGGTGCATGCAATTTCCTATTTATTGTTTCTTTTTTATTCAGGTAAATGACATATGAATAGACACAGACACACAAAAGATGAGTTTAGTTGCTGCATGCATTTTCCATTCTAATGCTTCGTAGATTAAAGTCATTCTGGAGCTCTCCTGATAATTTGTTTCTTATCTTTACAGACAAAATATTACCAACTGTTTTCATATTATTCGACAGTCCTAATTAGCTGACCTATTCCCGTTGTTTTTCCCTTTTTTAATTCTAGATTTATGCATGGTTTACATGAAAAAATCATCATTAAAAATGAAATGGTTAAAAGCTAATGTGGGTAGAAATCTGTGAACTTATGTGTGAATGTCAGGGGATGGAGGCAACTTACAGGGTAACTGTGGATGGCACTGAATGTGCTTACTTCGACAAAGTTGAAAAGCTGCACAACTTTGGTGCCCAAAACAAAGAAAGCATCATGCAACTAGTCTGGGCTTTCTTTAACTATTGGGCATACCATCATGATTATACAAACAAAGTCATTTCGGTCCGTACTGGAAGTGTTATTAGGTGTGCCATCATCACCCCATACCCCCAACGCATGCTTTTGCGCAAGTTTTTTTATATATTTATATTTGTTTCAGTAAGAAAGAAAAAGATTGGACAAGAAGGGTTGGTAACGATCGCCACTTAATATGTATAGAGGATCCTTTTGAGGTGTCGCATGATCTCGGCCGTGTGGTTGATAAGTTCAGCATCAAAGTATTGAGGGAGGAATTTGAAAGGGCAGCAGATATATTGCAATTTGATCCCAACCCCAGTGTCGCTCTTTTCACTCCTTATGTGCTTGGTCCGCCTTCAAGCTTCAGCCAACAAGATGCGGCAGAAGAGTGGGTTTCTTTAGTGCCTGCTGAAAATGTTATATGATCTCTTTATTAAATAATATATATATATGTCCCTGGAACTTATTGCTCATGGAAAGCTGTTTTATAGGAACGTTGTATTTTGCCTAGTTTAATGAGCTTAGTGCTGTTAATTTAGTTTGGAAAGGGTTTATGGCAAAGATGCCTTGTCCTGCCCAAAAACTGGCATTTTATACACGCATTTCATGATGAGATATTTTATATTGTATGTAATCAAGTTGTCTGTTGAGCATTGCTTCACAAGCTTGTTGAGGTGTTAATTATCTTCATTCATTCTTTTTCATTAGCAAAAGGAGTGGCTGGATCTTACTAGAGCAGCTGGTTGCTCAAATAGGGCTGATTCGATATACTTGGTCAATAAAGAGAGGTTGGTGAATCTTGGGTTATACCTCAATGTGCTTGAAAACATTGTTTAATTGCATGTTAACTTTTTTAAGTGATTTTTTTTCTAATTTTTGGGAGGGGGCATGGAGGATTGATTACTTTTAAAAGCTGTCCAAAGTTGTGCTGTTGGTCTAGTTGTCAACTTATTCACAATGTAAATTAATATACATAGTGAAACTCCCGAAGAAAAATTTCTTAATGGGTATCAATATTTTGAATACAAAGGTTTCTTTTAACTAAAAATTTGAGGCTTTTTAATGTGGGTTTTTTAATACTTTGGGAGATAATTGATGGTGATCTTTACAGTTCTGTCTTTATCCTTTTCATGGAAGTTACTTCTCCTCTTTCTATGTTTTATTAATAGTTTTTGTCACTTTCTTATTATGATCCCTTCTCGGTGATCTTGGCAATCTTGTTTTGATGCAAAGATGTGAGGTCGCTATTTTCAGTTTGTTCTTTGCTAATAAGCATTTTGTAACAAGCCTCTAGAAAATGTAGGATCTTAGTGAAATTTTGATTTTCGAGTTAGCTTTTGAAATGGCCTTTAGATTATTGAAAAATATCCTCTTTTTTTATCGCGTTATCATCAATTTGGAGGGGGAAAAATAGAATTTTGATTTTTCAAGTCTTAAACTAGCCCTAAATTACTAATGAAAAGTTGGCTTATTCCTTTCCTTTGCGTTTTGTTGCGACTTGGGAGTTTTTCACTGATTTTTCCGACCATTTTCTCTGCAATCTTCACTTCCTCGGGTAATCTTTTGCAAACTCATTCGTAACTCTCAGCGAGTTGCACCGTTCTCAGTGATCTCATTCGCAGCTCTCAGCGACCCAAGCTCATCTACAAGCTCCATATGCGACCTCCACTGCGATGCCATTCGTGACTCACAGCGGCCTGCTACCTCGTCTGCGACTCTGCGAGCTTCATCTGCGACCTCCCTTGCGTTTTCATCAATAAATTGTCAGGAGCTATATTGGGTGTTATCATGTGCAGATATTCAATTGCTGCTCGAAAATTTTGGCTGTGTTTCAATTCTAGGCGATTGCTTTTATTCTTGAGAGCTCAAAATTTTAGTTGTCTATTCAACTGTGTTTTTAATCTGTCACGAATTTCATGCGATTTGTCGGCTGTTATTAACAAAACCTTTAACTGTTTCCATTAAGAAATGCATTTTTATTGCGGTGGTGGTGGCTAATTATTATAAATCATCTAGGTTGTTGATTTTTGTCCTAATGCTGATAATTATTGATAGTAGGTAGTGCTGTAGCAATTTTGACATTGTTGGAAGTTGATTCTATCAATGAAAGATTTTATGTGCATTTTTAATTGAAAATTTTCTTATTGTCTAGTCAAGATGATTTTGAACAATAAATAATATACTCTTTACAGACTTTTTTACATGTGAAAGAAGTTTACATGTGAAATGTTATAGTTCCCAACCCTCGTGCCCAAACGCATGAGGGAATAGTCCTCAAGCCCTCAAATTTGGCCTATTTTATGCACAAAGTGCATCATAGCCGTTAAAGCGCAATCCCCTTTCTACATATTTGGAATTAACAATAAATGAACAAGTGTTATTCAACCAACTTTCAATGAAAGTGTCTCAAAGGAGCAATTGACCATGTTGTCTCGATAAGAGTTTGTGAATTAAAATAGTTATTTATCTATATCTTGAATCTAAATATTTGCTTAATAAAGGCTAAAGTGTACAAACTACATGATTATGATTATTAATTTGATGTTGTTTCTCAAGATTTTATCAAAAGTAAATATGGGTTGAAAGAGAATAATGAGGTAGCTGATGTAAATGAGGACAATGTGAGAGTTAACAAGAAAGGCAATGAACAATTGTATTATTCAATAAGAATTGTGGATTGTAATACAAAAATATATATTATGAAATTAATTGGATGGTATCTGATGATGCTAGTGTCCATGTAGTGATGTGAAGAACTAAATGAGCTCGCTAGTTTTCATCCTCTCAACCAACATGGTAAACACTGAATTTAGAATCGAGATGATTTTAATATAAACGATGAGCTCAAAGAAGCTATCAAACAATCATCTGTTTTTAATGGAAAATTTAATGAAGTTTATCAAAATGATAGTAGATGTAAGGTATTTGTTGGAGGGATAATTATTCTTATTTTGTGTATGTTTCAAAATATGAGATGGTGACACATTGTAAGTTAGGTTAATGGAAGATCATACTTATTTATGGGCTTACTAAAATAAGGCTTCTACAATAATAGCCAAGAAATTTGTAAATAAAACTAGAGTGAATCCACAAATTAAATACAAAAACTTTAGGCTTGAGGTGATGGAGGAAATGAAATTACATATTACTAAATCCCAAATAATGAAGGACTAAAAAAATGCTTTCAATTTAGTGCATTCAAAAAACAATGAACAATATAAGTTTATATAGAGATATTGTTTAAAGATTATTAGGACTAATTCATGATCAACTATTTATATTGTTTAGAAATTATTAGGACTAATTCAAGATCAATAATTCTAGTGTACATAACAAGATATTCATATTTAAATGGAAGGAAAGATCTTGTAAAATTGTACATTATTTAGCAGCATGCAAAGAAGGATTTAAAAAATGATTTCGAGCAATAGTTGGGGTTGATAGTTGCTTTATGAAGGGCCAAAAAGGGGATCAGTTATTGTATATTATCACATTTAAGGGAAATAACATCTTCGCTATTGCATGGGCTATGGCTGTAGATGATATAAAAGAAAATTTGGAGTGATTATTATTTTCACTTGGAAAATGCCTAAATATTTTAGAACAACAAACTAATTTTACCTTTATTTAGATAGACAAAACGGATTGATTTCAGCATTGAGAATTTTGAACCTAATGTGACTATTTTATTTTGTGCTAATCACTTACATCAAAAGTTTAAGTTAGCAGGTTTTCAAAGGAGAGCCCTAAAGAATGCTTTGTGGTTAGCAACAAGGGTGATTATAACCAATCAATTTGCATGTGTGATTAAAGAGCTAAAAAATATGGATGTGAATGCTTTTCGTTGGTCAAATAGTAAGATGTTAAATGAGTAGCCGAAGTCCTATTTTGAGTTTGCATGAGTGTGATACTCTTCATAACAATTGTGAATATTTTAATACTTTGATTGTTGATACTAGAAAATGTACTGTTATATTTATATTTGAAAGTATACGATATTTGATGATGACAAGATTGCAAGATGTAGAGACAAAGCAGGCATTAGAAAATTGAGGCTTGTGCGCCTAGGCATGCCCAAATGCTAGAAACTTGGAGTCCTCCTGTAGCCGGGCCAAGGAGGTGGCATTTAGGCTCGCCCAAGCGCCTGTAATTTATATGTAGTCAGGTCTACCTGAAAAACCCAGCGCTTGGGCGCTCCCAAGCATTGTGGGCTAATTTCTTCACAAGCTAGAAAATAACAAGGTTGGCGCTTGGGTGCATTTAAGCATAAAGCACATTGAAAGTCTCACAGAGAAAAATTTAGGCGAAAACTAGAGCCTACTTTTTGGTCTCTTAAAGTCGGGAAGTTTTGGGGTATTTAAGCCCTCATTATCTTAGGGTTCATTGCATTGAATAGGGTGTATGATTGTGGGAAAATATTGGAAGGAAGAGTGTCACAGTCCGAGAATCAATGTCGAGAATTTTTAAGCAATAATTTTTAATCAAACAACATTAAATGAAAAATCTATATATTAAGTAAAATTCATCATTTATAAAGGCATATGTTTATATTGCATAGTGAGACTCATTATTATACAATTAACAAAAAAAGAAAAAAAATTCTATTCATTTTCTTCAACTCACTTCTTAGGCCAACATTCTAATATTCAAGCCAAATAATATCTTATTCTACTAGTTCTCAAATTCTGAAAAGATTTGTTACCAATCATGAGAAGTACATAGAAATTTAGTAAGAAGTACATTCTAGTATTTTATATAATGTATAAAATAAATAATAATGTGAATTCAAGGAAGCTTGCATCAAATGAAAGGAAATTATTCAAATATTCATTATTCAATAAATGCCAAAGTGTGTTTCAAGACATGCTAAATGGAAGCAATGACAATAACCATAAATTATCATGTGTTGTATATTTTGCTGAAAGTACACAATGATATTAAATAAAATAAATTTCATCATAAGCACTTGGTGATAATTTTTTGCTTGGGCCAATGACCAAACCTCCCTGTAATTAACTAGATCTTAAGTCATTATAAGAAGGGACACAATTACTAGTCAATAATTATTTTATTTTATTATTTTAATTTTGTGAATTTTTCTTTTGGATCTTTACCACATTCTAGTGGGCAAGATTTTTCCTTATTTCGATCAAGGTTATTACTAAACCCTACCCTTACATGCACACTTTTTTCTCTTCAAAAAATTTCGCCACAAACATGTTTTAAGTTTTCATTATAAAATTTTGTGGTTCATTTAGCAGTTATTGCATTAATGTCATAAATCATATTATCATAACAAAAGAAGCTTAGTATCAAATATAGGTATTTTGATGTAAAACTTTTAAAATATATGTACTTGAAAATGATGTCGTGATATTTTGGGGGCCTTAATCATGCCTGGGGAGTAAAAATGGAACATGTTGCTCTTATGATATATTATGAGGGGCACACTAATCATTTCACAAAAAATTAGGGCTTTAAGGGTTAGGTTTTGGATGCAACTATGAATATTTTTTATTTTGTTAGAGCAAAGATTAATGAAGAATACTACTTGTTACCATTGTGATTTAATAGGAGGTTTGGGTGTAGATAACCAAATTTTCTCTCTTTAATTTGCATTATCAAAGGGCCTTGTGGGTGTGTATAGCCTACACAAGGTCAATGTATGCATAACCTTAATTTTTAGATTTGTTGTCTTCATTTTCTATATTTCTTTGTAATTCTTATCTATTCCTCATAACCTCCTTCTTATTTTGTGTTAATTACTTTTCATCTCATTAAATACTTTCTCAAAGCAGAACTATAGAACTTGTCTTTATTTTGTTCATGCCTTTCTCTTCTTGTTAAAATACTTTAGAAATTTAAGATTTCCCTGCACATTTTACATTTATTTTGGCTTAAAAATATCAATTTCCATTCTTCTAAAATTAACTCGAAGTCAGTTATTCCATTTGTATTGCAATGCGCACCAAATCCCACCATCACTTCATAATTTTGATATTAGAACCAAACAATACTTTCTAAAATCATACTTTCTAAAATGTTTGAAATTTTTTCAACCATTTACGACCAAGTTATGCCTCAACACTAGCCACATTAGCTCATACGCGCTCACACGTGCATGTATCTCTACGTATAATATCAAATTCTATGCCATCAATCCCTAAGCTACTATAAGCATAACTCTTACATTAGGAAAGTGTTCTACAATGTTACCATTATGCATTGAAATTCATAAATATTCAAGAGAAATTTAATCATTAACTTGCCATGTGGATCTAATAAATTCAAGACTACCTTTTTTTGAAGTATAAATTTGGAGTTGACAATAAATGTGAATAATCTTAAATATAATTAAACAAAACTCTTAAATGTTAATGTGTCTTTTTAGATGATAGTGAAGTTTTTTATAAGGACTCCAAAGCTAATCATGCTCAAGTGAGAGCACTCCCAAGATAAGTGACAAATTAGGATGTTATTACATTCAAAGTGAACAATAATTGGTGCTTAAAATTTTGAGCTATTATAAATGATATTAAAGAAGGGTTATGTGTGCAATATATGTGTTAAGTGACAAAAAGGCAAAGTACTGCTCCATGAGAGTGATTGATAAGGTGTTGTTATGAGTACCTCTTGAACTAATAGGGTCCACCTTTACTCCTATCTAACTAATGGATTGTTCTTAAACTTGTACGTGGGTACTGATGAGAATGTCATGTTATTAAACTAGGGAGATTGTAAACTCTAACATATAATTATGTAAAACTCTTAAATATTGTTGTGACTTTCAAATAATTGTGGAGTTTCTAAGAAAACTCTAAAGTTAAGTGTGCTCAAGTGAGAATACCCCAAGGTGGGTGACCTACTAGGAAGTTCTCTTCTAAGGATAAACTATGAGATCAATAAGATTAATGCAAATAATATATCAGTGCTTAAGAGTTTGAACTGTTATAATAAACTAGCTTACACTCTTTCTAGGGTAGCCTTTGTGCACACATCTTTATCAAGTGAGATATTTAAGCTTGAGAAGTTGAGAGAGGACTAAGAGTATTGTTAAATTTTTTATTTGATTATAATTAAAAAAGTAACTATTTATTATCAACCAAGTCCACATTCCATAATATATAAGAGTATCTTCTTAAGGGTAAACTTCTTTGTATCTCTAAAACATCCCTTAAGATCTTTTTTAAGGAAATGCATTTCAGGTAGGTTCGAAATTTTACCAAAAACTCGAAATTCACTTGAAGATCGCTCAAATTTCGAGTTTGAATAGAACTTAACTCGAAATTTTTGAGTTGATTCATGAGTAGAATCAATTAATTGAACCCAATTTGAGCCGAGTTCAAGTTGGGCTTAACTCGACTCAAATTGGGTTTGAGTAAGCTTGAAATATACAGATTGGATAATATATAAATTAAAGAACCCTATAATTACTTTTACAAAATAACTGCAGCTCGGTTGGGTGAGCCGGGGATCTGCACTCATCCGACGAGCCCTCGAGCCGGTCAAGTTTGATCTCTCGAATTGTCGAATTGAACACAAATTTTGTTTTATAAATCAACAGACAACAACATATTTTAAATCTATTAATCGTGGATTTCAAATATCTCTTCGTTAAGCTGCTAAGGAGAGCATATCCTTTCGCAGTACCCTAATTTCCCATTCTCTGATCTTTTCAACTTTCTGCTATCGCTTCTTCTAGCTAATTGGCTCCTTCACTCATAAGTTCCGACCTTCCAAGTTTTTCATTCCTGCAAATTGTGATCCTTTTCTATTGAAATCATGAGCTTCTGAAGTCTACATAGGTTTTGTAGGTAGTTTAATATAATTGTTTCTTAGGGTTTTCAAATATTTAGTAAGTTGGGAACTTGCTTTTAGGGTTAATTATGATCTGAAGTTGTGATTTTTTCTTTACAATATTTTCAAGTTTTTAAATATATTGTAAGTTATGAGATTGCATTTAAGGCTTAAGCTGTGAGCTAAACCTATAATCTTCTTTGTGGTCTATTAAATATTTTTTTAAAAAATTATGATTTTTTAGAGTTCTCAAACATGCAATAAGTTATAAACTTAATTTCAGGGTTAATGTAATAACATATAGTTGTTACCCCTCTAAACCAAACTTAATATTGATTCCATTAGATTCAAAATATCATTAGGAGTTTACTAATAAAATTTGGAGTCAATCTGAGCAAATAAGAATTTTGGAATATTTTAATATTAAATGCTTAAATAAATACAAAAATTATTTTGACCTCAAACCCTAAATCTAATTACATATTTGAATTCCTCATATTGATATATGTTAGGGTGCAAATTTTATAATTTTTGAACTTAAATTGATCAAAATAATCATAAAACTTAATTAAATCAAATCATATGTTATTAAATTAAATAATTAAAATTTATGAAAATCAAAAAATAAATTAAATCGAACAGCGGAAATCCGCTATTATGACCCAAACACAAAACAATGGATTCAACCGTTCAGTGCCGTTGGATCCGGATCAGAAGGTGAGTTTTATAACCCGATATTTTGATCATCGTGCAACATCTGATCTGATCGGCATAGATCGCCCCAACTGCTTGTTCTATGCAGAAGGCACGAATACTTGAGGGTGTCGGTGAGCACCATGTTGCCACCACGCTCGATCACGTTGGAGCCAACTAGGAAAATGTTTTTAATTATCTCCTCAATCTATTGATGGTTATTGCAGCTATGGAGAATTGTCAAATCTCCCAAATTTATGGCTTGAACCCAGAAGGATACTTCCCTCTTTGGCGAACGGTACCACTTGATCCAATCTCCTTTTCATTCAATTGGATGTTTCAAATGCTATTTCACATGTCCATAATCAATTTCAATGTCAATTTACTCAAAACAAGACAATTTAGTGGTCAATTAAACAACACTAGAATAATTGTTAAAAGTAGATCATCAAAAAAAATTATGATTCAGTTCCGACGGCCAATAAAGGGGCTATTCATACCCATCGACACATCTCGATGAGAGGAGTCCAACAATAGGTGAATCACGATGAAAGGAACCAGTATGGCCAAGGAATCAACGTTCATAGATGACGCACCACAAAACTTTCATCGGCCAATTTAGGCTCAATTCAACTTCGTTTTCCCATTTCAATTTCAAAAACTCATTTCATAGGCTTAATTGTAGTTTTGAACTGAAATCAGGATCTAAGTTAGCCTTTTTTTCCATCGATACAAAGATAATGAATAGTATAAAATAGGGTTCTAATCGTCGGCGGCCCTTGTAGAGGCTTTTGGTATCAAACAATGTATCGTGGAATGGGGAGCACGCCGGTGGGTCGCACACCTCCAAAAAACATTTAGGGAATGCAAATAGTCTCTGCAAATCGACAGGGACGGTGAATAGTAACCGACACTATAGCAGCAATGTTACTGTAGTGAACCGACACCGGCCCACGCCATTAACAGCCATTAGCAGTTAAGGTAATATTCTCGTACCGTAAGGTATTTAAGCAGAACTTTCCGTCTACCGTCAACCGAAAGGGAATATTCCCTATAATATTCTAAATTTAATTAAATAATAAATTTTATTAAAAACTTTATATTAAATTATTATAATATCTTTAAAATATAAATCCATACATAGTCAAGTTATATGTTAAAATACTCTGAAAAATAAGAGGAATATTTTGGTCAAATAAAATTTAATTTTTGACAATTGGATTTGGAAGTTATAATTTTGCCCTAAAAGATCCATTCCTCATAAAGCATCCCAAACATCAAATTATGTAAATAGGTGTCTATGGACTCCTTGTAATGAGAATAATAAAAAAAAAAAGAAATTGAATAATTATGACTTATTAAATTTATAAGTTGAACCTTAATCCTAGTTAGACCTAGATTTGTCTAGAATATATTGAACTCGAATTTAGCCAAATAAGGTGTAATAACTCTAGGTTGTTACTTAGCTCAATTGTAGTCTAATTATCATTTCATTATGTTCATTTAGTCATTAGAACCAATTCTTGAAGATTTGGAGTAATTCAGAGCTCAATCGAGCATCTTAACTATAAAAAAATATGGATAAAGGACAAGGTATATAGAATGTAAGAAATACAGAGCATTAATTTTTAATCTCTTGGAGATTTGTAATGGATTGCATACTTAAACATGGATGTCTAAAGATACAATAAGCATAATAGAGGAGCAAATGGATACAAGGAGGGTGAGCAGATGGGTACCTTAGCCTTTAAGAAAGGAAGAAGAGGAAGTGAACTCTATTTTCTTCAAGTCCTTGAAGAGAAGCTTCTTCCTTCAGCACAATGGAGCAATGAAGAACAAGAAGAGGAAGAAGATTCAGCAAGAAGAGGAAGAGGGCTGTGCTTTCCCTTAATAAAGGATATTTAAAATATTTTAAGATATTTATTTAATTAGAAAATTAAGATATTTAAATTGACCTCAAAATCAAAATTCAACTTCGTCATTGCAATCGTCATCCCCAAATTAGCTAAGGATGATGTTTTGGAAGTATTTGGAAGTCGTCGAATTTTCATAAATATTTTAATGTATTTAAATACATCAAAAAATACAGTAATTAAATAATCGTCATAATCGAAATCTGACTTCACCGTTGAATTCCTCACCCCCAAATTAGCTAAGGGTAAAATTTTGAGATTTTTTGGAGTGCGTTTATCAAATCTAATTTTTTTTAATAAATTAAAAATTATAAAGGAAATAATTATTTATTTCTTTATTTCCATTTCCATTTTTCTTCCCTGCACATGGACCCCACCCTTTTACTGCAAACGACGCCTTACCTCCTTCCTTGCATTCGCATGCAAGGGCTGAAGCCCCCTCTCCTTCTCTCCTTGCTGATGTGAAGGCTCATGATGGAGCCTTCCCTCTTCTCCTCCTTTAAGAAGGAAGCTCAGCTCCTCCTCCTTCTTCCTTTGCTCTCAAGCAGAGTTCTCTACTTCCATCATAGGTCAAAGGTACCAATTTGATATACTCTTTCTTATGTTATTCTCTTCATTTGATTTAGCAAAATGTTGTGAAAGATATTTCCATTAGCTATAGATTCTACGCGTGATTGTCGAGCCTCAATCAGACTCAAGTGAGTCTGATCGAAGCTCATTTCTTCATTGAAAAATGCTGTCAAAAATTGTATGATTTTTGTGTACCCATAGCTAGCGCTTTATTTTTTGCTTGTTTGAATAATCCGTTCATACCAATTTTGGTATCAATGGAAATGTCTCGAAAAGACATTTTCATCGGTATATGGCACCACATGTGCGGTGCACAAAATTGAGAGTATTTGAGTGCGAAAGGAGACCCGTCACAGTTTTTGCACAGGCAAAATCACCGTCGGGCGCTACAGCGCGCCGTAGCGCCCGAGTCTCGGGTTGAATCCGCCGTAGTGCGCCGCAATGCTCCACAGCACGTCGCAACGCGCTGCAGCGACATATAAATTTGGTGAAATTAAATTAAATGAGCCGCATCACTGAATTTTGCCGCAGTGCCTAAAAACGCTGCAGCACGCCGTAGCATCCAGCTCTCAGAAACTCTGGCACCGTAGCGCGCCACAGCACTTGAAAGCGCTGCAGTGCGCCACATAACAGAAATTCGTCGTAGCTCCTAAAAGCGCTGCAGCATGCCATAGTGTTGAAACCTGCCGTAGCAAACCGCAACGCCCGAAAGCGTTGTGGTGCGCCATAGCGCCTGACTTTCGGCCAAAAGGCGTTACAGCGCGCCGTAGCGCCCAGAATTCCCTTAAACTGCCCAAAACTATCCAGAATTACCCAGATTTGTGATTTTTCACATTCTAATACCTCTAGGACCCTAATGGGATCGAAGTATATCAAAATTGAACATGCATTTAGTAAAGTTAAGCATTGTATGAATGAGTAGGTGAATTTCAGTAGGAAATTCATCATTTTACCATGAATGTCATGTTCTAAATCTCATAGTGAATTACTTGAATATTTTGTGCCAAATGAAAATATTAGAATCTTTGATTGCTTGTATGACCAGGTAGAACTTAATAACCAAGCTTTATGAAATTTAAGTGCTTTAGATTTATAATCAAGTGCTAATCCCTTTTGATTTGATTTAAGATTTGAGAAGCTTTAATTACTTACTTTTTCTAATCACTGTAATATTTATATTTGTTAGAGAACATTAACATTGATTTGGACATCTTAATTTACTTAATTTGATATTAAACTATATTTGAACATAAGAATTTTAAGAACTTAATTAAGTAAATGATACTTAATCTAAATAAAAAATTTACCATCAATAATACACCAATAATGCATTGATTTATCATTAACCTATAAATTAACTATTAGTCTTAATTTAATAAGGCTAGGGGTTAATCCCTAACCAATCTGATTAAGATCTAAATTCTTAATCACTTAATCAATCAACTTGATTGGAAGATAATTCAACTTGCACAGTTCTAATAATACATCTGATTTGACATTAATTTTAAAAATATTGAATTAGAAGCACTAAGATCATTAAGGAACTTATGTGATTTATTATCTAGACATGTACCTTAAGATCCATGATTTTCTCTTTTAAGACTCTTAGCATGAGATATAACTCATAAAAACTAAAGTGATTTGCAAAATGATCAATTCTTAATAATGCATATGATTAATCCCATGATTATTGCATAGGAGGTGATCAGATGGGTTACCCATCTGATTTGATTAAATTAATCTAAAGAAGTAAGAATTGTGAGATTAATAATTAATCATAGATCTTAAAGTAGTACCTTAGTGCAAGATCACTATAATCTTGCCTTAGTGTTAATGGTTCATTAACTGCTAAGCCTAATAATTAATGAAATATTGAGGTAGGAAGATCTTATTGTGACATATTGAAGTAGGAACTTAGATGATCCTCCTTAACCCTAGATTTCTGATCTTAGGCCCTTGTGGTAGAATCACCTAAAGTACTTAGAATGAGAATTCTTCCATGTGGTAGAAACTTATATTGAGTGACTTTTTGGTCACACTCTTGGAACCTTGTGTAGGATTCACCCAAATGGAGTCTAAATTTATAGCTTTGGTAATCCTTGTTGATTAAATAGAATTGATCAAACACATATTATTAGTTGAGTATAGTAGTGTATACCCACGGTGCTGAGCTACTCCAGCAATATTTAGGATTGGTTGAGTCACTTCAATGTGGACTTATGAGCAGGTGCTATCCCGAGGGATTAGACGAATTCAGTCCCACTAGAGTAAATTATCCAATCATAAGAGTGTTATAATTAGGGGCTTAAATCTTTAATTTGATTAAGATAAAAATTGCCATCAGGTGATGCCTCCTAATGAAAATTGCTTCAATAGGGCGACTTTAAACAAACTAAGTAATTTAAGTCACCCTCTTTAGGACACTAAGTATGCTTATAATTAGGGTATTTAATAGCTTAGTTTGAGATATAAATAGCCATCGCGTGATGCCTCATATCAAAGATCGCTTGATTAGGTGCAGCTTAAACAAACTAAGTATTAAATTCACTTTTCTTAGAATTATACTAAATATGTGAATACAACTTTTCCAAATGATAATTTTAAGTAAAATCCTAAGTCAAACTAGTTATTGAAATTAGAACTATGGGTCAGAATCTATTTAGATGGATTCTGCACAATGGAGATATTTGATTCATTATCTGATTTTAAAGGATTTTCTGGATTTCTGGATTTTAAGACATGTAGTGTAAGAGATATGAGCATAAACATAAGCATGATGTTTGAGTATCAGTAATAATTTATGGGTTACGGAATGATACATACATTGACCGGGGAATTTCAGGATGCATAGGCATCACAGTAAATTATATTCCCAACCGATGTATGTAGACATTGAACCGTATGACTCATAGCAGTTCAATGATATTTTTGTTGTATATCAGTGGCATACAGTATCGTGGCATATACAGATGCATGACTTTGTGGCATACATCATAATTTAACATGTTATTTACTCAATTTCAGATCATATAATGCTTTTATTCTTTTCAGTATTTAGTATACCGTCAGCTTTACTTTACTTCAATTTTGTACAGTTTTTGATTTTCAGTTACTTTTATAGTTTTTCTGCAGCTCAGTTTACATTATTTAACGATTAATTAAATATTTAGAACTGTTTATATTAGTTTTGATGTATTAGACTTATTATTTAACATGTGGTACTTTTGGGATTTTACAATTCGCTAAATCATGAGCAGCTCATTGAGCCAGGTCAGGAGGACGTTCAAGAGGTTCTAGAGGAGTTCGTGGAATTTTAGTGGATTTATCCTTCAGCATTATTGTTTTGCTTAGTTATTTCTTTCAGTTCAGTACTTAGACTCAATTCCTGTATTTTAGTAAACTGTTTGTAATAATTTTTGATATATTTTCTTTTCTTTTCTGAGATGAATATTTTATTCAGCTTCTGTGATGAAAGTTTATGGATGTTTGCTTAGTTTTTGCACTCTGTTTATATATTACTTATACTTAGTATTGTGTGATCAACATACTAGAAATACTGATATTTTATACATATATTAAATTTTTCATATTGTATTTTAAATCCAATATATGTATTTTCCTAGTACTTATAATAAGGATACTACTCTTATCTTAAGTATTAGCTCTCGACCTTCATTTGAGGTTGAGTTAGCAGCCCTTCAGATGGGTCTCTTTTCAGCTATTCATGAAGATGGGAAATTCCTTCCCGATTAGCGCACCGCTCCGCCGCCAATTGATTACCATTCTTTTATTTGCGTGCGGCGACGGGGCGGGGCACTACACAAGGTGTCTATGGACTCCTTGTAACTTGTACAATTTAATTTTAGTAAAAGTGGAATGTTCAGATAAATAAAATATCAAACTCTAATTTTAAGCCAAGAGTGCCTTGTAAAATGTGCAAATGTTTAATTTGAACAAATAAGTATTTATTAACATAAGGAATATTAATTTCAAGTAATTAGCAATATTTGAGCTATAATCTAAGTATGCATCGTAATGTGTGCCATACTAAAAGTTTATTAATCAAAGTCTATATGGATTTCTAGTAATAAGTAGATTTTGAATTTGATAATTATTATGATTTCAATCAAGCATTTTATATAAAAATTAATATATAAAGGAGGAATTTGTCTGAATAAAAAATAATAATTTATTAGTTCTTTATTTAAGTTAAGACTCGAGGTGGTGTCTTACTGTGATTAGGCTTATGGATTAGGAGACAGGATAAGTCTTAACATCCTTTAATCATATTAAAAATATGTATCAAGATAAATGGATGTGTTCTTATCTTAAGCATTTTGTGAATATATATATATATATATATATATATATATATATATATATATATATATGAATAATTATATCTGTAATTTAGTACATAACAAGGGATATCACAAATTACAATTAATATTGAATTTCATTTGTTGATGCACTGTAATTGACCTTATATCATTGACACATGTATTAAGAGTTTGACATGAATACATTAAAATGTATTCAAAGGGTTCATCATGTTGATCTAATTTGTACAAACATATTATAACCAAGGCTGGCTTTTTGTGAAATAAAGAGATCATACATATTCTTAGGGTGGAGTATGCACATTCAGATGGTCAAGCAGACATGCTTAACCCCTCCTTTATTTTGTAGTACTCACAAGACAATGCATTAAATTTGATAACTTAAAATATACTTATTACTTTGGGGTCACTTTGGGCTATGGATGGTTTGGGTTAGCCTGAGGCTATCCTAATTGGCCAAGTGATCTCTGATTGGACCAAATCTTAATTTTATTATTTCTTTGAGTGAAAATGATCTTATTATGACATATATGATTAATTCAAGTCATTTTGTCTTAGTTCTTGAGTCAACCCTAATTTGGGTTCAATTATGCTATCTTGAGCTAGCCCAAATGGTTTTAAATGTGTTTGATGAGTTCTATGCCCAAAAATCAAGCTTGAATTTCTTATTAAGCTATTTGAAAGTGGTTTTTGCACTTGGATTAACTTATGGCTCAATCATAGGAAATTTGGCTACTTGGAGCTAAGGTTTGGTCTTGGGTTAGCCTAAGCTAGCCCCATCTTACCTTTTTGGGTTCTTGGGTTCTAAATGGGATGATTTACCTTTTTACAATTTAATAAACCCATAATGAGTAATACTAGTTTGAACCATTCTCATAAGGGGGTATATAGGCTAGTTTTTGGCTTGGGCCCGCTTGGGCTAGCTCAAGTGGGTCCAAAAAATGGATTCAAGTTTTTGAGATATCATGGTTACAATTAGCACTCACAATGGTCATTCAAGCCTATTTAATCATATCTTGACTTAACTGGCCCATATACAGGGTATTAGGCTAGTCAGGTTAGTATATAACTCGGGCTAGCCCGAGCTAGCCCAATTAGGTCAAATTGTAATTTAAGGGGGAGGGGGGGGAGGGGGGTTGAACCATTATTGCCACTTATTGGCCTTATATAATCATAATGAGGGTGGGTTCACCCTTAGGGGTGAAATGTGTCAACTTAACATAACTTGGGCTTGGGCTAGCTCGAGTTGAGCCAAAACTAAATTTAGATGAGCTGGGGCCATGAGAGATTGTTATTGTGCTCTTATAACTCTAATGAGATTATTAGGTTATAAGGGTGTTGTCGAACCTTTGTTGGCAAAGTAAACCCATATATGACTCGGGCTAGCCCGGGCTACTCTAAGTCTGGTCAAAACCCTAATTTGGTGGCTTAAAGTTTGACGATTTGGCCATAGTCTTCATTTTATTTAAATGACTTATTTAAGCCATAAGTGGTGTTTGGATGGGACCTACTTAACTAAGCCAACTTGGTTGGGACTCAGAGTAGCTTGGGCTATCTTGAATCTAGCCAACAATCAAACTAAGCTAAATGAAGTCATGGAGCTCACCTTTGTGGTCTACCCCAAATGGGATAGCCCAATGTAATAACCCAAGTTATCACGCTAGTCAATTAGGACTAATCTCCATCCTAATCTTGATCCTAAGTGTTAATCAAGTCATTAGGGGTCATCTACTAAGACCTAGTCCAAATCAAGAGTCAAATGGATCAAATCCTAATTTTTGAAAAATTTGGAAACCCTAAAAATTGACCGGTCTAAATTGACCTCCAATCAAAAATTGGACTTCGCCTTTGCGCTCATTGCCGCCATATTAGCTAGGGGTGATATTTTGTGTCAATCGGAAGTCGTCAAAATTTCGTCAAATATTTTAATAATATTTAAAAATCCTAGAAATTGGGAAATTAAAATACTCGTCGCATCAAAAATCCGACATCGCCGTTGCATACCTCACCCCTTAATTAGCTAGGGGTGAGTATTTGGAAATTTTTGGGAGTCAATTAAATATTTTAGGATTATTTCTAAATTAGGATTTTTAATTATTTTAATTAATTTATTTATAATATTTAATTCTGCGTTAACGGGTCAGATCCGTCGTTCCTTAACGGGTCGGATCGTACACATTAACGGTTCGAATCCATTATCTCAACGAAGCCGAACTCACGGATCCGTTTCGCGGGAGCCGTTCGATCCGGGTCTGATCCAACGGCCCGAGAGTCGTCTCCCTCGTCGAAAGCCCCACCCATGAGAAGTGGCGCACCCGCCGCAGCCCATGCCAACCAACGGCCCCTCCGACCTCGCATGCTCCGTCCCACAACCATTAAGGACCCCTCCTCCGTGCGGTGAGCTCTAGTTTTGTGTGAATTGGACCCGGAGCCATCTGGAGCGAACCCGGAAACCCTTGACCGTCGAATTAAGGTACCTCGATCTCCCTCGTTACTCATTTAATCACATAACTTTCAGTTCTCCGATGTATCCCAATGCATGTATTGCAAATCCAACGGCACCGATCGTGGTTAGCCGAACCTGATCGATGTGTATCGAGGGATGATCTACAATCGAAAACGTTATCCCTCGATACGCCCGAGCCCATTGAGCTAGGGTTAAACATATCTCTCGGCTCCATGCTCCTCCGGCACCGGTTCGGGCACCAGTGGGTAGGCCTCGTCGAGGCCTATCGTCGGCTGTGCGGGCCGAGCCCCGTTGGCGTCGAGAGGGCCGGCAAATGTCGTGCCCTAAGTCCCTTGCCTAGGTGCGAGGCGGGGAAGGCGAAGGGTCGAGCCAGGTCGACCCGGGCCCGACTAGTTTCTTGGGGGTCCGTCCAGATGGCGGGCATGTGTCACGTGCGGGGCCCGCAGCGCCACGCGGCACCCATTAGGTGTGACACATGGCAGCGGGGCCGCCGTCTTTCCTTGGTCTGCCGAGTGGGTCCCGCCCGCTGTGCGGCAGCCAAGCAGGCGCTGCCGCGTGGCCTGGGTGGGGCCCACAGCCTCGGTCGTTGCCAGTTGTGGGACCCGCCGCCCTGCTCGACCAGTCAGAGCGCGCCATGTGTCAGTGGCTGGTCCCGCTGCCATTAAATCCTGCATAAAACAATTATAAATAAAGAATTATATATATATATATATATATATATGTTGTATATATAATAGAAATCTTTAAATAGAAAACTATAGTTATATTGTTAGATTAATTAAAGGTAATTAGCCTAATAATTAATTAGTCATTTGTTAGTAAATTAACATTATATAATAGTGGATTAATTTAATGATAATTATTATTAAACAGTGAATTAATTAGGTTAACTATAATCAATAGTTAAGATTAATTAATTTATATTAATCTAATTTATTAGATTTAATTAAATAGTGGAGTCATTTAGTTGATTAATTAATAATTAGTTAATTAAGTTAATTAGTATTTTCCTTAATTATTAAAATAGTGATCTAATTTTAAATAATTGGAATAGCAAATTCATTTAATTTATATTTTTGAATATTAAATTAAGTAAAATTAATTTAAATTAAATAAAACTTAAAAGTCTCATAACTTTAAAAATATTATTCCAAAGATAGCAAATATAGAACTCATTTTAATCAGAAAAATAAAAAGAACTAAATGATGTAATTGAAAATTTGATCCGATGTATATTTAACCTAGTGACATTTTATGTCTTAATCAAACCCTCGTAGCTTTTAACATAGTTATCCAAATATAGGTAATATGAGGTCTTAAAATACTCAGTAGAATAGCCCCATCCCTGTGGTAGTATTAGTTTTCTTATTTTGAGCTTAATTTGAAAAGTGACATTTAGGACTCTCACCCAAAAATGACCAAAATACCATTGATCTTCAATTGACCATAACTTAGTCAATTTAATTCCAAATCAAGAAATGCAAAGTGCTAACTAGCTTAAAATTTTAATGCCAATAATAATTTAAGATAATATTTAGATTTTGAACCCTAAAAAATTATAAATTACCAAAATACTCATAACCTTAGTTATGCCATAACTTGACCGATTGAATCCCAAATTGGGTCTACTCCCTGTTAAAGTACTCAGTGCATTATAAAAAAGCTATAGAAACTAAGTTTACTAAATTTGGACCTCAAACAAAAAAGTTCAGTTTTACTCCCTTTGACCTTTAGAAATTACCAAATTATCCCTGAAAATTAGAACCTCAATAACTTAGTCATTAGACCTCATAATTTAGATTTCTTAGACTCTATGAAATTCTTGAACAGCAATCTTCAGTAAACTGTATAAAAATTTAGATTCTATTAGGAGTAAATTACTAAATTTCCCCTTAGGTTAAAATCTTTAGTTTATACCTATATGACCCATTTTTTATCCAAATTGAGTGTACTTACTATCTAACTTCATGTTAGACGGTAAAAAATTATTTGGCAATAAGAAATTCTAATTTAGAATCCTAAATTAAAAAGTAGCTTTTTGGATCCTAAAGTAGGGCAAAATAATTATTTTTGCCCAAAATTTAGGTTAAGCATCTTTAACTCCTAAATTATCTTCTAAATTAGTAAAACTAATATTATGACTATATTAGAATCTTTAAAGTGAGTAAAGTTGGCTATTAGATTAAATTTGTTAAAATTCCTAAAAATCTTTAAGTCATTTCCTTAGGATTTTACACATCACATTTAGACTATTTTTGATACTATGACTAGATCATAGGTTAAATTTTATTCATTAGATAAGTGGGTTATTCAATAAATGAAACCTTAATTTTTAATAGTTTCTAGATTCTTACAACTTAATTCTAATTATTTTGTCTTTTAACATTAGATTTAGGATAGGAGAATCATCCTATTAAATTTGACTTTGCTTAATAGGATTTGCCTTAATTAATAGATCATATCTAGATTGAAACCTAGATCTTAAGTATTACCCATTTGGATTATGTGATTAAGCCCAAACTCGTGGTATTTAATCTATAATCTATAGCTTAGTAGATCTTGATCAGATCTTAGTGTAGAACGTCTGAATTCATTAAATTATGATGTTATGCTTTATTTCTTAACTTGTAGTCGATTTTGATTGAATTAGATTAGAACCTAATCAGTTTTAATACTCTTAACTTATAATGACGTGCTTCTAAGCCACACTTAATAGTAGGAATTGGGGATCCTAAACTTGTGTAATTTATAATAGTTAGAATGGTTTAAATAAAAAACAAATGATATCACCATGTTTTACTAGAGCCCCTTGCTTACTACTTGATTTTATGATATGCATTCCTTGAACTTTATACTTATTTATCCTTGAACATATCATATAAGAAAAATTGTGGCATGAAAATATAACATAGAATATTAGGATAACATTTGCATTATGTTCATTTTCTTGGTGATATGGCATATTTTATTCCACTAGATAGTGGTAAAGAGAAATAAGGGAACTTGGCATTACTCATTGAAGAGTGTTGTGCTAAGTTTGGAACTTGTATAGTCTAGCAGATGTGCTTGACTCATCAACTATTTTTGGATGTGTCCACAGAAATAAAAGTAAGAAAACTAAAAGATATTTGCATTGTATTTTTTGCCTCTTCAACTTTATTGATCTGTTCTATCTGCCCATGCCCAAAAAGGCTTTGGGAATTATACTGGGCCGAATTGGCTAATTCTTGCTGATATGGCAGTTATACGTATTGGTTATAATTTCAGTTTACTGTTTACTGTGTTGTTAATGTGTGTTATTTCAGTCAGCTATATTTCCTGTCTTACCTGCTCACTTATATGTATATTTATAGGATGCTAGATTTTACTGTTTACTATATATACCACTTTCAGATTACTATTTTTCAGTATATGTCATATGATCATCAGCATATTTAAAATTAGACTATATATTTAGTACTTTTACTTACTGTATTACGTATGTATGCCTATTCCTCATTTAGTTTGATTGAGGTGTACTTTTGCCTCGATTCCTATTTAGCTATAAATGTTGTATTTATAGTTTATCATGTTCCTTGTATGCTTATTGCTTCTATGCTAGATAGTTTTTGTTTGTTTAAGTGTAATATGGTGATATTAATAAATGCATAATAAATTTTTAGCCTAAAATATACTTAGACAATTTGTATAATAATAATTTTCTTTTGTTGGCTGAGGCCCTGGCATTGTAAAATAGACAACGTCAGATCTTGAACAGTTTGAAGAACCAATGCCTGAGGAGGAACCTTATTTAAAGGAGGCGCAGCAGATTGGAGCTGAAGATCCTTAGTTATTCTTATTTTATTTGTGAGGATGCGTGTTATTTTTATTTCTTTTAAACTTTAATTAAATGTTATAATAATACAAGTACTTGTGACTGTGCTTACTTTTCTGCACCATATTATTCTGAGCTATGTTTCATTTTTATTTCTTGTTGATGTATGGTGAAATGGATGTACTATATATTCTTATGCTTCTGCACTCTGTATTTATGTTGATTTAGTGACTGATCCCTTATTTTCATTATGTGCACATCCTCCCCTTATTAGTGGATTGTGGATCTCACCTAATCTAATGATAAGTGAGGGATTTGCTAGAGTGGCACACCCCCCCTTGGGTCTAATCTTATGGATTATGGGGTGGGGCGCCACACCTAACCTTATCCCAAACTTGGGCTATGACTAGCTAGAGCTTTCCCGATCGACCCATATTTCATTTTAAGCCATAGGAGGAGTAGTGGCTCACGTCAACAGGTTTTTTGGCTGATGGGTAGTCTTTGGGCAACTGGGGAAGCTCTGTTGATCATCAGTAAGGGCTGGGGAGGTGGCTGAAGGGAGAAGGGGGCTCTCGGGTATGATTAGAGGAGGAAGATCCAAACTTAGCTCTATCCTGAAGGGATCTTCTGGGATTCAGTAGGTCAACGGGGTGTTGTTGGAGCCATAGGTTGACTGGAGGTGGCCGGGCTGCGGCGGATCAAGGCGGCACCGAGTGGACAAGGTGGGGTGTGTTGGGGAGAGCTTGAGAAGCTTGGAGAAGGTGTGGTTTGAGAGTTGAGAGGCATGGGGGTATTTATAGCCCATCCCTAGCCATCAACTAGGGTTATGTCTAGGACATCACCTTGCAAGCTCCCTTTTGGAGCACTCAAGTGTGCTCGAGTGTCCTAGCCCTGCCTACTAAACCGCACGAACACACTACATCCCAAGCGATCTTTTTCATGGTGGGCGGATGTAATGCCCCGTCCCATCGTCACACACAACTAAGGTATGTTTAAGGAATAATAAGATAGTTTGCAGTGGAACGGTGAGCTACTCGGGAAGGATTGCTGAACCACCTCCCCTAATAACTGCTGAATAATGAGTTGTAGGACTAATATTTAAGATAAGCACAATGCCTTATCTCAAGTGTTAGACAATATAGTATATACATTGGATTATGAGTGAAATATGAGGAATCCAATACAAAGTGCAAAAGATAAAAGAATTTCTTCCTAATCATTCATCATAGAACTATGTAAGAAATATTCATCTCAGAAAAAAAGAAAATACATCCAGAGTTAAGGTTATTACAGACAGTTTTCTTTAAATAAATAGACAGAAAATAGCTTCTCTACTCATAACAAAAAGTAAAGTAAGTGCATTAAAATAAGCTAAGCTGGCTAATGCTCTAACAACTCCTCATGGATCTCCTAGAAAGCCTCTAATGTCTACTCCTCAAACTACTCTGGATCAGGCAAATTGTCAGATCCCAAAAGTTTCACATGTTAGAAAATGAGCCTAACACATCGATAAGCTATTATAAATAGTTATAATTATCTAAAGTTTAACTTTTAAGTAATAAAATAATACAGCAGAAAATCACTAAAATAATTGAAAGACATCAAACTATACAAAACTGAAGTTAACATAAAATAACAAACTAAGGAAAAGTAAAGTACTGGGAAGAAAACTGTAAAACACTGAAATGAGGAAAATACTGAAATTAAACAGTGTTATATATCATTGTGTATGCATCTGAATATGCCACTAATTTATACTGCATATTGTAGGTCCTACCAATAGTATGCATTTAGTGTCACATGCACCCCAAAAGAATCCTTATATCCATGATGCATGCAACATATCGTAGGTCCTACCAATATTGATGCATGCTACATCCCGTAGTTCATAATGCTCTGGATGCTTATGCTTATGCAATTATTTAAATGCTTTCTAATTTAATATGATGCTTAAGGGGATGAAGCCCTTTTACAATTTACTCTCACAAACTAAAAGGTTTAATATCTTAATTAACATACTATAAAAGTGGGATGTTGTCCTAAATTGAACTGCACTTATCAATGCACACAAGGATAAGGGGATGAAACCATTTTACAATCTTATTTATGACAAATCAACCAAGTTTAGATCATACTGAATTAAATCAATCATATGGACATATACTAAAATCTTCACATAATAATACTAATATTATCATTTATAAACTAACTAATTTAAAATCCAAGGAATATCAGACTAAATGAATCCACACTCCCTTGCAGTGAGTCATACTCAAAGGTTCTATGGATATGATATAAAAATCACTCAACTTAGGATACTACCACAAGAAAGAATCTCATTATAGAGTCTTTAGGTTATTCTACCATAAGGATCTAAGATCATAATCTAAGAATCTTAAGGGTTCATCTAAGCTTCTACCTCAAAATCAGACAACAAACTCTTCCTACCTCAATAATTTATCCATTTTAAGGTCTAGCAATTGATGAAACTGAATCATTAACATTTTAGTCTTAAGTTCTGCGTACTAAAATACGCAATTGTTCAAGTTGTAAAGTTATAAGATTTCACTTAAGATTAACATACTTAGCTAGATTATACAAATCAGATGCGTAAACTCATCCGATTATAACATATACTACAACTATGGAATATAATCATATGAATTATTAGGGGTTAGTCATTTCATAAATCATTCTTATTTTATTATTCAATTTATGCTAATAATATTTGTTATGAGAAAATCAAATATCTAAAGGTTAGATTTAGATAAATAATCATATAAGTTTATTATAGATCTTAATTCTTCTAATTTAATTGTTAAGATCAATGGCAAATTGGTAAGAATTTATTGAAGTTATTATGTAAGTTCTTTAGTGTTCAAATCAAGTATCTTGTTCAAATCAATTAGGTTAAGACTTGATCTAATCAAATTAGGTTTAATCACAGCTTAACCAATTTAAGTTTAATTACATAGACATTGATCAACTTATAACTCAATAATCTCATTATCTATTAGTGATGTCCAAATCAATGTTAAATAAATTATTGATTAAATTAAGCATTTCTTGTTCTTTGTGGTTTAAGTATTGATTAATGATAAATGAAGTATTTCAGTGCCTAACTCAGAATTTAGGTTCTCTAACATGTATTCTATTGTTAATGAGGCATATAAATATTACATTACTCAAAACAAAAGATAATTAAAGCTAAACATTACATTAATTACCATTTGGCACAAAATATTTAAGTGAATCCCTTAGGGAATTAGAACATGTCATTTAGGATAAGAGATATATTTCATATTCAAAATCACTCATACATTAATACAATGCATAATACTACTATTTTTGCATTATTAGGGTTCTGGAGTCATCAAAATACAAAAAATGTGACATTTGGGCAAAATTGGGCAGTTCTGCGCGCTACTGCACACTGTAGCACTCGCCTGGCCGAGAGCCAAGCGCTACAGTGCGCTACGGTGCTAGATTTCCCGAGGTGCAGATGCTGTAGCATGCTACGGCACCAGATTTTTGAAACATGGGTGTTGTGGCGCGCTGGAGCGCCTCCCGACCAAGAGCGAGGCACTACGACGCTATATTTTCCAATGCACGAGCACTGCAGGGCGCCGTAGCGCCTCCTAGCCGAGAGCTAGGCACTACAACGCCATACTTTTTAAAATGCGGGCACTGCGGCACGCTGTAGTGCCTCCTGGCGTAGAGTTAGACACTACGGTGCGTGGTAGCGCTCGATGACAATTTTTCCTGAACAAAAAATGGAATGTGTCTCATTTTGCACTCAAATACTCTCAATTTTGGATACCGCAAGTGCGGTGTCATATACCGATAGAAAGGTCTTTCAAGACCTTTCCATTGATACTAAAATCAAAGTCAATCGATCATTCTAGCAAGCAAACAATGATGTCATAAGTATAGGTATACAAAAAATCTTACTTGCATAAATTGTTTTCTTAATGGATGAAACGAGCTTTGATCGGACTCGTTCGAGTCCGATTGAGGTTCGACAATCAAACATAGCCCCCATTCAGTAGTTAATAAAAATATCATTTCATAAATGCATTGATTAAATCAATGGAAAGAGTAGCACATGGAGGATTCAAGAAAGAGGTACAAGAAAAATTACAACAAATAGGTACCTAAGCTTGCAAATGGAAGAAGAGCTATA
Source organism: Gastrodia elata (assembly GCA_016760335.1). Classification (NCBI taxonomy): domain Eukaryota; kingdom Viridiplantae; phylum Streptophyta; class Magnoliopsida; order Asparagales; family Orchidaceae; genus Gastrodia; species Gastrodia elata. The sequence goes on from CM028681.1 coordinate 19,799,926, forward strand.
GCTTAAGGTTCTTCAAGAGCTTGGGAGGAATGAGCTTCTTCTTCTTCTGTTGCCAGCAAGAGAGGGAAGATGGTTGAGGGTTCTCTATGAACTTGGGAGCTTCTTCCTTGAGCAGCTGATCAAAATGGAGAATGGAGAGCTGAGGGAGGTGACTTTAAGGAGGAGGATGAGGTATGGGCTAAGAAAGGGGGCAAGTCCACTCCCATCAGCAGCATGGGGGAGACGGGGAGCCCTTTGCGTGTGCAGGAAGGGGGAAGAAGGCACTGGTATATGTATGGAGAAAAAGAGAAAAAGGAGAATGGAGAATTAAGTAATTTACCTAATTAGTATTTTTAAAATTTTTAAATTAATGCATTTTAATTAATTAAAATCAGATTGATAGACGACCTGCGAAAATCCCAAAAATTCACCCCTAGCTAATTCGAGGGTGAGGAACTCAACGGCAAAATTGGATTTTAATTTGGAGATTCATTTAATTATCCTAAATTTTGGGGTATTTAAATACATTAAAATGTAATAGAAAATCTGACAACCTCCAAACACTTCCAAAATATCACTCCTAGCTAATTTGGGGATGACGAGTATAATGGTGAAGTTGGATTTTGATTTTGAGGTCAAATTAAATATCTTAATTCTCTAATTAATTAAATATTATTAAAATAATCTAAATATTCGATTGAGCTCTGAATCATTCCAAATCTTTAGGGTTTGATTCTAATGACTAAATAAAACTAATGGAATGATAATTATGCTACAATTAAGCTAAGATTATGCTAAGTAATGATCTAAGGTTGTTACAGCGAATGCTTAGCATGGCATGCGGAGGGGCCTCTGATGCGAATGGTAGTTCAACAAGGGTCACATGCTCACACTCTGGAAAGGATCTACATGGTTAAATCATATATGTTGGATTTGCAGCTGGATATGATGGCCTGATTAGCTATGCTAGTCTAGATTAAGTTTAAGTCATTTGATTTAATTTAAATAGAATCATGCGACTGAGATTGCGCCATCCTGTGGTTCGGGATCTCATTCATTGCGCGAGTTCCCTACAGTAAGATCAGAAGGATTATGGGTCGTTGGATGGCGAGCTGGGCCGATCCAATGGCCAAGAAGTCGCTGAACCATGAGATCATCCTTCATCTACTGCAGTGGATGATCTTCAAAATTAACTTTTAAATAAAATTTAAATAATAATATAATTTGATTTTTTTCAAATATTTTTGTTGCATCTTTCTTCCTAGCTAATTTGAGGATGAGTAACTTGATGTGCACTATATTGAGGGTGAGTAAAAATTAGTATTTTTAGTAGAATTATTTGTTATTGCAGCATATTTGATTATGTGTTATTGATTTTCTAGCATAAAAACCAAATATACAATAAAGAAGTGAAACACAGTGATTTTTGCAAAGATTAAAAAGATGGGCACTATAGGGCGTCATAGTGCCAGTCACACGAGATCCATGCACTACGACATGCTGTAGTGCCATCCACTTGAGAGCTAAATGCCCTAGCACACCATGGTGTCAGCCATTCGAGAGCAAGCACCCTAGTGCACCATGGCATCCACTACTTCAACACCACGTGCCACAGCATACCGCAGCTCCGGCCACTTGAGAATCTAGCTCCACTGCGCACTGCGGTGCCTGTTACTTGAATACCACATGCCATTGTGCCCCGCGACTTCCGCTGTCCATATAATCCAGTAATGAGAAACAATTGAGAGTTCAATGGGATTAATTTAGCAGTCCCTTCAACTCCCAAAACTGATTTAAGGGAAATATTTAAGGAATCGAGCATTGAAAAACCCAGCTTCCAATAACGATTAAAGGGATAAATTAACTTATTTAGCTCCATAAGTTGAAAAAAGGTGGGGTATAAAAGCAAACTCCTGAAATATAAGGAGGATCTTTATAACCCATCTAAAGGGGAGTAACCCTGACCACTATAGAGAATTATAAAAAAGTTCATAAGGAAAAAATTGTAGCAAAAGAAAGGAGAATAAGTACAATGCCAAGGAGAAAGAATAAAGCACAGAGAAAAGAGAAGATGAAGAGAATACCACAACAGTTCATGCATATCATTGAGCCCCACAACTCAGTTGTGACTTAAGCGAGATTATTAAAGCACGATAAGCAATAAGTGATGCGATATAAACTCACTGAGCTTGGCTGCTCATCTTCTTAGCTAAGTCAACACTATATGCATGTGAGCCATTAATGGATCATATTTTTGAGGTCACTAAATAAGTTGTAATTTTTATCACTTGAAAGTAAGGATAATAATTACTATTAAATTGATCACAAAGTTATCCATGTGCTTATATGACCAATGGAGTTCTCTGTACCACTAGGTAGGGAAAATGCACTGGAATTGTTAAACTTTACAACATTGGCCACTTGATAAATATTATGATAATAAATGAAAATGAGAATAATAAAAATATTGAATTAAGAGAATCTCATGCACATGATTATGACTACTCATATGCTCAAACCTAATTCTTCCCAACTTTATCCAATTGATTACAAAATAACTTAGGATAATCTAGAGTAATATTAAGACTAAAAACTAACTATTCGATAATTTAAACATTATTGAAAGAAGGAAGTATTTAGTAGCAAGCATACACCATTCTTTGAGGACAATAAAATCTTAGAAACTCATCATTCATTTATTACTTTAAGCCACAAGCACTTGCGTGTTAGCGCAGACACTTATTTTCGATCTGTCATATTTTTGTGACCCCAAATTAAATTATTTTTCTCATTTATTTAATTAATAAAAATAAACAAAATAATCTAAATATTTTTCTATGATATTTTTCATTCTAAATGTTTTTTCAGGGAGTGTTTTAACAAAAGCATTTTATTTCTTTAATGTTCTAATAAAGTTTAAATGGATTTTGTAATGACACAGATTATTACAAACTCCTTTACTTAAAAATAATATCATCCTTGACATTATAAGCAAATATTTATTTTACAAGATAGGGGAGAGATTCTCACTAGATATGATGAACATTCTTGGGTATTTGTCTCTCATAGAATATTCTCTTTCCCAAGTGATTTTGAGTGGTTTATCTTTGTAATTCAGACCAGGTTGGAATTTTATGGAAGGAATGGATATTTATTAGGATGGCTTCTGCAAACACCTCTATAGAGATGCAATGTGGAATACATTATGAACAATAACAAAGTTGTATGGTAGTTGGAGCTTATAAACAGTGTCACCAACTTGGGCTACTACTTCGAAAGACCCAACATATATAGGATTTAGCTTTCCCGATAAGTTGAATCTATGAACTCCTCTCATTGGACTCACATTTAAGTAAGCATCAACCCTTGCCTATAATTCTAGTGAGCGATGCTTATTATTATAATATTTCTTTTGTCTATCTTGTGTATTCAGAATTCATTGCTTGATGAGGTGGATCTTCTAGTTGGTTTCAGATACTAGCTCCAATTTGTAATATCTTGCATCTCCCACTTCAGCCCATGCTAGCGGAGTGCTACATATTCTCACTTATAAAGCTTCATGTGGTTTTATCCCAATTCTAGTTTGGCGGCTATTATTGTAAGAAAATTTCACCATTGGGAGGTGCTACACCCATCCTCCACCAAAGTACAGGATGCATAGATGCAATAGATCTTCTAGAATTTGATTAACCCTTTATGTCTATTCATCAATTCACGGATGGAAGTCTGTACTCATGGCTAATGTGCATGGCTAACTTTTAAATAGAGTCTGTTTATCTTATGTGAAAGAAGTGGGTGAACTTGGTTAGCCTATCTACTATTACCCATATGACATCTACTCTAGATTTATTCCTTAGTAGACCCATTAAGAAATTCATGGAGATGTATGACCATTTCCTTTAGGAATTTCTAGTGTATGTATAAGTCTACCAGGATATTACTATTTTGCCTTGACTTGACTACAAACATGGAATTTGCGACAAATTCGGCTACATCTCTTTTGTGGCGGCATCCCCTTAATCAACTAAGATTAAGTAGTGGTCGTCACTGGGCAACCCTTTACTTAGCATTAGATTAAGAATAAATATTCCTAATGCACTAATAAGGGAAAGATATTCCCTAAGTAGAGCAAATGAAATATTCACTAAATAAGTATACCAGAATATCAGAGTGTGGAAGAAGAAATACTAAATATTAACATCCATACGTCCATAATAAGATAGAGAAATATCCAACTCATAATAAATATGAAGGAAAAGAAAATACAAATAGAACTTGTATTATTACAAAATATTAAAAGTATAAATAAAGAAAAGCTAAGCACTCAACCTCACAAGTAGAAATAAAAGAAAACTAATGATCTGCATCGGCACGCTCCTCCTTCTAAACAAGCTCTTCATAAGGCATAACAACCTCAAATAGCTCAGAATCTGTCATTATCAATTTCACATTGACAGGGCTCCAGCCAAAAGAAAAGAAAATCTGATTAGACAAAAAGTCTAAGTATATTTTAGGCTAAGCAATTTAAGTATTAAATGATATCACAAATTTCCTAAGCAATTTAGAAGCAATAAAGCAACAAAAAAGTGGCAAAAGTTATAATTATATAATTATAACTTAAGCAAAATGTGAGGTATGCACATACCTCAACTCAAAGTGTAAAAATGTTAAGTAATATATATATATATATATATATATATATATATATATATATATATGAAAATTGCTAAGTACAAGAGACTACTTAAGTAAATATAATCAATTCTATATATGCTCATTTTATAATACAAAATGAGTATAATTGAACAGAAATAAAAGACTAGCATCCTATCATGCTTTTATATAAAATTAATAACTATTAAATATATAAATATATAAACTTTCTAAAAAGTCTACAAATATATAAAAATGCTGCAAAAAATACTGAAGAAAATTAAACTAAACATATAATGAAATATGATATCTCAAGTGGACATATGACGGCTTAGACCTGCCATAACAGAAAAAAATGGTGGCTAATCTAGCCACTAAAATGATCTTCTGAAGCCTCTAGGATCAATCACCATAGATCAACAGGTCCATAACAATATCACCTTCCAGGATCAAACACCTGGGAAAAATATCACAAATATATCCTCCATGATCAAATACCTGGGCACAAAACTGTATCTGAAATTCAATATGAAATAATTCTGTAGAGGTAGACTAAGTAGAACAAATTTCATTTTAAATTGCTAAATATGTTTTTAATTTATCTTTAAGTCATTCATCTGATCATTTATGAATATGCATTTATGAAATTTCAAATCTAGTATAGAACATTCATCAAATATCATATATTCCATCTAATATGTCACAAATATAAAGGTTCAAAATAAGGAATCAAAATATACCAATACAAGATGTAATTTGTACTATACAAAAATATGTGATATCACTTATTTTCTAATTTAATTCGTTCTAACTAATCTGAAATTGCACAAGCTTAGGATCTCTAATATCTATCTATCAAGTATAACTCAGATTATCTGTCCTATAAAGTTTAAAGCAATTAGAACTAATTAAGTTCTAATATATTTCAATCATTGATGTTTATATAAGTTTGAATAATAGATCAAATGTCATATATGATGAATTTAATTAAATCCCAAGCTAATCTTGATTTGTATAAATTAAGATTGGAAGATTAAACATTAAACTCCAAATATTGGGAATTAAGGCTATCTTATTAAGCAAAGTATCAAACCTCTTAATCCAATAATGTAAAATACCAAAATTTCATTCTGAATTATTTATTAATATTGAAATAATTTTGACCTCAGATTGGAAATCTGACTTTACCATTGCGTTCACCACCCCCAAATTAGCTAGGGGTAAAGTTTTGAACGCATTTGGAAGTCATTAAATTTTTGGTGAATATTTTAATATTATTTAAATACCTGAAAATTCGAGTAATTAAATACTCGTCAGATCAAAAATCCGAGTGTATCATTGTGTTCAGAAGACCTCAATTAGCTAGGAAAGATATTTTATTTCTTATTTTGTAAAATTCAAACTGTTGTAACTTTTCATATATGTTTTGGCTCTATGTATAAAAGGACTGGATTTTTTATTTATTTATTTTATTTTATTATGTCCTTTTTGAATTATAAAAATATTAATCAAATTGAGATGAATTGTTCTTTAAAGACTCTCAAACTTCGATCCTCGGTCGCCACATAAATTGGTATCAGAGCGAAATTTGAGACTATTTAAGGAATAATTCATTAGAAGAGCCAACTATATGAATACAGTTACAAAGTTATTAGAAGTTAGATTTTAAGTTGGAGAGCCAACTAAGTATAGTTTATTATTTCCCAAATTATGGATAGTCAAAACAACAACAACAACAACAACAACAATAACAACAACAACAATAATCAATCACAAGAGGAAAATATTCCTCAAAACACTCCTAGTCACAATGAGACTGTTTCATCTAATGTTGAAGCAGTCTATCCCTTTGATCATAGTGGAGCAAATCAGATGCTCCAGTTCATGAATATGATGAGTCAATTCATGAACAGTCAACAAATCCAGAACCCTCATCCTATTCAGAGAAAAGCAGTAAATGAAGACATGCAAGTATTTCTTAAACTTCAGCCTCCCAGATTTAATGGCAAAGCAACTCCCTACCAAGCTGAGGAGTGGATTCAAAGAATAGAAAAGGAGTTTAAATGTGCAAAGAGATCAGAAGACCAGAAGGTATCTCTAGCTACTTACCTTCTGATAGAAGCTGCTGAGATGCTGAGAAGTGGTGGAAGACGACCAAGAACACCACATTCCAGAATAGATCAGAAGAAGAGATACAATGGGAAGAATTTATGAAAACATTTTTAGGCAAATATGTACCTCAGTCTACTAGGCAGACAATGAGAAAAGAGCTATTGAATCTAAAGCAAGGAAGTCACACAGTAACAGAATATGAGGAAGAGTTCACTCGTCTAGCCAGCTTTGCTCCAGAAATGGTTACTACTGAAGAAGTCAGATGTCATTTATTTCTTAATGGATTAAGAAACAACTTTCAACATATTTTGACACCTCTTCAAATCTTAAACTTTGCTCAACTAGTAGAAAAAGCCAAGCTTATGGAAGCTCAAGAAGAACAGTACTCTTCTAGAATGAAAAGACCAGCATTCTCCCCTCATTTTCAATCCAAGAGGCAGCAATTTTCCAGACCTCAAGGAAAAGTGTATAATATTCAAGGTAACTCAAGTAGACCTGCTCCGAGAACACCAAATACTTGCAGGTTTTGTGGAAGAATTCATAGTACAGATAAATGTTTTACCGGAGAGGGACAATGCCACCGATGTGGAAGAACAAATCATCCCATAAAATTCTGCCGAGCCACTTATACAGTCAATGGGTATCAAATCTCAAATCAAGGAAAAGCAGTTATGAAGAATCCAGGAAGACCACCAGTAAACCAAAGAAATAATATTGCATCTTCTAATAATCCAAGAAATAATCAAGCCCAGGCCAGAATATTCAACCTATCTCAAGAAGAGGCAAAAGAAGAACCTGATGTGGTCACAGGTACCATTTTATTATTTCAGTACCCATGTTCAGTTCTTTTTGATTCTGGAGCTACACATTCTTTTATTGCGTCAAAAATAGTTCAACAGTATTCATTACCAGTAGAACAACTTTCATCATCCCTTAAAGTTAATCTACCATCAGGAGAGTTTTTAGAAACAAACATCTTCTGTAATTGCAAGTTAAATATAAATGGAAATTCTTGGGAAGCTAAACTCACAGTCATCCCTATAATTAGTTTTGATATTATCCTTGTGATGGACTGGATGAGTCAGAATAAGGCATTGATTGATTGTGCAAAGAAGAGGGTATAAATTTATAATGAAGATAAGAGAGTAACATTTATTGGTCAAAGAAGTGCAATTATTAGTCTTATCCCAGCAAACAAAATTGAGAAATTCATTAGAAAGAAGTATCCCATATTCCTAACCCTACTCTCAAGTTCTGAAGATAAAACTACAACTTTAGACGAGACTCCTGTCGTAAAAGATTATGTAGATGTATTTCCAGATGAACTGCCAGGTTTGCCACCTCAAAGAGAAGTGGAGTTTAGTATTGATTTAAGTCAAGGAGTGAACCCTTTATCTAAAACTCCATATAGAATGGCACCCAAAGAGTTAGAAGAACTTAAGAATCAATTTCAAGAGTTGACTAAAAAAGGATTTATAAGACCAAGTAATTCTCCTTGGGGAGCCCCAGTTTTGTTTGTTAAAAAAAAGATAGGAGTATGCGGTTATGTATCGATTACTGAGAATTGAATAAGGTTACTATTAAGAACAAATACCCATTACCAAGGATAGATGATTTATTTGACCAGTTAGTTGGTGCTTCCATATTTTCCAAAATTGATCTGAGATCTGGTTATCACCAACTTCGTATCAAAGACGAAGATATCCCTAAATCTGCATTCAGAACGAGATATGGGCATTATGAATTCTTAGTGATGCTGTTTGGGTTAACAAATGCCCCATCTTAGAATGCTGAGGAACATAAAGAGCATCTTAGAATCACCTTAAACTTGTTAAGGCAACATCAACTGTACGCCAAATTCTCAAAATGTGAATTTTGGCTTCACTCAGTCGCCTTCTTAGGCCACATAATTAGCAAGGAAGGAATATCAGTTGATCCCAGCAAGATAAGTGCAATTCAGGATTGGCCCCAACCTACTTCAGTGACAGAGATAAGAAGTTTCTTGGGATTAGCTGGGTACTATCGCAAGTTTGTTAAGAACTTCTCTCAGATTGCAGTCCCTCTTACTCGTCTCACTCAAAAAGATGTACCTTATGTTTGGGACTCTTCTTGTGAATAAGCATTTAAGAAATTAAAAGAATGTCTAACCTCATCCCCTATTCTAGTTCTACCAGTTGAAGGAAAAGAATATCAGATTTATTGTGATGCTTCTGGAATTGGATTAGGCTGTGTTCTCATGCAAGAAGGAAAAGTGATAGCTTTTGCATCTAGACAGCTTAAAATTCATGAGAAGAATTATCCAGTTCATGACCTGGAGTTAGCTACAATAGTCTTTGCACTTAAAATCTGGAGACATTATTTGTATGGAGTAAGATGTGAAGTCTTCACGAATCACCAAAGTCTAAAGTATATTTTTACTCAGAAAGAGATTAATTTAAGGCAGCGAAGATGGTTAGAATTAATCAAAGACTATGATTTATCAATTCAATATCATCCTGGCAAGGCAAATGTAGTAGCAGATGCACTAAGTAGAAAGGTAGTTTCACATTTGCATATTTTGACTTCTAATCCTATATTACTCAAGGAAATATAAGATCTTCAATTAGAAGTCATATCGCCATCAAATGCTAAGCTATTTCAAATGATTGTTGAATGTTCATTAATGGATGAGATTAAAGAAGCTCAACATCTTGATGAAGAATATAGCTCCTTATCCGCATCCATTCAATCAGGAAAGCACTTAGAGCTAAATTTAGATTCAAATAAGAATATTTGGTGTGGATCCAGAATATGGATACCAAATAAAGATGAGCTAAGATCTAAAGTATTAAAAGAAGTTCACCAGTCTAGATACTCAATTCATCCTGGAAATAATAAGATGTATCAAGACTTGAAATCGCATTTTTGGTGGCCAAGAATGAAAAGAAGTATAGCTGAGTTCATATCAAAATGTGAAGCCTATAACTTGGTAAAAGCAGAACATCAAAAACCAGGTGGATTACTTCAACCTCTAGCTATACCTCAATGGAAATGGGAAGATATCTCCATGGATTTTATAACTGGATTTCCTCATTCAAAATCCAATAATGATTCTATTTGGGTAATTGTGGATAGGCTGACAAAATCAGCACACTTTTTATCCATTAAGCAAACAGATCCAGTAGATAAATTGGCAAGAATCTATCTAAAAGAGATAGTAAGGTTACATGGTATTCCAAAAACCATCGTTTCTGATAGAGATAGTAGATTCACTTCAAAGTTCTGGAAAGTAGTTCATCAAGATCTTAGTTCTCAACTCTGCTTAAGTACAACTTTTCATCCACAGACTGATGGACAAACTGAAAGAGTGAATCAAACTCTAGAAGATCTTCTTCACCTTTGTGTCTTAGATTTTGGAGGAAATTGGGATGATCATCTTCCATTAATAGAGTTCTCTTATAACAACAGTTTTCAGGCAAGCATTGGAATGGCTCCTTATGAAGCCCTATATGGAAGGAAGTGTATCACTCCTTTATCCTGGAATAGTGTTGGAGAAAATAGGATATTAAAATCAGATTTGATTCTTCAAGCAACAGAAAAAATAAAATTAATTCAGCATCGAATGAAAGCAGCTCAAGACAGGCAAAAGCAGTATTTTGATGCTCATCATCGTCATATTGAATTTTCTGTTGGAGATTTTGTATATTTGAAAGTAAACCCATTCAGAGGAGTTTTCAAATTTGGAGTTTCTGGGAAATTAAGTCCAAGATTTATTGGACCTTATGAAGTTCTGAGAAGAGTTGGCCAAGTGGCATATCAGATCAAACTTCCAACACATCTGAGCCTGATGCATGATGTGTTTCATATCTCCTCCCTAAGAAAATGTCTATCTGAACCTTCAATGAGAGTGGAAGTAGAAGATATGAATTTGCAACCAAATCTCAGCTATGTAATTGAACCAGAAGAGATTCTAGATCGAGATGAAATGAAGTTAAGAAGTAAATCTATTCCCATGATAAAGGTTAAATGGAAGAACTGCCGCAAAGAAGAAGCCACATGGGAAGAAGAATCAAGCATGAAGAAATCTTATCCTCATCTATTTCACTAGTAAGTAATTTTAGATCTTGTAAATCTTTTTAAAATTTAGATTGATGTCGGGGCGACATCTCTTTTAAGTTGGAGAGAATGTAAAATACTAAAATTTCATTCTCAATTGTTTATTAATATTTAAATAATTTTGACCTCAAATTGGAAATCTGACTTCACCATTGCATTCACCACCCCCAAATTAGCTAAGGGTGAAGTTTTGAACGCATTTGGAAGTCATTAAATTTTTAGCGAATATTTTAATATTATTTAAATACCTGAAAATTCGAGTAATTAAAGACTCGTCAGATCAAAAATCCGAGTGCATCATTGCTTTCAGAAGACCTCAATTAGCTAGGAAAGATATTTTATTTCTTATTTTGTAAAATTTAAATTGTTGTAACTTTTCATATATGTTTTGACTCTATGTATAAAAGGACTGTGGATTTTTTTTTTTTTATTATGTCCTTTTTGAATTATAAAAATATTTATATTTTCAAAATGAGATGAATTGTTCTTTAAAGACTCTCGAACTTTGATCCTCGGTCGCCACAAATAAGTTCTAAGACTAAGAGTATGTGGTTAATTCCCAACTCTCATGAATTATAAATTAAGGCTATCTTATTAAGCAAAGTCAAGCTTAATAAGATGGATCTCTAAACTTAGACTAAAGTTAAAATACAAAAATAATCATAAATAAAAGATGAAATTATATAAAGCTATAAAACTAAAGTTTCATCCATTGAGTAACCCATTTACTCAATGAATGAACTCTAACCTAAATTTCTAAACTAATTCCTAAGGAATAAGATCCTAAAGATTTAAGGAAAAAACCTAATGAATGAATTTAAAATAAAGAGAAGATTTAAGCATTGATGTTAATTAATCTTAACTATCTACATTTTATGATATGATTATCTTATAGAAGGCATAAGGTGAATTAAATTCACTTTATGAAACTTAATTTATGACTTAGGAGACTAAAGGTGAATTTTTAAGGTTTTTCTTAAAATAATAATTTAATAAGTTTAAACATTCTAAATTGATTCAAAATCAGTTATAATACTAATTTTAGAGATTAGAGTATGATTTTATGGCTCAAGGATACTTAAACCTAAATTTGGGCAAAATAACTATTTTGCCCCTACTTAAGGGTCTAAAAATTCAACTTTAAGATTTAGCATTCTAAATTAAAACTTATTGATGGAAAATGGTTACTTACTATCTAATATGAAGATAGACAGTAAGTACACTCATATCGAACAAGTATTAAGTCTAATGAGCTCTAATTAAGATCTTAACTCATTAAGGGCAAATTAGTAATTTTACTAAGTGAAATCAAAATATTCAGTTATACTATTATTGTTTACTGTCTAAGGATTTTATAGCACCATAAGTTACTGAAATTTGATATCAAATGTCCAAGTTATGGCCAAAATAAATCTAGGGTTTAAATATGTAAAATTAGGATTTTCTAAAAAGGGTCAAAACCTAACTTTTCTATTTGAAGTCCAAATTCAACAAATTCAGTGGATATAGCTTCCCTGTAATACACTAAGTACATTAACTTGGAGTAAACTCAATTTGGACTACATTTGGTTAAGTTATTATTTAATTAGGAATATGAGTGATTAATGAGCGATTAGTAAAATTAATCATAGAATCACATAACTAACCACACCACTAGGTTCTAATATATTCTAGGAATTTTCATAAACTTAAATCACTCATATTGGATAACTAATTTTGCTATTATTCATTAATTAAGATTTGGGGTGATTAGGGCTAATTAAGGAATATAATCACCAAAACATAAATATTTTTGTAGTGATTGTTCTACACATTCTCTTGATGAGAATGATATATTGGAAGTCCTAATTTGGAGTTAAAATGATCAAGTTATGGTCAATTGAATTTCTAGGTTAAGTAAGGGTAATTAGGATAGGGTCCTAAAGGTGATTAGCCAAATATAATCCCAATAGAGAAATTAAAACTATCAGAGCATTTTTGAGGATCTTTTGATTAAAATGAGACCCATATTGATTATGTTTGGAGTAGTATGTGCAAAGTTATGGTTAAATGAAGTTTAGAGGTATTTTGGTAATTAATTAGGATCCTAAATGTCACTATATTAAAATATTCACCCTACAGAAAAATTAATACTGCCATGATGATCCTCTAATTTTACTAATCAAAATGACATATAACTTTGTTGCATTTGGATGGTTTGATAGATATTGATATTTGAATTATTAAAAATTAATTGAGTTAATTAAACTATGATTTAAATTAATTAATTAAGTATTATAATATTTTTGTTCTTCAGGAAAGACGGTGGGCTCTGGCGGTAAAGCGCACAGGCTAGACGGGTTCTGCGAAGAATGGGCCTGCATCGGCCCGACCCAGAAGTGGTTAAGACGCGGCTTGAACGGGCCGGCCCAGCATGGAGTAACTAGGCCAGGCGAGACGGGCCGCACAGAAGAGGCCTAGACCAAGAATAATCTTCCTCTTCACAAGAGCAGAAATTGGGGTTTCAAAGCTGGCCTGTGTTCGAGAGTTCGAGAATGCAGATAAATTTGAGAAGTAAAGGGAGATCCAGATTTGAATCTCCCACAGAACTCATGATTTAGCACTACTAACCTTAATCAAAGAAAAGCATCATAAATCCTTAGATCATAGCACATATCGATTATTAATTATACAAGAAACTAAGATTCTTTTGGTTCAATTGAACAACATGATGCTCATCGCATGACTCAATATTTGAATGATATAATAAAATGGGATGCTGAGCGAAAATTGATTGTATAAGCATTGGGAGAATGGAGTACACGAGGAGAACCTGGAGGTTCAAAACTCAGTGATTCTTCTTAAGCAGCAGGATCTATGGATCGCTCTAATTATTCTCCCAAGAGCTGACCATCTTTACGAGCTAAGAGGAGGGTTAAAGGGGGGTTGCTAGGGCGGTGGAAGCCATGTCTGAAACCTTACGCGTATGTGTGTCTACGAAGACGTCGCATGCCCTTGCTTCAGAGGAGGGCGATCTTACGACTGCCTGATTGAATCCGATCAGATGATCAGATGGAGAACGGTTCAAAAACGGACGACGTCAAATGGAGAGGATGGCTCCGTTAGCTTATTAAAATATAATATTATTTAATTAATTTAACATATTTTATTAATTAAATTTAATCACTTAAATGCATTCCAAAAAATTCCAATAAATCACCCCTAGCTAATTGAAGTGTGAGAAACGCAATGATGAAGTCGGATTTTGATTTTGACAAGTATTTATTTATTCAAATTTTTGGGATATTTTAAATATATTAAAATATTTGCCAAAAATCCAAAAACTTCCAAATGCCTCCAAATCTTAACCTTTATCTAATTTTGGGGTGATGAACGTAATTGCAAAGTTTAATTTTTAATTTGATGTCAATTTAAATATGTCAAATTCCAGGGTTTCTAAAATTCCCAAAATCAGAATTTGATCAATTTGACTTCTAATTTGGACTATGTATTTGTGGTGAACTCCTAATGACTTAATTAGAGTATTAAAATCAAAATTATGACTTAGTTTAGTCCTAATTGACCTAATTAACAACTTGGGTTGTTACATCTTCTTAGTTCGAGCCACCAGAATGCTAACTTCAGATCTCAATACATCTTATTCCTCTTGGGGTGAGCTGTATAGCCAAAATTATGAGCTTTATTTAGTATTCATTTTCTAATACTTAAATATCTTGAGACCCAAATCATTCTTCCATTAAAGACGTATGCTCCTTCCTACAGATGTAGGTCTAAATAACGACCACCTTCCAACTTTGGATGATTTCCATCATTATCCTTGGTGATCATTATGCATCGTAACAACATGGGTTATGCGGTGCTACAGTTCAGTATGTCGTTCAGATGATCAATGGTGATAGGTTTTAAATTTAGCTTTTTGAATTCTTCTTCTTAGGGATTGGAGGAGATTATGAAATTAAGCATTATACTTTTGCTAAGAGCATCTGATATGACATTTGATTTATTAGGATGGTACTAGAATTTTTAAGTTGTAGTCACTGAGCAACTCTAACCCATCTCTTTTGATGATAATTCAATTCCTTATGCATGAAGATGTACTTCAGGATTTGATGGTCAGTAATGATTTCACACCTTACTCCAAAAAGGTAGTTTCTTCATATTTTCAAGGAAAAATTTGATGCTACGAATTCTAGGTCATAAACTGGGTAGGTTTTTTCATGAGTTTTCAGCTTCTTAGAGGCATATACAATAACTTGCTTATTTTGCATGAGGACACAACCTAGCCCTATTAATGAAGCATTCGTATACACATGGTAGTTTTTTTCTTTCTTAGGGTAAGATTATGATATGTGCTTTGGTGAGGGCTTTCTTTATCCTCAAGAATGATTCCTCACACTTTTAATCCCACATAAATGGTATTGCTTTCTATGTCACCTTTGTGTGTGGGGTGACTAGTTTGGAGAAGACCTCAATGAACCTTCTATCATGCTATGCTTAGGAAGCTATGAATTTTGATAACACATGTTGGCTGAGGCCATTCCTGCATAGAAGTATTCCTTTATTAACCTTTATTTCTTCAAAATTGATAGCATGGCCTAGAAAGGCTACATAATTCATCCAGAATTCGTATTTCAAAAATTTGGCAAATAGTTGATACTCCATGAAAGTTTCTATGATAGTCCTCTGGTGATGCTCGTGGTCTTCCTTAGTCTTGGAATAAATTAGAATATTATTAATGAATAATATTATGAATTTGTCCAAGAATGGACAAAGCACTCTCTACATCAGGTCCATGAATATGGAAGGGCATTGGTAAGTCCGAATGACATAACTAAGAACTTGTCATGTTCGGAATGCTTTCTTGGGAATGTCTTCCTCGTTGACTCTCATTTGGTGGTATCCCAGCCTTAGATCTATCTTAGAGAATACTAGCTAGTGGTCGAAGTGATCATCGATGCACAATAGAGGGTACTTCTTCTTTATTGTTACTTTGTTTAGTTAGTTGTAGTTGATGCATGTGCTCATGGACCCATATTTCTTCTTTATGAAGAGTATCAGAGCTCCCAAGGGGAACGTGCATTGACGGATTAACCCCTTATTAAATTATTTTTGCAGTTGCTCGTCCAACTCTATAGTTCTATTAGTGCCATGCGGTAGAGTTCCTTTGCTTTGGTTGAGTTATGGGAATTAGTTCTATAGAGAAACCAATTTCCCTGATGGGTCATAATCCATAGAGGTCATTTGGGAACGCCTCTTCAAATTCCTGCATAAGTGAGAGTTTTAGATAACAAAATCTCCTCTTTCTTTTCACTTATTATAGTTACTAGGTAAGCCTTGTAATTTTTTTAAATTTGCTTCCTTGCCTCCAGGGGGTTCATTAAGAATGATAGGATACTATGTTTCCCTGCGAATACACTAGATAAATTACAATTTTAAATGGTGACTTTCTTATTCTAGCAGTTCTTTAAGGTATTATGCTTAATTAACTAGTACATTCCTAAGATGATATCAAAATTGGTATTTGGTAGCATTGCAAAGGTGGCTTCGAATAGATCACCTTGTATGGGGATGCTAAAGTTGTAGAATTTTTGGGCTCTCATACATGCACCAAAAGGTAATCTAATATTGAGGATGGTCGGTAATTGGTGGTATGTTAATTTTAGAATAAATGGTATCTTTTCAAAAATGAATGAGTGACTTTCCCCATTGTCAAATAAGGTGTTGCAGGGACTATTATTGATGTATACAGTGCCTAGTATTTTTAATTCAATGAGTAGTGTAAGAAGGCTTAAAAGCTTGAAAAAATGGGGATGAAAAAATGGCATGCCTGACATGACTACATTGTCCTCTTGTGCTAGAACCAAAATGAGTGTGTACAATGAGGTAGGAGGATTTGGTCAGAGCAGGTCCTATCCTTTGATTGGCTGCTGATGCAACAAGACGTATTGGAGGCCTTGCTATAAAGACTATATTGGTGCAACTCCCCTTACATGGTTATGGGCTGTAGCGAGAGAAGGGGTTGTCGTTGGTGCCTCAAATCCTCTCTTAATTGTTACTTCGTCCACTATCCTAATAGCTCAAAAATCCCAAAATTGGTGGCCTAGCCTACCCCACAGGTAGCATCTCTTACCGTTATGGTGGCACTTTTTATAGGGGCGAGACCTACAATAATCACCCTCCCTTCTTGGTCTAGGGCTGTCAGAGGTGAGCTGGAAAACTTTGGCAGGATGGTTGAGACGTTATCATTTAAATGTCCCTTGGTCTATGGCAGAACACTCCTACATCTTATTTTGCTTCTCGGTGTCAAAATGTTGGCTATTTTTCTTGTGCTCCAAAATTATGGCACATTATAAGAGGTCGGAGAAACGGGTGTGCCTAAACGTGAGTAGGCTCCACCTGAGAGTATATTTTAATCCCGCTATGAAGCGGCTGCACCTTCCCTTCTCTGTGCTCACCAAGTTCTATGTGTACCTCTACATTTAGAAAAACTCTGCCTCATAGTTTGCTATGGAGTTTCTCCCTTGAACGGGCAGCCTGGAGGATGTATTTGGCTTGAAATACTTCCAAGAATTCCCTCCAACTTAAGTCTTTTGACTCTATGGTAGCGAAGTCAATGCTGACAATGGATTCCCACCATCAGTTGGCTTTGCCTTTGAAGAGGTAGCAAGTCACCCGCACTGCCTTCTAGCTCTAGCAGTCCATACTCTTTAATGTCTTCTCTATATCATGCATTCATTCCTTTGCCTCCATTAGGCATGTAATCCCATGGTAGATGGGCGGATTTAGCTTTAGGAAAGATGAGGACTATGTGAAGGTGTAGAAACTGTTGGGGCTGTCTTATTTTGATTGGCCAGGAGCTGAAGGGTTCCGTGAAACGATTGTTGGCGCTTTCTACGGCCTCTACCCATACAGATGCCTTTCTTGGAGTTTCTGTCATGATGCTTAAGAATCTTTCCTTAGAATCCATCCGTATAGAATAGTGAATGATTTAATCCTTCTCAAAATTGACTGTGATCAATAATTTTATTATTTGCTTTCATAATTTACTTTTACACATAATAATTAATCCAATAATAGTTGGCTATAAAATAATTTCCAAATCTCTAAGGGTATTAGGTTTTCTCCTTGCATAGTTGAAGTACCAAATCTTCATCCAATACCACCAGACAACTGCCTCATAATGAAGCAACTTGAGAATTAATCGAATGGCTACTGCTTTTTAGCATGCATTAGTTTCTAACATCATTATGACTCTTGCCAACCATTCCTTTCCTACTATTGGTGCTTGAATCCTTTGAAAGATGGGATCCACTATGTAAGCATTTTTAAGGTTCTTTCCATTAGTATAAAATGTGTGGTAAGGCCTTGACCCATAATATTTCATACTTGATTCTCTATTGTCTAGTAACAAAGTAATTGTTCCTCGAATATGTCGACACTGTCCTTCATATATAGTCATTTTAAAAATAAAATAGATAACCTTATAATTGTCATTTTTAAAGATAGTATGGATCTACTACAAGCATTGAAGATGGCCTGGAACTCATTAAGAAGAAGATACATCACAAAAAGAAAGGTCATAAGATCTACTCTTCAGTGTCTGAAGAATTAGGATCTTTCTTCTTGATGAGGTGCTTCTTGAACTCTCTTGCATATCCTATCTTCCTCTTGAGTTTAAATGATGGCACCTCATTTTTTTCAACAACTTCTCTCAAATTTTGTGCTTCCTATTGGAGCATACAAGTATGGAACTAGCATTGACCTTCTCTTTCTAGTCCAAGCTAGAGGACAACTCTCAGATTGTCTGGCTCCATATCTAAGGCCCTTATCTTCTTCTAAGATATGGGGATGTACAAATCCATAACTTCTTTAATATACCTTATTTCTCCCTTTAGATGTTATATCTCAAGAGCAGCATCAGGGAAAATGGGAACATGTAGAGGGATAGGAACTAGTCAGTTGCATGTATCCAACTCACTAGGCTCCTCTTATGAGTATTCTATCAGATCATCATTAGGGCCTATCTATTTTAACAAACATTTTAAGCTAAATAGTTTTATAAAAATTTTAGGTTTACTTCCCTATTTACTCTTTTATGAATGATTTTTTGGTGTTTATATATTTTATCTCTTAAATTTCACCCAACCTCACTCTAATACCAACTTTGGGGACCTGACGCTAAGTTAGCATGAACTAAGCCAACAACAGGAGTAATCCACTAGCTAGATCGTATTGATTAATTTAAAATAAATAACATATAATCACTAAACATAACTCGTTCATTCATGGAATAAAAATTATATATCAAAGATAGTGTCTTAAATAGCACAAACTTAGATGGAGTAAGAGAAAAAGCATGAAAATAACTATTAGATGCACCAGTAGAATTTGTTGGCTCTACTACCTTCATTCCAGGATTCCAACAAGCTTTTGATCTGAGCACGTTTCAAAATTGTGAGCATTCAAATATTTATTAGTCATGAGAGTTAGTATCGCATATTATAAAAATTTACAATTGTTTATTAAGAAAGAGCAAAAATATTTTTTATAGGAAAATGAAGAGCTTTATAATTTATTCATACAAAACTTGTTCTAATTGTAATGAAACTTGAACATAAAAGAATTTATGTCAAAAAAATAAATATAAAATTTTTATGTTTGACATATGGTGCTAAAATATTTTTTTGTTGGGGGGTTCATATTCGGTATTATTTAATAATTTGATATTCCCTCTATACCTGCCCCCTCAAATGCTTAACAGTACATACTCATTATGCCTCCCGATATCGAACATCCTATCCTAGCAATTTTTTGGTTAAACTAAAAATAGAACAATAGTGAATCCAAGCTACTCAGTTATCCAAACTATTCATATATCATTTTTGTGTGACATTAAAAATAATCTTCTCAAAATTGTGCGATGATGAGCATAAAAACCTATAAAAATAATATATGGTACCTTAGTAGTTAAAAGCTCAAAAATTAGTTTTGGTGTTGATCAAATATTTTCGGCATGAAATTATTATAAATAAAATTATTTTTGTATTAAAATATATTCTTTTGACTTAAAAAGGTCTATGTGATCAAATAGCTTAGATCTTAGCTTAGATCAAGCTAATTTAGCTTTAAAGAGCCAAAAATTCTAATTTGGATTTTAAAGGTCCTGAAGTGCTCTGGTGATTAGAAATGTGATTTTTGGTGATTTTGAAGTGCTCTGGTGATTAGAAATGTGATTTTTGGTGATTTTGAAGTGGCTTTGGACACTTGCTGAGGTTCTGGCCAACTTTGGCTTAGTGCCTAGATTGAGCTAGCTTAGGCTAACTCAATTGGGCCAATTTTTTATTTCAAATTTTAAGTGCAAATTTTCAGTGATTAGATCATACTTATACTTATTAAAGAGTGTTTCTTCAATCAGAATCAAATTTAGAGGTCATGGTTCACTTTGGGCTAAGAATGGTTTGAGTTAGCCTGGGGTTATCCCAATTGGCCAAGTGAAACCTAACGGGACCAAATCTTGATTATATGGTTTTTTTAGTGAAAATGATCTTATTATGACATATATGATTGATTTAAGTCATTTTGGCTAAGTACTTGAGTAAACCCTAATTTGGGTCAAGTCATGTTAGCTTTAGCTAGCCAAAAGGGTCTTAAATGGATTTGATGGATTCTATGCCCAAACATTAAGCTTGGATTTCTTCTTAAGATATTTGAAAGTGGTTTCTGCACTTGGATTGACTTTTGGCTCAATCATAAGAAATTCCACTACTTAGGGTTAAGGTTTGATCTTGGGCTAGCCTATGTTAACCCCATCTAACTTTTTTGGGTTCTTGCTTCCAAAGGAGATGATTGACCTTTTTATAGCTTCATAAACCCATGAAGAGTAATACTGGCTTGAGCCATCCTCATAACAGATTATATATACTAGTTTTTGGCTTGGGCCCGCTTGGGCTAGTTCAAGTGGGTCCAAAATGAACTCTTAAGTTTTTGAGATCTCATGGTCATATTTGCACCCATAATGATCATATTTTGACCTAAGTGACCCATATACGATATATTGGGCTAGTCAGATAGAATCTGACTTGGGCTAGCCCAAGCTAGCCCAATTGGGCCAACTTGCAAATTAAGGGAGGTTTTGTAACAACCCGAGTGTTGTTACCTTATTTTAGTTAGATTTTTATATATTATTATTTAATATAACTAATTATTAATCTAATGAATAAAAAATATGTTTTAATAATTTATGCTATATGATAATAAATGTTCTATTAAAATATAATATATAGATGCATACATACATGTGTATATTATAATCTTATATATGTATTTGGTATATAAAATATTTAACCATTATGCATATTTATTTTTATTTATTAATATGAAAATATTTTTAAAATATGTAATTGATATATATATAAATATGTGTGTGTGTGTGTGTTCATTGTTTATCTATCATATGAGTTTTTCTATGCATGTTAATTTTTAGTTCTATATTTTAGAAAGAGAAAGAATTATACTTTAAGAATAAAATATAAAAATGTTTCACATTAATTTTCTTGAGCAACTAAACAATTTTATTGTCACAAGTTCATATGTCCCGACTAATTTGACCTAAACCATATATTTAAAATTTGATATAAGGTCTTATATGGTTATATACATAATTAAAATATTAAAACTATGAAAGCAATGCATTAGGGTTTGATAGATTGCATAAGTGTTGAAGCTAGTCATGCTCAAAAACAATTTAGATCTATTTAGAGAGAGAAACTAGGGTTTAATGATTATAAATCTAGCTTTATTAATCAAATTTCATATTCCAAACTAATACCTTAAAAGGTGAGGAATGGTTGTACACACATTCCGGGTTCATTGTCAAGATTGTGTGCATCATAAGAACACAAAATCGAATGGTGGTAAATCTGTATTTATATAAATTTATAAATCTAATAAATATATGAAAGATATACAAATAGAAGAGGTGGAGATGGGAAAGTGATTCTAGTATTAGGGTTTTGTTGGAGATGGTGGTATAAAGGGTGTTTGTTAATAGCTTATGGGGCAAGTATTTTAGATAGATGCCTGAGTAGTAGGGAAAAGAAAGGACTATTTGGTGGTTATTTTTGAAGATGATGATGTCATGTCTAGGGGTTCCTTGTCACTAAAAACCAGCTCCCTCAACTAGGGTTTCGTGTAAATGAGAGGCGAAGGGGCAGACCAATAATATAAATGAAATTTAGGGCAATTTGGGAATATGTAAAACTTTGGATTTATTAAAGTTCACTCAAAAGTTATTTTTTAACTCAAATTTGAATAAATTGTACACCAAAATTTCCCAAATTTTATTTCACATGTACTGATAATCACATTTTATAATTTTAACACAATTTCTGATTTCACAAGAATAACCCGTTGACAATTTTTAGATGTCTTCGAAATTGAGCAAATTTTCAGAGAATGTTTGACATTTAAATTAAGAGCAATATTGTTAAGGAATATTGCAATGTCAATTCTTAAACCTCCCTTAACTTCTTCAAAATTGTTTTCAACCTTAGCATACACTATGATCACAAAGGGGGGGTCACCCTTACAATGGGCATAACCCAAGAGTTAGCAAATGCCTTGCAAAAGAATTGTCCTCAAATCCAAATTCCTTATATTCTTAATAAAAAACTATGCATATGTACCTACCTATCTCATATCACTAAGAGAATGCTACACTACTACTTGTTTTCTTAACCTCTCTTATGAGTGGAACTGAATAGAATTGGATAGAGTTGTAGAGCTTATACAAAAATATAAAGAACAAATCCTACACATCATAATAAGAGACCAAAAAGGATATAACCATTTCCACAATTGTCAAATCTCCATAATTTATTTTGAACATTCAATCTTATAAGAATAAAAAAATTAAAATGAATCATTCAATTAAATAGTACCCATAGCATTATAATTTACACATCAAGTAATTAATCATCAATTCTTTTTTATTTGCACACCATGCACCTATAAATGGGGTGAGATAACTAAGCAGATGCATTGGTGGTGACATGTCTAGCTGGGGTGGTGGGAAAGCTACGACAATAATGATGATACATGTCTCAAGAGTTCAAATTCTGCCAATCATACTACATTTGTTTCATATTTGAAATTTAACTAATTTTAACTAAAAAAGGATAATAATAATAATAATAATAATAATAATAGGATCTGATATTCAATATATTTTAATTCCAGCTTTAGAAAAGGAAATACATTTATCTAGTGTATATAATAATAATAACTTTATTAATAATGATTAAGTCTTAAAACTTGCCTAAAATCTGAGAGCTTATGCATAGCATGCAAACAATTTTACTCGCATAATTTCACAACATACAGAAACAGCTCGAATGCATATTAGAAGATGCATTAATAGAAGAATAACAGCAAACTAAAACAGTGATTTAATTTAATAAGCAGAGGTGTCAATCTTCTTCTAACTGGGAAATAACGCTCAGAAACACTTGGAAGCCTTGGCACATGTCCGAAAGGAGGCAGTACTCGTTTTTTGCATGGTAGGTATCCAGTTTGCCTGTTGAACCAATGAAAATTTATAAAGGCATCAGCAACTCAAACAAACAAAGAGTGAACAGAAAAACTACTTTTTGGCTATAATAATAAGATATTTGCTGCCTGCCTAAACCAATGCATAGGTAAAAAGGTATATTTAATGAGGTTTTAAGCATAAAAATAAAATTGGTTAGATGGCCTCTGACTGCGTTCCCAAAAGCCACTCACGTCTACGAGCAAAATTTAGCCTCATCACCGAGCGCTTGCCAAGGAAACTGGATGCCTATTAATCTGCTCGTTCGATGGTGTTCTAAAACTGTCAAAATCCACCAATCAAACAACCAGTGCAGTCATTGCTAATTGTAAATCAAGTAGCCATTATGAAGATACTCTCAACGTAGAACGGCAACCCAAGAGCTGGCACTCTCACGCTCTAGTAGTACTCACAGAAGTCCCCTGTAACTCTCCAAACATCATACGTTCTTCAACCTTCCTGAGAACTTTTCAATGTCCTGGACCAGCTCTTTCTTCATTTCTCCTTTTACTTCTTCACCCCAAGTCTCAAGATCTCTGTTAAAGCCCTGCAACTTGTACTTAACCTTCAATTAGAGGATATATTTTTTCAAGAAAAGGAAGCAACTCAGACTGTTCGAAAAGAAATGCAAAGGGAAGAAATGTCTGAGGAAAAACCTTCAGATGTGTGATCTTTATGGTGGATATGATCTTGTATTGATGATGGGCTTATCATCTGGAAGTGCGATTTGTCATCCTTGTGCTGGAGCAACGTGTGTTAGAGCAACAAGAGATGGAGCAGTGTGAGCTAGAGCGTGCAGGTCATGGCAGTAAAAAAAGATTAAGGTTTAAAGAAGAGAGAGCCGAAGGTTGGGGATTTTGAGTTCAAGAGAGGTTGAACTTGGGACAGTTTCAATTTGAAGTCAATAGGTGCCTATTAATGAAATTGGGACTTTGTAAAAACAAATGTATATACAAACGGACAGTTTCAATTTTACAAAAAAATATTAAACAGTAACTTCTCTTTGAAAAATTGTGTCTCAAACATGCAAATAGTAAACAAACGAATACATGTTCATAAGAGGAAACAGAATAATTCATAAAATAAAACAAATAAAGTGTAATCGTTTAGCAAAATTAATTCTTACGTATTACAAAGATACAAAAACAAGGAAAACTCTCTAAAATCAATATTGATAATAACAAAGAGCATGATCACAACATACTACATTATTCAATCGTGTAATGTTCAAACCATAAGAAACAATTAAGAAAATCAATTTTCATATCACAGCTCCATTCGTATATACAAACAAACTTGAGAGGTTGCTCGTAATACAAACATTAATTATTCAGAATACAAGCTTAATAATCAGCTACAATAACAAATAAATACACAAAAATCATGCATATATATATATATATATATATATATATATATATATTAAAATTAATATTTATAAACCAAAACAACGAAGGAAAACTTATATACTGATTATTAAGCAAATCAATAAGGATATTAAGTTCCTATCTCTACATATGTCTAATAAAATTGGTCAATTGAATTTGTAAAATGATCAACAAGTTGTAGTGTGTAAATGTATTTGACATTCATTTCACCTTTATTAATATGATTTTAATGACATGATGCTAATTATAATTTGTGTGAATGTTGAACAAAACTTTTAGTGAAACTAATTGTGCTAGTGTTAGCACACTTTAATCAAAAGCCTTTGTAACTAGAGCTTATGGAGGTATCTAAAGGCATGATATTTTCAAACTTAAACTACCTAAAACGCCCTATAGGGTATATGGTTTGTTAAAGAAAAGTGTCATATTTACCTTAATTGATTTGTAGTACTTGAAAGAATACCATTATACTCATTTTAAGTTCTTCCATCATAAAGATAGCATATTTGTTGTTTATTATAGTATTTAGTGAACAAAAAAGATATTATTTGTATTATCTTACTAAGTAAAAATCAAAATGGGTTTTCAAATAGAAAATAGAGTATCTACGATTCATTAAATAAACTATGTTAAAAATGTAATAAGGCATTCATATAATACTCTATGAATTTGCTTCAAGCCAAAAAAATGTTTCTTCACTTACATATAATAGGATAATCAACGTTTCTTAAACCAATCATTTATTCAACAAAAACATTCTCGAAGTATCTACTAAAGAAGGCACTTCAATTATTTAATTTGGATTAACATTAAGTTACAATGAGATAGATATGGAAATAAATATCTAATTATGTGAATGATGTTGTAGCTCAGTAGTTGAGGCTCAGAATTTATTACCACATGTCTTGAGTTCAAATCTTACCGGCCACACATTTGCTTCATATTTGAAGCTCACCTAATTTCAAAAAAAAAATGAAATCTAATTGCTAAGCAGACAATTAGTGCATGTCTTTAAAATCAACACTTTCAAACTATTGACCACTTATCTTACCATATTTCTAATCATAAACTTCTATCATTTAATTTAATTTTAAGAACCCATTTTGTACTACTTATAATTTAATTAACATGCCTCAATATTAAATTCTATATATTTTTCTCTCAAACTAATTTGATTCATCTAGCAAAGCTACAATTCCATTTTATCATCAGGAAGTGATTTTACTACTTTCCTGGATTTATTGAAGAGATAAAAGCAGTATATTAAATTTCATTTATTATAGCATTTTGAATTCATATATTTTGAGAGACATCACCAATTATTTGATTTGGGAGACGATTAGTCCTGTCTCTCCATCCCAATGGAAATTCTTTTCAGCTTCCCACTAGATGGGGTCAGGTCATGCATCCTTTGTTTCTATTGAGCAAGATCAAAAAAATCCCTTCCCTAAACTTCAAATAGAGAAGATCCTTTTTAATAATTTCTTCTCATATATTTTTAGTCATCTCTTACTCTTTTAACAATGGCAATATTCACATATTCAATTTTTTAACAAAAGCATCAAACAATCTACATGCTTTATATGCCCAAATCATCTAAAGTGATAATCTCTAACCTTATCTACTATTGGAGCCAGTCCAACCTTACTACAACTGAATTCATTTGTCATTCTATCCTTTTGAGCACACCCACTCATCCACCTAAGCATCCTCATCTCTATAGCAATTATGATAAATTTCTTCTTTATTGGCCAACATGCAAACCTTATAATAACATAAAAAATTCTTCAATTCTTTTTAAAATCATTTTTTTCTAAATCCAAATCTCTGATACCTTTTATAATATAGCCTCTTATGATATCTGTGAATGAGGATTAAATTGGCATTCATCAATTGATTCTTCTAATATAATTTCTCTTATTATATACATTAAATGTTTTGCTTTATGATAAGTAACAAAATATTACATCATTAATATTAAAGTCTAATTTACATTCTCTCCTTAAGAACAATTTAATTTTATCCAAAAGCGTACAAATGAGATATTTTAGCTTTATATATTTTAATAGTTCATAAAGAACTTTCAAAAGAGTCTTCCAAACAATGATCATATTAATGGCAGAACAAGTAATAATAACTATTTCAGCCCAAAAATACTTAATAAATAATATTCATGAATCATGCAATTTTACATAAAGTTCTATTTTTATACTCACCAACTCCATTTTATTATTGTGACTCTAAAGCAAAAATATGTATTTTTGTAAGTATAATAATTTCAAATAAATGGTTTTCGAACTCACTATTATAATCACTATAAATTAATATAATCAAATAACTAAAGTGTTATGAATCTAATTTGCAAAATGCCCAAATTCACCAAAGGGCTCACTCTTTAAAATTAAGAATTTTACCCAAGTTATTTGAGTACAATCATCCACTAAGGCATCAATAATTAATTCCACCTAAACAAGACAATTAATATGCCCAAATAAATCCATGTTTATAAATTCAAGGCATCATGAAGTGATAATTATATCAATAAATGAAATGACTATTTTGTATTTTTTATTTGGCAACCTCACAAAAATGATCTTCTAAAAAATCTAACCAAATAAGCCATCAAGTAAACTAGACTTTGATATCTTTTCTAATATATGAATGCTTATGTTGTCAAATCAAATATTCATCATTAAAACTTTAAAATTCATCAAGTTATTATAAATGTCCATTATAAATTCATGTAAATATATATATATGCATATATATATATATATATATATATATATATATATATTTCTTCTTAATTGTTTTAATTAAAATTTTAGCATTTAATTCAAATAGTGCAATACTAGCAAAAATTAAAATTTCAAACTTTTATCTCATAATTGACTAGTGCTTAAATTTATATATCAGGCCATCAACAAATAAAATATTTTCATAATAAATAGATAGTGTTTTAATGTTGATTCTTTTGATTATCATCTTCGTATTGTCACCAAGTGAACTTTACCGCTTTTTCAGTCTAGCATTGTGAATTTGCTATGGTTATTGGTCATATGCTTAAATCAGACGCTATCTAGATTCACATGTCTTCATTGCTTTTAATTTTAAGGCATTCAATCCACAAAAATGTCAATGGTTAATCTTAGAGACACATCTTTTGTTGTGCCTAGTTTTAACAATATTGTTAAAATTTAGCTCCTTTTAGAATCCATATATCTATTTGCTATGATTCGTCAATATTGTGGGTGAAATACGTTCTGTCTCGCCAAAAATATAGAATTGTCTTGGTGCAAGCGCATCTTCTATTAAGGGATTCATTTCCACCTTTTTACCTATAGATGCTGGAAAAATAAATATAGCTTTGGCTTAAGTTTAGTATGTTTATTTTTAAATGATCTAAGAACAAATTTAAGCTCTTAATTTCTTTTAATTAATATTTCATATCATCATTAATCACTCTTAAGTTCTGATCTACACTATGTGAAGCTACTTCATCAAACTTGGCTTGTAAAGAAATCTAAATTTTAAGGAAGCATAACATTTTGTACTTCATCAAAAAAATAGGTCTCAATTAATTCATTAGTTTCATTAAGTATTTCTTTAGTTTTTATGATTTTTCTTTATGACAGCATAACATTTTGTACTTCATCAAAAAAAATTTAATTTTTCGTATTAAAACTCATCACTTATCTTAGTATCTAATAAAACCTTCTCCTCTTGCCATTAATCACAATTATTTTATTTTACTTACTTTACAATGATCTCTCCAAGTTTGAGTTTACCCAAAAAAACTTTATTTTTGTTGTGCTTCTTTTTAGGCTTCTCAGTCTCTTTGCTTTTCCCCTCCTTAAGCTAGGACAATCTGACAAAATGTGTCTTTTTTATTACATTCAAAGAAAATAAGTGCATTAGATTCAAATTTAGATGACAGGGTAGATATCTTATCTTTATTTTTGCTTGTGTGTCTTCAATGATCCTTTGCTTTTGCTTAAAGAAGGAATGAACCTTCTTGTCAATAATGTTACTTTTTCTCCTTAAAGAATTTCTCCACTACTCAACATCTCTTCAGCATTTTTGTTATTTAATACGTTTGTCTTGATATCACCCGGTATACGATACCAAAGGACAAAACAACTAGTCAAGAGTATTGGTTAAGTCTCTTGTCTTCAAGAGTCCCAACAATGTGACGACCTCCTCAATACTTTATTAACATTTTTAATTACAAATTATTTGCCCAACGCATGAAAGTTTATATCTTAAACAAACATCGTGTTCACCTCTATAATGAATTCTTTTGTTTTCATCCTGAACATATTATATTCATTCAAAAATGTGTTAATATGAGAAACATCCTTTATTATTGTACATATGACAATTCATGTGTTCCAAGTTTCTTTGTCCCGGAGCACAATAACACTTAGGTAGTTCTTTTGTTTTACATCATAAGAAAATCAATTAAGCGATTTAGCATTTAACTGTTCTACTTTGACTTACAACAACAACAACAAAAGATTTGGTTAAACCCTCCTCTATCTGCATTCAGACACAGAAGTCAACAACTTACAAAAAAAATTTGAATACTCATCTTCTAGAAATTAAAATCATACAAAAAACACCCCCACAGCATTCACATTGCCTTCAATAAATAGGTTCATATATATGAATTTTTAATGTTCTTGGTTATTGGATCAAAGTAAGGTAGATACACATTCTAAAGCTGCTTGCTGGCTTTGATGCCACTTAGAAAATAATGGCACAATTTCCAGAAGGGGAGAATTAAATAGCAAATTTTGAAGATTAAAAAAGCAAGAAATATAAACTTCAAGAACGCAAAATTTACAGGATCACGTGCAAATAAGCATACAAATATCTAAATTTACAAAGAATAAAAATAAAAATTGCAAGCTAAATTATAGTCGTTCCCATTCTCTGAGTCTATGTTCACTCCATGGACATTCTATCTCTAGTAATCTACTCATAAATAGTAATCTCCTTCACACACAAGCAGCAAAGAAA
This sequence comes from Gastrodia elata, assembly GCA_016760335.1. Lineage (NCBI taxonomy): Eukaryota > Viridiplantae > Streptophyta > Magnoliopsida > Asparagales > Orchidaceae > Gastrodia > Gastrodia elata. The sequence goes on from CM028681.1 coordinate 19,829,761, forward strand.
CTCATACAAACCCTCCTTTCCAAGCTTTTACTACGGAGCTGCAAGAATATTCTCCTTCTCAAAGCTTTGGCTGGTAAAGTTGCAAATGAACTCACATAGCTCACAAGTGAATGTTAAATGTGGAAATGCAATCATTAAAGCTCAACAGATTTAGATAAAATTCTCAAGAATTTCAAAATAATCTTTGAGTAGAAGAGCAATTAGGCAGTTAGAATTTAGATACAAGCTAATCAGACAAATATAACAGCTAATATACAAAAAAATTACAGTTATTAAAGAATTTTAGTTCATACTTTGATTCATATCAAGTTTAACAAATATTGCTCAAAATAGATATGCAGCAAAAAATTGGCGCCACTCGTGTTATAAATGTATAGTATTCATATTATGAATATAACGGTCAATAAAAATGGCTAAGTTCTGATTGTATAAATTGTATATGATAATCATAATACAATGCATACACAGCAAATGGTGTCTGTTTTATGAAGGCATGGTAATTAAATTAATTTTGATTTTATCTATCAGCTCTCAAACTCTTAATTCTATTTACTTAATTAAATCAATATAAGATTAATAATCAATACATAACAAAATAGTTTAAGAAATCTAATTCTATGTTTTCAGGGTAGCCTTCAAATTTAATCCTACTTGGAATAATCCTCTAAATCTTCTAAATTATCCTCAAAGTCTGATCCATATAAATTGACTTGGTTTTGCTTGATGTTAAATGTGCCAAGTTCTGAAAATAAATTATCATATAGGACATTAAAAACATGTAAAAATAAATTATAAATTATAATCATCAAAATTACATGAAGCCCATGGAACTAGTAATTCTTCAACACTAAAAGGTCGTGTAGAACTATCACCATCTTCATCACATATCAACCACATAGCCCTTAATTGTGCGCATCAGCATTGGCATTCCGTCACTTGTTGTGATCCTCGGTGTATCCTATTGGAGTAAACTGAACTCAAATGGGAAGGTCCTTAGGTCCAATCATTGCCCCCCTCATCTTAGTCGTCAACGTTCCTTTGAAGAATTTTATTAGTTGGCATCCATTGGCATCATCAGTCAGAAAGCTCTACCTTTGAGTTTTGACAAAAGGTCAGCATGCTCCATGGCCAATTTCCATTTTGAATGTTATGCAAGAAAGCTTGCTGGGTTATCCTACTTACCCACAACATCATCAAACTGCGAAGTAAGGGCAACTCAACTAGATGTGGTTATAAATAGCAACTCCCACCCAAAATGATTGCCATGGTCATCTTCATCCTACCCTTCTCTCCTTACACAATCTAGTAAACAAGTTTGAAGATGTCATCTAATCTTCACAGCGCCAACAACACTCATGTTCTCAGAATGTAACATCTCAAATGAGCTCAGTACTTAATATCATTGCCCTTCTTGCTCTTCTTGTCATGCATCAAATATACGTGGGATGCCTCCTTGAGGATGGACGTGCACGTCTCTATCCCACAATCGCTGAGGCCTTGTCAAAAATCACACGATTAGGGCCTTCCTGGCCATAGTTCATTGATAAAATAAATTCTTTAGCAATACCTGCCCATTATGTTTAAAATGTCAGCTAGAAATCTACAAGGCCACTGTCAGCTCGACCAATTATATGGATAACTTTAATAAATTAATGTCATTATATTAAGTGCCTGAGAAAACCAAACATCATCTCTCAATGCAATCCTTCAAGGTTTCACTTGAATTTAGCCCAAAGGCCTCTAAAACAAAAGCATAGCAAGTTGCTGATGATTGTCTTTGTAATTTGTGGCTAAATTTTCAGCTACTTGATCACCATCGGTAATTTTGCAGTGTTTTTTTTCAATGAAACAAAGAGAAGTTAAATCCCTGCAGAGCTATAAGTCAAGGTACGCCATGGTTTCTAGGGAAGTGGTTGAGAAAGAGAAAGCACTGGCCCAATTAAGGTGTTTGAGCATAACCTATCCATTTTCTTTAAATCCAACATTCTCAAATCTTACAAATAATTAGTATTTATGTATTCTAAACTGTCACTAATAAATATTTATCATATTCTCCATCATATGCACAAATATTATCTTATACATCCCAAAAACTACATATGGACCATAATTATCATTATCATCATTACTATTTACCTAGTCAATTTCTACATGAGCTTTAGCAAGGCCCATCTGAAGATTCCGATGCAAAGTTGATGCAGTACATCCCAGAGCAATGATAAGATTTGTTATATGCATTAGAAAGTCACCTAAATGCTATAGCTTGCACCAAAAAAGTTAAAAGAAAAAAAAAGCATGAATTTTAAAAATCAGTTTCACAAAAACCATCAAAATATGAAAAGTCCCAATTAAATCCCATGTAACAATTAATATCAAAATAAACAATTGTAAATTTTAGAAAATAAAGTGCGTATAATCTATGAAATCTTTACCAAAAAGTTAGGAGGTTTGAAACCTCACAATACAAAAACAAAAATACCCAAATGAATTTTTATAAATTGCAGTGTTTGTTAATAGTCTCAAATTCAAACTCAAATCTCATGCTAAAACAAAAAAAAAAAGATTCCCCTTTAAGTGTAATTAGAGCATAATGCAGAAACAAGTAGTAATGCCTAAAAATTTGAGTCGCTTGCTCAACAACAAAGAACACATTCACAAGCACACAATTTTGCAAGAAAAAAGTTTTCATTAATCAATATCATTCACTTGTCAAAACTAATACTAACCCCTGCTAATATATTATATGGTTTATTACATAAACAAAGCTTTCCAAATCAATTTCTCAACATTAAACCACATCACAAAATTGTCATTGAATCACTTAACGGATCAATCGCACAAGAGAAGTTAATTTAATGCACATGTAACAATGGACAATGAAGTAAAGTGAATATCAATTATAAGAACATCAAATGATGGTCGCTCAATGCATAAGTGTCCGCAAATTGAGTATACTATCACAAACAATGCTAGGCTCTAGCATGAGAAGTAGCAAGGGAAAGCTGTGAACAAGTGCAGCACTCCTATGAGATCTCTATCATTCAATGTTTAATCAAAAGCTACCCAATTAGTACTTTAATGAGAAAGTGAATGCATGTGCTTAGTTGCGCCAAGTAGGGCATAGATTCTTCAAGCTAAGGTGTGATATCTATCATTCGATCTTTAATCCAAAGTAGTTAAGTTAGCACTTCCAAATTAATTGAAAAGACATAAGATGCACAACAGAGAAAATAAATAATTTTTAACAGTTTATTTCTTCCAAATTAGAAACTGATCTTACAGATGCTCCGATAACAAAAAAACAGTACTAAAATAAAGAAACAAGCTTACCAAATCCTGAAGTTTGAATATCGAAGCCTTCATCCTTGGCAAAATTTAAGAAAAAAGTTAGAACAAACTTTGCGATTCACTTCCAGGAGAAAAAAACAGAAGTTCAGTTAAACTAAGATACAACTTAAACCTGTAATTCACTAATCAAAGGCAAACTTCCAGTGATTGAATATGGTTTTACATATCCAACCACTTCTTTAGTTGCTTTGCACAATACATGAAACCCACGGGAGTTGAGATCACATGCAACTCCAGCCAATGAAGCCTCATCAAAACTAACTGTAAGCCTGCATAGAAGTAACAATTTTTAAAACTAATTAGAAAAATAAATTAAAAAACAAAATCGATGATAAGGAACAGCATAAGAAATCATCAACAAACTAATAAAGAATCGTGACAGCAGAATATGTGGCAAGGAATCTTTTTGGCATTGAGTTGGCTACTTGTATAGAGTAGATTCAAGTAAACTACACTGCATTTATTCTCAATAATATAGCTATAAGATATCTAAGAGACTTAGACCTTCCCCTCAAATTTTCATCAGGAAGAATATATTTTGATACAGGCCCACGTGTACCAAGACTTTCAATGTTGGCATTAATGTCATCAACATACTCCTGCAATTTCTTGGTTACATCTGCCGGCCTGCCGTAGGCATAATTGTAAGAAAAATGTGCTTGCTAAGCTTGAGCAAATTTTTAAGAAATAAATAAATATAGAGAAGAGATGAGAACAGCAAAAATACCTGTAGAAAGGCGTCAACCTGCACCAAAAAACGAGTTAGATGAGTTTCATGATCACTGAAAGCATAAAATGAAGAATATATTACCAGGCGTCTACCCATAATTTTCTGTGGTAAACTACTATTCAAAGCAAATAATAGATTCCGTGACAATGCTATTTCTGCTATAGCAGTACACATAACATGATTGCCCACGTAGTTGTTTCTGCATGCGATTAAATGCTTGTAACGACGGCCATAGTGATAACAAATAGACAAAATGTTATCAACATTCAGGGCTCCAAGTCTTGATTTAACATACTATTTTAAAATCTTCTAATACTTCATGGACACTTCTAGGACTACACATGCCACTACTTGTAACAAATTCATTTATTCTAAAATTCATGCCCATTTATCAATCTGTTTTAATTTGATTTCACTCTATCGTTTCAAAGGTTTAATAATTTACAATATGATTACTAGTATAAGCTTCAAAAAATTTTATACATCAACTATAGTTATTTGTAATAAGTGTACAAAATTATAACCTCATTTGTTAATTACATGAACATGTATATATACATGTATGTATGTATATATATGTGTGTGTGTAGGTAGGCAACCATTAAAGCACAATAAAACTTTAGGCAGCAACCAAATAATCACTAGTGAAAGAAGCATATGAGTAGGAAAAGCAACTACTGCATTAACAATAATCCATGAACATTGATATATTTGAACATTGTGCAGCAAACAACATAACGCATAAAACCCTTTATCTTTTAGAAAAAGCAAGAACTCATTGATGGTATAATGAATCATGGGCATGTTCAATAGAACCATAAAAACATTATATTTTCTCCAACACTTATCCTTATTTTGAGCCTTATAACGAAAGAAAAACCAATGTAATTTGCCTTCCGAAGTCAAACCCAACCAGGATAATTATAATTAATGTAGAATGAATAATAATGTAGAGAAATAATAAAATTGCCATATCAATTCATGTATAACAATGTAGTACATTAAATTACTGCATGTGCTATGTAAATGTCGTTACAATGAGTTAAAAGAAAGACATTTCCTCTCTACTACACTCTGTCCTAATTATAACCAACTAAGACAAACACATCTACGTCACCACCCTAATAGAACTCTACTCCACATGGATTTACAAAAGAAACATTTATACTTGGCCATGGCATGCTCAGCCCATTTTGCATGCACACTTTACAATTTAAGGCCACATAGTCACAGAATCTCATCTCCAACCACTCTAATTGGCAAACTCCTAAATAACTCGCTCCTGTCCTTACAGCTACTTTACAATGATACGGCCAACCTACTTCTAACACAAAAAAGGCTCTAGTATCCCTTTCCATACATAAAGGCTTAGGTTGTCCCCGTGAGCATTTCCTTTTTGTGTGAGTATAGATCAACCTAATATAACACTCAAGGTTTCAACTGGATAGCCTTGCCTTCCCATCTTTAGCCTTGTTGCTACTAGGTTCTCCCCGATGAAGCACCAACACTACACACAAATAAAAACATGACAACATGACAAAAGTTCTAAACAGCACATATAGTATTCCTAAGGATACGATGAAGTATTTTTTCAATTTCATAATAAAGAAATGTAAAACACACCAAAGAAAGTATTTTTGAGGCATAATAAACTATCCAAAGCATAATCAATCTTAGTTCTCATGATTCCATGTGAAAGAGCAATTATCATTACAACAACACAAGTTTAGTAAAAAGAATCATTAATGTTTATAAATTATTATGTTACTACCATCATACAACAAGAAAATATGATAACGTATTCACATGAAAGCATTATGCGGCTATGCAATGGCAAAATTAGTTTGGTAGTCTAGAGTTGCACACTCAATGCCACCATCATCATCAACACTTGCTGCTGCTCCCACTTCACATTGCCTTCACCAACATCTCATGAAAAAGATACAAGAAAATTGGTTTATCAAAGCAATTATTGGCAAATTCTAGCATGTCAATATCTGCTGTTGTTGTCAATGTATCACCACTAATATCCCATAGCTTAGGCTCTCTTAAGAGTATTGCATGGTCTTTCTGAGCAAAAGATTGAAAATGATGTACACATATCAAATCTACAGCTCATTGAGAGGAAATTTTTGCATCTCTTGACTTCATGAAAAACTAGGTGCTCTAATTTTTGTCACAATAAGATGATGCACATGATACTAATAATGTAATAACAAAGTTCTATATTCTGGAGGAGCGAGCACCATATATTTCCCACCAACTTCTCCATCTATAGTTGGTCTAAGAGCAATAGAAGTATGATAAAAATGCTCATCTAAGCCCAAACAAATTGTCAAATTCTATATTCATCATTGCTCTTTTATCATCATTTGGAGCAAACATCTTTAAATATTTATTTGGCATTTTCATATCTATATGCAATACCAAATGCTTTGAAGTTTCATATAATTAAATAAGGCAATAATACTTTTGAGAAAATATATTACATCATTAATTTTGTAACCAATTATCAATGATTGTTTTAAATACTTGTAATCACAAAATTCAAGAGCCTCTATATGACATTAAATTATTTTTCCTTTTTACAACCCTTTCACAATGCACTTAGCAAGTGAATATTAGAATATATATAAAATATTATGAATTTTTTAAAATGTTAAAATTGCACTATTGTGTCTCCTAAAAAAAAAATTTATTGCATAAAACAATGCGGATGCCTCCACCATCTAGGTTAAGTTTTTTTATAGACTTTTCTCGAGGTTGATTTAATTAGGTTAACCAAACTTTCCCCAAGAAATAGAGCGAGACTTGTTAAGATCCTGGCTCTATGATTCCGTATAAGCGCAAGCCACTATAGTTAATTACCCCTTTTTACCTAAGAAAGCACTCTCAAATAAGAAATTTTATTACAGCTATTGATTTGAATGTAATTCAAAGCAATTAATAACTAAACATGTATGATACATTGTATAGTTGGGTAGATGAATGTAAACTTGATCAAGATCTCATGATTCTGTAATCCCAAATCAACTTTTAATCAATCTACCAATGTTATAAGGGTTTTCTCATTTGTATCCAAAATTCTAGCTATCAACTATGGATGTATCCATCCCAATTATCACAAAATAAGTAAGCAAAATACATTAAAGACTTAATCATTGGGTTTAATTTGACTCATAAATTGGCAAAAGGTTAATTGTAACATTTTGAATGAATATCTTAAAATTATAAAGTATGAACCGCTGCAGTTCAGAAGTGTTAAATATAATTATTAGAGATAATGTAACTATGAAGTTTATTTAAAGTTTCAATAGAATTTACAAATGTAAATCTAAAATATTTGAATTTAGATTATATGTTTGATTGTTTTAAATACAAGCTAGAGGCTAATTAATACTGGTGTTGGTTGAGTTGAAGTTAAATTCGAGCTTACATCCATTGAAAGATCTGGGGTTAAATAATTATTTGGGCTACAAGAGAAGTGATTTCTATATTGTAACACACATGCGGCAATACATAAAAACCTAGATAAATATTTGAAGCTCAAGAGGGTAAGCTCTTATGTAGGTCAAACCACTATAAATCTTTGTATCTAATACATCTTACTTGGGATTTATCTTATGTATGTGATTTTCTAATATTATATATTATGAATAGCACAAATCCAAAAACTATTTGGCTAACTCTTTAACCAAATGGTTCCCTAAAAATGCATTTATTCCCATATAAACAGTATGTAATTTTGTTTCAGCAAGAAAGTGCATGAACCACTGATGTCCTAATCCTGCAGCTGAGATTGACTAAAAATTGAGTAGTACAAACTCGATTCGTGGAAGCACAAAAAACACTATAAGCCATAGATCAGAGAAGCAAACGATTGCTAGATGGAGTTGGGATATGTGACCTGTTCAAAGGCAATCATGCAAGAGAAGTAGAAGTTATGCTTGTGCAAACATTGTTTCAAATCATGAAAGGACATTTGGCAGTTAATGTATGATCGAAGCATGGACAGACTATACTCCTTGAGACAAACATGAAGCTTGAGCCAATGACATGGGGGGATCATGGGATTTCATCATTTTGCTTTCACATTCTAGAATGAATGCACGTGCTAGTGCAAGTGTCGGCAGCTACATCATGCATCGTGTGTACATGAGCAAGCCACCCATTTGTGGAGGCATATAAAGGTTTATCAACATTGCATGGGAATAGGCATGTGAGGAATTGATTTCCTATTCGAATTCCTTCTTTTTTTTCTCTTCTCTTTTTATATTAATATTTTAGTGCAAACAAATTTTTCATGGGTATTGATAAGCTCTTGCTAACTGATATTAAGAGCATGATGAGTGAAACTTACCTATAATTTTCCACTCTTCTTTATATTTAATGGGCTGTTAACTTGTGCCATTAAATGATATTAATATGCAAATTTACAAATAATTAAAGATAATTTTTTAACCATTTATTCTCTATATATTCAATATTAGTTGCAACTTTACAATTTCAACTAAAATTACAAACATTAATTTCTATTTTAAAATAGTACACAAATATTAGTTTGATTATTTTCCACAACTAATGTTTTGTTTTACTATGGAAACAAAAGAGGGGCTATGAAGCATAAAACAATAACATTAGACATGAGCAACGCACAACAATTAGAGACCAAAACTAAAAAAGCATGACATTGCGCACCAAGATTGTGACATTCTTTATATAACCTCAATATGAAATAAGCAATTCAAGTGCTAAATAGTAGCAACTCTATTCAAAACAATATACTCTTAATAAGAATTTAGAATTAATAGTTTTTTGATAAAATTTAACTTGGTAGCATCTTACATTTACCATAAAATATTTAAGAAATAATTTTAGATGTGCAAACAATTGCCCTATGCATGTCAAAGGTATAACATGCTCGACACATACACAAAAGGCACTTTAAAGATGTTAATTCTCAAGTAAAAAAGTAGCATTAAGAATTAAATATAGCCAAGCCAATTGTGACCCAATTAGTGTCCCCTCTAGCAAAGCCAGCCCTTTGTAACCCTCAAGCCAACTCTATACTAGTTTTGGAATTTATATTTTTTTAAGCATAGTAATCAAGAAAATTAAAAAGAAAGATAAACTCATTAAAGAAGAAAACTTCTAGGCTCTCAAAAGTTGCCTTTTGCATCGTGAAATTAAAGTTAACTACATAAATCAATTGCCTCCATTTTGATATATACCAAAACCTCAAGTATACAAGACCATCACTAACCGTTTCTTGTTGTCTTTTTAGTCATCTACTTCCTCTTTTTTGATATTTCATACACTAAAGCCTAGATCTACTCAATTCCAAATATAGTAAAGAACCTTCAAACAACACTAATAATCACCTCCCACTGCCCACAACTGGATAGAAGCTCCACTAACAATCATCATCAGCTCTACCAGCTTATGGTTTTGTCAATTGAATCTCAATCAACCCCTGCTGCCCAATTGCCTATAAGTTTTTATCCCAATCAAAATACCAAGATAATAAATCCCATAATTCTAAATACCACCTTCCAAGCAAAAAAAAAATTGCTATGTAATCCAAACGCTTGCAAACTAATTACAACAAATTTAGAAAGTCAGTCACACATCACTTGCACTTTATCTAGTTGTTTTTAATCAGGATTATAAGAAATCAAACATTAGGATGAATACCTACAAACTATACAAGTCAAAAAACTTCTAATATGTATGCAACTTTTAGTGTATCATATTTAAGTACATAACATGATTAGCCTTAGATTATTTACTCTTTCCACCATCTGAGATTTCACATCCAACACCTTGTCTGCATATTACTATAAATATCAAATTAGCTACTATTCTAAGTATTTATCGAAGATGAAATCATTCCTTTACCATCAATGAGCATCGAAGGTACCTTTTGCAAGTAAAATACATGCTCATGTATCACAATTTGTGCATATTTCAAAACAAATTTAAGGTTGGCTCAAGATAATAAGAAACTTAGGTTTATTTACTAATCTTTGAATAATAAACTAAGTAAATATTAACCTTTAAATTTCTTTAGTTATTTGGCACCTAGGAAAGAAGGATGAGAGTCAATCTTTCTATAAGAGATTCATCCACCCTAAGGGTGTGCTACACTTATGACAAATTAAGATATATTACACCAACATGCTATGTAAATAAGGAAAATTTAGTTCAGATTTATAGATAAATTATTTTCTTCCAACTTAGGATGGGTCCTCCATCCTAATTGTTAATTTTCCTTGTAAGTAGCATATCTTTATAGTGGAGCTATTGAAGGCAAGTGAAGTTATGCTCGGTATTTTAGTTTGATTACAACTTTCTAGCATTTATTATAATCTTTATCTCTTGTAACAATTTACAGAGAGATTTCTCTTTTTTAATTTATTAATTGGTTTTGATATTTCATTCCTACGAGTTTTACCCTTGTTTAAAAAATTTTGCTTCGACCATTGAATTAATTTTTAAGCATGTTTGTTATTATCATTTCTTGATTGTTAGCTTATTTTTTCCAATTTTTTTTCATCAAATGGTAGGTTTATTTTACTTTAGTTCTTGAATAAGTAGGATCGCATTAGCTTTTTTTGTTTTAATTCTTATATAGTTATATTAATATCATTGATCTTATTATTAACATTTGTAGCTCTATTTGTTTATTAGCATTAATTAGATCTTGCTAACCTTGTTAAATTTGCTTAAGATTCAAAGCCTCGCCTTTGATTATTGTCCTCTATTTCTCTTTGCTTTTTAGTAATTATAAAAGGAGAGAATTGTTGTGTTTTTGCATTATTAATTTTTATTTTAGTTTATTTTCTAGTGAAAAGAAATGTATATGTTGCAATTATCAAAAAAGGAAAGATTATTGAATGTAATGTTCTAGCCTGATTATTTCTCAATTCATTTTTATGATCATAAATTAGAATTTTATTTTGGCATAAATCTAATGATTTCCCATCAAATGGGTATTTAGGAATGTATCTTAGCCTCAAATTAGCCTTAGGTAGATAATCAAATGATCATGAATGACCTGAAGCCTGATTATATCTTATAATTTGATTTTAATGATCACAAAATATTTATTTTGCCATAAATCTAATTATTTCTTATTAAGAGTCTATTTAGAAATATATCTTAGCCTCAAATTAGCCTTGAGATGGATAATCAATGATCAGGTGGCTAAGATGCTAGATCCGCAATCCACAAGAGCCAAATAATACAAATGACCATGGAAACTTAAACTAAAGCATTTCAAAATTAAAGGAAGTGTACTTTAGTCACTTGACTCAAAGAGACCTCAAGAAAATCCTAGAATATTAAATAGAGTCAACTTTAGCACATCAATACAAGTGGTGAAATGCAACGGGTCCAGATAACCTTAAGGAGTTCAATCTTCACTTAAAGCCTTCTATATGTTTGAGATACTAATTTTAGTTTAATTTAAGTTTATTTTTTCATAATTACATATATTTGCGTGCATTAATTTAAGGATGTTATTAGCTAAAGCTTGATAGAGAACAAAATACTTTTTAAATCCTAAAACCACCTCTTTCCCTTCCTTAATTGATCACACACATACAAACACACACAAATATATATATATAGATATATATATAAATATATATCACTTATACTCGTCACAAGCACTGTCACCAACATCATCACATTATTATATAAAATAAGCATCTCTTTCCAAATAAAGATTACCTACAAGAGATCAGACAGAGGTAGGATTGGCAGACACCAACCTTCTTGGAGGTGACGGAAACAACATGAGGGAATGGAGGCTCGGTGGTCTTTAGCATAAGCGGCATTCGAAGTTTGGAGGGATGGTTATATGGTGGCTGCACAAGTAGAGGGCAGAGTTTATAGTTGTTCGTTGTGATAATATACTACTAGAAGTTGAAAAGGTGGGAAGAAGAAAGAGAGAAAGCTAGCGAGACAATTTTTATAGTTTCAGTAGGCGATATCAGAGAATAAAAACAAGATAGTGAAAAGCTGAGGAAATTTAGCTAAAAGAGAAAAATTATTAATAAAAATAACTAATAATTTATTTCCAAATCTAATCTAATTTTAATTTCATTTTTGGAATCTTTTCAGTTATACTAGAAAATAGAAATAAAATATTTAAAATTAGCATAGAAAAAATACTGAATTTTTAAAAATTATAAATTTTATATTAGTTAAGAAAAAGAATTTACAAAATTACATAATCTAACCAACATTTTTAAGAAATTAAAAAAAGTACCCAAAAAAAGAATCTACTCCATAAAATGCTCAAAATTTTGAAAAAAATCATTAGTTTGTAAAATGGGGATTAAAATATGTTTCTCAAAATTTATAAAAAAAGTGATCAATAATAGATAAATCTCAAACATTTTGGGGATGGTCAGTCACTACAAAATTCCAAAAACTACATTTTGAACAATAAAATTTTCAAAATTTTGAAATATGGGTCTTTAACATAATACTTGTTAGTGATTTTAAGAAACACTAACATTTTCTAATTTTAAGTAAAAATCAAATTAGGTAAAGCTTTCAAAATCTTGCACCAAGAAATTCATGTTAATGAAAATTAAATTTATCAAAATAAATCAAATTTTTAAATTAAAATATATTTTAAAAGTAAAAGGTTTATAAATCAACACTTTGAATCATTCGAATCATACTACAAAAGTCACATAAATACATATACAAAATATTAACAAAACAGATATTACAAGAAAAATTATTTTGAAAATCAAAGCAACATTCAAATAAAAATAGCTACATTCCTTTCAAAAGCTAGTTTTTAATTCAAGAACTTCAATTAGAAAGACAAATTTTAAAAATCAAGTCATAACAAGACACGAGCTTGCTAATTTTTCTCTCAAATCCGCCTATGAACTTGCAAATCTTCCCACCACAAGATCACCATGATTATCACAAAGAATTTTCTTGAATGAAAAAATATAATCTTTAAGAAGGGAGATGTTTTAAGGATTTTGGGAGAAAAAGAGTGGTAAACGTTCTAAGAGAAAGACAGAGAGAGAAAGGAAAGTGATAACCACACTAATGAGAAGAAAGAAGAGGAGATGTATAATTCCGAATAAATTCCTTAATCTATAAACTATACAAATCACAATCTTCACATAAACATAATCCGAATTTTGATTAAAATTGCATATACATATATATATATATCAAATTGATTATCATAATCTCTAATATTATATTTATTTTCTAAATAAATTAAAAATTTATCTACATTTCCCACAATATAAATCACATTAAATAAAATAACAAATACCATTAATAATAATTTTGGAACTAATGTTTTTAAATTTAAAACAAGTTCAGGAACCTTTCTAAATTTGTGTATCGAATTATCTTAACAAATCACAAATTTATCAAATATATTTCAAATCATAAAATGAAATATTATAATTTTATATTTATTAAATAAGTGTAAACTTAACATGGAGATAAAATTCAAATTTGATGATCCAATAGTGATGGATGTCGCACCAAGATCACTAGGTGGCCAAAACATATCTCACACCCCCATGCTCTGAATAAAGTAGCTTTATATAGCATGAAAATTGTCCAATACCATTGTAGTTATGCATTATAAGGAAACTTCACCATAGTACAACCTTTCCGTCAGTTTCCCTTTTAAACATAGTACTGCACAACCTAGACTAGAACCAAAGGCATCTAAGATCAACACCTTGGCTAATCTCTCTTTCTTGGTTATAGTTTTTGGTACTTATGTAATGACTAAAAGATCTAACTGGATATAAAATTGATTCAATCAAAAAAGAGGAATTGCAACTGGCTTAAAAATAGCTTAAAGTTATGTTCATTTTAACAGTGAGGATCAAACTTATTTCTCCAAAGTTAAAGTGGAGGTATAAAACAAAGTACAGTTCAGTGGAACCAGCAGAAATAAAATGGAAAAATCATTAAATGCAGAAGTTGAACAAGCACATAACAAAGGCCCACACCTTACATCTCCAGATATTGTACACTCCCCAGGAATTTGATTGATACCACCCCCAGGATCTGCAAAAATCATCACCCAAAACTTGTATAAGCATTCTCCAAATAAATGCCTTCTTGCAACATTATAATCAGTAATCTAGTCTTATATACTTAAGAATTTTCCAGAGTTGGCTGGTACTTGGTATTAATATAAAAAATAAAAAGGCTTACAGCTCCATTGTGTTGGTTTCATAGTCGATGGTGTTGCAAAGCCGTAAACCTGCTCCTGAGGATGTGGAGGAAAATCATGATAAAAGCGGGATTGGATCTCCTTAAGTGCTTCCATGGCCAATTCCAAAGGATTGATTGCCTGTATTATTAACTTACTTTGTAGTCTTCTCTTCAACAATTAAATATCTTTTAAAGTAGCACATTTCGTCTCAACAAAATAAATAAAAACTCTGTAGGATCACATTTAACGCAAAAAATCAAGAAAAAGCCTACTAAAGTATTAGGGGCTTCATTTTTCCTTGTTTTTGCAATAATCAAAAGTGGAGGCCAAAGCCATAAAAAAATTTAAAACAGGCTCCAAATAAAGGATCACAAAAAGAAATCATTTTAATGAAGATTGCATTGGCAAAAGACAGTACAAATCCTGAGTAGTTAATAGGATCTATTTATCATTCTCCAAAACCCACTTTCCATTAACTAATTCATCAGAACTCTATGCATTCAAAAAAATTTACCTTGTGAGGAAGGCCACTGTGGAAAAGTTTTCCAGTAGCTCGAAGTCTCCATGAAACCATCCCACCAGTACCGATGCAAGGCTGCTTGTCAGCAGTATCAATCCAAAACCTTTAGATACAAATATTTTCAGTAAATTCACCAGAACCAAGTAACAACACATCCAGTGATCTTCTAACAACTGATGTGGGCCAACGATCCTCTAACAATTAATATGAGATACTCACAAAGGCCCTTGCTTAAGCTTGTCAAGCAGTCCATCCCTCACGAGTGCATCCACACCTATCCCAAGCACTGTTGAATTCTCCTCATTGGCAATAAAAACTGCAACCACTGTATTCTTAAGCAGCGGCCTTACTTGGCCAAGCTTTCGCATAAGCTCAGTCACAAGGGCAACATGCCCCAAGCAATCTGTTGTCCCTCGACCTCTCAGCTTGTCACCATCCACACTCAATGAAAAGGGATCAAAATCCTGTGATTAGAAAACCATTGGAAAATAAACCTCCCAAAAATATGAGTTGTAGATCAAACAATTATCTATTAAGCCCAAAAATAACAATTTGAATTGAGCCAGCTAGGCCAGCCACCACTGACTAAATTAAAGTTGAAATATGTTTTAACCTAATAGTGAGTTGTATAATAAAATGTATCAAGAACCTAATCTAAGGGACTGTTTGATATCAAAATTTATCAAGAATTTACATTAGCAAATGCTTAAATTCCCAAATGGCATATAAGCTAGAGCCTCAAATAATGGTCATCCAAACCCTCTTTTAACTCATGAGATCACAAAAATGCACACTAGAAGGGCATAAATCTAAAGAGAAGGTGAACTGAGTGATTTAGGATTTATGGAAGCTCTGTTGAAGGAGACCAGTACCTTCCTTGTTGTCGTCATCATTGAAAGCTTCTCCTCATCCCAATGCGCAGATACCCAACACCTTTGTGATTGTCGGATGTCCCGTCATCTATAAATTCACCATAGATACATCGTTGTTCTTCAAGTAATTTTGAGTAACCTTTCTTAAGCAATTGATGCCAACACCCCCTTTGATTTAGTGAACTTATGAATAGATTATTTTTTTTCATTTTGTTCCAATTTTTCTTCTTGACATGTTTCATTAATTCTTTTTTCCCAAAATTACATGTTTTCTGCAAGCTCTTTATTATTATTCACATATTGGTGGACCTACTCTTAGCAATTTTTTCCCTAATCCGATCGCTTCATTATCATCATTTTTATTATATGGTTAAAACCAAACAAATAAATGAAATCAGCCTATTTTACATATGTATTGTCTTTTATTTTGTATTTATTAATTTGAAAGAATTATTACCCTTTATTTTGAATTAATCTTTAAGAGAAATTTCAAATATATGCATGAAAATTATCTCACTCATTTGTTTTTCATATTATCTAATAATGTTAATAGTGGTTTCATAGTATTCTAAGTAATCTAGAATTCTGTAAAAAAAAAAACTCACACAATATTTTCAATCCAAAGTATTTTGTTTCTTCACACTAACATTTATGGCAACTTGACATATGTATTTATGTAACTAGTTGAAAGCAAGGGATAACAAAAACTTAGAACGTTTGGTTGATTTGTTAAAGATTCATTGTGCACAAGATTGAACACCTATATTAATGGATGAAGTTAAATGATATGCAAAATCCTAGAAGATTGTAACATAGTTGCACATAACAAGAGATGAAGTTTCCCGTGATTACAAATTGTCAAATTAAGCACCATGATTTACTGAGTTCATGGCTTTGATATAAGTAAAATAAAGCTAAGAAAAATGTTATTCCATATTCACCCTTTTTTGACATTTGTTAACCTGATTCACTTCATCCAGCAACTCAAAAAAAAGAGTAGCTAAGGAGTTATTTTCACTTTGTGCCAATGCATATAGTTGCACCCATGAAGAAATTACTGAAATAAAAAGAAATTTGTCATGGTTCATCAAGCAGAAATAACAGCACAAATGAGGATACAACAATGACTCAAATACATTACAAACCTACAATCAAGTCTCCAAATTAGCTAGAATGCTACAATGATATTTTGTAAAGCTGATGTTTAAGCAAATATCAAAATGGGAACATACATTGCTATAGATAATGGCTTTAACGAATACAAAGTGTCAACATGGCATAAATAAAATGATGTGGGTGGCTAAAATAATGTTAGTTCATAAAGCATAGCAATGTCAATTTTATGAACAAAAACACAGCTGAATCATATATGGTAAATGTGTCAAGTATGCAGAAGATTGGAGTTAAATGATGATGATGATGGCAAAGTGTGTCAATAATAGAATAATAAAATATCAAATTGCTAACTGTTGCACATAATGCCAAGAGTGGGGTTTATCACCAGATGCTAGCGGATCATTCAGCATATCCGATAGACAAATGCTATAATAGATTGTATATTGATAAATAATACATAGATAATATCTTGGTTGGCTATCTGATGAGATCATACATTCGTTTTCAATTATCACCCAAGGCATTCATGCAACAAACCAATTTATCGGTCTCCCAAGGTTTCGGCTGACCAACGCAAGATACCTTATAGCATCAGAGTAATAGAATTTTAGATGGTTGCTAGTCGGGAAGCTTTGCTACTAATATTAGGGTTCTTCAATAGTCTTTCAAAAAAGGAAATATTAATCTGACATCCAAAATTTATTTTTTGGGAGGATTCTGTTGTGCAAACTATTTGCACCATTGAAAGGAAAACCAACCATCTTAGAGACTATCAAAAAAATACTTCTAAAGCTATGTTATTACATAGTCTATATTCAATTATCCCATCACACAAAATATTGTCGAAAGAATATTTGGTAATTGGAAGATGAGATTTCAAATATTGACACAATTGTAGTGTTGGCATCCATTCCCTGCATCTCTACATTTGGGATAAAGGCTGCAATGCGCAGATTTCTCTACCGCACCTTCATCTTCTAAGGTTTCGACTTCTACAATCCCTGGCTACATGTCGGATTTTCATTTTTTTAAATTTAAAATAATAGCTATAATAGATTCTTTTTCAAAAATCTTATAAACACTTTTCCATTTAAATTGAAAGATGCTAGCCTTATAATTAGATTATAAATATAGCTTAAAATATTTTAAGAGGTTTTAAATTTTCAAAAGATTTAATTATTTTATACATGTTCTAAATAATTTTATCAAAAAAATTTTGTGATGAAACATTTACCAAAGTTATATCCTCACTACCAGCCAAACAGTCTTTATAGTATTTACTATATGGCGCGCCAAATCGTCTTCGTGATTGACATATCCGAGATTTACTAAACTCAGATTTATGGATTTACTAAATACTAATAAAATTAAACCCATGGGGTTGCCAAAAAAGTTTTTATTATTAAAAAATTTGCAGCAAAAACAATATCTCTATAACTACAAAAAGGCAATACCAATCAGTTTTCAAGATTTAGAGATTTCAATATATACTAAATTTTAGACAAGCAATTCCTTAATTCATCGTTACTAATTATGTCGATTTTTGCAATCCTATCTATAAATATCATTTCGTTCATAGGTTTTCCAAAAATAGTCCTTCCATGATAGAACAGGTGAAACGCGGGCATTCTTATTAAGCATCTTTACCAAAATCAACGAAACCGTTCAATCGAATTGCTGCGTTAGGCACCAAAATCCTAGAGAAAAAAGAGCGCAGTGTAAATGAAGCAAACCCAATCGGTGGGATCTGCAGTGACGACATCCATGTGACATCCGACAAAGGAAAGAATCTTCCCTGGGATAGAGCCAGGGTATTCCACGATGATGTTGCCACGGCCCTCGGTGTAGCTGACATGGGATACAACAAGTGGGCCGCCTGAAGTAGAGGTGCTGAGCGGAAGAAGCGCGTCAAGGACATGGCGGGCCACGCGGTCTTCTTTGGGGATGAGATCTGGCGGGTTGTTTTGGACGTGGCGGGCTTCCCCGATGACCTTAGAGAGGAGGGAAACGTAAGAGTCGCAGTCGAGGGAACCTATTTGCTCTTTGAGGGAAGGAGACGATGAAGCCATTTCGTAACGGAGGCGGGCAATTCAAGCTGCAGCAACTGGAAGATGGTGAGAGATTAAAACTGTGCGGCTATTTGGTTAACCGACATCTCCTTTGTTATTTAAAAATGTTGGGAGCTGGTTCGTTGTTATATGAGTATCTAAATGTTACTGGAACCGAATATCGGCCGAAATCTGCCAATATTCAGATAACATTGCCGTCGGCTTCAAGCTTCCGCTTTCGCCAAACGAGCCGGTCCATCGCCTTCGCCTTCACCTTCACCTTCGCTTCTCGTCCGCCTTCCGCCAAGACGCAGAGCGCGCGATACAATTTTAGGGTAATTTGTGTTGTGATCTGTATTTTTAAAATTTGTTTTAGATTGATTTAGAACAAATTTATAATTAAATTGAGTATATGTAATCATTAATAACATCAAATAATGATTCTTTCTTAGTTGTATATATAAAAATTTTATGATCATTTTTGATACTATTTATATAATTATCTTTCTAGTTTTTTATTGTACTTTTTTAACTTATAATTGAATCTCAATGTTTGGGGTAATCTTACCTCATGTATAATATAACATAGAATGACAATGAACCAAATGATATATATTTGAATAATACTGATATCTGTTATTTAAATAACACTGAATCAAACAGCCCATATTATATGAATAATACTGCTATATGAATATGATATCCGAATAACATGTTATCTTAATAAATTTTCAACTGACATTCAATCAAACAGCCCCTATAATCCAATTGAACTTTGATTCATTCATGAATAGTTTATTTATTGCTATGTAAATTACATTTGAGATAAAATATCATCCTTAATCGCAATGTAGGGCGATTATTTAATTTTTTTAATGAATTTAAAATTATACTATTTACTGATAAATTTTAATTATTATGAATTAAATATTAAATTTAAATATATTAATGAACTTAGGGCACCGAACAGGATACTAAAAAGGTAAGGAGTCAATATATTCTTATGTAGTCTGTGCCCAAAATAGACTTAATTTTTGAGACTCATGACCCTATATTGACCACACTGTGCCACTCAAATTATGGATAATTCTCTTTCCTTTACCCCAACCAATAAATCATGTGGCCATGGCATCCAAATAACAATTCTTTTAAAATATATAAGAAAATGAAAATTTTAGAACTTCAAAAAGTTAATATTTAATTATATTATTTGTTCTAAACAAAATTTAACATATAAATAATTTACTAAATTCACATATAATTGAATTATACAGTTTTAAGAATAAAAAAATGATAATCACAATACAAATATACATCATTTTCACAAAAATCATGAAAAAAACAAAAAAATCAAAACATTGTATGACAATCGGTGTATTAAGGCGTATCTTTGATTAATAATATATTTGTAAGATGTGCGAAGATGTAATCACACAGACAATGGTATAAAACTCACGCAATATGCGGAAGCACTAAGTCAACTTTCAACCATATCATATTGTATGTTTGAGCATTGCATACATGTTGGAATCACAACTCACTCATATTCAGCTGCTTATAGCCATGCACTCACCACGTCAGATGCTAGCCAGCTATAAATTTGTATATTGTTTATTGTATGTACTTTTTGTTAATATAGTATATTAGATGCAAGTGAATTGTATCGTGGCACAATGGTTGCAGCTATAAATTTGAATTCACAACTTGTCAAATAATTTAAATCCCAATGATTACATAATTGTCTTATTGAGACACAACTATGTTTTCAATTCTCCACACATAGCCCCACTAAATGTGCCAATTGAAAAGTGGATGGAAGATGACTATATGTGGATAAATTTATAAGGCACTACTCAAATTCAAAATAAATTAAAATGCAATTAATGTAGTTTTTCTTAATGATGATAAGCACATATAGGCAATTTATAGTATTGGTCGTTTAAAAACTCTTATTTGGAATAGAGGTGTTCAAGCTTCAAGCTCTATAACCACTAAAATAGAGCATCTTTCACTCATAATCATTTATTTGCAAAAATATTCAAATTTAATTAAGATCTTAATAAATGTCTATCTTGTATTTAATATCTACGTAGCATTCTCCTTGCCATCAATCCAACATTCCTGTGAAATCTGGTAAAAATTGTCAAAGTTTGTGAAGAAATCTTTAATAAGAATAACATCATGATCGTGCATTGTTCAATACAAGTAATCTAAATTATAAATTCCATACATCTCATTTTCATTCCATAACTAATTAGAGTACAACTATAAGATTCTCATTTCAATTGCTATTATATATTAAATATTTAATTTGTACATATCAATGCTTTCACACACTTGTACAGTTGAATATTATAATTATGAAGAAATATTAAGAAAACTTTCATTTTTCTTAACATTTGCAAAATGGATTCAAACTAATTGTATTACTAACATTGAGCACAAATAAATTTCCATTCTTCAATTAATAATTTGCATTTATATATTAGCATTAACAAAAAATATAAATGATAACATGTACAAATTCAAAGGTATAAGTTTATTAATATGAAAATTTTTCACAAAGGATTAGACAAGCCAAAAATAATGTGATAATATCTCAGGCACAATATTATTTATATGCTTGTTTTACATGGTATTCAATAAGTAACATAAAGCTAGTTGATTCATTTCATTGCATATATTTTCATTTCATGGTCAATATTTAAATGTAACTTACAAGACTATTAAGCAATATATTTAGCAAATATCCTTATTTATTCAGATTCAAAATAAATTCAAATCATAGTTTATAATTTACATAATCTAAGTTTCTTACCTAACATTAGCTTTAAATTTTCAATCAACTTCATGTTTCAAATTTCATTCTTATTTTACAAATATATAAAATTAATATCCTTTCTAGCTCATTATATATATATATATATATATATGTAAGTTATATTATAATTCTATTTTGGTCTTTGTGTCTTATTGGTCGGATTTTACCAACAATTACAAAGGTATGGAATATGGAATGCACTCTATCATATGTTAAGATTTGATTTAGCTTAGAATTGGTTTACTTGATTCTTAATAATATATTTAAGAGTCCAATATGTCTTAAATTTACTTCTCTTGTAACTCCATATTTCATGACTATTTTTACTAATAAAGTCACCTTATTTTTATGTTTTAATTTTATCACATTATATACTTTAATTTTTATACAATCTTTCCAGTGTTCTACTTAATTCAATTTATAAAAAATAAGCCTTTAAAACATAATGTATTTTAATTTACTTAGAATATATTGTGTAACATGCACAATGTGTCTCCTCAAAAATTGCTAGCCTTCTACCATCATCACATGTTCACTAGTGATATTGAGGCATACACTATCTACCAGGCATAGAGCAAGAATGAGAAAAGACATGGGAAGCCCTACCCTATGCCTCTTGTGTGTGCGAACTCAATATTTTTTGCTCTTGTTAGCACTGGCCTCTACAAGGGGATGAACTTCTGGGGCTCCCCAGCCCTTTTGTGCCCCTTCACCACTTATAGATGGTGTCTCCCCCTGCCTATTGGAACATTGATGTGTTATTCATATATGGCGAGTAGGACACTTACGATGGAGTTGTTGTCCGAGATGACCGGGGTCAGTTGGTTATTGCATGCGGTGCTCATTTTTAGGCTCATTTCCAACTTGATGCAGAGATTAGGGCAACTCTTCTACTCAAAGAGGTCCTCCATGATAGAGTTCTCTAATCGAATGACCTTATTGTTGAGAGTGACTGTTGAGAGATGATTGTTATAGAGCTTTACGCAAACTTCGTCAAACTTGTGAGCAAACTCTGAGGAAGTGATGGCTGCTATGGAGCTTTACGTATACTTCATTAGACTTGTAAGTAAATTCAGAGGAAGCATGGTGCATTTAAATGCACTGATCACCTGTCATTCCTTCTATATATTTCTCTCATGTTATATATGTACATTGTATGTGCAATTACAATTGCACAACATATTTTTGTTCTTTTGTGTCAAGCGGGGTGACTTCTCTATTGTTATGAAAGATGTGCTCCTAATAAGACTTTTAGACCTCTTGGCTAATGGCATCATGAAGTTTGATCTCACTTAATTGTATACTTTTGATTTTATATATGCTTGGGTTGGCATTCAAAAAGCTTTCCTTTTTATTGTATAATTATTCCATTATCATTTGTCATGTCCATCTCTTATTCATTATTAAAGACTAGTGACTATATTTTTTGTGATTATTTGATCTTCTTAGATAGTTTTTGCTCTACACTATAAATATTTCTCTTAAAGCTTCATATGATATTACTTAAAAATCTTTATAGTAATGTTATGTCTTTCATTAATCAAAATAAATTAATGAAAACTTTGTTGCACAAAACATTACATTTTTAATCTTTGATTTATTCCAACCATCATTTGTTAGTTGAAGTTAACTTCAATTATATAGACATGTGATTAAATTTTTGCATGACTATGAAAGCAATGTATCTATTTTCTTGAAATAAAAATTATTATAAGCTAGACAACATGAACCTTTAAGTAATTAAATGTAGAAGTTAAGACTTTTTTCCTTCATATATTAATTCATAACCTAGCTCTCGTTAAGAAATGTCCTTATAAATTTAATATTATGGTCTTTTGGTATAATATCTCATTGGATGTATCAATACTTCATTGATATGAAAATTTTTTCATCAAATAATAAGGATTAGACAGGTCAAATATAATGTGATATTATCTCAAGTACAATATTGTTTATAAGCTTATTTTCACGGTATTCAATAAGTAACATAAAGCTAGTCAATTCATTTCATTATATATATTTTCAATTCAAGGTCAATATTTAAATGTAACTTACAAGTCATTTAAGAAATATATATAGCAAGTATCTGTTGGGATGTAAAGACCATTTAGATTATCGTGGAAAAGCCAATAGAGCTCTGATGGGCTTCCGAGAGGTCACGAGGTGTTCCGAGACAAGTCAGGGGAAGTTCGGGCGCTGCAAGCACCTCGAAGCATTGTGCAGAATTATCTATTGAGAGCCTGCTGTTGAAGCGCCTTGTGGTGCGCCCTGACGCCCTATAGACCGAGACTGGGGCGCTACGGCCCGCCGGGAACTTGTTTCATGTTTAGGTGCTACCCAATTGTTTTGGGGGTATTTTGGATTATTTGGGGTCCAAATTGTGCCTAAGTATATAAGGGTACATAATGGAGATGTTTCATAAGTTGGAGATCAACCCTAATCAGGTGGTGGCTGTTGTTATTCTTATTCAACCTACAGTAAGGGCTGGTGTTCTCTGGAGAAGAAGAAGTTGATCTAAAGGATGTATAAGTGGTAAATCCATCTTATTCTTATGAAGGTGAAGCTCTCCGTAACTCTGTAATCATCTTGTTCATAGTGAAAATTTTTGTATGATGTAGCTCCGTGGTTTCTCGACATCGGGTTTTCCACATAAGAATCCTTGTGTTTGGATGTTTGTGATTTTATGCATGTGATTGTGTTGTGATTTTATTTTGTTTGTGCTTTGTTAATTTTGTCAATTGCTTGGTAACCATCAATGTAATCCTAGTCATCAAGCTCAAAAATGCTTCAATCACGTGCTCACAATAGTATCCTTATTTATTCATATTCAAAGTACATTCAAAGGCTTAC
Organism: Gastrodia elata; assembly: GCA_016760335.1. Lineage (NCBI taxonomy): Eukaryota > Viridiplantae > Streptophyta > Magnoliopsida > Asparagales > Orchidaceae > Gastrodia > Gastrodia elata. The sequence continues at coordinate 19,854,288 of CM028681.1, forward strand.
AAAATTCAAGTTTCTTAGCTAACAATGGCTTCAAATATTCAATCAGCTTTATGTTCCAAATTTACTTTTTATTTTACAAATATCAAAATTTTAACGTTCTCTCTAATTTATATATATATATATATATATATATATATATATAAAATAAAGGTCATTTGGCATACTTTATTGATGAAGCAAAAAGATATAGAAAAGGGTTGTGAGGTTACAAAGCCTAGAAACTAAAAATCCTAAAATAACCCAAAAAAGTTGAGTCCTATGTACAACCTAAAATGTCCCAGCAAAAAATAAACGAGAACAGAGAGCGGGGAATTGAACTAAAATAGAAAATCATACACAAAAGATAAGGGTGAGAACACAAGTTCATACAAAATCGATGAAATTGAGGGCAGCACCAACACTATTCATTTTCAATTAGTCCAAGAGAATGACACCCCAAATCAAAGCAAAAAAAACAAGGTTGTACCCATTCTTATTCAGCCTGTAAATCTTACATAAAGGAGCGCAATAGAGAGTCCTACTAACAGAGAAAAAACTCCAATAATATAGAGACTAAACAGCTAAATCTAGCTGCCTCCTAGTAAACAACATTTACTAAAAGAAACCTAGACCCAACTGCAGCATTACTAACAACCATAGAAGCATTTAAAAAGGTAATAAAGCATAAAAACTAGATATAACCGAAAGCATAATGATTCTTCTTGAAACAGACAAAGCTCATTTCCTTAATTTTAATTTTTGAAAATATGGATGTCATAATCAAAATCAAATTGTCATGTCCCATCCACAGATAGACTACATGAACAACACTCTTACAAATCTCGTTACTTGAGCAACTAAATGAAGTAGTAGTTAACATAATGCAACAACTCAGGTTATTACTTAGGTCATTTAAAACTAATCCAAGTTCTAATCATGGTCCCAGTGCACTGATTAAGTCACTTGGAACTCATCACTAAGACTTAGACTCATTCAGGAATCAATTGTATCAAATCCAGACTTCTAGAAAATTCCTGAAACCCTGGAAATTAACCTAATCATTTTGACTTCAGATCAAAAATCGGAAGCCGCCATTGCGTTCACCACCCCCAAATTAGCTAGGGATGATATTTTGGTGGCAATCGGAAGTCGTCGAAATTTCGACGAATATTTTAATATTATTTAAATACTCTAAAATGAAAAAATTAAATACTCGTCGGAATCAAAATCCGACTTCTCCGTTGCGTTCCTCACCTCTCAATTAGATAGGGGTGAATATTTGATAATTTTTGGAAATCATTCGATTAACTAAGATTAATTAATAAAAGTAATTAAGAAATTAATTATTTAACTTTAATATATATATATATATATATATATATCTTCATTCCTTACTAATTCTAAAAGCCGCGTGCCCTAATTTTTTTTCTCCATTCGGCCGAACGCAAGGTAGGGGCACTCGCTCGCTCGACACCTCTCCTTCCCCTCGACGCGTGGCTCGCACCGCTCGTATCTCTCGGCACGCGTCACCTCCTCGCAACCTCCGTCGCCATCTTCCATTAAAGTCAAAGACTTTATACCTCGCGTCGTTTCCTCACTCGAAAGAACCCACGACCGAACCCCTCTCAAGCTCCGGGCTTTCGGATTCTCTCGGCCGAACTCCTCATCTTCGCCTTTTCTTCCATTCGACGCTGTTAAGGTACTCACTTCACCCCCCTTCTTCTTGTTTCAACCTAATCCAAGCACCTTCCTTCTTAAACAATTTAATGAAGTACCACTTCCGTTTTGATATGCTATCTCTTGAATCCCAAATATTGCAAATCGTTTTCATATCGCGTTCAATTAATAAAGATATCCGAATCAAGTCTAGCCTTTTGCCAAATCCATTGCAGGTCAGAAATCTATTTAAGACTTTTTACTTGCGTATGCCATCCTATAAATTGAAATTTTTGTTTATTTGAAATATGAATGTACGGTTTATATGAGATTATATTGCTAGTGCTCCTCATGTTAATCTTCTTGTTGTTATGTTGCAATCTTAGTTCTAAAATTTTTAGTAGAGTAAAATCTTTTGGACTTTGAATCATAGCAGCAATCCTAAAAAAATTATAATGGAATTGAATTTTCTTTTCATCATTTAAAATTGATTTGTCTTTATTCTAAATAAATCTTGTTGATGAATTAGATTAATTATCAAAACAATTTTAATTCATTAGCTAATTGATAAGTTTGTCTTCATATTTCTAAGTGCTATTATGAATTAATGACTCGCAAGAAAATTCAAACAAAACCTTAATATGTCAAGTATGCCAGATCATTGTTTGCCTGCATGCCTCTATAAGAAAAAGAAAAAAAACAAAATAAGGCAGTATAATATATATGATTTGACTTTGTTTGGGGTTCTGAGTATTGTGCTTTAAAGGAAGTTGCTTTCTATCTAGTTTAAACTATTTACGGAGCTGCTCTAAATCTACTCTATATAAAACAACCCCTTAGATAGTAGCTTTTGGAAGCAAAGTTTTCAATGTGCATCTTGACTGCTTTCTGATATTAAGGAAACAAAAATTATTATTTTTCCCTTTGCCCTCAAGCACCACTTATGCATTTAAAATAAGTCATAGAACAACAGTATATTATAGAATAATCAGCATGTCAATGCAGAAATTTTCTTTATAAAGGTGATGCTATTGTTTTTTTATAATAATGTCCTTACGGCTTATATTTGAGCAAAAGTTGTTTCCATTTTTTTTGTACTTGAGGTTCGGTTAAAGTTTGGGCAACATGCTGATGCTTCCATTATTTTTCTATTTGTGCATTGGACTGACGACACTGGGAATGTATGCTACATTTTATTTCTTTATTATGAAGTTCTATTGTTGCTTAATCTTTACCAATAATGAAGCACCATTCAATAATTGTGAATATCGTAGGGAAATGAGCATAAAATATATTTGAAAGTCACTATTAAATCATGAAGTATGAATACCTTCTTGCATGTATTAGTATATTTGTACAAATTTTCTTAGTATGAATATGAATGGAGATGCCGCAAACACCATTTCTTTTGCAGCGTTTAATATATTTAAAGTATCAATTAGTGTTAAAAGCTGCTTTTGCACAATTTTCCTTTCAAACTATGTAACTTCACCAAGGGAAAAAGGCAATATCACAGTTTGTCATTTAGATTTTTCTTCATGTTGGTTATTTTATATGATTTTTTTTTTATAATTAATGGGATGCTATCATTCATACCTTCAAGTATATTTACTTTCGGTGATTTTTTGTTAAATAAGAAGATAGATGAACTACCAGTCATTGGGTGTACTAGTGTAGGTTAGTCATGTTTATTACAGTATGCTGTAGTGAAATCGAAAGCAGCTTAATGCCGTTGAAGAGTAGAAAATGTGATTGTTATTGTTTAAGAAATTGTTAAACATTGAGCCTTATAGTTTCTAAAGGTGAGATGCTTTTGGTTTAACTTATCATGTCATATATTTATTTCGTATTGAGATGAAGGATCATGCTATCGATGAGGGATAAGGTGAATGAGTTTGGAGATTTTCTCATGTGCATTTAAGATGTTTTAAAGAAGTTTAAGTTTGCTTATTTCTTTCTATTGCTAGTAATTATGAACCCACTTCTAGCCAAAGAGAAATTTATTAATGCTGTCCTTTGTGATTTTTGAGCCAAATGCAATTATCCTTTATATGTTAAGATACACCATGTTATGCTTTGTAAGGTTAAAACAAATAACTATGGTAGTGTATGAATGCTGAATCCATATTGCTATAACTTCATGCAAAACTTTATGTTGTTAAGTGATGAGCTAAGGAAATACAATTTCAATTGGGTTTTTTTTTAGATTTTGTAAAATATCAATATAATTTGGATATTTCTATTTCTTATTTCTTCTTGATCGATCCAGGTTCATTGCATTTTTTTTTTAACCTTTAGTAATAATTAAATTGGTTGTTGTCACTTATATTTTAATTAAGAAGTTTAATTTCAGAATTTTAAGACTTAAATGGTAAGCAATTTGACAACTATTTTATATAAGCAGCGATTTACGCATTGTTGAAGCTATTTATTTAGATCTTAAATTGTTTGTTGAAGTCAAATATTAAAAGTATTAGTGCATAACTAATTTCTTACATTAGATCTTTGAAAGAGCATTTATTTTAATATTTCAAACAAAGAAAGAAAAGTTGACATTTATGTTCTTAACCGACTTTAGTCTCACTTACTTATTGTTCATTTTTGATGACTTCTATTTTATTTATATTGAAGTAATTCAATGATTTAAATTTTGAAAAACTCTATCAAGCAAACAATTGCAAGCGCAATGGCTAAGTTCAAAGAGGAATAATCAACTATATTGCTGTCATATAAGGACTTATGTAAATAATTCAATTCTCTTTTAAAGAAAATCTACACTTGTATCAAGTCTCTCTTATATTTTAATACAATTATACATAAATATTTCTATAAGGCCATAATTACAATTTGGATAGTCTATGAGAGGCAATCATTGTAATTATGCATAATCCTTCCTGTTGCTTTATTATTTCAAAATCTATAGTGATTCAACTTAAATCTGCTTATGCTGACTACAAATCTTATACTAGAAGCTGTGTCAAAATTATAAATCTTAAACAAACAATATAAAATAGATAATATTAGTTGTGAGTTGAATAAGAAATAGTATTGTAAAGAGTTTAGTAATTAAGTTTGTATACTCAATTGCACTTTTTCTTCTTTTGCAAGATATTCAAGTTTAAGCTTTATAAATGATATCAATCTCATATCATGCCTTCTTAAACTCCTCTAATCTTCTCTATTTTATCCTTAATCTTCTTAATAATATTAGTTAGGATGTGTGTCTGAGTGCTACTCTTAGACTTAAGAGCCTTTACTATTAGGATTATGAATAAATCTTAGGTTAGAATTCATCTAATGAGTAAAGTGGGTTACTCATTAAGGTGAAACCTTGAGTTTGCTAGTTTATTAGATTTTCATAGTTTATTAATTAATTATTTGATCTTTTAATATTAGAATTAGGATTAGAGATCTATCATACTGAATATGACTTAATTCAATAGGATTGGCCTTAATACTTAATCAATGAGATATCTTGATTTAGCTAATCAAGATTTGAATGGGTTTATATAAAATAATAATTTAGGATAATTGATTTACTTATTTAACCTTGTAGATGACATTGATTCAGTTATAATTAGGATGTGGCCGGTCTTAATTATGTTCAACTTATAAGATCGTGATTCTAAGTTACAAATAGTGTAAGAATTGATGGTTCTGAATCTTATGTAACTTAGAGTAGTTAGATTGATTAAATTAGAAAATAAGTGATATTACAAAGTTTGTATAGTGCTATTTAATACCTTGAATTTGATATGCTACGCTTTTCCTTATTTTTGAGACGTTTATACTTTTGGATATGCTTAACATAAATACTTGATACATACTTTATAATATACTTTGAATTACATTCATATAACATTTGCATATAAATAAAATAAACAATATTATACTTGTAGTTTATATTTTACTTAGTCTGTCATTTAGTATAACTTTACTTTATGATAGCTTTGCTCAGGACACTTTCTTGGATGGTTACTTTACTTTTGCCCGGGACACTTTCCTGGATGTTTACTTTACTTTTGCCCAGGACAGTTTCCTGTATGTTTACTTTACTTTTGCCTGGGACACTTTCTTGGATGATTAAATAGATGTTACCTTGTGACTAGGATACTTTCCTAGCACAATCTAGGATGTTTCTCCTAGATGGGCAGATGGACTTTACTTTGTGGCAGTACTAAGTAGAAGTATCTCACACTTTACTTATAACTTATGTTTTACTTTACTTTTACAGGCATCTTACAATTATGTTACTTTTACTTTTTGGTCACCTTACAGTTATCATTTCAGTTGTCTTACATTTACTTTACATGTTTACTTTATAGTTCACACTTCTTTACTTTACAGTTCAGCATATTTTCTGTCATATTTTTCATTTTCTGCAGTTCCTTTACATTTCAAAACTTTCTGTATGTCAGCCGTTTTACTTGAAAGCATGTTAGGTTGTTAAGACTTATTTTGTACACTACTTTTACTTATATCATAAACTGGCATGTTTAGTTTGATCATATTTCTTAAGACTTTTCGTTGTACTTAGTAGATTTATGTATGCACTTTACTTACCTTTTATACAGCCTGAGTTGAGGTATATTTCTACCTCATAACTTGTTCTTACTTTCTTTATCGCTTTATCGTTATGCTTTGTTTAAATTTCAGTGGTGATATCATTAAAATATATTAAAATTCATTACCTTAAAATGTACTTAGATATTTTATCTAATAAAATTTTTATTTTGTTGGCTGGGGCCCTATCATTATGAAACTAATAATGATAGAGCTTGAGTTATTCTAAATTGTAGGGCTACTTGGGGATCTACTTCATGAGGAAGATTTTACGGTTGAAGACCTTTTATTTTCTATTATTATTTTTCTTTAATTGTAAAAAGGCCAAGTGTCCTTATTTCTCATTTCAGTTAAACTATTCAAATATTTGTAATAATTCATATTGAATAGTGTTTTTCTATTGCTGTATTTATTCTGAGTTGTATGCCTCAATTTTTCTTACTGTGATGGAATGGATGTTTACTTTTGCTTCTGCACTCTATTTACCTTTTTTGTAGTGTCATTTAGTGATAAATTTTTTGAGAATGATAAAGTTGTTGATTATAATTGGCTAGTATTAGCCACTAACCTAATCATAAGTAAGGATCTTGTCATTAGGTGACCACCTCACCGTAATCATATTAACTTAAGGGTTAACAAGACCACGGTGGGAAGCGGTCTCCACAGTTGGTATCAGAGAATTTTATAAGGTGTCAGATTGGAATTTACATTCCTTCTCTATCTAATGGATTGTTCTTCTGCCACTGCATCACTAAATGAATACTTGGAAATATCCATATTATCATAACTAGATACTCAGAATAAAATTGTATGAGATGGAAAAATGCTTTTATAAGTAGTGAAATTTAAATAAGGACTGAGTTAAAAAATGATAATTAGGTTAAACAACTTAAACAGACATTTATAAAAATCTCTAGCATCAGAAAAGATTAGGTTTTGACCTTGTTACTAAGAGGTTTGAATAACTATTAGGAATTCAGTTATTTAATAGACTAAAGATAGAGAAAATTTAAAATTCATGCGGTAGATATACTTATTCAACACACCATCCTATCTCCGACTGACTATATCTAAATATATAATTTATTATCATGATCATGTCCTCGTTGCACCAGTAGTTCTCTTCTACAAAATAAAGTGAGAACCTGACACAATATTTTTTTCTTAGGAACTCCCCTAGCATTATAGAGGAAAAATATTCTATAAAGAGTATTATTACAAGCACATGTTTTTTTTTATTTGTAAATACAATAAAAGAATAAAAAGTGCAACGATAGATTGATCATGCTATCTTCAGATCCTCAGCAGCGACCTGACCTGGCATTTACAATGAAAATATTCGGGTTGAACTCCCATTAGAGATAAACTCTAGTAGTTTGGATATTATTAATTACAATGTATATATATATATATATATATATATATATATATATATATATATATATATATATATATATATATAAGCAATTTAAGTGCATGAAAAATGCAAGGAAGCATAATAATAAAAATTTGAAAGGCAGGATTTCCTCTTTTGAGGATTATCACAGTTTTTTCTGTAAATCAGAATTTTAGCGATAATTTTAAAATAACAATAAAAGTAATATGTCATAAGTAAGTTATACTTATCAAAAATTAATATCTCTATAAGTGAATAATACACGCGCACGCCTGTGCGCACAGACACACACACACATCGCGCTCGCGTGTGCGCACACACACACACATATATAATATTTTCATTCGAGCGAACAATTTCTCGAATCTTGAGGAAATCAAGCACGTATGCTATGATTATCATAATTTGGGTTTAAATATTATCATTCAGGCATTATTCCACCTATGCTAGCCCTCTCATGTGCATAATCATAGTCATCATATATCTTCACAAAATAGTATGATTATGAACTAGCATGTCCTTATTGCATTCCATACATACTGTAAATACTTCTCATGGAACCCCATTTAATTCAAGCAATCAAGATCCATTATCTATCTTTTAAAGCATCTTATATAGTGACAGTAAATTTTAATTATAGCAAATTAAGAAACTAGTTTGGTTAAATTTGCGGAGCAAATGTGTATATAACAACCTTAGGTTGTTACTTAGCCTAAATCTTAGCTAAATTGCATCATAATTATCATTCCACTATGTTCATTTTATCATTAGAACTAATCCCCGAAGATTTGGAGCAATTCGGAGCTCAATCAAATATTCGGATTATTTTAATAATATTTAATTAATTAGAAAATTGAGATATTTAATTTAACCTCAAAATCAAAATCTGACTTTATCATTATGCATGTCACCCTTAAATTAGCTATTGGTGATATTTTGGAAGTGTTTGAGACTTCAAATTTTTGTGAATATTTTAATGTATTTATATACCCTTAAAATAAAATAATTAAATAATTATTAAAATCAAAATCTGATTTTATCGTTGAGTTCCTCATCCCCAAATTAGCTAGGGGTGAATTTTTGGGATTTTTTGGAGCACGCTTATTAAATCTGATTTTTTAATGCATAAATTAAAAATTAGAAATCTTATTTTAAAAAATTTCATTTTCCCATCTGTTACGCTGAACCCCACTCCCCCTTCCTCCGGTTTGGCACCCTTTCTTCCCTTCCTGGCGCACGCAAGGGGCTCAGCCCCCCTCCTTCCGAATGATGTGGATGGGAGAGCACTTGCCCCCTCTCCCAGCCCATGCCATCTCCTCCTACTTAGGTAACTCCCTCAACTTCCTTCTCCATTTTTGGCTATTAGCTGAAGCTCTCTTAACTCTCCAATCTCCCTATTTGCTAAATAGCTTAAGAAGAAGAAGAAGCTTCCCCTCTCAAGCTCTTTAAGAGAACTAAGCAGGAATTTCCATTCTTGTAAGCTAAGGTACCCTCTTGTACTTCTTCCTTATACCTCTTCTTGTACCTCTTTGGTACTTCTACTCTTAATATTTTAGTTCAAATGCTCTATGTTCATCCATTGTGTATCATTAGGATTGATTGTCGAGCTTCAATCGAACTTGAATGAGTCCGATCAAAGCTCGATATGTTCATTAGAAAACTCTGTCAAACAATAAAAATCTCTGCATATGTAGCTAATGTGTCATTATTTGTGGCATTAAAGTGCTTCTTTCGTGCCTATTTTAGTACAAATGAAAAGATATTGGAAAGACCTTTCCATCGGTATATGGCAAACACCGCATGTGAGGTGTTCTAAATCGAGAGTATTTGAGTTAAAAGAGGACACGTTCTGTTTTTCGCCCAGGCAAAATCTTAGTCTAGCGCTACAACGCGCCATAGTGCCTGACTCTTGGCTAGGAGGCGCTACAGCGTGCCGCGGTTCCCCCATCTCAAGAAATTTGGCACCGTAGCACATGGATTTCAGCTAAAGAGTGCTACAGTGCATTGCTGTGCACGCGGCTCAGGAAATCTAACGTCATAGCGCGCCGCAGCACCTGAGAACGTTGTCACGCGCCACAACACTTGCATTTTGAAAGTCTAGCCCCGTAACACACCACATCGCCTGAAAGCGCTACAGCGCATCGTCATGCCCGAGTCTCGGGTTGACTGGCACCACTGCGCGCTGTAGCATCTAGTTCTCAGCCAAGAGGTGCTACTGTGTGCCGTAGCGCCCAAGTCTTGGGTTGGCTAGCATCATAGAGCCTAAATTTTAGTCAGGAGGCGCTCCAGCATGTCGTAGTGCGTAGAACTGTCAAGTTTTACCCAAATTTGATATTTTTCATATTTTTATGACTCTAGAATCCTAATAATGCAAAAATATACCAGAATAAAAAATTGGATTTAGTAGTAGCATGCATTGTGTAAATATATGGGTGATTTTAAATATAAAATCTACCCCTTATCCTAAATAACATATTTTAATTTCCTAAAGAATTCACTTGCATATTTTGTGTCAAATGGTAATTAATGTAATGTTTAGTTTTGATTATTTTCTGCTTTGAGTAATGTAGTGTTTATATGCCTCATTAATAGTAAGATGCATATTAGAGAACCTAAACTCTGATTTGGGCACTTAAATATTTCATTTATCATTAATCAATACTTAAACCCTAAAGAACTCAAAGAAATGCTTAATTTAATCAATAATTAATCTATAATTAATCTAACCCAATAAATATTGAATTTGATCATTGTTCTTTGATTGATTCTTGTTCTCTTAAGCATCATATTGAATTGGAAAGAATTAACATAATTGCATAAACATAACCATTATGAGTATTGTGAACTATGGCATGTAGCATTCATCAATGTTGGTAGGGCCTACGAATTGCATCATGTATATTAGGATTTCTTCGGGGTGCATGTTACACCAAATGCATAATTGCATCATAAATCGATAGCATATTCAGATGCTCACAGTGACATACATCACAGTTTTATTTCAGTATTTTCCTCATTTCAATGTTTTATAGATTTCAACTCAGTATTTTATTTTACTTAGTTTATTATTTATATTACTTCAATTTTGTATAGTTTTATGTCTTTTAATTGTTTAGTGTTTTTTTATAGTATTATTTTAATACTTAAAGGTTAAACTTTAGATAACTATAGCTGTTTAGAATATCTTTTCGATATGTTAGACTAATTATCTAATACATGATACTTTTTGGATCTGGTAATTTGTTAGATCTATAGTAGCCTGTGGAGCTAGTTCAGAAGGCATCATAGGAGATCCATAAAAAGTTTATAAAGCACTATTGGACTCTGCACAGCATTTATTTTTTTGCATTAGTTTACCTACCGTTCAATCATTATACTATTTTCTATTATTTTATTTAAGTATACTGTCTGTGATAACTTTGGATATATTTTCTTTTCTTTTATGATATGAATGCTTTACTTAGCTTCTGTGATAAATATTTATGGTTGTATGATTTGGTTTTTACTCTCTGTAATTACTAGTACTTATACTTAGTATTGTGATATGATTATTATATGAAATACTAGTATTTGTGTAACTTAGATTCCATTTATAATTCAATGCACAAGAGTACCTCATATAATACTTAAGATAACCAATTAAGAGAGTATAAGTGTAAGGTTAAGATAATAAAATCACATTAATATGCATTATAAAATCTATATTTGATTCCTATAAGTTGAAGGTTAAGGAAATCAGTAGGATTCCTAAGCTATTCTAAATGAATTTAGGACTCCTATTACTAGTTCTTAAAGAACTTAAGTGAGGACTTAAAAATTAAGATGAAGTGAACTAGGATTCACTCTAGTTATTTAAGGCTAGTTCTAATTGATTCATAATCTACTACTACATAAGCATTAAGGTTAACTACCCTTAATGGATGTAATAAATAACTCTAAGGATCATCTACAAATTAAGTTATGAATCATTCCTAAAATTCTATCTTAAGGTTGAAAGATAAATCAAGAAATTTGCTTATCAATCAAGCATCTAAATTTATGATAACTAAGCTCAATCACATGCAAATGAAATTGACATGGGAAGTAATAAATGTAATATGTTTGTTATCTTAAGGTTTTAAATACCTAAAACATACAATTTAAGAAATTCAAAATTATCACAATAATACTAATTAAGTAGCCAAAAATCTAAAATCAACAATTATTATCCAATAGAAATGATATACATAAATATGGAATTCTTATAGCATAAGGAGAAGAATAACACTAAGTAGGTCAATTTTAGATAATATTTGAAAATTAGGGTTTTTGAGACTCCTAATTAAGGTTAAAAAGTGATTTAAAAAATTAGGGTTCTAAAATTAAATTTGATTTCATTTTATTATTCCTCATATTTTTGTGAATGAGATGAACTATTTAAATATTAAATTTAGACACCTAATTATCAAGTTATGATACAAACAAGATTTGTAATTAATTTGTATTTAATTAATTAATCTAAATTAATATTTAATTTAAATAATCATCCAAATTTTTTTTAAATATTATATTATTAATTTATATATTTTGTGATCAAAATGATATATAATATTGCATTATTTGGATGTGTATATTTAAAGTTATTAATGATATAAAATTTGCATTAATTTTGATTTAATTAATATTAATTATAATAGGTATTAATATCGGTGCTTAATACAAGACGCATGAGAATCCAGGACAACGGATGGCTCGGAAATAAGCACAGCCGCCGTATAGAATTTGGAGCCATTGAACGGAACAGCTCGTACCGAAAAATGCGAACCTTGAAATCCACGCACGCCGATCGCTGATGGAACGACGCATGGGGTCCGAGCTGGAGCGCAAGTTGGGGAGGACTGAACTGGTACGGTTCAATGTAATTTTATGAACTACGGGACACTCGGTCCAAGCTGCTTTGTCCCAAAAGAAATCCTCGTGAGCGAGCCGATTAGGGCAAACCCCCAAATATATACCCCGGAGTTCTCAAGGCATATCTCGTATACTAGTAGAGAGGTCTTGCCACGGCCGACCTTTTGGTCCAAGGAACATGCCGTGGGGTCGATGAGAATGCCTACGGGATGATGCCCTAGGTTCTCATGGATAACCCTAAAATTTACTGATGACAGCCTAGCTTAAAATGAGCTCAATCGGCCTCGCTCGAGACCAGTCGAAGCTCGAAATAACAATATAATAAGTGAAATTAATTCGGGTAAGATTAACTTAGGGAAGAAGTAGGGAAAATCAGTACTTGGAGTTACTTCAAAATCACCAATTCCATCGATATAGGGGAAGGTCTGAACATCGAAAATCTCCTTAGCTCTCCAAGGCTCCCTAACAGCTCTCATAAATGGAAGTATGCCAAATGGAGAGGTAGAGGACGAACTGGAGGCTAAGACAACTAGGGAGTTCAACTTGAGCGACCGAACAGTCCCCACCTGACACCCAACAAACATGCCTGAATCGATTCAGGAAGATGTATAGAGAAACAAATATGGTCGTTCATTCGATCGGTCGATCGAACGACCATATATGATACTTAAGATCGAACCAAACACATACCATCTGATCAGAACAGGAATAGGCGCGACGGCTCAGATTGCACGGGACAGTTGTCCCCTGCTTTGCTTCCCGTAGCGAATTTTTGCAATAATGAGAAAGCCGTTGGATTAAATTTTAATAATATTTATATTATTTAAGTTATTTATTTTATTTTATTTATTAATTTTATTTAATGTATTACTCAAAATAAAATAACCAAACAAATTCTGAAAAATCCCAAAAATTCACCTTTACCTAATTGAGGGGTGATGAACTCAAAAATGCAAATGGATTTTTGATCGGAGGTCAATTTAATTATCTTAATTTCTGAGTATTTAAATAATATTAAAATATTCTAGGAAAATTCGACGACTTCCAATGTAACAACCTAAGGTTGTTACCCAACTTAAATCTAGCTTAATCATATCATAATTATTATTCCATCACGTTCATCCAGTTATTAGAACTAAACCCTGAAGGTTTGGAACAATTCGGAGACCAATCGATTAATTTGAAATATTTTAATATCTAATTAATTAGAAAATTTAGGTATTTATTTTGACCTCAAAATCGAAATCCGACTTCGTCGTTGCGATCGTCACCCCCAAATTAGCAAGGGGTGATGTTTTGGACGCGTTTGGAAGTCATCGAATTTTCGTGAATATTTTAATATAATTAAATGCATCGAAAAATAGGATAATTAAATAATCGTCAAAATTGAAATCCGACTTCACCGTTGGATTCCTCCCCCCCAAATTAGCTAGGGGTGAATTTTTGGGATTTTTCAGAACACGTTTCAAAAATCAGAATTTTTAAATAAATAAGGAAAATAAATAAGCAATCATTGGATCCCCTATTCACAATTTCCCCATTTATCTAATTCTGATTTCTGGCTGGCCATCACCTCAGCCGGCGCCTCCCTACCTTGAGCAGCCCAATGATGACACCTTCCCCCTAGGGTAATGATGGCCTAGCTCCCTACTCCATCCCCATCATCCCCTTTATTAAGAAGAAGCATGGCTATTTCCCCCATTTGCTGAAACTTTCCCTCATTGCTCCTCCTTCTTTGGGAGCTTGCTAAGGGAGAAGGAAGTGCAACTCTTCGCCTCCAAAATATTTGAAGAAAATCAAAGGTTCCATCTTCCTCCTCCTCTTGCAAAGGACTAAGGTACCCCTTTACCCATCTCTTTTGCCTTCTTCATATAGCTACAATGCTTGAATACATCTCTAGATATCCATGTTTAAGTATGCAAGCCATTAAGGCTCTTGAAAGCATCATAGAAAAATGCTCTATTTTTCATGTATTATGTACACCCCGTTATTTATCTATATTTTTAGTATAACTAGGATGGTTCATTTGTGCCGATTTTCGTGTTAATGGAAAGGTATCGAAATACCTTTCCATTGATATATGGCACCGCTCATGGAACTCTCTGGATTGAGAGTAATTAAGCTTGAAAAATGGCCTACCCGGGTTTCGCACCTGGCGAAATCACCGTCTGCCGCTACAGCGCGCTGCAACCGGTCGCAGCTATTGGTCGCAGGTGTAAAAACTTAGAGGAAAATGTTAATAAAACTAATTGAATAGTAAATTGTAAAATGGGCCGTTACAGCGCGCTGTAGAGCGCTGCAGCGGACTACAGCGGAAATTCAGAACTTTAAAAAATGAGAAAATAAATTAATTGAACAGTAGATTTGCAAAATGAACCGCTACAGCACGCCATATCATGCTGCAGCGGGTCACAGCAGGTTATAGTGGATCGCAGCGGACCGCAGCAAGCCGCGTCACAAAAGGCGCTACCGCGCGGAAAGCGCTTCAGCACGCTCTAGCGCACTACAGTGCCCAAAATTTGCAAATTGTCCATAAATTCCAGAAAACTGCCCAGATTTTTGTAAACTGCCCAGTTTTGGCTGAAATGGCCAAAACTTCACTGTTTATGTATTTTAAGACCCCTACGACTCTAGTGGGGCTAAGTTATATCAAAAGTGAACCTATTTTAGTTAAAATTGAACACTGCATAAAATTTTATATGAAAGTTAAATTTGAAAACCTTGCCATTGTTAATAAGTGATCAAAACCTACCTTGTACCAAAAAGGCATTGTGCAAATTATTGGATACCTTAGAATTTCAGTGCCAATAATAATCTAAAGTAATATTTAGATTTTGAACCCTATAAAATTAGAAAATTACTAATTTACCCTTAGAAATTCAAATGGCTATAAATAATTCATTAGACCTCGGAATCCAGTGTTCTTGGACTCTATGGAATCCTTGCACAGTAAACTACAATAAACTATGCAAAATTTAGGTTTCAGTAGAGCAAAAATTTCTGAAATACCCTTAGGTCAAAAATTTTAAATTGGACCTACAAGATCTGTTTCTCATCCAAATTGGGCGTACTTATTGTCTATCTTCAAATTAGACAGTAAGGAATCATTTAAAATCAAGAAACTCTAATTTGGACTCCTAAATTAAAAGTTGACTTTTAGACCTTTAAAGTAAGGGCAAAATAGTCATTTTGTCCTAAGATTTGATTAAACACCCATAACCTCTAATTAACATTCCAAAACACTAAAGCCAATATTATACTTGTATTAGTGACACTTAAGAGAGCAAAATCAACTATTAGGTTAGATTCCAGGATTTCCCTAAGTCTTTAACACTACACCCTAAGGACCCTTCCTAAGATTAGGACTAGTTCTTAGGTTAGAGTTCATTTATTGGGTAAATTGGGTTACCCAAAGGGTGAAACCTTGGTTTTATTAGTTTTTAGAATTTTCTTTTATTTTACAACTTATTTTGATTATTTTGTCTTTTAATTTTAGATTTAAGATAGGAGATTCATCATATTAAGTTTGATTACTTAATAAGATTGGCCTTAACTAGTATATCACTTATAGAATGAAACATATAACTTAGATCTTATCCTTTTTGGGTCATGTAATTAAACTTAAATTTCATAGTGTTTAATCCATAATCTATAGGCTTAGAAGATCTTGATCAGATCTTAGATAGAACGTCTAAATTCACAAAATTAGGATGTATGATTTATTGATTTAACTCCTAGTCGTCATTTAATTGAACTAGATTAGAACATGATCAGTTCTAATCATTTTTAACTTATAAGGATGAATTTCTAAGTTACACTCGATAATAAGAAAACGGTGATCCTGAACTTGTGTAACTTGGAATAGTTAGAATGGATAATAGAAAACAAATGATATCACCATATTAGTAGAGTCCCTTGCTTACTTTTGATATTTTGTGCTACGCATTCCTTGTGTATTTTTGTGCCTTAACTTCGTGAGCATATCATACAAGATTTTGATGCATAAATAAAATATTAGGAAAATATGGAGACTCCTTAGATTCCTTACGAAAATATTAAAGTGATTGATTAAAGATAATAATTGAATGTGTTAGAGCTGCCTCTCAGTTATGTCTTCTTTGCCTAGTCTCCTTATTGATACTAGAAGAAGACCTGGTTTATATCTTCTTTGCTTAGTCTCCTTGTTGACACTAAGAGAATATTTGTTGTGTTTTCTTTGCCTAGTCTCCTTGTTGACACTAAGAGAAGATTTGTTGTGTTTTCTTTGCCTAGTCTCCTTGATGACACTAGGAGAAAACCCTATATATCTGCTTAGTCTCCTTGTATGACACTAGGGTTATATAGTTTGCGCCTAGTCTCCTTGATGACACTAGGATTCTTTTGATATTCAGTGGGCTAGATTAGCTCTTTTCTATATGGCAGTTAGTACACAGATGTTTATATATATGCAGTTTGATGTTTTGGTTACTTTTTAGCATTTTTATTCAGTCAGCTATTCCTTTGTCCTACTTATATATATATATATATATATATATATATCTCTTAGGATGTTAGAACTTTGCTACTATTATATATATCATTACTGAGTTATGTTATTTAATTTACATATTTTCTTTGATCACCAGCATATTTAGGATGTAGTAATTTCTTTTAGCATTTGTTTAGTTATTTATATATGCCTTGCCCTATTTAGTTTGCATGTGAGGCATGTCTTAGCCTCTCTTTTTGCTTAAGTTATAAACGATTATTTATAGCTTTTCCTTCTCTATTGCATTGCTAGTTGCTCCTACATTTGTATGGTTATTACTTAGAAATAGTAAAATAGTGATATTACAAAACACATATAAAACTTATCAGCTTAAAATGTACTTAGACAATTGTCTAACATAAGATTTTCTCCTTTTTGGCGGGGACCCTACATTGTGAAATCGACAATGGCAAGCATAGAGCAGATAGAGGATCCAGTACCTGAGGAGGAGCTATACCTAGAGGAGGAGCAGCAGTTTAGGCCAGAGCATATCTAGTCCTTAGATTTATATGTGAGGATGAGTGCATTTGCATTTCCTTTTCATTTAAACTTTAATTGTTGTAATAATACAGGTACTCTTGACCGTATATTTGGATTTATATGCTTATATTATGAGCCATAGTTTGCACTTATATTATATTGTGATGTTTGGATGTCATTTACTGCTTCCGCACTCTGTACGTTTACTTATATAGTGACTGTTAGATTGATTCTGTGTTAATCCTTCCCTAATCAGATGGATTGTGGATTTTATCTGAATCCAATGGTAAGGGAGGGGTTAGCCAGAGTGACACTAGACCCTTAGCTTAATCCTTTGGTGGATTAAGGGTGCGGGTCGCCACATCCAAACACTTCCAAAATACCACCTCTAGCTAATTTGAGTATGGTGAGTCCAATGGCGAATTCTATTTTTGATTCTAAGATCTAAATAAAATAGGCATTCCCAGAATTATCAGAAAATCGAGAAATATTGAAATTTGCCAAACGGTCTCTAAATCGCATAAAAATTGAAATTGAGGCTCTTAATACTATTATAAAACTAATTGAAGAATATTATAGTCAATTAGGTTACTAATTAATGGGTAACAACATTAGGATTGTTACACTTGACGGGCCAACCCAAGAAGGAAACATGTGGACCAACCAGGCCCGATAGCCCATCACTTTTAAAGAGCAGGTCACAGGTCGACCCAACCCACGGTGTCGTGCCTTTGTCCCTACTCAAAGACGAATGAGAGCGATGAAATTGGGATTTTTGGGTTTCTTATAAACTCTAAATTCTCAATGACCTAATTGTCTCAGGACTAGAATCATAGCTCAATCGAACCACCAGGTCAACCAATTTATCGAAGAAGCCCTAACTGATTTCAACCATGATTGCTAAAAAGGTAATGCTCTAATTAAATCTTACAAGTGCACTATGGAGGGCTATTCACCCGTAAATTATCGAGCTTCAATCGGGATCAATCGAGCTCGATTGAGGCTCAACAATGATTCGAAATGGCATTATATTAATAATCAAAATTGTAATAAGGAGAAATTCAATGCAATGCAGACATTGGAGGTAGTGATGTGGAAGGATTCACTGATTTGACAAATGAGGGGCCACTGTACCCTACTGTACAGACCCAGGCCCACAATTGCTTGATTGGGCCAATCAGGCACAATTAACATGGCCAAACGATCTGAGAATCAATGGAATATCCATTACAACTCATATGCACGAATGAAACCTATTAAGTACTCAGAAATGGAGTACCTGGATCCAGACTCTCCCTAATTCACTAAAGGCTCAAATGCAGATGGTGGGTGCCTTGAGCTCCAACCCTATTCATCTAACAGCTCACCACTGATTCCTGCAGCTGCTGGACTCGCTGATTCCTCAGGACATAAGAAGGAAAGATGATGGATAAGGAGGAGAACCAGCCAGATGCTTAACCGTCTCCAATTGAGGTTGAGAGGGCATTAAGGGAAGCTAGGAGTTTGTTTGAAGAGCAATTCAACAATGGTAAAGGAGGACAACGAAGCAAGCAGGTGGCAGGCTAGTGGAGCAGGGCAGCTAGCAGCGGGGGGGGGTGACCAGTGCTAGTGGGCGTGTGGCATGCTTGATGTGCAGCTCGAAATCCTGATTAAGTAAACAGCGGGCTCCTTAGTCATTGGATCTAACCTCCAATCCAACAGCTGGATCTAGACCAGGTGATGGGTGCTGTCCGATCATATCTATAGTAACCACGGGACAACTCAAATCGCAGGATCTGGCTGCCTTGCGTTTGGCGTATACAGCAGATCTAGGGAGTCGATAGTTAAAACAGTTAATCGTTGGAAATTAAATAATAAAATAATATTTAAAAATTTAAAAATATTATTTTGACTAAACGGACTCCAAAATATCCCAAAAATTCACCCTTAGCTAATTTAAGTGCTAAAAATCCAAAAACTTGATTTGATTTTCAATCCAAGGTCAATTTAATTATTTTATTTTTCTAATTATTTAAAATACATTAAAATATTTAAGAAATTCGAACGACTTCCAAAAATTCTAAAATTTCCCTCATAGCTAATTTGGGGGTTGGGAATTCAAAATAATTACCTTTTTTTTCCTAATTAAATAATTAGCTAAATTCGACGATTAGCCCGATTGATCTCCAAATCAAACCAAAACTTCAGGGTTCGCTCCTAATGATAATTAGGGATTAATGGAAGATGTTTGGAATAGATTAAGCTAGGTTTAGTCTAAGTGACAACCTTGGGTTATTGCAATCAATTAGGGATAAAATTAGGGTTCCAAAGAAAGCTACTTTTAGCCACCACAAGGAGAAACCCTAAAGCTGCCATTAAAAGACTGAAGAAGAAAGAAGGAGAAGAGGGTGAAGACTAAGAGAACTCCTTTAGGACGTTCCTTCAGTAACCTCTTCTCTATTATCTTTATCGTTTCTTTTTGAACTATCTCGTTGTAAAATTATGATGCTTTTAAGAACCAAAACTTCTTTAACTTGTGATTTGATTTTAATGACAGCCTAAACCCTCCTTTTGAGAAGGGTTAGGCTAGACCTATGTAGTAAACTTTATTTTGTAAATGCTAAGTTTGATTTGTGGAATTGTGTGATGAATGCTTGTGTTTTGATTTACAAAAAATCTTTTGATATGAAATTATAAACAATCACTATAAATAAAGGAGTACACTCATAATACACTATACCCTTGATCGAGCCAAAAGTTTATATCAAAGTGTATGTGCATGTGAACGCGTGAAATAAAAGCGGCATTAAACCTTAGATCGGAGCAAAAATTTAGATCAAGGATGTATATGTGCTTGACATACAAGTAAAACCAAATTCTAGATCATAAAAAAAATCTAGAACAAGAATTTGTGTGCACTTATTATTTCCTATCTTTTGTGTTCCACACTTCAAGAAGTCTCTTGCTTAAATGTAAGGTGAGATCGAATAAAGGATTGTTGAACTAAAGAGATCTACATGCTCTCCTTTGAACATGAAGTTGTCTATGTGCATATGAGAACAGAGAT
The DNA here is from genome assembly GCA_016760335.1 of Gastrodia elata. Classification (NCBI taxonomy): domain Eukaryota; kingdom Viridiplantae; phylum Streptophyta; class Magnoliopsida; order Asparagales; family Orchidaceae; genus Gastrodia; species Gastrodia elata. Next base: position 19,874,826 of record CM028681.1, read on the forward strand.
GAAAATTTAGTTTCATTTGAATTAAATAAGGAATGCCGATAGAACTTAAAGAAGCCACCACTTAGATGTTAAGTTCTGAAGTCAATGGGTCTCATATGAGATTGACTAAAGACAACCTTAGGATTTATTGGTGAGTGGCCCATGTGCATGAGAGATAACTAATAGGTTTAACTATGTGTAGCCCCTTGAAATAAATAAGTTAGCATTCTCATGAAATGATCAATTTAAACTCAATAAGAACTATAAATGTTGAATCATAGTTGATTAGCTTAACTCTCCCCGATCTTTAAAACTTGATGCAATCTCATTAATTTAGATTTATTTACTTTGCATGTTAGATCTAGTTTAACAACAAAACCAAAATTTTGATTGTTTAAGCATTATAAGAGAGAATAGTAGCCAATACATCTCATTTAATCCCTGAGGATGATAAATCTAAAACTCGTCATTTCTATATTACTTTAGACTATGTATACTTACGTATGAGCAAAATTCAAACTATTTTATGGCCGGTCACAAGGCAACACGATTTCGATTATTGATTCATACTCAAGATGAGTCATTTTGACATGCACATATTCAATTGTATAGTTTATAACTATTGAATTTATTATAATATCATTTGTAAACCTATGATAGAAAGAATTAGTTAGTTTAAGAAAGACTTATGATTGTATGTGCAAAATATTTCTCTTTTCATAGGGTTTTCCTTCTAATTTTAACTTAGTTTATTTTACCTATTAATCATTTTTAATACTTAAAAACTTCACATACTTAAATTCATGTATAATGGTATCAAATCACTAGAACATCTCATAAATTCATAAAGCCTATAAATCTTCCAAATATTCATCCAAAGTTACAAGAAAATTATTTATTTTTATAATCAAAATTATGCAATTTTTACTGATTTTTTTCATAAATTTGCATAACTATAATTTTTCATTTTATTCATAACTAGCTACTTAAAGTTATCATACATATTTAGAATAATGTTTTCTTAGATAGCAAAAGCTCATGATGATTATAAAGCTTCTATTTATGTGGTTAAAGTTTTAAGAAATAAAAACTTTTATTTGCATATTTACACTAGTATAACTTTTATTTCATTCAATTTGATATGAGAACTAATAAAGAATTTAGGGCCTCATTTACATACTCAAAGTTTCAAAAAAATCAGCAAATTTTAAAAAAATTATACAAAATTTCCATATTTTCTTAAGATTTTCAAAGTATAATTTATTGTACCCTAAACTTAAAAAATTAATATTTTCATGATATTTGCAATCTCATATTGTTATAGAACAGGTTTTATGTTAAACACACTTCATGATTTGAAGCATAATACTTTCAAGAGATAAAACCGTAGTTAAAGTTTCCATGAAAGCTTGTAAATTAAATCCTTAACTTGGAAAATCACATAGCATAATGAGATTTAAGTGATATTAACATATTTATTATATCCAAAGAGATATGCTTAAACACTCTTCTTCACATTATATTAACATAATGTATGAATTCATATAGAAAGTTTTTTTATGCCAAATATCATAAACAGAATGATAATATATTCTTAGGCGATATTATAATTTGGAAAGGTTGATAACTTGGGTGAAAATAAGTTCTTTACTTTACACTCTTACCATAATAATTGGCACAATATTAATAAAAAAGGTATGAAGGCATACATTATTTTTGGAATAATATTAATCTATAAAATACAATTTGAAGCACTCACATCAATGTTTCTAAAATCTATGAGAAAGTAAAACTTGGTTTGATTCCTACTAAGCTCGGTAAATACCACTAATTCTTTTAAGATAAATATATATTTTTAATATATATATATATATATATAACATTATTTTAATGTGTGAATATTGATTTTTAGCAAATTAAAGGAAGGAAATTACTAAGTATTGAAAAACAATCAAGTACGTAGAATTATTTGGAAGTTTTACTTCAAACAATTAGCTGAGCCTATGTTTATTTGCAAATGTGATTTATGGTTTTAATATGCATTAACCGCTTATTGAATTGCAAAATTTGTTCATGTAAACTTGTGAAAATTATCTATGGTAAAAGTCTTTGAATGAAGAATAAATATGTGTCATGTATAGGTAAGGTTGATAGCAGCCCATGGTGAAATAAGAAGAGATCTAGTATTCTAGAAAGTGGCATAAGATTCAGAAAAAAAACTCACCAAAATATAATGTAAAATCAAACCATTGACGGGTAGTTGCAAAGCTTTCTAAAATATATCTATACTAGTGAAGCTTGGGGGTTATAAGCCCAAAGAAAGAGATTCTATCACAATGTGCTTATGATGAGATTTTATTTTATTACTATTGATATTGCTCAATTTTAGTTGAATATGTAACACAAAATGGAAATTGTGAACATTATTGCAAGTATTGATTAATCACTTTCATTTGATGCAAACTTGCATGTACAAACATAGGTATTATTTTATGCTTTATATTGGATGTTACATGTAGCTCTTACTACATACTCTACGACTCTTGCTTGACTAAGAAATTGATATATTTTTACAGTGCTTGAGAGCTAGTAAGAGAAGAATCACTTTGGGTTTAAGCATCATAAGTTGAATTTAAAAAAGTGATAGAGAATAAGTGCTTTTAATTTTTCTTTTAATGTAATGTGTATTAATGAGACAAATTATGTAATGTAATTATGGCTCTGTGAATGATGATCTTATTTGATAAATAAATATCTTTTAATAATGTTATAAATTTTGAGATTATGCTTAGGCTCTTTGACCTTGATCCCTAGGCCGTTACATTTGGGTTGCGACATATTGTTACATCTAAACAATGATTGCAAATACCTTTATTTTATGTTTGGTGCATTTGGAATTTTTATGTGCATGTTATTTATCATTTGATTTTGTTTTGCACCGGTAGTGCTTATTGAAGGAAACTTTAAAAGAAACTTTAACATTGTGTCATTAATCCTGAACTTGAAGAAAAATTGGATACGATGTTGATGTATGTTGTTGCTACTTATGATAATGCATGGATTCCAAACATCATTAAGGAATTTAATATTGTGGCTAAGGAAGCATCTCACAACTCCGCATGCGTGAAACTCGAGCATACATGTGACAAGTCAACCACACATTCTTCGATGGGTATATTTTATTTTAAGTACATGTATAAAGTGTCGTGCATAACCTCGACAACTAGTGGATATAAATGGTTTTGAGAATGGCGTCTAATTATATTATAATGTTGCTGTTGTTTTAATAGATATGCTTAGCGAAAAGTGGACATGGTCCCAAAGGATCACGATCAACAACTTTAGAAATCTTGGTCCTAGCATTGTATGTTCTAGATTTAAATAAATTTTCAATAGTTGTTAGAGAAAGCTTCACACATTCCACAAATACTATTAGTCAACACTTCTCAATGGGCCTTTGTGTCTTGCAATACTATTAAAAGAAGCTATTAAGCCTTTATATCCATCTTTCTCATCTATATTGGATATGGATGAAAGTCACAATGATTCAATATACACGTCCCACTTCCAAATAAATTGTATTGTATTTTTTATTTTATTATTTGAATATTATACCGCAATGCTAATATTAGAATAACATTTTATTAGGGTGATTGATGTTAAATGTTTGTTAGTAATTTCAATATGCGCTTCATAGTTATTTTAGTGGGCTGGGAAGGATGTACCCATGTTAGCACAGATTTTGATCATGTTAGTATATAAATTTCCATTGCCTCTAGACATTATTCTTTGAACAAATTAAGCACTCACAATATTAAAATCATATGCATTATTATATCATTATTGCTTTTGCTTGCAGTGCCATGTTGACACAAGATATTCATTACAATAAGGGTTTTTGAGACCCTATTCAAAGACATGATACCATGTTCCACATTTCATAAGAGGAAGTCAAGAAAATAGAGGTTGTAATAAGACATTTAATAAATAACACTCATTACTTAGAGGGGTCATCATATAATGTGTTTTTAGTGTTTGGAAGAAAAAATGGGTTATTTCAAGAGATATGCCAATAAGTTTAATCTATTGCTACAATAGTTACTCTCCACAATCATACAATCCTAAGTTTAATTTTTGGGATGCTAATAGTTGTTATGTTCCATCGAAGGCATATAAGAAATTGGTGTACAAACTAAAAGTGAGACAAGATGGGCTGAAGAGATGAAGTGTTTCATAACCAACCAGATATATTTTAAATATAAAGCTTGTTTTTTATAATATCACTATGTGATGCAAATATGCATACATTTTTCAATTCTCCAAGTCGTAGGCACAAATTTAAAATTCTTGAACAACTTCATAACAACAATATCATCCAAACAAGCAAAGAAAACCAGCCAAAGCAAAATAATATGACAACTACACAATCAAATAAAAACAATAGTGATTCCATTTGCAATAATTCCACATACACTTCTTCAAATAGGTACAACTACATTAAACATAGCATAAATGTTCAAATGTTAATAAAAGCACATATTATATTTTATACAAAGTCTACACAAAATGCTTCATTTTCCAGATCTTAAAAGATGAACATAATAATTCACAATTTTTATCATCAAAAGATGCATTACACATTTTAGTATAGTATTACAAAATATCCATATATTTTTCTAATTTTAGCATAATAATAATACATTTTATTAAATGTAGCAATTTAACTATAAATTGTAGAATTCTTAATACTGCAGCCTAATATTTAAAATGAAAAAAAATATATAGACATGCATACATTAATGCCTACTTAACAGTCACACTAAATGCTACCAAAGCTCAGATAAGGTTATTTCAGGTGGTAAAAACGGTTTATGAACTTGCAGTACTTAATTAATCTTACAAATCATTCTGCGTTTTTTTGTACATAAGGGCTGATTCCCATCCCGATTTGTAACTGGGTTAATCCAACGGAAGCTCGCTCTATGATAAAAGAATCTTTCAAATTTACAAAAAAAGAACCCAACGAATTTGGTTTCACTTAAGAGACCCAAAAATAAACACTAAAAATAGTACAATCAAAAGTCGCTGTACTCATAAAAGAAAGAAAGGAACAACCAATATGTGAACAAATAATGTTACAAGGCTTCTCTCTCTAACACTGGTCGCAATATCTATATACGTATGTAACATTAATAGTGGAACAAACAAGAGAGGTCTTCTCTTACGAGTCCTAACATCTGATCTCATATGATCCAGCCTTTGTGATGTAGCGAACCCATTCCACTGTATTGTATCCGCTCTTTTCCCAAACCTGCACAAGATCTTGCAATAGTTTAGTTCCTCGCCAGTTCAACTGACTGCAAATTCATAATAATACCTTCAAAAATCTGACGCGCAAGCCTGAAGCTGTGAACATGGGAACCTGGCATTCATAAAGTAAGAAAATAAAAAATTAGACTAAACCTTACTAGAAGCTCGCTCAAGCAGGTTATAACTGAGTCAGGCCAACTACTCAGACCTCGCGGCTCAATAAAATGGCTCATGAGCAGATCTTGGTGAGCTAACAAATCCTAGTTGAGCCAACCTCGATCAATTTGTTAGCTCAAGAGTTGTCTTGTTTAGAACTTGTCAGCGTAAAATACAAGTAAATTTGTCAAAGAATTCAACTACATGACTCCAAAAAAGCTCCCAAATAATTCAAAAAAATGCAAAGAAAATTTCTCACAAAAAATAAGAATTAAATCTACTTTTGCATGTGAGCCCGCAAAAATATATATTTTACATTTAACTCCTAGTCATCGGTACTCTTTGGGAGCAAAATGGGAGCCAAATAGCTTTTTTCTTTATCAAAATGCTCAGTTTCAATACAAGTTTATTATAAATAATAGTAATTTCATCCCTTTTTACATTTATTCATTAATATCTAATGATTTCACTTAACAGATCTAACTATTTGCATTATTTCGATAAGATATTTTTATTCCTTTAATTAAAGGTTAATTGGGTTGTGAGCCAACTCAAGCTCATAAATTTTTGCTTGAGAACTGATTAATCAATTAGCTCGAGCCAAAGCTGAGCCAATATGACTTGGCTCGTTAAAACCCTAAGTAAATGCAAAACTTTTTGCCACTAAATTTAGCCATTGTTTTCAAGTAACACTAGATCGAGATCGAATTAGTTCGAGCCATAAACCAATCTTAATTTGATTTGTATAGGTTTACTCCAATTGATTTAAACTCTAAATTCATTCAAATCTGATTATTATCAGCCCTAGCATTGACCCAACATATAACCAAGCGAAAACATGGAACTACCACAAACTCACTCTTGTATACAATAATTGCACATTCTAATTGAAATAATTCAAATTTCAAATAACATATTAGTTATAAAAAGCAGGTTAATAATTAGAGTATAGAATATTTATGAAGAAAAAAAAATCTAAGAAAAACCTGAAATTCCATCTGAATTGGAGGCCTGGTCCATGGCTTTTTTTCTGCCATTGTGGAAATAAGTTCAACTTCTGCACTCATTGTTGCTTCCGTTTGTCCAGGAAATTTTCTGATCCTGAAATGTTAAGCGTTCTCTTTAATAATTAAAAAGAAATAAATTTGAACTCAGGAAACAAAAGCAGATGCTTAATGAAAAATGTTCATTTTTCAGAGTTCCGTTCCTCTAAAATGGTAACTAGTAAATCAATCAAACACTTGGTTCAGCTCAACATACAAGAAAAAAAATCAAAAGTATGTAAAAAGTGTAATAATCTAGATCTTACTTCCACACCAAGCAATCAATGGAGGCATTGTATTTAGCTCGGCCCGATGTTACTTGAAAGCTAGTCTTGGCAGTTTGCTTTGGAACTGGAACTTTGACCACTACCCCAAGTGCAAACATCTTTACACCAAAAACGCTCTTAACCTAAGAAAAAAAAGTTCCAATAATGCTATGCATATACAAATGCCAAGATAATGAAACATGACACCCAAAGAGTCCCATACCTTCACATTTACTTCAAGCCTCGTTCTGCCCAACTCCTTGATTGTCGGCAGCACTCGAAACGGGAGATTCACTCCTTCTGTAATCCGGTACCTAAGAAAAGCACAAGTTCTTTTCATTAAAATCAAAAGTTGCCCATTCAATCTTACGCAGGTTTTATATATTTGAAGTTATTGCTATGAACCTTGAGAGCATTAATACTAATTTACAGCAAATATAATACAACATGCATGCATGAAATGGAGTTTGAAACTTCTACTGACAGAAGCAAACAAACAAAATGTAAAATGAGAATCAATGTGGAGTAAATAATTACTTCATTAGTTCAAATTCTCCATCAGGTGGCACAAAACTGACAGTCTTTTCCGAATTAAACCTTGTCAAGTTTACACATTGATGAAATGTGACATCATCAAGTTCTATCGTCTTTCCACTGCAGTATCATATTAATAATATAAACAGCAGATGAGAATCAGAAAATATACTGTTAATAGTATATCAAGCTCTAATAAATGAACTGTAAAACAGAAAACATGACCACTGCTAATACAATAGGTTATAGAGAAAATGCGTGAGTTCAATAGATATCCAAATCATTTTCTGCACCATCGCTTAACGTACCTTATGAGGATGTAAAATAGGTGTCATACGTACCTCAATAGTTGTCACGGACATTTCAAATTAAGCTTACAACAATGTTGATATTATACACAAACACAGTGACAGGTGAAGTTTGAAATATTCTTTCCAATGCCAAGAGTTTCCAAGGATGTTTGTAACCATACTTTTTTTCTCATCAAGATTATCATCAGCCTTTTCCCAACTATTTGGGGGAATAGCTGGCAAATTTTTTATAGCAAATAATTTGAATTTCTCCTTAATCCTATAGCCCATATTCCAAAACACTAATTTTATTTATACCCATAAAAGGAATGCACATTCCCCCTTTCAATGTATGTGTCCAAATAACCAAGTCAAATTTGAATTACACTTCCAATAAAACTCACTCCGACCGTTTTCCAATCAGAAAGCTTCAAGCATTGAAAGGCCATTGAGAGGCTACTAGTTTTATTGTATTTTAGACAAAGTATTCCTAAAATCCCTCAATCTCAAGTATGGGTATCTATTACGCCGTAGTAGGAATGCATATATATTTTGAGACAATATCAATGCCCCAAATAAGCCATATCGATATAACAAAATTCAAATCACGGCCGATTCAGCCAGTTTATGTTTATGCGTAAATCTAGCCTTCTTTTAAGAAAAAACACCAAAGTAGTGAACGCCCTAATAGGGGCACATCGACCATTGTGGATCCTAGGCCAACCCTCGTCGGCTGTGATCTCTAACGCCTTTCACCAGATAACGCCAACTGTCGCCTGACCACTGCAACAGATTTTGTTTTCTTGTTTTTAAGGTTTAGAATTACTTTACAAGCCCAAACAAACATTAAAATATAAATTACACTTTAAAAGTTCTCAGCATTAAAAAAAAAATTTACACTACATTTAATTTACACTAGATTTATTTTACTCTAGCATTCTTTTTACTCTAAAAAAACAGCCCCTAAATATTTTCTAATTTTTCATGCATATTTTCAATTCTGATATCGACCACACAACTTTGCTATCAGCACCTTTTTACTGCCAATATTCAGATTCTCAACCTATTATAGCTTATTAAATTTATATGTAGTTGTCCCCATATCATCAATGCATAAAACTCCAAAGGCACTTCTTCATTTAACCAACAAACCTTAACTTTTAAATTAATATATTTTACAACCTCTTCATGTTTCCCAAGTGCTGACACCAAGGGCACAAAAATTGCATATCATATTCTCAAAAATTACTCAATTAGTCTATAATAGTCCCTCGTAGTTAAATAGTTCAAATTTCTGCTTTAACAATTTCTTCAATAGTTGGGATTATATCTACATAAGAACTTACACCAAATATCTCACTTGCATATCCGTCGCAAGTGTCTCTACAGCCACTGAAAAAAAACTAATATTGTTCAAAAATGTAACTTTACATTCGTACTTGAGAACCTTGAATCACATGAATCAAACAGAGCTCCCACTTGAATATTTCAGCACAAAGCTAGATTCAAGATTTTTTTTTGAACGGAGCGATCAATCCAAATAGTACATCTAAACAGAAAATAAATATTAATAGAAAATAAATATTAATAGAAAATAAACAAATAGTTTCTTACCTGCACGCGCTTGCATAAATATAAATGAAAATTAAAATGTTCCTATAACATAGAAACTGACGTACACATTGCTACACATTGAAATAAAACTTCATATTTATTACCAGTTTGTGAACACTAAGAAAAGACGGGCACTTAAAATAAAGGTCTTTATATTTAGAAACCTCGCGCCTAATTTAAATTAATTAATCATACACCACATAAATTTAACACTAAACAAAAACACCAATATATAAATTTATGTCAAATGTTTACCCCACCATAGAAAGATTAGAGTAGGTACATATGAAATAAGCTCAGTGGGAGGCACCTTGTATGATTTGGATTGTTGTAATTTGTGCAGGTTCGAGCAGCTCAAGATAGTGCAACAAACTTGAGTGCACCTGGACTCATAGTTGAAATGCATCAATCATAACCACATAAATAAAGGTATTTGATAATTACATGCCTCGCACCTAATTTTTAATATTTAATCATAAACTACATAAAGTTTAACACAAAACAAAAATACCAAACATAAATTTATGTCATATGTTTACCCCATCAAATCAAGATCGAAGTAGGTACAGATGAAATAAGCTCAATAAGAGGCACCTTATATGATTTGAATTGTCGTGATTTGTGGAGCCTCGAGTGCAACTCAAGATAGCCAACAAACTTGAGTGCACCTGGATTGATAGTTGAACTGCATCAATGTGAGCGGGAGCCGAATGTGGTGAAACCTCAAGTGCAATAGAGTGGCTTTGGAGTGGACAATGGAACAATTTCAAGATTTTGAGTGGCTTCAAGTAGAGCTACAAATAAGACGGATGTGAGCTAGACGTGAAACGGATCAAGTTGAGCCAAAGTATGCTAGAAAGCATGAACTGGGTGGTCGAGAGACCAATGCTTGGGTGTGCACAGACGTCAGAGCTTTATTCATGAATTGAAGCTTGGGCGCTTGAGCACGCTGGACGTATTGATCCAAATTTTAGCGGGCCGAGACTTGGGCGCTTGAGCGCGCCCAAGTGTTGGCACATTCACAAACTGTGGAGCCAAGAAACCTCAACGCTTGGGCGTGCCCAAGCACTCGGTGTAGTCCAACACCTGATATAGCAGCCCGAGGACCCGGCGCCTGTGAGCGCACAACCGCCAAGCAAAGAATGCAGAATCTTGAAGACGTTTTAGCGCGCACTGATTGGCTATTTGGATACATGGCATTCCTTGGAGAGTCATGTTAGACACGTGGCTAGTCCCCAAGGGTCCTAGGTCAAATGGAGACTTTGGGGGTTGTTGATTGGGCTATAAATACCTAAGAGAAGTCTTAGATTTTATAAATGATTATGAATGTTGTGGTGACTAGAAGACTAAGGGGTTGTGGCGATTATGACAATGAGAAAAAAGAAGTTGCAAGGGCTGGAAAAGGCTCTCTAATTTTTCATAGTGAAGTAATTCGTGGTGAGACTTTGTGATTTTTCTTCAATCTTGGGGCTTTTCACATAAAATATGAATGTTTGCAGTTTGCTCTATTTTTGCCATGTTTTTTTCAATTTTTGTTGCTTGTTGGCTTTTGCTTCCAAAAGTTATAAAGCCAATGACCCCTCAATATTTCCGCTACTACAACCTCATCAGTTCTAAAACAAAGAGGACTCAAAGGGTTATCAACTCCCTAACAACTGGTATCAGAGATGATTGAGCTTTGTTCAAGTGGAAGCATGATAGAGGAGACAAATTTGAGCATGGAGTAGTTCTATTGAATAAGCTTTAATTTCTGAAAAATACTATGGAGGATTTGCTATATCATCCATTGGGAGGCATCAAGAAGAAACTGCAAGAAATGAGCTATGAAGAACGAAGGATCATTGACAGAATAGGCATAGGGATTATTCGGTTGTCCCTAACTTCATTTGTGTCGTTCAATATTATGAATGAGAAAACTACCACAGACCTAATGGCTACCTTGAGGATGTAAAAAGTCCTCAACATCAAACAAAGTAATCCTGATGAAGAGGTCATTCAACAAAAAAAATGGCATACTGCAGCTCAGTGACAGAGCATGTGAACAGCTTCAACACTGTGACGAGAGCCAACTGAGCTCGGTGAACGTCAAGTTCAATGACAAAATTTGTGTGGTTTTGTTGTTGTCTTCATTGCCAAAAGAGCTAAGACTGCTTGTTAGCGGCAATGAAAAACTCAACAAAAACAGCAACTTTTAAGTTCAATGATATGACTAGGCTAATCCTGGACAAAGAGATGAATTTTGAAAGCAAAGAGAATTGGGAGAGAGATTCAAAGTCAAGTTGGAGCAGTTTAAGAAGAATGAGGTCGATGAGTGGTTGCAAATGCTGGAAGTGTGACGAAAATGCCATCTCATGAGGTTGTGAGAAGCGGAAAAAGAATGGATGCGCAAATTGGGAGAGGCAGTACAACAAGCATAGCAGCAATAGATCTCGAAGATGTGTTGATCATATCCCTAGACGAGACAACGTCTTGGGTGATGGATTTGAGAGCATCGTACCATACGATGCTTGGCAATGCAGTGCTCAAAAATTACACTACGGACAAACTAAGGTGCATGACAATGGGAGACGATACCGTATGCAGCATCATGGGGCAAGGAGACAAAGGTGATAGACTGTCAAATGAAGCAACATGGTTGTTGAAGGACATATGGCATGTTTCAAGTATGAAGTGGAATTCGACCTCTGTCAGCAAGCTAGCGCGAGCTGGATATGCGATCAAGTTCACGGAGGCCTCCTAGAAGGTGACCAAAGGTACGTTGGTGACTGTGAGAGGGAGCCAAGATGGGTCACTATACGTGAAGAGTTAGACTTCAGTAGCGACACATGGGTCAAAAGGGTGCATCGAGAGAGGGTCCAAATTTCCCATCTCAAAATAAGACATTAACATTCAACGGAGGAGAATCAAGTTTGCTCTTGACATGAAGTCCGATGGTCGGAAAGATTGAACAAAAGGTTTAGGTCCACAAGCACCAAATGTTGAGCCCAAGAAATTTTCTAGATTGCAACATGCCAAAAATAAGTGGGAGCTAGCCAAGTGTGGCAAGGTGCAGTCAGCGACGCCAAGTCTAGCAAGGGACTTAGAGGAGCTATGCATTGGAGGAAGATAGGCTGCTCTTTGGAAGTGGGAGAAGTAGAGACCCACGGATAGCAAGAGCCACAAGGCGGGACGTGCGCAAGATGTTCGAGATGAGCCAAGAATTGTATATGCCGACTTGTTTTCTCAAACAATGAAGTTAGGGTGTGACCATAGGCAACGTTGAGCCATATCATGTCTCAAAGACTATCAAGGATGCTGCCAAGATGAAAAAGATGGTAACAATGATTATTTGCATTCAATGTCCAAGTGAACCGTTGCAATGGAGTCGCCTTAGAGTGAGCCACTGAACCGTTGCAGAGCTTAGAGTGGCTTTCGGTTATCCATGGATCAATCGAGTGTGAGCTGGGCACAAATCAAATCATGTTTAGCCCCAAATTATGATGGAGGGCCATAATAGGGCCGAGGGTCGGTACTTGGGCGCACCTAGGCACTGAGGCATAGTTCAAGAATCGAAGCTTGGGCGCACCCAAGCGCTAGATATATTGATCCATATTTCAATGGATTGAGACCAAGACCTCGAAGCTTGGGCGCGTCCAAGCTCCAGCAACAAAAATCTAGAAAAGAAGCTTGAAAATGCCTAAGCATTGTGTTCCAGTGCTTGATACAGCAGTCCGAGGGTTTGGCGCCTGGGCGCGCCAAAGCGCAAGGCGGTAAATATAGAAACGTAAAGATAGTTTGTTGCACAATAAGGGGATACTTGGACGCGCATGCCCTAGAGGGGCATGTGAGACACATGGGAAGCATCCAAAGGTCCTAGGGTCAGATGAGGCTTTTAGGGTTGTTTATTGTTCTATCAATACCTAAAAGATGTCTTAGAATTTCTATATGATTCTGAATGTTGTGGTGGTTGGATGGATAAGAGGTTGTGGTGGCTGTGTGATAGTGAGAAAAAAGTTGAGTGCGGACTAGAAAAGACTCTGAGTGCTCTAAAAGAGTGATATTCTCTTGTATCTACTTTTTTTCATAGTTCACTTCTTGTTGTGGTTCTATGATTTTTCCTCGATCTTGAAATTTTTCACGTAAAATATGTGTTTGTGATTAATTATTTTTTACCCTTTTTTTCTCTATTTTTGTTACTTGATTGCTTTTACTTCCAAAGCTCATAAACCTGGTGATCTCTCAGTGTTTTTGCTGCTACATCCTCATTGGTGCTTAGATGAGTACTCAAAGGGGTGGTTAAGGCTCTGACATTAGAGATATCAAGCATAGAAAATTTATTGCCCCAGCTACAAACACTAAGTTAATAAATTCTACCCATGTCAAAAGAGGAAGCAGAGACGCCAAAAAGGACATGGCAAGGAAGTATTAGAAACGGTCATGTTTAGAACTTGGAAAAGAGTTAATGTTGGATCAAACACAATGAAGATAAATGTTTCACATAACCGACCCCACTTAAGGGAACTAAGGTTTGACGGGGGTATTGTTGTTGTCGCTATCTCTATCATCATTCAACATTAGCACTACAAACATTGCAGCTTCTCACTTGTGCCAATCTCATTGACACTAAATTTCCACTAGCCCCTCACTTCAATTCTTCTCGCTCTGTTTAGGTTTTCTTCAAAATCCAGCACCCAGTAAAGAACTGTAAGACATACAGAAGAAAGGTGAAAGAGAGAAGAGTTAATATCAAATCTAAAGGCTATCTAGGAGCAGTCGCTCCAATAAAACTCAAGACAGGACTTGATTCTCTCCAAACTGCAGGTAAACAAGGGGCAGCAATGGAAATTATTGAACTGTTTTGGATGAAAAGCCACGGACCATCACAAGTAGGCAATCATCATCCCCGGTGGTGGCAACAGGGAGTCACAGTCAAGAACAGCAATAATCATGTCAGCACTGAATGTAAGAAAAAGCAGTTGACGAAATTTAACATATTAGAATTTTTGTCCAATTTTAATGGTTCAAATAGAAGTTAGAATAAAAAATGAATTAGGTGCCTTAAATATTAAAAAAATATTTAAGTGTTCAACATGTAAATCAAGTAACAACAAGGTGTAATATTCAATTAAGACTTTAAATTCATAATATCGATGGGTACACAAGTACATGCACTCTCCACCCAATTTGAGGTCAATATATATGAAGCTTTTCCCTATCTAGCAAGAGATTGTTTCCCTTATCCAAATCCTTGGTCATAATATGCATAGCCTATCCACATCTCTTGATTCACCCCCATGTCAACTAAAGCAAATAAAAATACATGCTATTCGTTAGTCACTAGATATTGGCACGTGCACAAAATGCACTGGAACCAATAAAGCCCAATAAAACATATTCAAAGCTTCATAAGCAAATTCAGTCAAGACCCATATATTAATCAAACCTGACAAACTGAATGCATTATGATATAGCAAACAATCAAAAGCATCATATGATTGAGTTTAACACATAAAACTCATGTGTATGTTAGTTAATCTGGTTGACAAGATGAGCAAAACCTGGATTCAAATAACAATAATCTATATGGTACACGAGGCAGTGTAAACTTTGATAAATAATACACGTTCTTTGACCCAAGTTAACACGACAAACCAGTACCAACTTCCATTAGTTATACTATTATTATTACATCAATATTATAAAACATCATATTAGAAGCTAACCATGAGGGAGGAACAACAACCTGCCTCAGGCCCACCATACAGTAACAAAAAGGAATTTGATTTTTCATGAAAAAATGAATTTAGAAGACTTGGAGCTTGTATTGAATATATGAAACGAATTTTAGTGCAGTTACCCTGATAAAAATGTGAATCATAAGCTTGATAAATCAAACAACTGGTTACATTGTTACTTTATGTGTTACCAAACACCAACAATAACATGAGTCATGCTAATTTTAATCTGGATGTCTTCAAATATTAAAACATGGTCATGTCACACCTAGATTCAAGTTATTAACACTCAACTTAATTTAAAAAAAGATACCCATACAGTGCAGGACAAAAAAGATAATTTCAGAGTAACCTTGTGTAGAAAAATGATCACCAACATCAACATTAAGACTGATAAGAAAAAAAAGTTAAACTAAATTTAGAATGTTCCATTTTTCTGAGAAGTTCATATAAAAAAGGCTTTCTAATTTAAAAAATGGATGAATCCTACTATCATACATTTAAGAATCATCTTCACCTTAAATGTGTTGATATATCAAGATTTCAAGCAAAGTCTTAAGGTATCAAGATTTCAAGCAAAGTCTTAAGGTATCAAGATTTCAAGCAAGTTCTTAATATCTCAAGATTTCAAGCAAATTCAACGAAGGTGAATGATTTTCATACTTCAATTCCATAAAGAAAGGATTATAAAATTTTGAATTATGCCCCTATCAACGGGATCTATATTTGGCAAAAATTAAACCAATCAAGACCAGATCCATTCACGGCAACATAGCCAACAATTATGCACTAAAAGGTGCTGCCAGCTCTAATCTAAGTGAAGGAAACAACCAAACCTAATATTTAAGGAATACAAACTACTTAACACACTCAATGAGAAAAGAAACAAGTTAGTCCTTTCCCTGATTTACGCATTTGATATCACCAATTTCAAGTAACTGGAATCAATTATATAAAATAGCAGAGAGACCCTTGTTAGAATTTACTACATATTTTTCTTTTATTTCTTTATATATTGTAATAGTAATTTGTTTCTATATGAAATATTTAAGTCTATTTAAATGACTCAAGGGTTATGTAATATACAGTTTTTGATTAATGAAAATTTCTGAGGTTTATTCTCTCCCACAAATCTGGTGTGATCATTTTATTTCTCCTCATTTCTTCCTAAAGTTCTTCTAATTCTCGCTAACATTTTTCTGCTACCTCTCCCTCAACCACACCAAATTTCCTCTTCACTTATCCTTGAAGTTTTCCTTCCAAACTCACTGCTATTTTGTTCAAATTCTCTTTGTAGATTGATGGCCCTTGCTTTCAGCCATAACTAGATACCCTCAGATTCTGTGGTCTTCCCCACAACCGTGGAAGCATTCCTCACTTCCATTTGTCCTCTCCATACAGAGGCAGACTTCTTGCTGCTCATTCCCCAAATAGCACATCCCTGTCTACAAAAAGCAGTTTCTGCATTTCATAACAGCATGTTGCTGCTTCAAACAGCAAAAATTGTCCTTTTCCCTATTGAACCACCTCTAACCTAACAATAGGGGGTCGTTCCTTATCAAAACCTTAACATAACAGTGTTCAAGAGTAGGTGACGTGGTTTGCAACCAACTTAGAAAAGCATTAGGTTGTTGAAAATTTATATTTGGCGTACACAATATCATCTCAAAACACAAACAAGTATATGCCAACAAATTGTTGTCCTAGGAAATACAATGAATAAATCGTGAAAACAATGATGAACGGAAGAAATGTTTTTTTATAAAGAAAAGATATTGAAGGAAAGGTTTTCCATGTTTTACCTTTTCATGGGTCTGGATTTAACCTGAGATTCCTTTTCCAGACCAATTTTGTCATTTAGTCCTAGTTTCAAATCAGGCATACCCGAAAGGAAGCATTTCATGAGAATCTTTCCAGTCACATCGCAACGCAGTACACTACCTAAACCAATAAAAAAATTGTTTTAAGTTGATATCAAGTATTAGTTCTGTTGTTCCTTCTTTTTAAGCTAGCTAATGCAAAATAATATATACCTTTAGAAGACATAAGAAGGTTGACACTTTCTACAATATCCAAGAAAACCTGAAAAAATTAAAGTATATCGGCAACATTTCAAACACTGTACATAAAAGTATAAATTGATGGAAATACATTAAAGAATAAAGTAAAAAAAAAAAATCACCTCATTTTTCTTATACACAAGACCCTCGCGCCTCCAACCAACAGCACCCGTAACTTGTAATGTTGCATTTGGGACTGGCTTGTCCGAGGGCTATAAATTTAGAAGAATAAGATTACAAAATGTTCTCTTCTGAAAGAGAACGTGACAAGAAAATATTGTAGGATGCCGCACGTGGCTTCAAAAAAGCATGTTCTTGAAAACCAAAATGCAAGTTCAAGCATATCAGCATATATATGATGTTAAACAATGAACCAACATGAATCTACTTATAGTTCTGACTTAACTCTTTTTAAAAAAAAAAATTTCAAACAGAACTTGCTTTTGAAAATCAAATAAATGAATCAGCAATGGGAAACCTTTAAGTGGTAAAGTTGAGCCTTAACTATTTATAAGACAGGATTCTTAAAGCATAATTTCAAACAGCGATAGCTTTAGAAAAGCTAATAGATAAAATGGCAATGGGAAATCTTTAATGAAATCATTTAAAAGTAAAGCTGAGCCTTTCATATTGACATTGCCTGTAAAGAATTTTCTTGAAAACTTCATTCAGTGAGCAAAAACTTAAAGTTTTCAAGCAACAGTTCTGCTTGCACACATCAGTTCGCAGAAGTTAGAGGATCCCGACAAGATACAATGAAGCCTGACCTTCGTTGAGAATGGTGAGCGAACTCCTTCTTGGGTAATATATAACTTCAAAATTTCAGGGGAAAGATTTTGGGGATATCCAAAGTCCATGATCTCTGCATATTATATAAAAAATTAGCAATTAAAAATGATAGCTTAAACAGCCATGGAAGAATGGTAACAAAGAAGGATGCATCAGACACTTTGAAAGCAAACTAACAGAAAAACAAACAACAGCTTCAGACTCATCAACAGTCAACATTAATTTAGTGTGAAAAAATATTCTCACAAAATAATAAGAGAGGTCTATTTTAAAATAGAATACTCCAAGTTTTACACTTTAGATTTTAAAATCATAACAAATAAGCAAAAGTTTTTTGAAGCACCATATATACATACAAGAAATACTATATGTTCTGATAAATAAATAAAAAATTAAAAAATTTTGGGAAAAATTACAAAGGTAAAGAGAAATGTATGCTTGACTCATGAAAAGTACATCATACTTATTTCTATTTGACAAATGGATTATGTCACCTCATCAAACTTTATACTTATCTCATTTTTGTTTGTGTAGTAAAACTCTACATATATGGGTGTGCGGAGGCCGGGAAGGGGAAAGAGATAGAGTGTGTAGTAAAAATGTATTTGTTTTAATATTTTACTCCATGTAATAAAATATATAATACAGCACATTTTGCTCTTTTTCAAGATTTGCAAGGATATGTGAGAAGAATAAAGAAGATATTCAAGAACATGTACCACAGATCAAACTTTAACTGCTGAAATATAGCTATTTGAAAATGGACGGGAATTGGGGAATTAAAATAATATGAGATTCTTAAATCAAAAAAGATAAAATTGCACTTAATATTAATTTTATCGATGAAAAAAAATCTTTTCACTCAAAAATATTGAGACAATTTCATTTAAAGAAAGAACACTCCACTTTTTGTATTTTTTTATTTTTTTAAAATACTACAAAAAATCCCTCAAGTATTTTCAAATTATATTTTATATTTTGTCATTTCTTTGGAATAATAGCAGTCAAAAAAAGCATAACATTTTTTAATTTTTGAGGCATTTATTTATAATAATAAGATATATGATGTATGTACATGTTGCTCTTTTTGAGATATATATGAATTGAGAGAGAATACATGCAGGAATCAAAAAGATGTTCTATACAATTTAGCAATTAGAATATAACCTAATAGTTTTTGAGGAGATGAATGATGAACTTATATAATATGAAAATTTTAAATCATATACAATAAATATATTATTAAACTAAGTTAAATTCTTGCGCATTGTGCAGGATTTCTTGCAAGTTGCAAAGTAGAGAAAAAATATATTTACTTGTCCCATCTCTTTGAAATTTTAAATGAATTCAGAGTGGGTATAAACATTCTCTTCCAATGTTATCACTTCTAAATACTTAAAATATATAAAAAAAAAATTGAAGTAGGAAATCTAGCAGCCATAAAAGCACAAGGCTAGATGAGTTAAAAAAAAGGTTGAGTCTAATAAAACAATTTGAGCAACACCAAAGGAGAATATGTAAGAACTTCAAAATAGTTAGAACATGAATTTTAATATAACTACAAATGATTTAATGAAACATGAAATAAACTAATATTTAAAAAAATTAAGCATAATAACTTTTGATGTTCAATCTATTTATGAATTTAAAATTTTATTTGCTAAATTAAACACAGCTCAACATATATTTTAATTAATACTATACATAATTAATGCATTTTGTCTAAGAAGTAAAGTAAATTTGTTCTATTTGATGTCTTTGAGCTAATTACAAGTTTTAGACACACCCAAGAAAACCAACAGGTAATCTGGCTTGCACAGGAAAAATGCAGGAACGGATGTTCAGACTTTCTGCAGTGCTGAGAAGTTTTGCTAGGGCAATTTGTGGAGACAGATGAGTGTAAATTAGTCGAGATCAAATAATGCTGCACTAAATCAACTTCAATTTTCTGTGCTTATCTTGCAGTATACATTTATCTGACTTGTAATTTCATTGCTGCCATGAGGCACTTTTTATAACCTAGGCTTGTATGAACTGTGTATTTTCAATTGCATGTCTTGAGCATTTGTTTTAGAAAATATGGTGTTATGTTCATACAAATTTAATGCTTACTGCTTTCAAATAGTTGGCCAGTACTTAAATATCGAGTCACAATCATCAAGGTCTAGTAGCATAACAAGTATTATTATACAATAGAGCTGTATCAGTAATATACATGGAACTTAAGGAAGTTTGATATTTCAAGTACTCAAGTGATTGCGAATAAACTTGTCAAGCACTTGAAAATGTGATTATGCCCTCTATACCTAGCATACATTAGGAAATAGCAAAAAATAATTTAAATCAAAATATTTGTTTGTAAGATATTTACTGCTTCACTACAAACCAAAAAGTCATTCTCTGGTGTGCTTTAATTTTATGTTTTTCAAAACTTATATTTTTAATATAATATTAATCTACATAAAATTAAGAAACTAAAATGCAGTAATTAATAACTTTACAGAGTCAATCCTCAAGGGGCAATACTTATCAAATTGTTACTTATGGTAGACTCCACTTGCGTGTATAACAAGCCAACAAGTTTTAAACATCATTATTGGGAACTGCTTTTATAATTACTAATATTAGTTGAGGTTTCTAGTTCTAATTTAGCTAGCTATTTTTTTGTTCTATTAAAGAATATAGCTCTTATTACTAATGTAGCCTATTAAAGAATATAGCTAGATACAATTATCAATGAATTTTAGAGAAGGTACAACTGAAGAGATTAACGAGAGTTCTAAAAATAGATGATTTAATGAATCTGGTTACATAGATGGAAACATTGTTGAAAAAAAAATTAGCAGCTTCGATACCAACACAACTAGTGGTGATATAATCCTAAATCAGGACTTGATTTAATAATTTTGGTTTCAATGCAATCACTAGTATGTGCATAATTCTAAACAATAACAAGAAGTGGTATCGGTGATCTTGAGCAGAAAAATAATTTAGAATAATAAAATAGGACTTATTCAAATTATTTTAATCTTGGTAGGAAAGCCATCTTAAATTTCTTAGGAAGAAAACGGACAAGCATGACTTCAAATCAAATATGACCAATGCAACTTCATGGATTCCATGCTCAACCAAAAAAGAAAAGCAAATGTCAATGAAGTCAATGTATCAAATGTAGATGAACATAACCAAAATTTATGAATTTTACATGGGCATGACTTTGAAGTAGGGTTGCATCATTCAAGAGTATGGAAATGTAAAATAAAATAACTGCAATTAGGTTAATTGAAGATCTCAAAGAACTTAAGCAAGTAACAGCAAAACCAATCCCAAAAGAGATAGGAAAAAGCAATGCAAGGCCAAGATTCAAAATATTGGGAAAAGAGCCAAAAAACCCTAAGAAGAAGTGAGTGCCCACTAAAAGTATAGAAAAAAATAATTGACATTGAGAGTGAGAAAATAGTTGGCAAGAATGAATTAAAAAATGGCCTCCTATGAAACTGATTGAGCATACAGATCTCTACATTTTCTTCAGTTATAAAAAAATGATATTTTAAATACCTGAAAACACTTGAGAAGCTTCAAATGAATATCTTCATTGCAGAAGCACAAGATCAGATGTTCAGTTAAACAAAATTCAAGAAAGATATTTGTCTAAGAAGAAAAAAAATGAAACAGTATGAGATTGTTGTGCTTACTGAAAAGTGCAGTGCTATTCATTTTAAGAAACCACCTAAGTTGAAACATTAAGATAACTTAATCATTCCTTGTAAATAGAGAAAATTGTGGGAAAGGGATGCATATGTTATTTGAAAGCTAGCATGAATTTGATGGCATTGTCAATTTTTAATACTAAGTAGATGAAGCCAAGTGAAGAAAAACCTTTACAAAGAGGGGCAAGGTAATTTTAATATTTAATACCAAAATTTTAAAATACTATTGCACCATAAAACTCAAAGGTAGAATCAGAGTCAAGAGTTAGGCCATATGATAAAAAAATTTGAAAAAAAAAGGAACAATTTTATGAAGTTATAAAGGATGTCAGTAAGCATACTAATGTTCAGTACACTACTGTGTAAAATATGAAGAACAAAGGTGTAACTATTATTTCATGAAGGCCTTTATCAATCATTTGGGAGGACTTTGATGTTTAAAAAAAATTAGATGCTGTAAATAAATCACCAGAAGAAGACTATCATTATCTTTCAATTTCATTAAAATTTTTACATATGGATAATCACATTCGGTTTCAAATTGATTAATTCAAAATTTGGAGAAATGTAAAGAATCTTAAATTTTTTCTAGTATTAATTGTTAGATAATTGTGTGCTTTGACTTTGAAACATAAGTGCATATCTTCAGAAGTATTGAAGTCATTTGAACTGTTTATTATACATTTTTATACATCATTTTAATTATTGCATTCAAAAATTTATAAATGCTAAATATAAATTGAGAATTTTTAATAAAGAATATGATTTAGGCAATTTTGGATAATTTGAGAATTTTAGCATAACCTATATATATTTATTTGCTAACATAACGAACTGAGCTTATTATTTTTAAATATACAAGTTTATCAGCTTTCACTCTTTGCAAAACACTACAAATTAAACTAAGAAATTTTTGTTTAGAGAAGGGTAGAGGTATGAAATGATGTTATTAAATAAGATGCAAAAAATAAATAAAATGTTTTTAAAGTGTTGTAATGTGTTGTAGAAAAAATAATAAATCAAACTTTTGTGTTATGCAATATTATAATTTATGATGATAAATATTGTGAAATTTAAGTTTTAAAGTTACAAATGTAACATGTTTCTAAGCAGTGCATTCTTCTGTTCTTATAAATTCCAAACCATAGTTTTACTGATGCCATAATTAAAAATTAATCATGATTTATTATAAGAATCAAATTAAAGCTAAGTTTCATGAATTTATTAATAATCAAAAAGCAAGTTGAATTTAATTATTCATTGTTACAAGATATATGCCTTAATAATGATGAAGCATATGAATTCACTTGAATTAAAAACAATGTTTCATAACTTCAAGAATAAATTTTTAAATATTTGGCAGTTCAGTTTAACAAAAAATCTGATGCATGTGATTCAAACTGATTGTGACATTATACAAATTTCTCATTTTTCATTAAAGTCTTAATTTGAGTTATTGTGTTCTTTGTTCATTGTATTTGATCAAGGATGGTCAAATATTAAGATATATAGTACATGATAAGTAAAAAATAACTAGAGCAAATTGGACACACCTAAACCTAAAATTTGATCAATATTTTAACAAGTTAATCATAATTTGATCAATATCAAACTTATCATATTTCAAAATCAGTTTAACAATAAAACTTTCATGAATTTTCAATTGTTGTTGTGAAAGGGATAAACATGTCTTAACTCCCATAGTAGCATCCTCTTGTAATGAAATTTTTCATCAGACAAGGGTGTGTCATCACAAACTTCTAAAGTTTGATCCTTGCTATTATCTACTTAGAATAAAAATTGAGCCTTGCATTAATTTTGCATGTGCCCTAGCTTATGAAATTTAAAACAAATAATCTATTTAGGTTTTTTAGAGATTTTACTTGTCGACTTCAAATTTAATTTGCTAAATGATGAATTTGAAGGCTGGGAAGATATACAATTTGATTTGGATGATAGTACACGAATTTCACTAGTTGAGATGTTTATAAGATTTTTAAGCTTAAGATGCTTATGTTGTTTTGAATTAAGAGAGTAAAGTGAAAACTATCTTCAAATGGCCATGGATTCAAAATTTCAACCTCATTTTTTATATTTACTCTCAAGCCTATAACAAATATTAGTCAACTGTAACTCATGGTATTTAATCTTTTTTCTATAAATCAAATGTTCCAAGATGTTCATGTATTCTGTTACTTAATGGATTCATTGCTTTAGTAGATTTAGCATGAATTCGTTATCATGATGTCTTACTATTATAACTTATTTTATTTCTACCAACAACATTTGACTTCTACCGTATCTCATATTTCAATATCAGTTTAACAATAAAACTTTCATGAATTTTCAATTGCCAATCAAAAATCAATTATTAAACAAGTTAATCATAATGAGTTTAAAAGCATGCTTTACTTGGAATCTAAAGCGTCACGATGGTTGTGGGAGTCACATTATGATACGCTGTTATTCTTTAAAGAGATCTCAAAACACTCAAGCACGTAAAGCTAATGTAACTTTCAATTGCAATTGGGTGGGCTAGGGTATTCAACAAGGAGTATTGCTTACCAAATGATCGACAAAAAAGTCCAATCTCTCAATTAAAGGAAGAGTCTTGCGATATTCTCAGCAATGTGTTATATTTGCAGATTCATAGGTTCATGTGTTGTTTATGTAAAGACTCAAAAAATATTCATAATTAAAATGATTTTAAAAAGATGATTAGACTAGCTACTAACCAGAATCATAATTACTGAATGAGTGATTGGCTCTCTAAAGCATGCTTTAGTTTGCACTTTGCGCATTGAAATGAAGAAAAGATCACTGCACTTTGAAAGTCATCGTAGAGCAAAATCTTGGCTGAGTTAGTCGTTATGGCCTGATCTCAACTTAATAAAAAGTTCCTGAGAAAATTCTTAATGAGTCTTAAGGCAAAATTTTGATTAATAAATGAGCTCAAGTTCAAGCAACTTATGACTTGACTTAATGAATGAATTAGCTGGCTCATTTATATAAATTTTAAAACATATACATACATACTATACATGCATCAATGATATTTGCTGATAAATTAAAAATCTGTAATCGTATCCAAGCCCTCTAGTGATCTCAAATCTTAATATTGTGATTCCATCTTGACCAATGCTACCTTCCATACACAGCCTGCAACCACATTTACCACTGTACCTAGGGACGCCCTAAAATCAATTGCCACATCATCTTCTTTGCCTCCAGGATCATAAATTCCACTACTACCTACTCTGTCAAGCTGAAGTAAAGATCTTTCCAGCACCTTAACAACCACAGGTAGCCACTTGTTCCAATCATCAATCTTTCCCCAACCTCCATCATTCAAATCAATAACATCAAAGTCGGCTCAATAAATCAGATTTTTGAAAATTAATCAAGACAAAGTTAAAAATGTAACATAACAATCTATGGACCTTTTAAAAACCATTAAATGCCATAGCTTACCATACAATAACACACTCATTTTATATTCACCTAGCATCATCTAAAAGGTAATTGCAATCTATCACATCCTGCTATTTACCGTCTATATGATGAACCATCTGTATCATATAACTCAAATTATATACACAATTTGACAAAACCATCGCATTAACATGAATCTCAAACCATGTTGCCCTTTATCCACAGCTAATGACACCTACGATTAAATATTTCATACCCACAAAGAAACTATAGGCATGTCTTACACAAACTAATGCATTGTAGTTATCTGAACTACCTTTTACTGAGTTTCAAGTTTTTCTGACTTGGAGGCTAGTGATGAAACTATATCATTGCACGCATTGGCATAGTCCTCTCGCACCACCTATACAGTATATGAGTTTGTCCTACTCCTACAGCCCAAGGAAAAGAGCGACTACATTTAGACTTTTTGAAAAAGGTTTAGTTCTCAAAAATTCATTGTTTGTAACTATTTCAGGCCAATTATACAGAAAAAAAGGATCGACGGCAATGCAGAGATCTTCTTGCTAGTTAGTCTACATCATCACTAGCAATAATTGGACTTTAACTTTATGTGAACAGAGTTCTTTGTGCTCTGAGAAAATTAACGTAGCATAACATCAAGATTCTTTATTCCATTATTAATTTTAATGATAATAATTATATACAATTTGGTTAAATGTGCTTTCATCACACTCCAAAACTTAATCTTGAAAAATCAAATATTTAATTCAAATTTAATTATAGGGATCATTTTAGTAAAGTCATAAGGGGTTATTCAGTTTGTTACAATATCGGTGAAAAATAAATAAATCCTTAGAATTATAAATTTTGTGTGTTTGGTTAGGAGGAAAACAATTTTATGGGTAATTTTGTGGGGGAATGTAATTCTCCCACCCTTTCACAATTTTGACGTAATTGGTTTACGCTCGAACATAAACCAACAAAGTAAGATAATCACGGCTTTAAACAAAGCGTGAAACCCTTGGCTGATGCAAGTAAAATCGTGATTCGCAAACGAAACCCTTCCCCAATTTCATCCATGTTGTTGGCGAGAATCCTCGACTTTGACTCAGAGTTCGTATCTAGCCACAAGAGGCTCTCGCCAACATCAATTTTCCTTCCTTTGTCTAGCACTTCCTTCATCGGGTTTGCCCCTAGCTAACAAGCATCGTCCTCATTGTAGGCAAACATCCTTGACTGCATCCCTAGCCATTGACATCCACCAGCGGCTCTCACCAACCTCAACTTCGCTTCTTTTAGCCATGGCTTCCTTCATCAACTACCCCCTAGCCACTCATATTTTTTATTTAAAAAAAAAGTACATTATGACTAAAATACACTTACCAAATATCGAATTATAATTCTTGGAATACTTTTTATTACAATCCAAACTCAAAAAACTAAAGCGTTATTTGGCATGCATATTTACAGTATGATTTAATTACACGGTAATCTTATTACAATGTAATTCAATTACTTTACAGTTGTTTGATTACATGTTTGGAATATAGTAATTTGTAGAGTATGATGCTTTGTGTAAATCAGTTGTGAGATTACTTCCTAAACTCGGTTTTTAATTTTTTAGGCTTTAATCATAATATGCCCAAAACAGAATGTATGCATTGCAAGTTGGCATCGGCAAGCTCCATCATCGCACCAAACTGTGAAGATGAAGACCTGCATCGACGTCGATGTCAGCATCGGCATCGATGTCATCGTCAATGAGCTTCATAGTCAGCATCGACATCAGCGTCAATGTAAATCCCATTAGAAAAAGACAAAATCATTTAAAAGTAATGTCTTTTTAATTCAAATTTTAAAATTTGCTCTCTATTTCTCTTTGGCATTCAAATATAAATGTAAATCCCATTAGAAAAAGAAAAAAGAAATGAATAGTTCTTGAATCTCTTGTAAGATGTGCATATCTTTTCCTTGGGTTTCCATGCATGGCACTCTAAACTTGGTTTGTGAAGTACTCTCATCTTGGCTTGTATGACCCCAATTATTATCCTCTTTCCCATCTCCCCACATTCTTCTCCGGCAAGTCTGATCATTAGTTTTAACTTTTGGCATCCAAACAGTTCATGGAGATGTGATGTAGCTAAAATTAACACATGTAACAAACAACTTATGAGCCACACTATTTAAGAAACATTAGAAACATTTGGCACATCATGAGATGCTAGAAATCTTAATTTTGAAATACTTTCAACCAAGAAGCCCAAGAATGGTAAAGTAAAATATGCTAGGGAAAAATGTCCAAGCCTAACAACAACAATCTTCACACATAGGCAAAGTGATGTCCAAATTGAGCAATCTATTAATCGTGCAAATATGATTTCAATTAAGTAAATTTTAATTTGAGATGTTTTTTCATTGATGATGCCTTTTATGGATATAATGCATATGCTTATAGAATTGAAGAGCAAAAAATCATCATTACAAACATGTCTCACCTTATTGTAAGATTGAGTCTAAGAAAATAATTTTAGAAAAGTTTATTGTCAATTATGAAGAGTTGGGGACTTCATTTAAATTGATTGTCAATTGAGGATTACTTTCTCTCTGCCCTCCAATTTGGCAATAGTATGATGAACCGCTTGCAATATATTTTTGATAATGCAATGAATTATAAATTTTAAAATAAATTAAATTTTAGTAAGAGTTTGAAATCATATTTGGAATTGAAAAATATGCCAAGGACTTCTTTGCAATGAACTGATGCATGCCAATTTATGTTATACAATTATGTGCATAAAGATTGATATTTTAATGATAAAGGAATAATACATTTTTTGGTTATTTGATTTCACAAACTAAGCAGAATTAAGAAGATAAGAAAAAATTTATGTACATCTATTGCAAAGAAATCTATTATGGTATAAAAGTTTGGGCAATGCTAAATTGGTTCTATGATAGGAAAGATGTTTATAAAAAAGGTTAAATGAGCAACCAACAAGAATTTCATTAAACATTGAAATCAAAATGAATGTATCTTTTTCAAAGATGATTTTGTTGCTTTAAAAATTTTAACAAACGGAGGTGAAGCAAAATACAATACCACAACTGGCTTGAATGCTTTAGAATGAGTAGTTATATTTCTATTTTTGAGAAAATGTCACAATTTAACTTGTTATACAATCTCTAACTATTTAATATTGTCATAAACTATTGACCCATTAAACTAAACATGAATCTATATTGATTTTTAAAAGTTCATTATATTATAATGTCACATTAAGTTTATTATTATAAAGGGAGTGATTCGCTTCTCTTGTAAAGCATAGTGAGGGATCTGTGAATCACATTAGAAGAAGCTTTTCTTTTGAAAAACATTCTCACAATACCTTGATGCACAATGCCAATCTTGAATCTTCATTGCAATCGGATAAGTTAGGGTGTTTGATAATATCAAACCTTATTAGCAAATGGTCAGCAGTACAGTTCATGATCTCAAACAATGATGAAATAACGCAATTTACTCAACAAAGACGTTATAATTATAAAATATTAAATTATTAAGTTGTTAAGTGTTATGTTTAAGCCTCAATAAATGTTATTGTGTGAAAGAACTTTTATGAAACTCTTATAGTTATCTCAAGACTACAGACTATATTGAATCAGTGTTATTTGATGAATGCTTAATTCACTATTATAGTTATCTGTGTGCATCACTTTGAGTTTTGCTCACTAAAGTTGAAAAATGACCTTTGAGCTCCGCATTGCGCATAGCACTTTGAAAACGCTAATAAATAAACCTTCTTACATTCCCGACTTCAAATTCTTTGTTCAAATTATATACTATTCAAATAGGTTTGATAAAAACACAAATTAAATAGTTGAAATTTTTTTTTATTCTTTGTTCTTTTTTTTTTTTGGGTAATCTGTTAGTTTTATTTTATTGATTTAAAATAAAGATACAACAGACCAGTTTAGTGACCTCAAACAAGTATAAAGAAAGTGAAAGAAAAACTAACAAATAAAAAAGCAACTGGTCACCAAATGACCCTGAAGAGATTCACAAAAAGGAATCTCAACAATCAAATACAAAAAATATGTCAATAAAATTCTTATAGGAGAGAAGCAAGTCGATCAACTCCTCATCTTTTTCTTAGGTTGTATCTTGTTCTTCTGTTCGAGGATTTCAAGCCTTTCTTCTTTTTCTTTCTCTTCCCTTTATTCCTTGAAAAATTGTAAATATCGTTACGACCAATTTCCAAATCAATTATCTTTTCATTTGAGCCCAAGTCAGAAAGCACTTCTTCTTCATTTGGCTCCACAAACAAATCGACTTGATGTCTCCCATAAACATGCGGCAAAAATTCTATGGCAAATGGGTTAAAGCCCAGATTTCACCACTCATTCTCCATATGGCTGCTCGTCTCACAATGGTTCGCCAAAGGCGAGGATTGCTCATCACTGGCTAAGGACTAATGGGAGTTTTTCAATCCATTATTGAACCGTGTCCAAAGAAGATCTCATCAACTTCCTAACCCGAAAGGAATGATCATCTGATGGTTCATCCTCCCCTGCAGCTCTCAATCTCAAAACCTATTGTGCTGCTAAAAACAAATTTTCGAAGCTGGTTCGAAAAGAAAGCATCATAGCCAAATAAACCATCAATGCTTTCCTCATCACAATGGGAGGAAGCAGAGACCCGTGAGTCCTCAAACGTAATTCCACCAAATTTAGACAAACTATCATTGTCTTCCACAAGTTCTTGGGCCTCCATGAGAGGCCTTGAGTCCAAATCAACCAACAAATCATCAAGCCATTCCCACAACTTGCCGCATGTTGATGTTGCAAGAATGGCCCGGATTACATTCCAGTTCACAAAGAAATCTCCAAAAGTAAAGTAGGTAGTGACACCTCTTACATCACAATCATCGATCACCATTAATTGATTGTCAGCATTGCGCAAATCCTCTACTTGCAAATCCTGCCCAACCAATTATTGATGGGCCTTGTCAACTTCATAGCCAAGCATTTGATCGGTCAACGTATTCTCCTGCGCCACATTTCCCAACTGGGGTCAGTTCTCTTTGGGATTTACATGAATTTTTGCTTTTTAATAGTAGTTTTTCCTTTCCTTTGCAGCATGTTTGAGTCGGCGCGCTCTTCCCCAAAAGATGTGGGCTTGAGCTGATGATGTAGCTTGAAACATGTAGTATGTCTACAATGGAAGCAATAGATAGGCTTCTTTTCAAACATACTCTTGAAAATATCTCTACTATTCACCCCCAATCCAAATTTCAAAATCTAATTCTACGGTTAGGTCAATCTCAACCAAAACTCAAATGATTGAAGGGTGAATAAAAATGGTCGTAGCATAATCCACCTTGAGAGGCTTGCCAAAGTAGGATCCCAATGCAAATAAGATAGAATGAGAAAATAAGTGAACCTTTCATAGGAGAAATTTAATCCACATTGGCACAACTAAAGGTTCACCCCTTGGATCAAAATCAGGGAACCTTTTTAGGACTTTCATAAGACAGTTGCCAATGAAGTAAGAACCTCTTGCAAAAATACATGCGTAATCTTCTTCATTTGAAAGCTTAATCAACACATGACTGCAATCAATTAACCCCACATTGAATTCTCCAGATAATCCCAAGTTGTTCATAAATTTTCAAATGGTCACCATCAAAGGTTTACCATTCGAAAATTTTCTAATCAATGCGAACTCCAAAAAGAGAAGAGCCATGCAGCATTACAATCGGCTTAATCCCAACCAATGCACACGTCGAGGAAGAGGACGTCAAAGCTTCCCGGAAGGACTTTGGAACATATCTGCTCCTTACACTAGAGATCAGGAAGAGGGCCAGATTGCTCCCGGCCCCTCCATTGCGCAGCCAGGAAGAAAACTTTGACGCAGGTTGAGGAAGCCGACCTTTGAGCGTAACCCTGCAGCACGACCTCCCGTGTCCGATGTGCAAGATAAGCCGACGAATCCGGCACCAGAGATCTGATGCCTCATGAGAGAACCGGAAGGTGACCCTAGCGACAGCAAAGTTCAAGGGAGGCGGCAGCACCACCCATAGGACGCTACGGCGCCATTCAGGGAACCTAGCGTCAGCGCAGCACACAAAAAAAAGATAATATATATATATATATATATATATATATATATAATATTCTGTCCATTATGACCCTATACATTACTAGCCATAATACTATATAAAGATATAATCCGCAATCACATATGTATGTACGTTAGATAAAATAAACAATTTAACTATTAATTCTCATTCTCTCCATCTATCTTTTTCTTGATATCCACTCCTCTGAATTTCTCTACATGGTATTAGAGCAAGAACCACTCCACCCATCAAAACAACCTCTCTTCACCTAACCGCAAGAAAGCTACCAGCACCTTCTCTCAACTTCTTCATACTCTTGGTTCTCCGCATCAAGAACCCAACCCTCCAACCAAGGAACCCGCCTCCGCTTCAATTTCAAATTCTAGCTTTTAGCCATCAATACTGATAGTAATCACTGAATCCCAAGAAATCACAACCTTCCAGCTTTTAGCCATCAATACTCAAGAATCTCTCAAGATTCATACAAAGTTCTTGATACCTAAAGAGCCTTTCCACCCCCAACCGAACTTACTCAATGGACTCAACCAACATAACACCACAATCCAATAACAATTCTAGCAACCAAAATAGAAACTTCACCTACCAAGATAAAACCAAGAACCTCAAATTCTTGATGTCCAACATCAAGAACTTAATCCACAATTCTCTAATTTCTGAAAACTACCCCATATGGAGAGCACAAGTAACCCAACTATTCAAAGACAATAACCTATATGACCATCTTGACGGCATCGGCAATATCTCCCACAAAGACAATGAAAAGTATCAACTACGGACCTCAATTGATCAACACCTAATCACTGCACTCTACTCTATAATATCCCCATCAATCCTCCCTACATCCTGAATAAGGAAACATGCTCTGAAGCATGGCACATCCTAGAAAAATGCCTCCAACCGACAAATCGATCCAAAGTCATTCAGCTCAAGAACAAATTGAACAACATACCACTCAAGAATCAGTCAATGAGCGAATATCTAAGGGAAATTAAGTCCAATGAAAACAAGATTGGAGCAGCCAACTCAAAAATTGATAATGAAGATGTCATTCTTCATACATTGAATGAACTTCCATCCACATATAATGCCCTTCAAAACCGCTATCCAAAACAAACTCACACAAACCAGCCTCGATGATCTCTACTCCCTCTTATGCAGCGAAGAAATCAATGTGCAACAAGATCTCCAAAAAAAAATTCAACTCTCCAACTACCCTTCTATCAACAACAGTCCACCCCTTACCCTATTCTCCAGCAAATTCCGTGGCATATGACGATCCAACAGGGGATGTAGCCACATGCAAAACCACAGAGAAATACTACACTGAGAAGCCTCACCCCTACAAAGATCAGCCAGAACTCCCTCCATCCAGTACCAAATCTATAACAAAACAGGCCACTCAGCCAAAAACTGTTGGCATCAGACGCCCATTACATGAATCTGTAACAACCCTACACTGCCGCTCAACGCACAGATCTAGCCATCGATCTCAGTTGGTACCTGAACTCGGGAGCCTCCAATCATGTCACAAATGATCTCAACAACTTATCCATTGCTGAAAATTATCAAGGAAATGACATAGTAACAATCGACAATGGTCAATCCCTCCAAATTTCCAACATTGGCACCGGTATACTCCCAACTCCCAACACTCAACCGAAAGTTTCACCTCAACCACCTTCTTCATGTACCACAATGCTAATATAATCTTCTATCTATTCACAAACTAACATAAGTCGTGCTCTATCCCATTTGATCCATATGCCTTTACAATGAGGGATCTCCAAACGAGTATTCCCCTCATTAAAGGTCGATGCGTCAATGGACTCTACACCATCACTCTATCCCCTACATCTTCTACATTCAAGAAAATTCTGCGATCAACCTCAACTACTATGATTCTTTGGCACTATCGACTAGGACATCCCAGCCATGAAATTTATAAGCTTCTCCTCAAGCACATTCCCAGCCTCAAAAAGAGCAACCCGCCATCAACAAAACCTCGTAAATTGCAACTTCACAAATTTACAAATATAAACTATGATATTTTTGAATTTCTACATTCTGATGTACGAGGCCCAACCCCACCATATCCAATGAAGATTTCAATTCTATCATTTTTGTTGATGATCGCTCAAAATTAACTTGGCTCTTTCCAGTCACATAATCCGAAATAATACGAAAATTTATCTACCTCCAAAAATTCATCGAAAATCAATTTAACAAACGAATAAAAATACTCAAATCCGACGGAGGAGGGGAATATACCTCACTCCCCTTCCAAAATTTCCTCAAAAACCTTGGCATTTGCCATCAAATATCATGTCCCTACACTCCCCAATAAAATGGGGTAGCCGAATGCAAGCAACGTCACATACTTGAAACAACTCGTGCTCTACTTCATACAGCTCAACTTCCCGAACAATTCTAGGCTCGCGCAGCCCTCACAACCACCTACCTCATCAATCAGTTACCCTCTCAAAACACAAACAAAATCTCACCCTATCAAATCCTGCACAACACCCCACCTAAGTACCAACACTTGAGAGCATTCGGCTGCCTTTGTTTCCCCTTCTATCACCACCAAAACAAACTAAACTCAACCCCAAAACACTACCTTGCATCATCCTTAGGTACTCCCCAAATCACCAAGGAATATATATGCTTTAACTCCCAAACCTCCACTCCCCTAATCTCACATCACAACAATTCAATGAATATACCTTCCCTTACCCAATTCTCAATAAATCAACAACCCAACACCAATTCACCCCTCACTCTTATTCTCCTCTAACCCTTGTCCCATCACGCACACTAATCAACAATCCACTAAAAACTTACTCCAGAAAACCGCAAAACCACGAGTCTACATTCCCTGGCACTCCACCAAAAAGCCTACTCCATAAAATCAAAACCCCACCAATCCTCTGAAGAAATCCATCAGCTACCAGCCCAACCCTCTTCCCCCACAACTCCCTCAACTACGGAAAATCAACTATCACCAGATACCCAAAATCTCACTACCTTAACCCCCTCAAAGCCCTCCACGCCTCCATCCTCCCATCACCAAATTTAATAAACATCCACAATTCCGCCCAAATCCTCAACATAAAAAACCCACACTCCCATCTCACCCTATACTAACTCGTCTCAAAATCGGAGCAATCAATCCAAAACCTCTATTCAATCTATTGCACTCAACCTCCCAATCAATTGAACATAAATACTACAAAGTTGCCGCCAAACAAAAGAATTGGCAACTTGCTATGGCCAATGAATATCAAGCACTAATCGACCAGCACACCTGGTCCCTTGTTCCTCCCAACCCTCAACAAATGCTAATGGACATTTCGTATAAAACTCAGCAACGATGGTACTGTAGCCCGCTACAAAGCCCGCCTAGTGGCTCAAGGTTTCAATACAGATTACTTGGAGACATTCAGCCCCGTGGCCAAAATGCCCACCATGCAAATCCTCTTCATCATTGCAACCCTTTCCAAGTGGCCCATTCTACAACTAGACATCTCCAACGCTTTGCTATACATAACTCTTTAAGAAACAGTCTACATGAAACAACCACAAGGATTTGAGGATCCCAATCACCCTAACTATGTTTGCAAACCCCACAAAGCTCTCTACAGCCTAAGACAATTACCACGCCAATAAGTACTCCATACTCACCAATTTTTTACACTCCAAAGGATTCTAAACTGGCAAAGCTGGTCTCTCCCTACTCATACATGACACTACCCCCGACATAATCTACATATTAATCTATGTAGATGATATCCTTATCATCGGACCCAACTCAACCACTCTTAATTCCCTCATCCGAACACTCCCCAATGGTTCCAAATGAAACATCTAGGCAATCCCACATCATTCCTAGGCATCACTCTCACATCATCACCCACGGACCCCTTACTCTGTCAATCCACATATGCATCCAACATCCTCAAAAATTTAGGCATGGAACAACGCAAACTTCTTTCACTCCCATACCTACCCAACAACCACCAAAAACCTCCACTCCATACCCTTATCCCAAACTCTACAAACAACTAGTAGGCTCCTTCTAGTACCTCACCATAACTCGATTGGACCTCAACCTAGCAATCAACAAATATGCCAGCGCATGCACAATCCCATGCATGCTCATTTTGATCAGGTAATACGCATTCTACGATACGTGAAGGGTTCTCTCCACCTGGAGCTCCCCATTTGCCCCGACAACATGAAACTTCGAGAATACACAAATTCAGATTGGGCAGGAGATTCAAAATACCACAAATCCACTACCGACTACAGCATCTTCTTGGGCAATACTCCAAGATGATGGAGCGCAACTCAGTCTCCCGCTCTTCCACTGAAGCCAAATGCCGTGCGCTAGCCACAGCCGTCACAAACATTATCTAGATAAAATACCTTATGCAGGAATTCAACATCCCACATAACAGTTCAATACAACTATTCTATGACAATCTATTCACGATAGTGCTTGCAATAAATCCCATCTTCCACGCCAAATCAAAGCACATTGAAGTCGACTGTCACTTCATTCGTGACAACATACA
Source organism: Gastrodia elata (assembly GCA_016760335.1). Taxonomy (NCBI): domain Eukaryota; kingdom Viridiplantae; phylum Streptophyta; class Magnoliopsida; order Asparagales; family Orchidaceae; genus Gastrodia; species Gastrodia elata. The sequence continues at coordinate 19,910,440 of CM028681.1, forward strand.
GAACCAAGAAATTGAGCTACTACACATCTCCAAATATGACCAAATAGTCGACATCTTGACCAAACCGCTCTCTACAACACGCTTCAACTACCACCGGTTCAAATTCACCATCCCAACTCCGGATACCTCGTTTGCGAAGGGGCTAATAATATATATATAATATTTGGTCCATTATGACCCTATACATTACTATCCATAATACTATATATAGATGTAATCCACAATCACATATGTATGTATGTTTAATAGAATAAACAATTGGACTATTGGTTCTCATTCTCTTCATCTCTCTTCTTCTTGATATCCACTCCTCTCATATGCATGTAGAAATGTTATAATGTATAATGATGATAATCTTCCTACGGTAAAGTTTAGGTATATCATTATAGTAATATACATGAAGATGCAAAAGTAAATATCCAAACAAAATATGATAAAAGAGCCTTCATCTATTTTCAACGCATGATATAGTGAAATCTTCAATTGAACTAAGGGGTTAAGAATTTGTGTTAAAGAAAACTTTCACTAAACAATAATGAAAAAATAATTTCATCCTATTATCTAATAAAAAATTAGCTCAAGATTAAAAACATTATTAAGAAAAATGAAGATTACACTACTACATATTATAATTTAATAATTTAACTTTAAAATACTAGATGTAAGATAATGAAAAAAGCAAATAACTATTTTTTACTAAACATTTTAAAGTTGATATGACTATCATGTATGTTTCTTCATTAAAAAATAAATAGCCGATAAAAGATTTTCATTTATAATCGCAAATGATTAGACTAAATCAATATTTTTTCTTATTAGTAGTCATGTATTTGTAGTTGAATTATAAATGCAATTAAGCACTCGTACATCATTGTTAAATTATTAGCAAAAATCCTAAACTATATTTCTTTTTAGTTAAGAAAATGATATTTCTATTTAGTTATTTTCAATTTCAAGTAAATCTTTTTAAGTGTAGATAGGATTTTGAATTCTACAATCTAATCTTATATTATAAACTCAATAATCTGAACTCTCCAAGCAAGATCATGAAATATAAAGCCCACATCAAATGATTAAGCACTACACCCTACTAAAACAATTATGTAAACACTAAGCAAATGAGAAAATTAAAATATGTTAAAAGTTTGAGGACATAAAGCATACCATCAAGAAGTTCATATATTAAAACAAAGTTGTTCCTTATAGCATCTTCATCAAAAGCCCCTCCAAAATAGGATTTAAACAGAGCAACAGCCTGAATACCAACAAAATTTAGTCATTGAAGAAATGAAAGCAAGATAGAAGAGCACTTAACACAATTAAATCAGCACAAACTATCTTTAATTGCACAATTGTGCGTCTTCAATTATAGCAAGAAAATGTGAACTACTACTATCACCTAACCTAAAAACAACATAAACCTAACATGCAGAGGCCATAACTTCCAACATAGAATTTACTTAAATTAAAAAAAAATAGGATAAAAAGCCACAACAACAAACAAGTTAGGAATTGCATAGTTCATGAAAGGCTTGAATTGAAATTGGAGAAGAAGTAGACTTAGGAAAATAAAGTACTCTATCAATTGACACAACTTTTTTAAGCTTGGGAAAAATACCAAGGGAGGTGATTCAAATCAAATATTACTGTAATGAACCTTAAGAAAAATGACAATGTTAGCATTATTTGACAAGAATGGTACTCTGAACCTAAAATTAATTAACAAGACAGGCAAAAAAACGCATTGAGTTCATTAAAACAACAATTCCTCATTTATCTAATTTCCTCACTATAATGAAGAAGAAAGCAAGGAGGGGGAGCAAACGAGACAAACAAAGAGATAAATATCTAAAAGTCAAAGAATATTGTTTGCACGAATTTTTAACATAAACAAAATTTTAATATAGTCAGAAATCAATATTATAAAAAAACATTCCTAACATACATAAGAATACAAATAACAAATTCTCTTTCGGTTTCAGAACTAGAACTTGCAAGTAGTTTACAGGATGGTTTAAAGTTAACATGCGCATGAACAATACAACTTAACACAATTATTAAGTTAAAAGTTTCAGTGATTGGTGAAAGAAAGCAGCATAAACACAGTTAAAAATAGAAAGAGGGAATATAAAGCATACCTCAACTACAAATTTGAAAGCACAAGCAACATTAGCATTGCTGCTGACAACAATCACAATGTAAACATTACTGATTCTCATGTAAAAAAAAGAGCAACCTCCAATTTGTCTAACAGGGCATATACCAAGTTCTTTTGTCTGCATTATATGCATTCTGAATGCATCCACCATGTTTCCCCTGTATAAATCACAATATTGTTAGAAAAACCATGGCTATATACAAAAAAAAATACTGTGCAAGAAAGTGTTCGTGCATATTTCAAGAAAAAAAAATAAGTCCAACTGATGCTTATTGTACGCAAATGCCCTTTACATAACATGTATTTCTAATCAAGTCAATTAGTGTAACAAAAAAGGTAGTACTATAAAAATTTCTTCCGATTGAAATTTAGTTCATCCTATATTCCATAATCCAATTTTATTTAATTTGTTAAAATATATCAAATTTGGAACTCATGCAGACAACTATCTTGAAAGTAAAATGAAACATGTAACACACAAGCTGAATTAGCAATACCTAAGATTCCTCACAATAAGCTGGCAAAGGTTTCGGATACTTCAATACAAATACTAATCTAGAATTACGGTTCTTTAAGAAAAATAAAGGGGAATGGATCTTACCCAACATCGTCACGGTAGAGCCGATTGATGAGAACATCTCCTCGGAGATTGAGAAAATATATGGCAGATGCTGCAACTGGCATTTCCTTTTCTGTAGCAATCCGTTGTTTATTAAAGACAATGATTAAGGATCTTCCCCAAAATTCACCTTCCAATTGCAAGTAGAAAAAAAAGGACAAGTGCTACTCGAAGTAGAAAATCAAATCGCTCCTAAGTTTAAGATCTAGATTTCCACAGGTCAAGCGCCGGCTTCTTGGAAGGCGGACGAGGAAGGTTTTGAGAAGGATTCTTCCCCCGGTTCTATGTGGAGTGTTTCTCTCTTCCGATTCAACAGTGGTCGATTTTGGGTTCATTCGCACATGCCGATCATGAAGGTGTGCGTTCACGAAGATATTCAGAAACTTTGGCTCCCAAATATCAATTAAGTATTTATATTAAGATTTAGAATATAAAATATATATTTTTATGAACATCATAAATTAAATATTAATTTAATAATTATTTTTTATTATAATTAATTCTTTAAATTATAATTATTCGTACTTTAAAAAAAATATACGAGAGCTATATATCAAAAAATCTTCTGAAAAATAAGATTTTTTTTTTATTTTTTGTTAGCTTTTGTTGTATTATTTTATCTCAAATACCTTAAAAAAATAAATAAATATCTATAAATATATATATATACATATTTTCTAAAAAAAAAATAATTAAAACTAATATATATATATATTGGCATCTTTGACTATTGTGTGACTTATCGTCATATATATAGGCAATAATGTCACTAATTACTAGCCACTTTTGTTAACACCACATCACCTGCTACATCACCAACTACTAGCTAACACCACCATATCGCCCACAATTACTATTTATCACCCACCGATATTTTTTATCATCGATTACAATTTGTCACATCTCATGTCATTATTGTTGTTACCACAATCTAACCATCATTTGTTGCCACCCCACCATTATCCTACTCATTGTCCACATTGTTTGCTTTAGAAACATATAAAACTAATGTTTACATCTAACACAACAAAATAATATTTTGATCCCCAAATAATTATTTGAGCAAATTGAATTCAAATATAATATTTGTAACATATTTCATGAAAAGTTGGTTGTAGCCTCTATATATAAATATCTCAATCAAACATAATACATTAATCATGATCAAACTCTTCAATATCATCCCTGGAGATGTTTGGAAGTTTCATTGGGAGTAAATCTACTTCAAAAAGCACAAGATCATCTAGACAAAAAGTTAGAAAAGTCAGGCGCACAATTATATTCATGTTTATCAAGTACAAACATGAAAGTGAAAACTCAAGAAGAATGAGAATTGGTTGTCATGACGATGGTGACTATTTAATAGCATCTATACAAACACCATCAATGACTAAAGTATCTATTTCCTACATCTACTGTTATGGAAAATATCACGTTGAGTTTGCCTTCGTAGTACTCCGATAAGGACCTAAACTTAGTCACATATTGAACAACGAGCGCAAGCAATCAAGATTCACAAATATGTTATCCAAAAACAAATAACACAGCATAAAAGAATAAAAAGCACAAAATAACTCGTACGTTTACTCAAAAAATCTCAAGATGGAGGAAAAATGGAGCCAACACTATGAATAATAATTCACTGAGCTAAAGAATGTTTATAGATTTATAACAGTACAAAATTGAGATTGCTCAATCTAGAGAAAACATGAACTCCTCTTTGATGTTATACGGAGACCTACACAAAAGCATGTAATGACAAGAGCATACTCAAGGAGCTTGAATGAGACTACTGGGTCATGATGGGATGTACTTGTTTCTGTTATATTTATATATTTTATTTGCTTATATTTTCATTTTTTTGTTATTTTAAAATTTTCATTTTATGACGCTTTATTTTTTTTTGTTATGAATGTAAATGGTCACCCAGAGAAATGTAATGAGACCTTATTGTCATTATTAGCATAGTCTGGTTAGAATTAGGATATATATATATATATATATATATATATATATTGTAAATTCTAATTTCAGGATAGTTTAATGATGTTACAAAATTTTGGCTTGAGAGCTTGCTTTGTGTGGATAGCCAAAGGAATCCTCTTTGGTGTGCATACTCGAATGCCTTGAAGGTGTGCATTTACTTCAAGAACCCATGGTATGGGTAATATTAGAGTTATCTTTGTTATTTTATTTATTTTTTATTGTAATCATAGCATTCTCTGTTAAATTTCATCTCCACTTTATTTTGCCATAATTCTCTCCCCATTTGGCCTTCAAAATATCATACGAAACACGTGCAATTCGACGTCATCTTATTTCGTTGTTCATAACTTTCTCAAACAACCACCAAATCAAACAAAAGAACATCATACAAATTTCTAACACCCAACATAATATCTTCCTAAGGTTCTGTGTCAATTTAAAATCATTTGACTCACCAAAAGTCTTCTCATAGTCATTAAAATCATATCTACAATAATATCATCATAACCCCCATCATTTTTTATATGAAAATTTACATATTTTCTTCATAATTTTTGAAATTTTTTTGACACTATTTTGAACATAAAAACCCCAATGGGTCATTTTCTGGGCCCCACTGGTCGTTGCCGCCTCCACCATCCATCGAATCGACGTGACCCATGCCACGATTGTTTGCGAACCATCAGCCCATTATTCCAAACTCGTGGATCCAAATCGGTCCTGTAAAAATCCTAGTTAATCTTGGTCAAACCTGTGGCGACCCTCACCCTTAACCCTCAATAGGTTTAGATTAAGGGTGGAGTGTCACTCTGGTTAACCCTCACTTAACATTGGATTAGGATAAACTCCACAATCCACCTGATTAGAGAAACATTAACTCAGAATAAATCAAGCAGTCACTATATAAGTAAAAATACATAGTACGAAAGCGATAAATAACATTCAAGCATCATAATGTATATAAGAAGAGAAATATAACTCAGAAAAATAGCATAGTGAAATCTGAACACACAGTCATAGGTACCTGTATTATTATATCAATTTAAGTTTAACAAAATAAATGTTCAAAATCCACTCATCCTCACAGGTAGTAAATGACTAGATATATTCTGGCCCCAACTGTTGCGCCTCTTATAAGTAAGGCTCCTCCTCGGGTGCAGGCTCCTCAAACAGCTCTAAGCCTGACATTGTCGGTTTCACAATGTAGGGCCCCAGCAAAAAAAAAAGAAAATCTGGTTAGACAAATGTCTAAGTACATTTTAAGCTGAATTTTTAATAAAGTTATATAATATCACCATTTTACCATTTACTTCTAAGCATAATGTGTAAATACGGGAGCAGTAAGCGACACAAGTAAAAAGGCAAACTATAAACTATGCTCTATAGTATAAATAAGGCAAAGAAATGAGGCTGAAGCATGCCTCGCATAACAAGTAATCAAGGAAAGGCATATAAGTGTAAATGTAACTGAATAAATGCTGGAAGAAAAATTATACATCCTAAACATGTTGGTGATCAATAAAAATAATATGCTAATTAAAAAAATGAATAACTCAGCAGTGATATATACATATAGCAGCAAGATTCTAATATATATAAAGCAATACAAAGAAATAGCTAACTGAAAAAAGAATATACTGAAACAACCACAACTACATATAAAACTATAATACATCAACTACCATACAGAAAAGAGCTACACTAGCTCGTCAAAAGAAACTGAAGATCTTAGCACGATACGGCTAGGGCTACTCCTAGCTCGATACGACTAAGCCAACAACAGTCACATATATGGCCCTAACACGATACGACTAGGGCTACTCCTAGCTCGATACGGTTAGGTCACCAACTATCATACCGAAATATTCTAGCACAGTACGGCTAGGGCAACTCCTAGCACGATACAGCTAGGGCAACATTTGGTATGATCAAAAGAACACTTAGAGGCAGCTCAATCACATCAATCCATTATCATTTCACTTATTTACTTTAATATTTTCATAAGGAATCTAAGGAGTCTCCATAATTTCCTAAAATTTTATTTATGCATCAAATGTCTTATATGATATGTTCAAAGAAAATATAAGGCACAAAATTACAAGGTATGCATAGCAATAAATAACAAGTAAGCAAGAGACTCGACTACACATGGTGATATCATTTGTTTTCTACTTAACCATTCTAACTATTCCAAATTACACAAGTTCACGATCACCATTTTCCTACTATCGAGTAATTTGGAAACTCGTCCTTATAAGTTAAAAGGATTAGAACTGATCATGTTCTAATCTAAATCAATCAGATAGATGACTATGAATTAAACAAATAAATCATACGTCCTAATTTTGTGAATTTAGACATTCTAACTAAGATCTGATCAAGATCTTCTACACCTATAGATTATGGATTAAACACAACGAGATTTTAAGTTTAATCACATAATCCAAACTGGATAAGACCTAAGTTCTAGGTTTTATATTATAAGAGATCTACTAGTTAAGGCAAATCCTATTAAGTAATCAAACTTAATAGGATGAATCTCCTATCTTAAATCTAAAGTTAAAAGAAAAACTAATCAGAATGGGTTATAAAACAAAATAATATCTAAAAACTATTAAAACTAAGGTTTCACCCATAGAATAACCCAATTTACCCAATGAATGAACACTAACCTATGATCTAGTCCTAGTCTCAGGAAAGGTCCTTAAGGTGGGGTGCTTAAGACTTAGGAAAAATTTTTGAAATTCAATTTAATGGCTTGTTTTATTTACTTATATGGTACTAATATGATTACATTATTAATCCTAGTATTATAAGATTTTAATTAAGGGTTAAAGTTGAGTAATCTCAAATTTTAAGGTAAAATGACCACTTTGCCTTCTACTTTAAGGGTCAAAAAGTCAACTTTTGATTTAGGGGTCCAAACAGAGTTTTTGCTTCTCCAACTAAATTCTTACTGTCTAACTTGAAGATAGACAGTAAGTACGTCCAATTTGGACACGAAACGACCGAGTTATGGCTAAAATAAGGCTAGGGATATTTTGGTCATTTTTCTAAATTTTAGAGTTCAAATCATAAATATTATTTCTGTGAAAATGATGGCATTGAAATTCTAAACTAGGTAGCTTCTTGAATTTTTGGATTTGAAGTTAAATTGACCTAAGTTATGGTCATTTGAAGTCCAAGGGCATTTTGGTCATTTTTCACTAAAGTCAACTCTAAATTCTAGAGTTGACTTTTTGTCCTGATGACCAAATAGGAAAACTAATACTACCACGATAATGGGGCCGCTCTCCTGAGCATTTTAAGACCCATATTGACTATGTTTCGATAATCGGGTAAAAAGTTATGGGGTCTTAAAGAGATCCTAAAATGCTACCTCGTTATACGTACCCCAAAATAAATATTTACATTATGCTATTTGAATCCTTACATTTTTCTGAGTATTTTAAGACCTATATTAGTTATGTTTGGATCATCCTACAAAAAGTTATTAAACTTTTACGATTTAATATTCAAAAATACAATTTGAATTATTTTACTATTCATTTATTCAAATTGTATTATTTTACTGTTCATTCCTAAAGTTTTTTTATATATATTTCTGATTTTTAAATTAATTATATTAATTTACTGTAGCAAAGTAATTAGTGCTAATTAATTTTTAATTAGTCTTAATTATCTATTAATATTAAATTAAATTTAATTAATTAGATTTTACTGTTCAAAAGTAATTAATTATCCTAATTACTATTTAGGATTAAATTAACAGTTAATTAATCCTTAATTAATCTCAAATTATAATTATTTAATTATGATTACTGTTCAAAAGTAATTAGTACTAATCCTAATTTAATTAATCACTAACAGTAATTAATTAGGGCTAAACAGTAACTAACATTAATTAAATTTTAATTAACTGATAGTGGGCCCCACTGACACGTGGCACTGCCAGAGGCTGCCACGTGACACTGTGGGTCCCACGGGCTGCTGACTCAGCACGGGGGACTGGATAGTGGGCCCACCTGACACGTGGCACTGTGGGTCCCATTGGCTGCTGACTCACCTCGGGTGACTGGACAGTGGGCCCACCTGACACGTGGCACGATCAGAGGCTGCCACCTGGCACTGTGGGTCCCACGAGTGCTGACTCAGCTTGGGTGACTGGGCTGTGGGCCCCACTTGACACGTGGCAGTGCCAGCGCCTGCCACGTGGCACTGTGGGCCCCACTGGGAGGCGAACCGCCGCAGGTAAACCTGGGCAGTGGACCCCACTGCCACGTGGCAGGCCCAGAGGCTGCCATGTGGCTCGGTTGGCCCCATTGGGGAAGCCGAACCGACGCGGGCTCGGGCTGTGGGCCCCCCCCACGTGACACGTGGCGTGCCCAGAGGCTGCCACGTGGCACTGGTGGCCCCACAACCGAAGCCGAAGCGATGCGAGCTGGGCGTGTGGGCCCCACGTGACACGTGGCGGGCCTATAGGCTGCCACGCTGCTGGGTGGGCCCCACCCGCGCTGTCGCGGTCCCGACCCGAGCGGGTCGGGCGCGGGCCGACCTGGCCCGGCCCGAAGCGGCGACCGTTCATCTTCCGGGGGTTCGGCGGACCGAACCCCGACCCCTTCGTGGGTCTGGTGCACCCGATCGGGTAGGTTTGAGCCCGACCGAAACGGTGGATGTGAAGATGACATCCTAATCTACCTATCATACAATTATTGCAACGATCGAACGATAAACAAGGGAAATCGGGATACCTGAAGTTCGGATCGGCGAAGGTTTCGATGGAAAAGTAGGGCTGACTTCGGGGCTTGATTCTGGCTCGATCCGGGCTCCGATCGATGTAAACTCAGAGCCTAGGGGTAGGCCGAGGTCTTATAAACTGGACGGCGACCTTGCCGAGGTCTAGATGCGACCGGATTGGCCAAAAAATGCGACGGGCCGCCGCGCGTCAAGCGGGCAGAGAGGGAGAGGACGACGCCTCCGGACCGTCGGATCTGCGCGATCGCGGACGGTCCGGATCGCGCCAGACTGCGCGACGTGGATCATGGCCGAGGGCCATTGGATCTGCCTGTGATCGGATGGTCCGGATGGATCCGTCTGATCTGACGGCGTCGTTAACTGGAGTTAACAGCGTCGTACGGCGCCGTTAATTAATTAATTAATTAAATTTTTTTTTTTTAACATTTTCAGAAAAAATTTTGAACATATTTTTCTTAGCTAATTTGGGGTCAATGAATTCAATGGCGCAATCGGATTTTCAATCCAACGAGTATTTTGATACCTCAAATTTCGGGGTATTTTTATTATTAAAATATTCGTTGAAATTTTGTTGACTTCCGATTGACATGAAAACTTCACCCCAAGCTGATTTGGGGTCAAGGAACACAATGGCGGTGTCTATTTTTCGATCGGAGGTCAATTTAAATAGGTTAATTTCTGAGGTTCTTGAAATTCTCAAAATAAAGATTTAATCCATTTGACCTCTGGTTTGGACTGGATCTTGGTAGTTGACTCCAAATGACCTAATTAGCACTTAAGATTAATTTTTAAGACTAAGATTAATTCTAATTGACTAAAGTAATAACTCGGGTTGTTACTGTAATAACCCGACGTTGTTACTGAGCCGATTAGGCCTAAACCTAATCAGATTAAGAGAAAACATAAGATTCTGATTTAAGTCAAATAAATATTAAATAAAAATATCCTCAAATGAAGCATATTAAAAGGATCATTCCACCAAAATTTGAGCACAATCTGAGTTCCAAATCGTCTTAAATAAATTCGGGAAGTTTAAACTTCTAGAGTCGATAACAGATAAAATAAAAGTTGGATTTTAAAAATTTTTGTATATTTGAGTTAAGCATTATAAAAGGACTCTATGTTTTAAGTTTCGTAATTTTTCGGGCTTCGAATTAATCGTAGCAAATTTTTAAAATTTTTCACTTAAAAATTAATATAAAATAAAATACTTGTCCAAATTCAATAATTGTTAGACGCTTACGTTTGTCTCGTCAAGACGGTCGTTTTGATACCAAATTTGTAATTTTCTAACTTCAATTAGTGTTTAATCAAAGCTTGAAAGTTTCGATCAATCGTGATCGCCCGATTGTCATCCGAGGCTCTCAAATGAATTAGGATGCTTATATTTAACTCCTCTTCTAACCTAATTTTCCCTAACCTAATCATTCTCTCCTCTTAGCCGAAATACCTCCCCCTTTTTTTTCTCCCTCTCACGCGTGAGCCGAACCCCTTCCTCTTGGCAGGAGGCCGAGAGGCGCTCGGCTCCTCCATCCCCTCTCGGCAGGAGGCCGAGCGGCTGCTGTCCTCCTTCCCCTTCTTCTCCACAGCTAGCGCGGAGCGCTCCTTCTCCTCTCCACGGCCGAGCAGCGACTCTCTCCTTCCACAAGCGAGCAGCAGCTCGCCTTCTCTTGGCAGAATGTCTTCTTCCCTCCATGGCCGAGCCTCACTTCACCTCCTCGGCCGAGCGCCAGCTGCCCTTCGTCGAGCGGCAGCAGCCCTCTCCAATCTCCGTTTGAGGTATAACCTTCAGCTTTTCTTTTGGAAAATGTGAATATATTTAATTTATCCTATTGATTACATCAACCTTAAGTGCTATGATCAATTTAACAATCTCAACAATTTTGTTATTAATTGCATTCTCAACATATTTGTGATTAGCACCTTATCTTGTAGTATTATCATGTAGTGCGTGAAATTCACGTGCATTTGCAAATGCTTAATTAGAATATAACTGATGTAATATTGGGTGTGTGCCAACAAGCATGCATCCAGGGGACTTGCAGATTATGTTGAAATAAAAAAATAAAAAAAAAATTTAAAAAAAAAATGAGTGCTATAGTTATTTAGTTAGATCTATAGGTCTTCATTGTTATTGGTGTTTCTATGTGGTGATTAGGAACTCAATAAATTTGGCAAGGGGAAATAACTGTCAATCATCAAGTAATGGACTCTCACGGGTAAAGCTTGTAGAGGGCTTGTTGTAAATTAGTAGGCTAAGGCTTGTAGTGATTTTTTGGAGAATGTAAATTTACTGATGGTGCTGATTTCATCTCAATCGGATTATAAAGAATGATGTTCAAATGTAGTTTCATAAATTCTCTATTAGGATGATTATTATCGCTCTTATATACTTAGTATATTTCATCTCGTAAATCCTTCTCTTGCATGCTATAGTTTAATCTTTTATTCTTGGAGTTTATATTGAATGAAATGGATAGAAATCATGCTAGTCTAAAGTTAGCATCACTCATCAAAAGAATTACCATTGGGTTGTATCACGGCCAATAATTATTTTTGCGATAAGGCATACAAATTCAGATTCTAATCCTTATGAATGTCATCTTTGGCTTAATCATAATTTATTTATCTTTTGTTTGCTCTTAATTTAAATTAAGTCATGGCTTGTTTGAAACCATTCACTATATCTTTTGAGATTTTCCTTACCATCTAGTAGTGTTCATTACTTTCTCAAGCTTTAATTCATAGGTTGCCTTAAACCTTTATGCATGTCTAACGGTATTGATGCTAATAATCTAAAATATTTGGGCGATAATAATCTCTTAATCCATATATAGGAATGACTACTATGTCTCCTACTAAGAAGATATGTTTCATTTAACAAGTCATTCTAAAATATGCTATAGTTAATCTCTTATCTTTAAGTTATGGGAAGTGAACTAAATAGAACCCATTCTACGCAAAAGTAAGCAACACTTGTAAAGTAGTCATCATTCAGCTGTCTTATTTAAATAATGCATGTGCTATGAACGCTGTCTCATCTCACTCCAATCAATCGCCGAGCTCCAAGTTCGAATCACAATAAAGGTACATTTTGTACTTAGAACTTTATTGAAGTTCTATTTTCTTTTAATTATATTATTTTTCTTGAGCTCTATGTACAGTGCGTACACCACTTGCATAGATCTTAGCATCATTAGGAATTGCTTATTATTTGAAAACCATGATATTAGGATATATGAGCTTTTGCTAAATCTTAGTTAAAAACTGTAAATTGTGCGGACATGGATTAGAACCTAGAGTCAAACTAAGGTGCTTCCTTAGGAATTTCACTTCACTTAGGCTCTTTCCTTAAGATTTGGATTAGACACTAAGTTAGACCTCATTCGTTGAATAAGTGATTTATTCAATGAATGAAACCTTGGTTTTATTAGTTTTTAGATTTTTCATAGTTTCATTTTAATTATTTTGTCTTTCAATTTTAGAGTAAGAATAGAGATCTATTCTATTAAGCTTGATTGTTAATAGAATAAGCCTTAATCATCAGTTCACTTGTAGATTGAACCATAGATCTTTAGCTTACCTTTGGATCATGTGATTGAACCCAAGGTTGTGGTATTCAATTCATAATCCTTAGCTTAGTAGATCTGGATCAGATCTTAGCTAAGAACGGCTCAAATCATCAATTAGGACGTGGTGATTTATTATTTAACTTATAGTCGATTTTGATTGAACTAAATTGGGACCTGATCAGTCCTGATTATTTTTAACTTATAAGGTTGTGCTTCTAAGTTGTATGACTTGGGATAGTTAGAACGACTTAATTAAACAACAATAGATATCACTTAGTATAGATTGAGTCTCTTGCTTACTTTGACTAGATTGCTTCACATACCTTGTATATTGAGCCTTATTCCTTGAGCATAATAGGAAAACTTAGGATATGGATGATACATCCTAAGTTAGTATTTAAATTGCATATCATTCAGTTTTGTCGTGTTTGCAGTGGGTAGAATATGTCATAGCTTAGTCTGCCTCTTTAATAGTAGTATTGTATAGACTGGACTCAGACCTAGCATATTTGGATGGCTAGGCTGGGGATTGATTGATTAATATTGGAGGCCCTGTATGACCTATTGGCTGGTATGGCAGTACTATGTCATAGGCTTATTGCTACTTTAGCTGAATTTTTCAGTATTATTTTATTTTTGTTTTGCCACATATTTCAGTGGTTTTATTTTCAGTATTTACTTACTTTGTCACATGTCTTAGTGGCTTTATATTGCACTTGATTGTTTTGCTTTTTGCCACATGTCTCAGTGGCTTTTTCTTTTCATTTTTTTAATTAACATATTGTATATATACACATATGTTTACTTATATATATTGACATGCTAGAATTGCATGTCTTCAATACTTATGTTTTTTTTATATACTTAGCATGTGTTAATATGATCATAATCATGTTAGGAGTGGAATTATCATAGTAGTTGCAGTTCTTTTGCTTCTAGCCTTACCTTGCTTACTTTCATATCTTGATATTTTATTTCACATACATGTTGAATGCTATAAATGGATAGTTTATAGTTATCCCTTTCTTGTAGCACCTATCTATTTTGCTTGCTTAGTAGTATCAGTAATGTTGTGATATCTTTTAATTCATGCAACTTTAATAGCTTAAATTGTACTTAGACTTATTAAAGTCTAACCAGATTTTCTTTTTTTGGCTGTTCCCTGTCATATATGTATATATGGCAGATCAGGAGTATAGGTTAGATCCAGCACTTGATGATTTAGCTGCTAACAGGATAAAGTAAAGTGCAGCTCTCTGAAGGAGACATGCTTCCATCTCCTTGGCTTGTATTTAGTAAAAATTATAATAACTATGTTTTCTTATTCTTACTATTTAGCATTTAATGTATTGTATATGAATGAATTAATGTGGACTGTGTCTGAATGTTTCTTTTCATTCTCTGCACTGCTATACTACATGTATATTCTATTAAGTCTTGCTCAGCTCTTGATTAGTATCACGAATATGTTATTAATGTAATGTCCGTGGTACTAGTGACGACCACCTCTTAACACTCATTCGATTAAGGGGCGGCTACCACAGTTACAAAACCAAACTTTGATTTCTATTCAATTAGACTTATCTAATCATTAAAGTATAACCCTGAAAGTTTGGGGTCAATCGGACCTTAATTAGGTTTATTGATTATTTTACTAATTTTAGGACCTAGAAAATTAACTAAATTAAATTGATCTCAAAATTGAAAATTTATTTTATTTTTGAACTCCTTACCCCTAAATTAGCTATGGGCAAATTTTTGATAATTTTTTAAAGTCATTTGGTCATAAATTGAATTTAATTTAATTAAGGATAATTAATTAATTAAATTAATGTAACAATCCAAGGTTGTTATCTAGCTTGAATTTAGCTTAATCGTATCGTAATTATCATTCCATTAAGTTCATCTAGTCATTAGAACCAAATCCTGAAGGTTTAGAGCAATTCGGAGTTTAATCCAATATTTTAGATTATTTTAATATTTAAATTAATTAGAAAATTGAGGTATTTATTTTGATCTCAAAATCGAAATCCGACTTCGCCGTTGTGATCGTCACCCCCAAATTAGCTAGGGGTGATGTTTTGGATGCATTTGGAAGTCGTCAGATTTTCGTGAATATTTTAATGTAATTAAATGTGTCGAAAAATAGAAAAATTAAATAATCGTCGGAATCAAATTCCGACTTCGCCGTTGAATTTCTCACCCCCGAATTAGCTAGGAGTAAATTATTGGGAATTTTCGGAGCACATTTCAAAAATCAGAATTTTTAAATAATTAGGGAAAATAAATAAGTAAATAAGGAATTTTTGAGGCCCTAATTTGTAATTTTCCCTACCTCCTAATTTTTTATTATTGATAGCCCCCAAGCAATTTGGGCTGGCCATCTTTTCCCTCACCCCTTGGCCATGCCTCATTAAGGCTCCTTCATGATAGCTCTACTCACCTCTAGCTCCCTTAGACTCATGATGGCTCCATACCTTTTCCTTCACCTTTAAATGGAGAGCTCAGTCTCCTCTCTTCCTCTTGCTGAAAGTTTCTCACCTTTCTTCTCTCTTGTTGCTCTATTGTTATACCTTGAAGAAGCTCCCTCCAAGTTCCTAAAGAAAGTAAAGGAGTTTTCATCCCTTACTCTTTCCAAAGGTTAAAGGTACCCTCTTGCTCCTCTCTTTATCTTTCTTATGATGTTATGATGTTAAAATGCAGTCTTGGAAGTCCATATGCATGTATGAAAGCCATTAAGGCTCTTAAGAACTCACAAAAATATGCTCTATTTTTCGTCTATTCTGCATACCCTTGTATTCATCATCATTTTTAGTATAGCTAGGATGCTCCATTCGTACTGATTTTGGTATCGATGGAAAGGTATCAGAAATATATTTCCATTGATATATGGCACCGCTCATGAAACTCTTTGGGTTGAGAGTAATTAAGCTCGAAAAATGGCCCTCACGGGTTTCGCACTGGCGAAATCACCGTATAGCGCTACAGCGCGCTGTAGGGCGATGCAGCGGGCTACCGCGGGCTGCAGCGGACATGAAAACTTAGGGAAAATGCTAATAGAACTAATTGAATAGTAGATTGCGAAATGAACCGCTACAGCGGTCTGCAGTGGCATTTCGCGAAACTTATGGAAACGACCAATAAAACTAATTGAACAGTGATTTGCAAAATGAGTCGCTCCAGTGCGCGGTAGCACGTTGCAGCGGACCATAGCAAAAATATTTTCGGAACCTTAGAAAATGCGAATATAATTTAATTGAACAATTATTTCAAAAATGGGTCGCTACAGCGCACAGTCGCGCACTGCAGCGAACCATAGCGGAAATATTTCAGAACTTAGGAAATGATAAAATAAATTAATTGAACAGTGGTATTTGCAAAGCAGGCTACAATGGGTTACAGTGGGTTTCAGCGGATTGCAGCGGCCTGCAGCGAGCCACGGCGCATTGGCGCTACCGCGCGCTGCCGTGCGGAAAGCGCTACAGCACGCTGCAGCGCCCAAATTTGCAAAATTTCCAGAATTTTCCAGAAACTGCCCAGATTTTGTAAAACTGCCCAGTCTTTAGCTGAAATGGCCAAAACTCAACTGTTTTGATATTTTGTTAAAATCAAGCATTGCATAAATTAATATGTTGAAATTTAGTTTGTAGCATTGTCATAACTATCAAGTGCCTATAACTTAGTATGTGCCTTAGATGTACTATGCCAAAGAACAAGTATTAGAATCTTAATTATTTGTATTAATTAGATTTAATCATAACAACTAAATGTTATGAAACTTAGATCTTTTAGAATTATGATTAAATGCTAATTTCTTTGGTTTGATTTAGATTTTGATTAGCAATAATCACCTTTTATTTTATGTTACCTTTTCATTTATATATGTTCATGAACTTAGGGTGTATATTAGAGAACCTTAACATTTATTTGAATACTTAAATGTGATTACATAAACTCAAGAACCTTGATAACTTGATTAAGTAAATGATACTTAATCCAAACTTAATTTGACATCAATAACACACAAATAATACATTAATTTGTCATTGACCCTTAAAGTAACCATTGGTCTTAATAATAGAAAGGTTAGGGGTTAAATCCTAACTGGTCTTGATTAAGAACAAATCTTAATCACTTAATGAATTAACTCGATTATAAGACAATTCAATTAATATTATTCCAATAATGCATATGATTTAATATTAACCTTAAATCATTGAATTAGAAGTATTAAGGATAATATTAAAAATGTGTGACTTAATCATCTGAATCTAAACTTTAGATTCTTGATTTTCTCTTATGCAAGACTATTAGCATAGAATGGATAATAAAATTGTAATGATTTATGCAATGATCTAACTCTAATAAGATCCCTGATTTTATCCTATAATCTTAGAATAGAAAAGGATCAAATGAATTTCAATCATTTGATCTGACCACTTGAATGTTAACTTAAGAAGTAGAAGCGTGAGATCTCAAGAGTCTTGCGTTAGGATCATTATGAAAATGTATAAAAGCCTTACTTAATGATACCTTGAGGTAGAGAGAGCTGTTGCAACTTATTGAGGTAGAAGCCTAGATGATCATTCATAGCCTTAGAAGTGAACTTGATACCTTGTGGTAGGAATCACCTGAAGTAATATAATATGACTTATTCATTGTGGTAGCAACCTATATTGAGTGATCTTTTGATTACATCCTTCCTTATATAGGATACACCTATTTAGGGTAAGGATTATTTAGCTTTGATAACTCTTTGTCGATTAAATAGAATCTTCTGAACTCAGATTATTGGTTGGGTACAGTAGGGTATACCCATATTACTGGATTATTTCAGTAGTGTTCAGGATTGGTAGATTCACTCCACTGTGGACTTATGACCAAGTGCTATCCTGCGGGATTAGCCGAATACAGTCCCGTTAGAATAAATCTTTCAAGACTAAGAGTGTTATAATTAGTGAATAAGATCCTTAGTTTAAAATATAAACTGCAAACGGGTTCTGCCTCCTATAGTAGTGCGTTTTGATAAGTGCAGTTTAAGCAAACTAAGTGTCTTAAGTCACTTTACGTAGATCACTAAGTATGCTTGTGGTTAGGTCATTTAACAACTTAGCTTGATACATAAACTGTGACCGGATTCTGCCTCCCATCGTAATACGCTTCGATAAGTGCAGTTTTAAACAAGCTAAGTATTAAATCCACCTCTCTTGGAAATATACTACTATGCGTATACAATCATCCCAGCTAGTGATTTTAAGTAAATTATCAACTTTAAGCAATTATCAATCTAGAATCTTAGGAGTCAGAATCCTTTTAGCAGGATTCTGCATAATAGAGACTTTGGATTCATTATCCAATTTTAAAGTATTTTTTGGATTTATCTCATGTAGTTTAGAAGCATGATCATGAGCATAAGCATGATGTGTGAATATCAGAATGATGTATGAGAATCAGAATAATGTATAAGTATTAGTGATGATCTATGAGTTATGGAATGTTGCATACATTGATGGGGGAATTTCTGAATGCATCAGTGTCATCAATAAATAGTATTCCCAACATGGTGTATGTATACATTAGACCGTACTGCTCATAATAGTTCAGTGATATTTTGGTAGCATATCAGTAGCATACCGTATTGTGGCATTTTCAAATGCACAGTTTCAGTGGCATACAGCATAATTGTATATATGATTATTCAGTTTCAGATTCAGTACTGTTTTGATTTATTTGCAATATTCAGTTACAGTTCGGTTTTACTTTACACTGCTTCAGTTTTGTACAGTTTTAGACAAATTTGTACTTTCAGTTACCTTTACAGTTTTTTTGCAGATTTACTCGCATTATGTAAATATTAAATAAATAATTAGAGCGGTTAGATTAGTTTCGATGTGTGAGGTACTTTTGGGATTCGGCAATTTGCTAGATCCTGAACAGTATTTTGAGACAGGTCAGGAGGATACTCTGGAGATTCAGGAGGAGCCCGTGGAGCACTAGTGGACTCTCCTCTAGATTTATTTTCTACTTAGTATTTTCAGTCCAGTTCTATGTCTATTTCAGTAAACTGTTTGTAATAATTTTGGATGTATTTTCTTTTCTTTTCTGAGACGAATATTTTCTACAGCTTCTGTGATGAATGATTCTGGATGTTTGCTTTAAACTTCTGCACTTTGTTTTTATACTAATTATACTTAGTATTGTGATATGATCAGCATGCTGGAAATGCTGATATTTCATACATATCTTGGATTCTTATCGTATTCTAAATCCAATGTATGTATTTGCTTAATACTTATGATAAGGATACTACTCTTATCTTAAGTTTTAGCTCTCAACCCCATGTGAGGTTGAGTCAGCAGCCCTTCAGGTGGGCTTAATTTTCAGCCATTTTGGGGAGACGGGGTAATATTCCCCGAGTGGTGCACCGTTCCGCCGCTGATATGATTGTACTTAATCCTTTTGCGCGCGGCGACAGGGCGTGGTGCTACAATTAATTACTTCAATTTTGTTTAAATTCTAACGGGTCGACGAATTCCTTAAATCCTGACAACTCCGTATTTCTAATATCATGATCGGGCAACCTCCGTCTTTCTGTCACGATCTTATTCGCATTTAATAGTTATGCATGAGTGCATTAGGACCATAGTGATGTTTCGTTCGATACATTGGACAACTACGGACACACCTGTTAGTATGGATCATCTCCCTCGCTCAAACGACCTTGACATCGCTTACCCATTTGTAACATTGATGCCAAAGTTATCCCCTACTCATCGCACCACGTCATGAACATCGTTACAATCCCATTCATGGTAGGGCACTCGCAATGGGCCATGAGGCCTAGTTGAAGCTATTTTCTCATTATGCATTCACATTAATTTCTCTGATCTCCTCCGCATCTCCAATCGCTTCTCCCGTCAGCAAATTGAACCTCCCGGCAATCTCCCTAGCTAATCTGTGGGTGTGGTCCAGTGTTCAGAACCTTAGTGAGGTGCAGACGATCGCAGAAGCTTTTAGAGCAGCTCCTTTGCTCATAATTAGCTACTGTTAACAAGAACCTCCTATCCAAGTACCCATCCATTCCCCATTGAGTCATATAGGCATAATGCTTAATGAATTAACATATATAATTTGTGTTATGTGATGCTATGAGATTCCATTATGACTTAGCCATCAGATGGAAAGGAATTGAGATTGATGAGCTTAGTCCAAACAGTGAGGACTTGTTGTCTGGATAGAGCCAATGACAAGTGGATGTGAAATCCTTCCACTATAATTAAGAGCTTTAGATCCATCCCATTTCATCCAAATTTGCATGCCTTAGCCTATTGAATTATTGGATGAACCCCTGAGCCTTGGGCTAAGCCTCATCCGATCATATTGATCGATGGGGATGTAGCACTGCATAGTGCTGGAGCCCGTGTAGGGACCCATTGATTCAAGCGTCCTCAAGGCGAGCAAGCAGGGGCTTCGCTCTACCTCATCGCCTTAATAGTGTTAGTATCGAGAGATTGTCAAGTAGTGGCTTCTGCGGGGAGTATTAGCTCACTATAGTAAACCATAAATTTTGTGAATAGGGTTGTTTAGGGCGAGTAGAATTTCGACACTTTCAGCCTCCCCGCATAGGGCTTCAATGTGCAATCAACGAGTGTAACATCCCAAACTCTTAATTACAAATGTATTGTCCACTTTGTCCTGAAAGACCTCACAATTTTTCTCTTATAAGATAACTTCCCAGCAGGTCACATATCCTAGGAGTGCTCCCACATGAGCACACTTAACCTTGAAGTTCTTATCAGGAACTCTATCGCTATCTGAAAATACGCCTTAATATTTAAGAGTTTAACTTATTACTACTTAAGTTAACTTTTATAATCTCCCCAACCTAAGTAACTGATTTCCTCATCAGTATTTACACACAGATCTAAGAACTATTCATTAGGTAGATAGGACTAGAGGTAGCCCCTAATGGCTCAACCATAATTATGTAGCACCTTAACCATCATGAGTTTAAGAGGCTGCTCATATAAAGTGGTATTTTGCTCTATATAATATTTAGCTCCTATCTGACACCCTATGACCTTCTCTAATATTATTTGTAACATTCCAAATTATTAAACACCAAGGTATTATCCATTTTATCTTGAAAAGCTTCACAATTAAGCACCAACTAAGTTGGTGCTTAAACATCTATTTAGTTAGTTTTTACAATTAGATGGTTTTTGTAATTGAACTAAGTTTGATTAGCAATAATACTACTATTATAAAAATTTAGATATCAACTTAGTTGGTACTTAAACCAACTCTTAAACATCTACTTAGTTTAATTAATGTTAGTCATGATTGAATATTTTGACTTGATTTACTATATGTATCACAGCTCAATTTTACATTCTGTTTAATTAACATACATTCAATTAATCATGTACATGTTAGAATGCTCTTTTCAGTGGTTATATATATATATATATATATATATATATATTACTTAATTTTGTTGCAGCTTTTGTCTTGAGGTATATTTTTTATATACTTTATTTTGATAAGTTATAAATGCCTTTATTTATAGTTTTTCATTTCTTTTGTAGCTTATTGCTTCTTAGTTTATTTTATTTTTATTAAGTTTAAATGTGATATCTTAAAAAATATAAAATTTATTAAATCAGCTTAAAATATACTTAAATAATTGTCTAACATAAGATTTTTATTTTTTTGGTTGGAGCTCTGGCATGTAAAAACTAACATATTAGATTTAAAGCTTTTTTGTGAAGCTAGCTGTAATGACCCCAATATTGATTCATGCAAAAGCTAATTCAATTTAAATGCACATTTGTTATCTATATGTGTAATAATAATTTTGAAAAATAATAAAGTAAATTAATTTTTTTTTTATATAAAATGTTCATTTAATTATGATACATAACGTAATATTTTTAATACAAATTTATAAGGAAATAAAAGTGATGATACTCTTAAGATAAAAATTACTATATTATATTATTTTTTTCTTTTCATTTCCATTAAAATTTGACTAAATTTATAAATTTTATGTAATTATAAAGAATTACAAAATTTATGATAATCTAATTTTCTTATAAATATTTCATAAGAGTTAAAGAGCTAAAATAAAAATTAATAAAATGTTATTAGTTCTACAAGAAAAAAATACATAATCAATATTTGCTTACACTTAGGCTATGTTTATTTTTGTATAAATTTATTAAGAAATATATGCTATTATAACAAAGATTTATAATAATATCAAAAAATTGATTAGAAGGAAAAACTCAATATATATTATAAATTGAGAATTTTGAAAAAATAAAAAAAATTAATTAGATAAATATACATGAAATGTACATTTATTTATAGTTCCATATTATTATTATGTATTACTTAATCTTATAAATAAATAATGAATATAGAAAAATAATATGATTCTTTTAAAAATAATATTTGAAGATATTATTATATTTGTGAGTATTACATTTGAGATTACTATATTAAGAATATTAATATATTATATTAGAAGATATTACTATATTTATGATTACTATATTAAGAATATTACTATATTATTTATTGATATATTTGTGATATACTTTGTAAATATAAGTATTATTCAATACTAAAATTATTTTTTTTTCTATTTAGAATTTTTGCTTAAAAAAAAGTCACTCATATGCAAATAAATTGCACTAATCATGCATTACAATTTCACAAAATTGAAAGTATTAAAGTCACTATAAGTAAATCTCATATATAAATAAATAAATAAATAAATAAATAAATAAATATATATATATATATATATATATATATATATATATATATATATGAAAAATTACTAAAACTCAAAAAAAATATTTAAAACTAAGAGAAACTTTTATTTTTTTTTATTTTTATTTTTGCAAAAGCACACACAAAATATATTGTAATAATTATATGTTTTTACATTTTTTGTAAGATGATAATATCTTTTATAAATAATAAATAAATAAATAAATAAATATATATATATATATATTTACAAGTTGTTTATTAAAAACATTTAACATTTTCCTATTAAAAAGATTTGCCCAAATATATCATATAATATGTTTATTGTGTAACAAGGGGCTGCCAAACGAGCGACCAATACGAAGTCAAAACAAAATCCCAGTCTGTTTCTTCAAACTTCGTCATTACCAGGAGGCGATCTCAGCAACTCTGTAAGAAAGCCGTCTCGTTGGCTCGATTCTCACACCCACCGCCGTTTCTCAACTGCCAACTGGGTGGATTCCATGGGATTATTTCGCAGGATCAGCACAATCCTAGGGTTCGTGAAAGAAGACGTTCATGCCGCTGTGGAAGAGGACGAGGGCAAGGCCAGCGACAGCGAGCCGCGCCAGCCTGCTCGAGGATTTAGTGTGCAGGTTCCCGTCGCAGTTGAGAGGCAAAGCTTAGGTCCCGTCATCATCCCCTGCAGGATAGGCGAAGGTGGAGTCCAGGTACTTTTTTCCTCCCCTCTCTTCTTCGGATTGCCAGCAAAGGTTTCTTGTTTTTCATCCACTCGGCTTCTCCTCTGTTATAATATCCCCATTTTGCATAGAAAGACAAAGTCTTTCCATTGGCTTATTGCGTGAGTGAATTCATGGACGATTTCATGTTAATCGAGTGCTGTTTGTAAAAACCGGGGATGAACTAAAATTTATATAGATATCAATTTATAAGGTATTGTTCCTTCAAAAGTATCTTCTTAATTTCTTAGTTCGTTTGCCCAATTATTGTGACGTGAAGATTATGCCTTGGAAGTGTCTTTCTTTATTCACTGCAAGATCAAAGGTTGCGCTGGGGTATTCTGTGTTTGGTCTCTTTTAAAGTTCTGCTATGCTTGTTTATTTTATTTGCTTAATATTGCAGAACTTGAAGGTATTGGTATTGTCAGTTTCTTGAACAGATCTTTTTGGTTAGTTCAGTTGATTTGTTAAAATTTAAAAAGAATTATTTGGTTAGTTCATTATTTTTCCTACATAGAGCATTTCATCATGCTTCTTGGATGCAGCGGCAGCATTTAAAAAACATACAATAAATTTCCTTATTGAATCCTATCATACAAATGCAGCTCGTCACGATGTTTTGAGTTTTAAAAAAAGTCCTGTTGCACTCAAAATTCTTAATTGATCTCCGTTGTGCATGTGGTGTAATGATACAAAGGCTTGATTACTAGACGCTGCTACTCCAGTGTTTGAGGTAAGATAGTGCATTGCTTCACAATTGTATCTCATCATCTAGATTACCATGTGTGGTTTATAAGAACCAGTGCATTGCTTTACAATTGATGATTCTTTTTGCCAAGAGAAAGAGCTATCGTTTAAAGGGTCATGTCCTTTCATTCATTATTCAATGTTTAGCTGCCACACCATCGATAGAATTTGTCCATTTTTTGGGATGATAGGTTACTTGATTACACAGCTTGATTACTCAATTGGTTACTTATGACTTCCTAAATTTTTCCTGGTTATTCAAGTGCTGACAGAATTTCATTATTTTTCCTACACTCATCATGTTTCTTACTAACAAAACACAATACGAATGAAAAAAGAGAAAGATCATTCAAATACTAGGTCATTCTTTGCCTCCATTGCTACTACTGGTTTATTGATTTTTGATATATCTTCTAGAGTGCTTTTAAAATCTTTTGTGATAAGGGATTTCCATCAGAATGATGTTATTTTTTGTATTCCTGTTTTCACACGTTTTATCAAAACATGGAAATTTTCCAATATTGAAAGGAAGCCAATTAAAAAAAGGGAAGCTCCCATTTATCCCTTTTAGCAATGGCAAGTGTATCTTTACTGCCAGGTTGAGTGGGCTATAATCCTTTTTTCAATTTACTGATATGATTATCTATGATTTATGCTTGCAATCTTGATGTCTTACCTCTTTATTTATCTTTGAGCAATGTTTTTCAAAAGTACTAAAAGTTAAGCATGTACTATACTCATAATCTTAGTCTTCCTCCAGATGCTTTTTCATGGCCTCATTCATTTTTGTAGAGGTCATTTCATTATAATGCATTTAATTCTTTAGACAATTAATGCCTAATTTGTTAACCTTATTCTCATTATTATTTTTTCTTAAGTTTGTATATAATTTCAAATTGTCCTCTCCAATCTAATGCGATGTCTCAACGTTAGCTTTTTACTTGCCAATCAAAATTTTTTTTAAATGCTTTATTTTGGCTCAGTTTTTCATTATTTTCCATAGCTTAAATTACCATAAGCTCCTACTTTGAACACTCATGTTCCTTCTACAATGATGGAGATAGAGGGTCACCCTAAGAAATTCAATACTAGACAAAAGTTGAAGATGGCCCTATCTCAATGATTGCAATCTCTTCATGAACATTTCTTACTTTCTTTCTAGTTGTTTCAAAAGAATTGGGGTCATCCATTGGCTGCATTCCCTCAATTTCAGTTCTTTTTTGTGCCCTTATCTCTAGGGACAACATACTTCTTGTTATTTGAAAACCTATTCAACTTTAGGAGTTTTCTTCCTCATTATAAGACTAACATTCTTAACATGTGTACTCACTGCTCAGAGTATTAAGTGGGGTTGAACTGTGCTTTAATGAACTTAGCTTATGTTTGTGTTCAGTTCATCAACAAAAAATCTAGCTTGAACTTGACTCGAGTTTGTATTCAAACAAGAATTATGAGTTTGTTCTCAGCTTATTTATGGTTGAGTCGTTATCAAGTCAAACATGAATTTAAATATTATATAGAATTTATTATAAATACTTTTTATAATTTTAATAGAAAATCTTGCAGACATAGCACCCAAATCTTTATAATAATTTTTCTAGCATTGAAATTTTTATATTTACAAAAATTTGTTTTCATCTTATATTTTCTAAAATGTATGAAAGCTCATATTTGCATATAATTTTAAAAGTCAAAGATAGATAGAATAATGATGCTTTATATATATAGATTTATATTGACATTTTGGGGGCTTTATTTGTAAATTTTAAAGATTTCGGCGTTATGCAAGTAAATATTTTTGAAACCTAGTTTTAGAAATATTGTTTTTGCTTAGATACTCCGAAACTTCTTCAAATCAGCTTGTGGCGCTAACATTATTTGCTGCCAATCTCATCGGTAAAAATAAACTTATTCTAGTATAGTGTATTTGAAACTGTAACATTTGTGTCATGTTTTAAGACATTATTGAACTAAACATTGTTTTATGCTATGCTTCTTGGGTGCTAAACTAAAGTTCCTAACAAATATATATGTGCTCCAATTATAAAATCAAAATGTTCATCACGTTACCTAAAGTTTTACTCAATTTTTATTGATTAATTAATTCTCTTGAAAACTTGGATTGTGCCACTTTTGTTGAACCTAGTTTTGCTTATATGCATTTTTATAATGAAATAAATTGCAATTTAATAATGGTAATTGAACATTTAGTCAATGTTGGGGTTTAACAATGCAATTATCATGATTAAGTCTAGTACATCCGAAGATAATATTAATTGTAATTTCATTTGATGGATATGTAAAATTGAAGTTTGGATTGTTTTAGAAAAAATGAAGAGTAAACAAGCAATAGGTTTGGATGGTATCTTATTTGATACATGAAAATGATTGAACAGGGATGGAGTTTCATGTCGCACAAAATATTTAATTTAATTTAAATATTTAAAAAGTGTCAAATGTGTTTAGGAGTTTTGTGATATCTATTTATCATAACATAGGTAATGTGTTGGATTGCGCAAATTATAGTGGAATTAGTTTAATGATCCAAACTTTAAAACTTTAGAAGAGTGATCATGAAGACCGATTATGGATGCCATACAACATTTGCTAAGAGATTTAAATATCTTCTTTTAATTTCATAAATTTGCTAAGGGATTTAAATATTTTCTTATAATTTTATCAATTTTGAAAGGCATATGATAAGTACGAGAGAATGTTATGGAGAATTGCCTTAGAATCTTAAGAATTTTGTCTTGCAGATCCAAAATGGAATATATGGAGTACAAATTTAATCAAATATAAGTTATATATTTGAGGATAATTGACATTCATAGATCTTATTCAATTTGTACAAAAGGTTTCATATTTTTTCTAGAGTGCTTAGAATAGGCTGTGCTATATTTAGTGCTTTCTGAGAGTAAACCTAAATTTATCAGATTTCAAAGAGTAATTGAACTAACGCTGATATTGAATAAATGTGAACTCATCAAAACTTTTGTCTGGATGGACACACTAGATTTTACTGGGAGAATGAAAGATATAATGAGAATTTTTTTTTTTCTTTAAATTTTTATTAGTCTATCAACTCAGTTAAATTGTGGTGCACCAAGAATGGAGTTATAAAATCCTGTATATTTATGATATTCTAGCCTTTGGTATTACTGTCCAAAACATTCTGGGCTCCTGCAATGTTTGTGATTAAATTTCTGCTTAATGCTTTCCTCTCAATCCCCACTTGAAACCATTCCATATCTAATTTATGCGGTTTCCTTGCAA
The DNA here is from genome assembly GCA_016760335.1 of Gastrodia elata. Classification (NCBI taxonomy): domain Eukaryota; kingdom Viridiplantae; phylum Streptophyta; class Magnoliopsida; order Asparagales; family Orchidaceae; genus Gastrodia; species Gastrodia elata. Next base: position 19,938,052 of record CM028681.1, read on the forward strand.
TTTTATACCAATTTGATGTTACTTTCTTAGTTAGTATTCAATAAAATAATAAATGCTTTTGTTTCGTCTTAAAGGCCATTATGGTGGGGTTTGGTTGTTGTATTTGGGAGGATTTGCTAAATGGATGGAGATGGTGCTCAAAAACTGAAAGGGTTGCCATATGCATTATCCAAAGCTGGGAGAAAAGATCGGAAAAGCGTTGATATGAAAAATGCTGGGACATTGGATATGCTAACAATATAAGAATTAGGAAAATACAAAGAATTGAATGTTCATAGAGGAAAAATGTGTTTGATTTAAAATTGGTTTAGTGCATACCTTTCTGTTATAATAATTACAATCGAGATGTATCTTTTAGCTCTTTTCATGGTGTATGTTACGTCATACCTCACTGTATTTATGTTTTGGTGTCTTGTAGCCTTTGTCAATGGAATCAAATTTACAGTCTCACAAACATCACATGAAACATGAAGGACTTCTAGTTTTATTTATTTCTTTTGAATTGTATCTTTCATTTAGTTTTGTATTTTGTATTTTGCATTCTATGTTGTATGGTTAAGTGCAGTAACCAATGAGGATATCTATGCTTTGTAATATGATTTTTTAACAAACTTATCCAGCCATTAGATTTGAGTCAAAAGTTTGAGAGAGCTATAGTCATATTTTAAATATTGATCAGCATAGTTCTTATAGTATGTACCATGATTTGTGTGCTTTTTTGATTGAACGGATGCATAGAGCCCTTAGTTGCATTTGAGTTGTTGGGCATTGCATGTGCATGCTTTGATAAATTCATCTAGTGGTGGTTTTGTTGAGTTTGAGTGAGTCTGTGTAAACTTGATATAAAAAAACTCATCAACTTTGAATCGGGCTAGCTTTAGGGTTTAGGGTTTGAGTCGAGCTAGCTTCAATTTGAGTTGACAATACTTGATTGTGGATTTACTTTTAAGCCCAATTAATAAAAGTTTACTAATTATATAAAATAATTTTTAAATATCAATGATGATTGCTGTTTATATAATATGTTCAATTTTTTTTTAAATTCTGCATGAATCTATATATATATATATATATATATATATATATATAGGAATTTGTACATATCGAAATTTTAATATATTCAAATCAATCAAGTCTATTTTGATTTGGTTTGAGCTATGTTAGTTGCCATATTGATGTCAAACCATTTAAAATACAGGAAATAATCAATTGAGCTTTGTGCAATCTTCTAGAACATAAAGTTGAGGTTTATGGGAGTGCATTAATATTGTGCAGTGCCTTACTAATCTTATGTGATCTGAGCGTGTGCTTTTCTCCATTGGATCAACCAATGTTTGTAGGAAAGGTCTGATTTATGTAACTTGTGAGGACATTTTCCTTAGTGTTTTTTGGTTTAGCAATTTTGTATCTTCTTTACCTAGTGGAATTTATAATAAGATTGTATTTTTTGTTGTAATCACCTTTGCTTGGGTAATGAAATACTTTTATTCTCTTTCAAATATGCCTTCTTGATTGTGCCTATTTGAGTGTTGAGCAAGGTTAAGGTTAATTTTAATAAATTAATCTTCTTGTTTAATTGTAAGACTTGTGTTTGCATTGTTATGGTAACATTTTTCCTTCTATCTTTTTCATCTTTATATGTTGTTATCTGCCTTTTGAGATTGTGCTAAAGTTACAACTGACAAACTATTTGGTGCTATATCTTTATGTTGTGAAATTTAACTTATTCTTTTTTGGTACAAATCATATCACAAGATTTCACTATATTAATTTCACTACTATAACAACAACAACACCATTCTTTAATTCCACTAGGTGGGGTTAGCTACATGAATTCTTTTTTACTATTGTGCACGATCAAATAGAAGCCCCTCCTTAAGTTCCAAATAGAGGTCCTTTCTAATGTATCTTTTCCCTATTTTTTTGGTCATTCTCTTTCTTGTTTGACATGAACAAAATTCTATATCCAAGTCAACGTTCTCTAATCTTATCTACTATTGGAGAATAGTAGGCTCACTCTTTAGCTTTGATGAATTTCTCCCTTACGGGCCTTTCTCTTTCTTTTGATGCTTTGAAAGAGATGAGATGAGAGTCGAATAATGATCTTTCTCTATAGTTACTAATTTGAATTTTAAAAATTGCTCTCTGGCCTAGCCATGAATAAACTAATTTCTCACTCTATCCTTAACAATTATACCCACTCATCCACTTAGCATCCTCATTTATGTAACACTTATTTTATTAATAAGTTTTTTTTTGTTAGTCAACATGCTGCCCCTTACAATATAGTCGATCATATAATTGCTCTATTTATTTTTTATTTTTTTATTTTGAGTAAAATTTTTTAATGCATAGCACTCCAAAAGCCCTCCATTTTATCTGATCTGCTTGGATTCTATTGATCATATCACTCTTTTTCACCATTATTTTTATTAAAATTTCACTAGTATATTTAATTTTACTAAATTATTTGAATTTTTATTGGAGAATGCATAATTAATTTAATTTGTTTTCAATTGATTGCTAATTCATTTCTTCTATTTAAATGTGTATTTGCATCATATTTTTTGTCATGTTGCATCCAAAAATCCCACCTTTGTACAATTTACCTTTATTTGTCATTAGAGTTTTAGTCTAAACAAGCATAATCTTAGAAGCGATAAATAATATAAATGCATCCCAGCATATTTTGGATTACTTCTTGGCGACTTCATCAAATAATTTGTCGAATTTTAGCTATCAAACCAAAATGAGTAATGATATTAAAGATGTCATGGTTGAATGAGAGAATTAGAAGCTGATCGAGTTTATATCTGTGAACATGATATGATTTTTGATTATCTTTATCAGCCAAGCCCCTCAAATCACATCTCAAGGAGAAGGATTAAAGTAATTTTTGAGTTGTTAATGAAGATGTTTTGGCAATTATCGATGTCACCATTATGATACCTATGTGGACATTATTAAAAAATAACTAGATTTTCCAACATTTCATGGGAAAATTGATTCAAAAAATTTTTACTGGTTTTTTGTTGGACAATTCATGTCATATAAGCATTAAATGAATGCTGATTTGAAATTAGCTTGTCAAGCTAAGATCTATTGTTTGGGCATAAAGATGTTGGGAGATCCATTAGGAATGAATATAAAATTACTTGGCTAGGCTAGACAAGGAGATTTTGAAGGAATACTTGCATTGTCTTACAGGGATGGCTTGTTAGATGAGTATAGCTCTTTGAAACGTGATTTAGTTTAAAGAGATATTACCTTTCTTTGGGATTATGGGTATCCTAAAATTTTAACTTTGATTTTGCTTGAGTCTGTCTCATCAAGTTAGAAATGGCTTTTCATTAGGTTTCATTATAAAGGTAGACATAGGCATAAACCTGGGGAGCCACTAAACCTATTATCTCTTTTGAGGTGAGTGTGGGTTTTACAAATTCAAGCTCAAAATATGTAGTACTTATTTTAATTTACAAACATTTTGTCTTTATTTTACAAATATCAAGTACTATTTTTGTAGTAATGAAAATTTAGTTTAAAGTTCTGCAAATAATAAAGTTTTGGTGTTATGCATATATAATATAGAAGATTTCATTGTTTGTAAATTCAATTAAATATCAATATAATCATGTAAATTTTCTTAAAATAATTCTCATATAGATTTGCTTTGCGTAGTCCCAAGTTAAACTTATTGGACCAAACTCTGGGTTTGGGTTTGCTATAGTAGTTTTCGGACCCAATCAAATATGAGCCATTTCTTGGTTTGCCTACTAGGGCCTTGAATTTTTGCATATAATTAAATTTTATATAAACAAGAAACTCAATTTTTGTGTAGTACAGCAGTGTGTTAAGTCACATAGATCCACCCACTGTATCCAAAACTATTTACAGGAATACATACGATAATATTATGTCTTCTACTAATTGAAAAGTAGCATCCAAATCTTGTTTCAAATATTATGAGATTGAATATGCACAGGTATTTAGCAGAAGTCCTACAACTAGAGATAGAACGAGAGGGTGAGATGACAAGTCTGTCTATATGCATGACTTTTATGGAGATATTAGCATGTCTAAGGATGCACAAAACTCTTTGCTTTCCAGGTGTTGTATTATTGCCGTTCTCATGGTTGACTATGAGAAAGAAAACAAACTATTATCTTCCAATGTAATTAGTGCACAGAAACAGAATATGCATGCTTATTTAGTAGGATTTGTGTGCAAGGCATGTTAAAATATGCGTCCAATCATTTGGACTCGGAACTCTAGTTATCTTTGCAGCCTTATATATAATTTGAGAAGATAAATCCATAATTTTAGCATCATAAGTATGGTCATTGCCCATTTAATTAACACAGTATACTAAGAGTAAGTGAATAACTTCCACATCAATTCAAAGATAGCTTGTTTAAATATCACCTAGATATCATGCAAGTATCCCATTAGAAGGCCTTAAATTGAAGCAGTTATTGAATTGTGATGACGAGTGGCAGGCCTAAGATTCAGTTGTTCATTAGAGATTGATCCACAATAATTTAATAAATGCTTAAATAATTTTGCACTTAATTAAAACTTAAATTGTATAGTAAATTTTGTATAATTATTAATATATTTGTTTATAAATGTTTATAATAACATAATCTAATATAAATGTATTTTAGCATATTATTTTATATAATTGAGCTTAGCAATTGTGCTGGCATTCTTTCATCGACATTTAGTTTCACATATTTGGGAGAGGTTAAATAAATCTATATTTTGATATAAAAAATTTATCCTACTTTAGTACCACATTTTGGAGGATGATAAGCAAACTTTTATTTTTATTCCTCTATAAATGACTCTAAGAAAAAGTAGGCCTGGTTTGCCAGTTTGATTAACTAATCAGCAATCATTTGATCAATTATGGTGTAATCAATGCCAATTTTAGGAGCACAATAGATTGGTTCAACCTCTCAATTTAGTTTGGTTTTCAAAATCATGATTAGAAGTCATACACATGAAAGTAGTATAAAACGAATGCCAGATATTAATGTGCATGACAATGTGTAGTTTGACAATGTGGGTTTGACAATGTGCATGATATTTATGGAGATATTAGTGAGTCTAGAGATGTTGAGAGCTCATTTCATGTTGTGCATTGTATGTTTCCATTCCTAAAGTTTGAAGATGAGTGAAATCTTTCCAACACATTATGATTCGGGAGTATTGTCCAACCTGGCTACTATAGTAGTTGTATCGATATAATGTCCAAATTATAATTTGATCATACAACCCAAAGCTTTATATGATAACCTAGGTAGAAAAGACCATAATTCAGTATCTTTGTTTTGTTTGTGCCCATTTAGCTGGGTTCATGCATTAAGATTTTAAATTGTTGTCTCTCCTATAATATTGCTTATGTTACTTACGATTGACTACAACTATTTTGCTTTGTAGTCACTATTATTGTAAGGTTAAATTTTTGTGATTTTCAAAATCATCATTAAAAGCATTGCACATAATAGTAGCAAAAGAAGAGTGCCATATTAATGAGTTCGACAACATGCATGATTTATGGAGATATTAATGTCTAAAGATGCATAGAACTCATTACATGTTGTGCATTGTATGGTGTTACCAGTCCTAAAGTTGATGATGAGTGAAAGAAACTACCATCTTTCCAATGTATTTTATGATTGGGGATTATTGTCCAACCTAACTATATATTGTAGTTGTATTAATATAATGCCCAAATTTTAATTTGATCATACGACCTCAAACTTTGAATCACATCCAAAGTTTTATATGATATCCTTGGAAGAGAAGACAACAATTTCAGTATCCTAACTTTTTCTTGTGCAGCTAGTTTCATCCATTAACATGATTTAATATTCTCTCCTATAATATAAATCATGTTTTCTTAGGTTGACTTTAGCTATTTGACTTAGCAGTCATTGTTATTGTAAGATTAAGCACTTGTGATTTTCAATTCAATGATAAGATGATAGTTTTGAAACTCATGAATTCTGAAGACTATCCGAGCTCTATAAATCTTGTGCTTTGAATGATGTTCCAATGTCATTACATATTTATATAGATTAGATAGAAAGTAGATAATGGAGGGTGATTCATGTATTAGTTTTCATTGAGTTGAGAGAGGAGAGGATTGATATCTAATTTTATCCAAATAAGTGAATCTGTTACGAGGAGCTTTACGAGGAGCTTCATCCACAGAGAAATATTCAGCACTATATAGTCATTGTTTACAGTACTTGCCAACCTATAGTATGAACTTCAATGTGCACATTAAGCTGGAATGACAAAGTTTGTGTTGCTGTTGAGAAAGGGATTATATGAGTTTGGGCACATGCTCTATGCTAGCATTAAATGTACCATGCACTTTTAAGATGATAGAGAATTATGTCTTATGATTGATCATTGACATATTTCTTGTGGCATATCTTACTGATATTTTAATTCATAGCAGGCTTAATGATACCATTTGGTGCAATTTAGAAATATATTCTAGGGTAGACAAGATATATTTAATTTTGTTAAAAATATACTTTTGTGATTCCATCTTGTTATCTTTTGTGGATTTGTTGTGTAGGGAGCGCTTGTTTTTAAGTATAGATAAGTGTATGGCAATTTAGTATTATCCAACACTAGACATTTATGCTATTAGATATTTTTGTAGATTGCCTACTTTCTTTTAAGGTTTATTGGAGGGTTTAGTTTTACTGTGGTTCCGTACATACATTTTTATCTATGAGATCAAGCTATATAGAGAGCTTCTTTAGGATTATTTAAGAGACTCAATTTTGTAGATCTAGTATGAAATAAAGAGCAAATTTAATCATAAGAGAAGCTATAATTTTTTGAGGCTATGATTTGAGGGTGTCAAAATGGGTTAACGGGCTTGATACGGTTCAACTCGAAGTTGACCTAGCTAGAAATACGCCAATTCAAACTTGGCCCATTTACCAAATATTGCCATCATTATAGGCTTGAACCTGAATTTTCCCAACTAACATAACCGGACTCGACTCATATAACACGAAAAAATTCAATTCAAAACATAAATAGGCGAACCACTGAATCTGAACAAGCATACTTGATTTATGAACCGATAACAATAAAGAAACGAATTTAATATATTGATAACAATAAAGAAACGAATTTAATATATTGATAACAATAAAGAAACGAATTTAATATATTGATACCAATAAAAAAACGAATTTAATATATTGATAAAATGAAAGTATTTTTCTCTAATGTATACTTAGAAAATGTTGTGAGAATTGGATGAAGATGAAAATAATAAAAAAACATAATAGAAAAATATCTTGGAATGAAAATTAGCACAACTAATCCATTAATGGAGTAACAAAAGTGATATGAATCAAACTTTGATCCATTACTGCACAGAGAAAAAGTTGCATTGCAATACAGTGGTAGAGAGGCATTGTTTATATTGATCGAAGATTCTTGTCATTAGAGTACCGAGTGATGTCGCAGAACTGTTGCTCTGGGACTGCTAAATGTTTTGTCATTGCGTCAACGATGGTTGAGATCTCGGGCCCTCAATGATGGATAATCAAAGACATTGGCGCTATGAGCTGTGTGGGAAGGAGTTGGAGGTGGACACAGGCGAGTTGAGAGATTTTTTTGGATTTGTTAAGTTACACATCTTCTCGTGATTATTATGGTCATCACTTTTCAGTTTGTATGCACTGTAGATCAGCAAATCTTATTAGTTGCATGAGCAAATCAAAACAGGTCCATTTTGTGTTATTTGAATTTGAGTTTTATCTTGTTAGTTCATGTTATGTTCCTGTATTTTGTCAAAATTTGATAGTTCTAGATACAATAATTGAAAAATAGTGCTATCAAGAGGAACGAGAGGTTCAAATATATTGGTTTTATAAAACCAAATAATGGAAAAATAGTGAGTGCTGCAATTAACATGATCTAGGTAGGTTAAGCTGGATGAAATAGAAGAGCTCATTTTGGGAGTTGTCCAATCGCAAAATCCCATATAAATTTAGAAAGTTTTATAAAATCGATATAAGATGATATTATAGCCCAAAATTTTGGCACAATATCCAAATCATATTAATTTAAAATATTTTGAGTCATAAAAATCATTTATTGACATTCACCTATTCAGATATTCTTTCGGTATTCAGATATTCTTTCGGTGCTAATTTGTAAAAAATAATTTTAATTAAGAGCAAATTTTGCTTATAATCAATGGTATTTGTCAAAAAGGTTTTTAAATGTTTATATAATTCATTATCTTCTTTCTATTTCCATTTTGTCAAAAGTTTTTAAGATTTAATCTTTTTAGAGCTTCATAAATTCACCCTTACTAAAGTTTTAAAAATGAACCACATAAAGTGATGTGTTGTTCTAGCGTTTGCTTCTTCCACAATTGCAACAAATCCTAGAACTATTAACGTGGTATGGAGGTAAAATAAATTTTCAATGATATGATGTTATTCAACCCATTTTCATTCCTCGATGAGTTCTTCACATAAACAATGACATATTTTATGGAGTTGGGAATATTTTTGAAGATATCACTACTTAAATGGAAAGAGTAAGGGAATACTTTTTGTATTATGAATGCAATCTATGAGTTGTTGAGCTTGAACTTCAATGAGTTTTTGGTAGAAGGTTCTATCCCTTATCTTCTTGTGAATGTAATGAATATCCCATAGCTTCTAAATCATGAAAAGTAGGAAGGTATACATCATGGATTTACCTAGTAGTCAGAAAGAAAGACCGGCTATGCTACTTTTTTGTAAAAAGTATCATGGATTTACCTAGTTGTCAGAAAGAAAGACCGGCTATGCTACTTTTTTGAATTCACATTTAATGTAGCTGCAGGGAAGGATTGACATAACAAAGCAGGGAAACTATTGAACCACAATATTGCAAAACAATACTCGAGTTGAGGAAATTTTAAAACATTTAATTTAATCCAATAATTCCATAAAAGGTAGATGTTTGAATTCACATAAATGCTGAAAGGGAACACTAAAAATAGGGTTTTTCACCCAGATGGTTGGAGGCTTGCTTCTCATGAGAATTGGTGAAATCCCATAATAAACAAATTACAAAAAATGGGTGGGTGGCTCATCACCTGCCAAATGTAGGATTAAAAAATTTTGAGTGATTAAAAATTTACTATTTGACTATGAAGTTTAAGCTAGTCATTGTTCGAGGACGAGCAATAGCTTAAGTGTGGGAAAATTTGATAGTTACAATGTTTATTATTTAATTTGGCCCAAACTAAATCAATTTCTAAGAAAATTAATGAGTTTTGGCATATATCATATCAATTATCTTTCTATCATTTTTAAGTTTATCGACAAAAATTTGAAACATATAAGACCTTTTGGGTCGAGATAATAGCAGCTCGTTCCAAAGCACCAATATTAAGCAAAGTTCAGAAATGTTGGCGCTTGGGTGTCCAAGCGCACATCACATCAAACTACAGTATACTTAGGGTGAATTCCTTGGTCAACCATAGAATTGGGTGGGCCCAAGCGCTAGTCAGCAAATGAGAACTTGGTACCACACATTTGGAGGGACCCGAAAAAGCTATAAAAGAGAAACATTACATGGTTTCTATGGGATTAGCCAAGAGCCGTTCTGAACAACAGCCATGGAAAAACTAGAGCCAAAGGAAGAGAAAATTGAAAGAATTAAAGGCGAAAGGCAGATTCTAGGGAGATTAGTAAGCAAATTCTTTCTGTTTTTTCTGATAGATATATATTTGAAGTTTTGTAATCATGGAGTATATATTTGAAAAGCATATCCAATCTTCCCTTACTAAGTTCATGGTTGTATGAATTTCTTGAGGGGAATTAGGCTTAATTTTTTTTATTTTTGAGTAAATATGTTATTTTGTTTGGGTGCTGTTTAGCTTCCATTGATCCTTGTTTCCTGCTTCTTACTTTTGTCACTGCTAAGGTGATTGAGCCTAGTGATATATCAATTGTTATTATAAACAGATTGATCATTTTGAGAGATCGATCAATTTGTTAATCTAAATTTATTCTACTAGCAGATTTGACTAGAAATAGTAGATTTACTAGTATAAGATTGTTGGAAGTAATTTTTTCAAATCTGGATTTGATGTAAGCTGTGGTTAGAGATGATATAGCTTGAGATCTATGTAGATCAGAATTGTAGAATCTAGAGAACTTGCAATTCTCTTTAGTGGCCAATTCACCATTTTTATTGTCATAGAGATACAATGATAAAATCAGAACGATGAGAGCTTAATCTCTTAACCCTCTATTTTTTTCTTAAATCTGCATTCTACCATTATACGGGTAACTTGGATTCTAAATTATGTTAATCTGTAATTAAAACGCCTTGAATCAATAATTTGAAAAAAATTAGTAGGTCTGACTGAATTACATTGTTTTTTTTAAAGATACTGATTTCATATTACTTGTGACTGCGTGCACTTGCTCATCATTTCAAGTACTTGATCTCGATATTCCGCTATTATGAACATTAACGTCGATACTCAGTAAGCTCCTTCAATTCTACATGTTGTATATTATTATAATCTTCTTGCTGGTAGCCTCTTTTGATAATTAATTTCCTTCACGCTCATTGGTTAAAGTTATAATTAGCCTTTAAAGTGTTAATCCTACCCCTCCATCATTGACCATTTCAATATAGAGAGAAGCAATTATCTTAGCCCAGCATTTCTCTTTTTTGTATGTCAAAATTTGCATCTAGCTTTGCACATTTCTGAGTTTACATTTAAATGAAGGCCAAGGAAGTATAATTTAAATCTAATTTTGATTGTATATCATTGATGTATTATAATGCTTGTTATATTTCATGTATCAAATGAGCAAAATTTTGAAATAAATTTTGAATAAATGGAACAACTTGAATGTGCTGTAGATGATAAATAAATTGATGCAAGTTTTGGAGATAATTTTAATGAAATTTTCAATTTTTTTCTTGATATTTTAAAGTTTTAATAATACATAAAAACTATTCATTATTATTTAAAAATTGAATAGCATTTTGATTTAAATTAGATTGATTTTTGATATATTTGGCTTGGATCGATTTTCTAGATTTTATAATTGAATATCAGTGGTTCTTATAGTTCGAGAATTGAATTATCTGAACCAATTGAATGTACACCTCTAAGAGGCGCAATATTTTTTAATAGTGCTAGACAACACTTTTGATCGAAGAAGTTTAATTGAATCAAAGACTTTAATAAGCCTTAATGAAGCATGCGAGAATTAAGAACTTGCCTATAGCTATATTAGTTATAATCAAGGTTTTGATATAATAAATCTCATTTTAAAAATCAAGCGCTTCAACATATTTGATTAGTGAAAGGATTCTGAATAAGTGGATATTCTTAAATAATTTGAGAACTTTATTTTGACTACTAGATTAAAAAATAATAGAATATATTTATAGGTAATATAAATAACTGATACTAATTATATATGTAATTAATGCTAACTCTATGAGTCTATCATATCTGATTAACGGGATGTTTCACTGTTTGATGTTGACAAAATAAGAAAGAGTTTTGCATCCAGTGGCACTTTAGAATCAGAAGAAGATGAAGTGAAATTATGCTTAATGGCGAAGAGTAGGGAAGAAGCAAGCTAAGACTCGTCTGATGAAGTAGCAAAAGGTTCAACTTACTCTGAATTAAAATTCATGTTTGAAGAATCATAAGTTGCTTATAATAATATCAAAAATTCAAACAAAGCCTGCACGAAAGAGCTAATAGAATTCAAATCTTTAATTAAGTCCTTAAATTAATAAAAAGATTTAGTTAAAACTCAGCTTAAAAATATATAATTCATTAGTAACGTTGAGCTAAACAAAATTTTTATTAGAACATTTGAAATTAAATAAAAAATTTATTGAACATTCTTTTATATGCAAATCATTGAAAAATAAATTGATTTGAGTTTGAATCTAGACTCAGGAGTAATTGATTCACAAATAAGAAAGAGAAATAAATTTCTATAAAAATTATTACCAAATAAGTAATGTTATCTTATGGGCTATTTGGTCATATTACCTCAATTTGCTGATCAAGTAAAATTAGGAATATAATATGGTTACCTAAACATAGAAAATAAAGTGAGCACAACTTTAGGCATGTTTAGACCGCTAATATCTGATTTTTTTGTGTAGGTACATTATCACAATAGGAGTAGAGTGATGATATGTGATACTTGGATAATAAGTGCTCCAAATGTGTGACAGGAGACATAACAAGATTCAACATATTCGAGCCTAATAGCAGAATGGTGACTCTAGGAGATAATACAAAGGGAAAATTAAAAAGTATTGACAAAATAACTATTTTGGAAACCTTTTGTATTGAAAATGTTTTATTTGTTGATGAACTTTTGTATTGAAAATGGTTCAACTCGATTTTATTTTAAATAAAAAAATAAAATTGTGATTAAAGGATTAAGAGTAGATATTATCTATCAACTTAACCTTAGTTCACTTTTGAATTTTGAAATAAAATATTTTAAAATTGATATTGCTGATGGGTTGTTATAGCATAAAAGACAGTCATACTAGCTTTTCCACACTAGTTTATATTATTCAAGATCTTCACTTTATGATTCATGCCAATTTGGCAAGCAAAAGGGAGCACTTTTCCTTCATCACATATATAGTACCACACAGCTACTTTAAATTTTTCACATGAATCTGTTTGGTCAGTCCTGCAAGCCTTGGAGGTTTTAGGTTTAGCTTTGTGATTGTAGATGGTTTTTCTAAATTCACTTGGTTAAATTTTAGAAACTAAGAATGGAATCTTTGATAAATTTGAGAAACCCTTTTTGAATTATTGAATGGATGAAAAACTAAAGTATCATATTTCATATTTTTGGTTGTAGACTCTTTGTGCTTTGAGAGAGTGAAGGAAATTTTACTTGCACTCAGATGATACAATATATTTGTTTTAAACTCATCCAACAAGGCATATATGGTTTCTAATTAGAGGAAAATGAATGTTGAAGAATTGATCAATGTTATTTTTGATGATTTAAAGTTATTTTGATAATGATACAGAAAATTATTTGAGTAAAATGAAAATAGGAAGAGATGATGATCTAGAATTGACTTCCAAAGGAATGTTATTATGAGCGTGGTCATCCTTTAGAATTGATCATTATAGATCCTTCTAAAGGCATTCATAGAAGGTCAATCATGAATGAAATTAATCTTGCAACATTTGTTTATTTGATAGAGCCTTAGAACTTTGATGAAACACTACTTGATAAAATATGGTTTGTTGCAATGTAAGATGAATTGAATCAATTTGAAAGCAACCTTATTTGGGAGTAAGTACTAAGGCTTAGTTTTGTGGGTGTTATTGGAATTAAGTTGGTCTTAAAAATAAACTCATTGATGATGATTTAGTTATTAGAAGTAAAGCTTGCTTAATGGCTTAGGGATTCAAACAAGTTGAAGGTGTTGATTCAAAGAAAATGTTTGGTATCGACAGCATGACGAGAAAATTTTAGGCTATTTCTTGCACGTGCATTCCATTGTAACTTCAAATCATATCAAATGGATGTTAAATGTGCATTATTTAATGAATACATAGATCAAGATGTTTGTGTCAATCAACCCCCCAAGCTTAAAAGCATAGATCATCCTGATTGTGTATAAATTGAAAGAGGAACTATATGGTTTGAAGCAACCACCTATGGTGTGGTATGACAAGCTTAGTATATTTCTCAGACATTGTTTTTGTTAGAGGATTTGTAGATACTACCACATTCCTTAGGAAAACTCTAATATAGATCTTCTCATAGTACAGATTTATGTAGATGACATCTTGTTTGATTTCATAAGCAACACCATATATGAGAAATTTAGTTCACTTATGAGCAAGGAATTTGAAATGAGCTTAATGGGAGAATTAAATTTTTCTTAGGATTGGAAATCAAGGCTCATATGAAATTTCATGTTATGAATAAAATACACTAGAAAATTACTTGTGCCGTTCAAGTTTGATAGTTTTAAACCCTTAGATACCTCTATGAGTACAAACATAACATTAAAATTATCACATGGCTGTAAACTTGTATATCAAAACTGTATTATAACTATATCTGGCATCAAATATACCATATATTATGCTCAACGTTTGCTTGTGTAAACTTTATCAAAAACCCTATAGGTTCAACCACAGCTTCAGACTTATCACATAGCAGTAAACTTGTATATCTAAAACTTTATCATAATATGATATGATCACTTCTATATTTGGTAGGAAAGAGACCTAATATATGTTGAACATGTGCTTGTGTGCCAGATTCTAAGCTGATTGTAGGACGATCCATTTGGTTACTGTTAAGCATATCTTTTGATACCTTAATGGCACACAATAGGGTCTTATTGTATGTTATTGGTTTTTGCCAGATCAATAAATGATAGGAAGAGAACACCAACATGTCTAAATTTCTGAGTAATTCCTAGTTTTGTGGTCAAGTGGGTAACATAATTTAGTTGCCATGTCTGCTGTTGAGGCAAAATATATTAGATTTGAAATATGTGTTGCTCAAGTCTTATGGCTTAAGCATCCGCTATTAGCCTTTGGAATTAGGCTACAAAGATTTCTATCAAGTTCAATAACAACAATAGCATTAGTCTTACTAGGAACCATGTACAATATTCACGCACAAAACACCTTGATGTTAGGCACCACTTCATTAAAGATCACGTAGTAAGGGGCGATGTAGTTATAAAATTTGTCAGCACCGAGCACCAATTAGCAGATATTTTAACAAAGCCATTACTTCATGAGAGATTTCTTCAGCTAAGGCGTGAACTATAGGATTAATTGATTAATTTTAGTTATTTTTTAGGAGTCTCTTTTTTATTATGACAAGAAAATAATATCCCAACTTTTGATGAAGTTATAAGGGCATTTATTGCATATTTTATTATTTTATTGTATATTTAATTTAGAGGAGCATTTTATGTTCTTATGCTTACAAATTAGGAATTTTGTTTTTCTTGCACTTTGTTATTATTATTTCACAAAAATTATCAGATTATTTTGTCATCATCAAAAAATGGGAGATTGTTGACTCTAGGAGTCTATCAAATCCGACTAAGTGAATGTCTCGCTTTTTTGGTAACAAAATAAAATAAAATAACTTGTACTAAAGATAATTTTGTTGAATTTTAAGATTTTTGTAGTATTTATAAGAAAAGATTCATGGATTAACATTCAAATCATGAAGAATGGATTTGATGTCAAGACAGATGGTATTGCAATTAGAAATTGCAGTTTGGGAGATGTGCCATCAAGATCCATTCAACAACTGGATAGAAGAATTGGTTTTTTATGTTTTTTGTTTTTGTATTATGTAATTTAGATTTAGATATTTGTATGTAAAAGCTGCTAAGTTTAAGAGTAGCATAGATATTTAAAGAGTTTTTGGCCTTGTGTCCAAACGCATGAATTGGCGAGCCCAGACGCTATACACCCAAACGCACTAAGGCATACTCCCGACGCATGTAGGTGGGACCGTGCCTTTTGGCTTCCGCTCGGGTAGGCTTGAATAGGAAACAGATGGGCCACGAATCGTGGTCATATGCCCAAACGCGTTGATCATAGGCTCATGTGTATTCTAGATTTTCTTAAAACTATTTATTACCATATTTTGCATTGCTTGTTTTTGTTATAAATAAGGACCCTGACCAACTTCCCAAGATACCTCAGTTGAATAAAACTTTCTTCCCTTGTCAAGGGGAAATTAAGGAAGATATTTAAAAGCCTAGCGGTTCCTTTAAGTTCTCCTTTACATATTAAAGGCTAGGAGGCTTTTTGGAACCACTTCCAGAATATTCTGTGTTAGATTTTTATTTCATTTTCATTTTGATTTATAAATCAACTTTAGCTAGGCTTATGCTAGAGACAATCTTTGGGTAGCTATGCCTATGCAAAGACTTGGAAAGTTGGGATTGCATTGCTTCTTTGCAACTAAGTTTTGCAAAGGTAAGTCTTCTTCGCCTATGAAGGAAATATACTGATATTGTGTGGATATCAGGAGAAAGAAGATCTCTGATGAGTGTACGTAGGGAGAGAAGGTCCCAAACTACTAATATTGAAACTTTTTTATTTCCTATATGATAGATTGATATATATTTATAATACATTAGAAATGCAAAATATAAATATACTACACATGAATTGTTGAGGAGTAAATCTTTCTATGAAAATTTATGGTCCACAAATTAATAATGTGGGCTGTTAGATAAAATTAAAATTAATGGGTGAGATTTTTGACACCCTCTCTAAGTTGGTATGTATATTTGCCAGCTTGAATGTAAAAGATTGAAATGTAGGCTGTATCAGATCTTCTATGAATGCATCGATTAATTGAGATTTAGTTAAGATATATGAAGTGCTTTTGAGACCACTGTCTAATTTCTCTTTGATAAAATGACGATCTTGTTCTAAGTTCTTAGTTTTGCCATGTTACATAGGATTATTGTGAGCAATGCTCAATGGATGATTTGTTATCACAGTATAATTTCATTCGTCATTTTCATTTATTCTAAGATTTCAAGAATAATCTTTACCCATAGCTTGCCTATTCCTTGATTCATAACTCTGCACTTGATTTTGCCATCGCACATTATTTTTTCTCCAGCCAATTTTCTCCTAGAATGATACAATATCAGTAGTTGACCTATCAATAACTGAGCTTGCATAGTCAGCATTTGCTTAAGCTTCAGATGCAAAGATTTCTCTTGGTCAGATCTTTTCCGGGAGCTATTTTTTAGATAATGTGAAATCTTAGAGACAACTTGTAGATGAGTTTCTTTAAAGGGAGGAAGTGACATCAATCTCATGTAAATTTTCAAAATGAACTGCCCTTTCAGTAGATTCTTGCGTGTTCATTTCCAAAACCCGGGCAACTTAAATGCGATGCATGCTCTTTAAGCAGAAAATATGGTACGATTTTCTTTACATGGGATTAATATTTTAAGGGTTCTTCGAAATAACGTTTTTGAAGCACCTCCCTTTCTTTTCATTATCAGTTTATAAGAGAAAGATGAACTAAAAAAAAATTGAGAAGAAATTATTAGAAATTTTTTTTTTAATTTGGAAATTAGGGAAGGATTTCTGTTTCATTGTGCACATTAGAAACAAAATGATTTATGTAGCAAACCTCACGTGGTGCAACTCCAAGCCTTAGTTCACCTGCTTGCTAATTTATATCTGAAAATTTACTACTGAATTTCAGTCTTTCACTCAATATTTTGCATTCAATCTGACTTTCATTCTTTATATTGCCTCATATTTGCCTCATATTTGAGAACAGAGCGTGCAGTCACGTAATATATAATGTCTCATATTTACTGTTTATTTATTATATCTTTAATTATAGCTGTCTTTTCTGTAAATCCGCAGTTGATCCTAAGAATGGAATTCAGCAGAGATTATAAACACTAAAGTTTTTGCAAGTTCTACTATATGTATATACTATTGTTTCTAAACTTTAAATAGCTTCTTGATCACTTGATGCCAAAATATCCATGCAACACAGTTTTTGCTCAAACTTGTTCTGAGAGACGTGTTGATTGGCTCAGGGTTTCAAGTGGTACAACCGACGACTGAGAATAGATGAAGACGGAGATGTGGCAGATGAGTTCCTTGATGAGATTCCGTCGTTAATGAGCTCAGATGATCGGAGCCAAGTAGAGCAGCCCAGATTTGAGGTCAAGTACACGACCATGCCGGCACCTGTGAGGAAGCAGGCCATAACTGTTAACGGCAATCTCTATCCCTGCATGGAGCACCAGGGCATCTTGCAGTGGGTGTGAATGGGATGGAGCTCTCGACCCGTTTCTTTCACCAGCTCCGCCATTATAGAAACAGCGGCACTTTTATGAGAGACTTTAGAGAGGACCTGTAGAGCTTCAGTTATGGTGGAAGGGTGGACATGCCATCTGTCATGTCTTTCGACAGTTTAGCCAGGATGATGTTATGATTCATATAGATAGGTATATTTCTTGTAACTCTTTTATCATGGCTAAGCTCCTCATGTGCTCAATTTGTATGGCTTTTTATTAGTCTTAAAGAATTTGTTTTACGTACTTTCAAACATAACATGGTTAGAATGCAATGGCAGAAGTAGATTAATATAATAATAAATGTATTTATTAACATCTGTTACAGCATGAAATAATCTCTTGGTTTGTTATTTTTTGGTGTCGTTTGTTAGGGTAGAGTTATTTAACATTGTTAGAAATATGGAACATAATGCTATAGAAGCATGCTATTGAATTATGGAACGTTGTTAGAATGGAAACAATTCTCTTGCAAAAATCTTTGAGTGGAATCACCATAACTGAACTAGAGAGGATAATAATTTAGGTGCAACAATCATAGTGAAGAGTGCCCTTTACACTTCCTTCAAAATGAGAGCCCCACATATTGCAGTAATTAGTTGGCTCACTAACATGACATCTTATTTGCTAAGTCATTTGACACCTCTTCCCGAAGAAACTAGCATTCCTCTAAAAAATTGCAAAATACTAAAATGAGCACATCTTGTCAGTAAATTTCTATACAATATAGCACAGAAAGATCGAGTTGATGCAGTATAAAGGCTTACATGAGAGCGTGTTGTGATAAGGGAATATTAGGGTTGGCTTCGAGTCGAGTTCGAGTCAAGTCATCCCATACTCGAACTCGACTCGAGTTTGAATCGAGTTCTAGTCGTATTCGTGTCGAGTTTGAGTTATTTCGGCTCATTTTAAATAGGGTTCGAGTTAAGACATGACTCGAACTCGACTCGAAAATTTTTGAGGCGAGTCTAAATGTCTCGAGTTCGAGTTGAATCGAGTTTGAATTTTGAGTTTTAGGTCAAATTGTCAGCCTTAGGGCATATTCATAGAGTTTGAAGGAGGTTATCGGGTCATGAGTTGATATGTTTATGGATTTGTCATATTTATATATTTTATTTGTTTATGTTTGCTTTTATGATTTTTTTTTAAACATTTGTATATTTTTATGATGCTTTATTTTATGTGTTCGGAATGTAAAAAATAATCCGGGAAAATATAATGGAATTATTATTGTCATTATTAGTACTGTTGAGTTAGAATTAGTGTATGATTGTTATATATATCTAATGTAAAATTTAAATTTATGATAGTTGAATGATAATACATAATTTTGAGTTGAGAGTTTGTTTGGTGTGGATAATCAAGGGAAACTCTCTTCGGTGTGCATAACTGAAGGACTTGAATGTGTGCATAGCCTTTAAAAATCTAATGTGTAGATAATCTTAGAGTTATCTTTCTTTTATTTCATTTTTGTTTGTTTGGAATTATAATATTTTTTCTTAGCTTTCATCTCTCTTTTGTTTTGCTCAAATTCGATTCTGTTTCGGCCTTCAAACGTTCCTCATACGAAACCTACGTGTAATTCGACATCATCTCACTTCGTTGTCCATAATTTTCGCAAACAACCGACATATCATTTGGTCAACCAAAAACCTTCTCAAATTCAACAAAATCATATATATAATCCTACCACAATAACCCCCATCATTTTTGGTATGAGAGACATGTTTCTTAGTTAGGATTATAGATAATTCCGTGATAAAAATTTACATATTTAATTTTGTAATTTTTGAAAATTTTATCCATGCTTTGACCTCAAAAATCCCAACATTTTCCAGCCACTACCGGTTGTTGCCGCCACTGCTGCAGCCGCATGCTAAACGGGGTGACCCGTGTCGCGACTGATTGTAAACCATCATCAGCCTGCGAACCTGAACCGGCCCAGCTCGACTCGCTAGCTAGCTGCACGCCTGTCACGAGCGCCCACCAGCGCTCGTCAACACGCGCACGTGCACATGTCAGCATAGTGCAACCGTCATTCGACACATCGATTTCCAACACACCGTTCTCCGCTGTCCGAGCTCCGATTTCAGTGTTGGTGGCGCCATCGGAAAGCTGAGATTCTAAACTACACTACAGTGGCATTTTTAAATGATTATAGCACTCCATAAAAGAGAGGATACCAGGAGTATTCGATATTTGGGAAATTAGTCTATGGAACTTGCATTGGTATTTATATATTGGATAATTTCTATATTTTTGACAAGTTGTGTGCAAATTGTGTATTTCCTGCTCATTTAGTATACCTCTACTAAAATTAGCTCATAATTTATCTCTTAACCCTATTCGAACTTTGAGTGACCACTTGTGAGGGTGTGTTCCACTTAATAGCCCACATTGCTGTGATTAAGTTACATGTGAGCCACATTTACTATTTTTACTTTTTCTACGTGTGCTTTAATTTAGATTGCTTATCTTTTATTTAATCATCCAATTTACTGCTTAGAGTACTTGTTGCATTTGTTTGATAATTTTTACATTTAAAGGGTAGCATGGCTAGCAACAAAGAATATAATGGGAATGTCTTAGATAAGAGAGTTGAGGGCTTATAAACTTCTATGGCAGGATAGAAGCTCAATTTAGGGAAGTTTTAGAAGCACTAAATATAAGGAATGATCAACACCCTCCACCACCACCAAAATATCATGCACATCAAATTAGAACTTACTTATGAGATTAGACACAATTCAAACTATAGAAGTATGTTACATAGGGAAAATGATTTTGAGGATAACTTGGATGATATGTATCTTAGAGGACTAGATCGTTTGAGAGGATATGATAATCGTGGGATACTTATGATTGATCGTTCACTAAGAATTGGTACGCGTGAAAGAGATACCCATGAAAAAGATATTTTGAGCATGATTAAAATAGAAGTCCCTACTTACTATGGCACTCATGATCGTGATTGTTTTTTAGATTGAATGACCAAAACTGAGTTCTTTGAGGGGATGACTTAGATGATTACCAGTGAGTCACATTTGCTAGAATGAAGCTAATTAGTCATGCTAGAATCATTTTTAACAATTTTATTTAAAAGAAAATGAAGAGTGGTTGTAGGAAAATATCTTGGGTTGAGATGAGGAAAATCTTAAGGGACAAATATTGCATGCGTTGTCATCATAATCAACTTCACACAAGATTCCTTATATTTAGGCATGGGACTATGTCTATTATTAAATATTTGAATGTGTTTGATGACTTAGTTGCAAGGATTGATTATTAAGACTCATATTGACAATTGACCAATAATTTTTTTATGGGCTTGAGGGTAAGCATTATACATCAAGTTTAAATGAATGATCCCCAAACTCTAGAGGATGCACTACATGATGCCCTTCTAATTGAGTCCCAATCAAAGGCATCATCATCTAAGGTTAAACTCTTGGCTAGCATTTTCAAGTATTTCAAAAGCCTACACCTTAATTAGTGTGTCCACTAAGACACATGCTACTCGAATGGGTAGAATTGTGCATGATATTATTTGTTATAGATGCAAACAGAAGGGGCATCTTAAACATGAGTGCAAAATAGTCTTATCCATTATAAATGTTGAAGAAAAAGAAGAAGAGAAAGATGATGAATTAGAATCTATTCATGATGATGAGAATGTTGAAGTTATTGAAGAAGAAGATGAGGCATATTTGGGAGTAGTGAGATGCCAATACCTCATTAGGAGAGGAAGACTGGGGATGAAGGAACATTTTTAGTGTGTCAATGACATGCAATAGCATTTCATGCAAGATGGTGATTGATAGTGGTAGTTCCATTGTAAATGTTGAAGAAAAAGAAGAAGAGAAAGATGATGAATTAGAATCTGTTCATGATGATGAGAATGTTGAAGTTCTTGAAGAAGAAGATGAGGCATATTTGGGAGTAGTGAGATGCCAATACCTCATTAGGAGAGGAAGACTGGGGATGAAGGAACATTTTTAGTGTGTCAATGACATGCAATAGCATTGCATGCAAGATGGTGATTGATAGTGGTAGTTCCATGAATGTAGTATCCACACATACCTTGGTAAAGAAAAAATTATAGCTGAACCACATCCGAGCCCATTCAATATTAGTTGGGTAAATCATACCTCCTCCATGTTACTCAATGATGATGGTTCCAATCAAGCTTAGAAGTTATGAGGATAAGATATGGTGTGATCTATTGCCCATGAATATAACACATATCCCTTTGGGCCAGCCTTGGCTTTTTTATATGAATGTCATACAATATGGTTGTGAAAATACATATGCATTCAAATTTAACAATAAGGCCATAAAGCTTTATCCTTCAAAACTAATCCAAAAGCCACTATACATGTTTCAGGGTCCCTTCCTTCGATATCCACATCATCCTCTAGCTCTACACACACTACATCTCTTATATCCAAGGCTCGTGTTAATGTAATATATACACCTTCATAATCTAAAAGAGTGGCCAAACTTTTACTTATCACCATTTCCACTCCTTCAACTTATCTGTGATCTTGCCTAAAAGGTCTGAGTTTCCCATTCCTGAGCCAACTATGGATACAGTGGGATATTACACTATTAGAAGAGAGTTTAGTAGTTTAAATAAGGTTCAATTGTTGCATGTGAAAGAGGTGACCCCTAACTTGATAATGTTATCATTCTTTCTCATGTAGTCGATCTCTTGAAAGATTTTTCCAGATACCTCACTTGAGGATCGTCCTGATTCCTTACCTCCCCTTAGGGACATTCAACAAGCTATTGATTTAGACCCTAGATCACAATTACCCAACCTACCCCATTATCAATTAAATCCACTGGAGTAAGTTGAGCTCCAAAGGCAAGTTGATGAATTATTAATGAAAGAATTTTTGAGGGGGAGTTTAAGTCCTTATGTTGTTCGAGCCTTACTTACACCCAGGAAGGATGGAACTTGGAGAAAGTGTGCTGATAGTCATGCCATCAATACGATCACAGTAACCCATCCCATGGCTAGACAATATTCTAGATACACAGCCCACTCTTGATTGTTTTTAAAGATTGATCTTAAGAGTGGTTATCATCCGATTCATGTGTGCCCTGGCGATGAATGGAAAACCGCATTCAAAACATCAAAAGGTCTTTATAAAAGAATAATGATGCCTTTTGGCATTTTTAATGATCCCATCACATTTATGCGAATAATGAACATAGTACTTCGAGCTTTTCTAGAAAAATTCCTTGTGATATAATTTGATGATATCTTAATCTTTAACATTGACACAAAACATAACTTGGGACATTTTAGGCTTGTCCTTGAAAAACTTTGAGAGGAAAAACTTTGCATCAACAAGAAGAAATGTTTGTTTATGCAGCATGACGTAACTTTCATAGGATGAATTGTTTCATCTCCAGGGATAAAGCCTGACCCATCCAAAATCCAATCAATTTTAAACAGGTCGACCCCTAAGAATTTCCATGATGTGAGGAATTTTCATGGTTTAATGACTTTCTATAGAAGATTTGTGGAAACTTTAGCACAATTATGAGCCATATCATTAATATTATGAAATAATATAAGTTCTATTGAACTACTAGTGCTAATAAAGCTTATAAAAACATTAAGGAAGTCATGACTACATCTCTAGTACTTAGGTTGCTCAACTTTAAAAAGGTATTTGAAGTAGCTTGTGATGCTTTTGAATTGGTGTTGGAGGAGTCCTTTTACAGGATAATCACATAGTTGCATTTTTTAGTGAAAAAGTTAATGAGGCGAAGCAATGATATTCAACATATGATCATGAATTTTATGCAATCATTCAGTTACTAAATCATTAGAGGCATTATCTTTTGCACCGAGAGTACCTTACACACGGATCATCAAGCATTGAAAATTATTAGTCAATTGAAAAAGCTGAATCATAAGCATGCTAAGTAGGTAGAATATTTACAAGATTATAATTTTATTCTCAAACTCAAGCCTGGTGCTGAGAATAAACCCGCAAATGCGCTATTTAGAGTGGGTCTAGTGATTTCATCTTTGACTAGTAAGATACCAGGCTTTGATCTCATAAGGGATGACTATGCTGTTTTCCCTGACTCCCATTTGATATATTTTGAGTCTCATGTGTTATCGATAATGTCAGATTCGGAGCTGTTCATTGATGTTTCTGTTGGAGAGGGGCTTGGCTAGAAGGAGGACATTCTTGCTGCTTAGCATAACTAGTTAACTTTATTTTTAGTTGTGAGGACGGGTGTTCCTTTTCTTTTAAATTCAGTCTATAATAATTTCATATTATAGATGTATTTATTTTCTGTATTGTTATATTGAGCTGAGTTATTATTCTACTTTCTTTACTATACTGTGATGTGGATATTATACTCTTTTTTGCTTTCGCTACTTTGATATCTTGATGCTTGACCTCCAGTTTCAGGTGGTAAGTCTTTCAGCTAATGCAAGTTGGGTTTATACCTGACTCGACTATAGTTGGGAGGATTGTCATAGTTGGAGACTGTACTCTCTGTAATCATGTTGATCTATGTATTAGCTTGACAGCGGAGGGTACGAGGCCCCACAGTAATGTTAAGTCATCTTATGTAAGGTTTTGTTATGCCGGGAAAGTTATAGAATAAATGAGGACTTAAGCATGTTTGCCTAACAAAGTAAAGCGGGGTTTCCCATAACACGCACACGCACACTCCCTCTCTAGGATATGTGTGGTCTCCTTATTACTCCATAGCCTACCATGGCATAATAGTTCACCATATGAAATCCCTATGTTTAATTTCTTAAGATTTTATTCATATATAATATCTTAATGTATGTTCAAGGTTGTAATCTCAAAGCATACATCATTTAAGAAGTTTAAGTTAATTATAAACCATGTGATATCCATTGTTATCTAATTAAGTTATCTTTTTTCATAACTGGAGCTAATCAAGCTCCCAATTATTTTAAACATCAACTATCTCTAAGTCAATTGAAGGATAATACTATAAATAGTTGTGGTTCTGGAAAATAGTGATTTGATTAGGAATTACTTTAGTGACAAAATATTTTATAAGTATATAAATGCATGATGAAATCATTCCTATCCTATTATTAAACTTACCAATCTTCTCTAGCTACTTCACTTAAACTAATGCTAAGGCACTTTAACTAGAAGATAGCTGTATGATTACTAGCTTTGGGGCTTATTAAGGCATCTAAGGGTTTAGAGTGATACAAGTTTATAAACTACACTAAGTTGACTAACTACAAGTTAATGCAATCCTATGCAAAGTGTTAACTGAAGATTTTTAATCTAGTAGGTTCTAGGTTTGATTAAGTGCACTAGGAATCTTAGAGTTTACTAAGAGATTAAGCCAATACAAGAAGCGAATAATATTAAGTTACATGTTAGGAGAACTTGGGTGGAACCTACACTTGAGGGATGAATTTGGACAGTTTAGTTTGGGAGAATAGATTATAAAAGGATGTAAGTCTCCTATGCATGAGGATAAGTGCAGTTTAGCAACCTAAGTGTCCAACATCTCATTTCTTAAGACATGCTAATCATGTATATGTGCTCAATATGTGGTAATATGGGTTGATACATTAGTATAACCACGATGTATATTGATCTAAGTTGTCAAAGAACATAAGATATTGAATTTCTCATGATTAGAATTCTGAATCTTATGTCATATAGATCATGAAATAGATTATGGAAATAGGCTAAATAGCATAACAATAATGGATGTGATTTCTATTTTTATGGATTTAATTTAATTGTTTTTATCTTTACTTTTATCAAGTTTTGGCATATCATAATCTGTAGAAGCATAATGCATCAAGAACATTTGAGAACTACGAGATGCAGCACACATCAAGGTTAAGTAGGAATAATGGGATGTAGTAGGCATCAGGATACTTAGGATCTCCTTTTAGATGCAATGTGACATCAAAAGTTGCATATATTTGTGGCATAATATGTGGCATATTCAGATGCATATACAATAACATATAGCATAGTTTAGTTTTTAGATTTTATTTAGTTTACAGTTTCATTTCAGTAGATTTACTTTCAGTGCACTTGCTTTGTTTCAGTAATATTCAATTTTCCAATTTCAGTGTTTGGTTTTATAGTTATTGCTGTTTTTATTTTCCTACAATTTGCTTTTTGTTTCACTGTTAATTTAAGTAATATACTTAAGATTAAGAAAATATTATTTGCATCCTAAAATGTACTTAAACTTATTGTTTAACACAAGATTTTCTTTTTTAGTTGGGTCCTAGCATTGTAAAACCGGCAATTTCAGTTTTTGAGCAGTTTGAAGAACCAGTCCATGAGGTAATTCAGGAGCTTCAAAAGGAGCAGTGGAGTAGTATTTATTGCAATGTTGACTTAGTTTACTTTTTTGCTGTGATATGAGAGATTTTTATTTAATGCTCTTTTCTTTGAATTCAGGTTTATAATAATTAAATATGGATGTATTTTCTATCTTTTTTGAGACGAATATTTACTTAGCTTTTGTAATGAATATTATTGATGAATGTTTAAGCTTATACACTCTGTTTATATTTATACTTTTACTTAGTATTGTGATGTGATTAATGCACTTATGCAAAGCTTTTTCATATACTATGACCATTTCCCCTTTATTTAACTCAAGGTCAATGTGAAAGAGTAACATTAGCTAATACTTTATATAAGGATACTTCACTTGTCTTAAGGGTTTGCCCCAATAGCTGTTGTCAGTATAGGAAAGAAGTAACTCAACAGGGACTCTTATTAATTTATGCTTAGTGATGGGTTGATAATAAGTCATGATGGGTTGCTTCTTTCAAGTAATGATCGGTTCCGTCGCTAATAGTATTATGCGCATAACGGTGGGGCGGGGCACTACAGGCTATCCTATGTTCCACGCATGACAGCCGATCTCCGCCTTTATGAAAATAATGGTAAACGATAGTTGGAATTTATTAAATATAAAATTTAATTATTTTAAATACTTTAATTAAATCTACTAATATTATTAATTAAAATTAATTTATTAAATGAGCTCTAAAAAATCCTAAAAATTTACTTTTATCTAAATTGAGGGTGAGAAACTAAAAAATGAAATCGTATTTTAAATCTAAAATTAATTTAATTATTTTAGTTTTCTGAGCATTAAAATATATTAAAATATTTGAGAAAATTCAATGACTTCTAAAAATTCCCAGAATATCTCTCTTAACTATTTTGGGGGTAAGGAGTTCAATGGTAAACTCCGATTTTGATTTGTAAGTTAAATTAATTTAAGTAATTTTCAGGTTATTAAAAATATTCAAAATATTTGTCGAAAACGAACGATCTCCAAATAGCACCAAATTCATGTGTAGACTCCTAATGCTATTATAGTGACACTAGTAATAATATTTAGCTAATTGGAATATCTAATAATGTATAACTACACTATGATTATTATAGACTCCCCTCTTAAAAGATGTGTCGTCCTCGATATCCTAACAAATTCATTATGAAATAAGCAGAATTGAAAATAAAAGATTGCAAAATACATGATTAAAAGAAAAATTTTGGAAACTTCTTCCACATATCCTTTTTCTTTTTCCACATGGATTTCTCAATAGAGTGATTCTGCCAATGAACTTTGGCCATAGGGATATTGCGGAAAATGCTTGGATGTATCTTATAAAAATCATCATTCAAAAGGACTTATGCTCCAAAGCTCATCATTTGGATTAGAGCAAGGAATGAGTGCAAATTAAAGCTGAGAACTATGTGTATTAGCACCATTCCTTAAAGCTCATCCAAGAGATTGATGCTTAGGAGCTAAGTCCCCATCAATCTTGCTCTGTGGCTCAGCAAAGAAGAAGGAATGAGAGAACATTGGACACCCATTGGATGATGTGACATAGTCCAATGAGTCCAATACATTCTCTCATTTAGCTAAACTACGTGTGCATGCGCATGATGCAGATTGATGGAAATCATGCTTGTGAGATCAATTAACTAAAAGTAATATTTTGGTGATCTAGACGTAAGAAATTAGAATTGAAGTAAATAAAGATCTCATAAGGATCTATGTGCTGAGGTAGAACCCTAAGGGTGCTCTCCCTGCTGCACTAGATTTGAAATTGTTGAATTAGAGGATTGCTCTAATTTAGGAAATGTTCACTTGATTTTTTAGGCATAGGAAAACACTTTATGAGTTTCAATGACTAAATGACAATACCAAGCCCTTATGAGTCTCATATCCAATTCCCAACTCTCTCCTCTTGAATAATTAGTATCTTACCTTAAGTAAATTGTATTACTAATTTAAGAACCAACAAAAACCCAAAAATAAATTATTCTAAATATTAGTGAAAGAATATAAGACTTAGTAACAAAACCACTGTTCCTTGAGGACGATATAAATTCCCGAAACTTACCGTTCCACTTATTACTTCGGACACGTACACTTACGTGCAAGCGCAGATTTATAATATGTCAAGGATATCACATTTAGGCATTTTCAATTATTATTTAAGTGGTGATCAATGAATTGAAAAGAGATATAAATTGAGTAAAGTAAAGTGAAGTACAGTAAAGTAAATGACTGTAAATAATAATAAAAATGCTATAAAGTAATAAAAGAGGAAAAGCTAGTATAACTGGCATCATCTATATAAGTAAGGAAAATAGGTACATCTATACTAATAAGTGTGCAATAAAAGCAGTAAGAAAATATGTACAAATAGTTATATGCTAAGTAATATAAGTGAAAGCAGTGTAAGCTTAAATATAAGTGATAACAATATACATTGTAAGTAAGTAAGTAAGAAAAGGAGCTGTAAATACAAGTGAACCTATAATAAATGTAAAGTAAAGTCTCAATCTCAATAAATGAGTGCACAGTGAAACTAATTATAAAGGAATGAGTATAAAGTAAGAACATTCATAAAAAACTGAGTAACAAAGTCAAAAGACTGTGATAAAGCATCCACAATTACAAAGAATGTGGGTAAAGTAAGAATAGTCATGATGGATTGTAATATTTAAGTTATTTATTTTATAATATGTTATGTGGGAGCAGAACAAGTGAGGAGTTAAGCATGTCTACTTAACTAAATAAAGGGAGTCTCCTAAAACACACACATTCCCCCTCTAGGATATGTATGGTCTCCCTATTACACCATTGCCTACCTTGGCATAGTCCATCACGTGAAACCCCGAGTAAATGTTATACGTTTATTTTATGCACAATATTTTTATGAATGTATTAAAGGATCTAGTCTCAATGCGTTGAAGCATTCAAGGATTTTTAAAGGTAATTATAAACTATGTAATATACAATATTATTTACTTTAGTTATCTACTCCATGATTGGAGCAAATCAAGCTCCTCAATTGACTTAGACATTGATTGAATGTCTTCATCAATTGATACACAATAATATATAATTGAATGAGTTTTAAAATTAATGATTTGATTAAAGTCTTATTGATGTGATAAAATAATTCATAGATATAATTGAGTTATTACAAATAAGTATCTTATCCTATTTCTAACACTACAATTCTCTAAATTATCAAACTACTTCTACTATAATGGGACATTTTTAGCCCAACTGAATGTTTCTCTAGTACACACATTAGATTGCTAGATTTTTATGACTTAAGACATTAGAAAGACTATAAAAAGGATTCCTTAACCTTTAAGCTAGCATCTCTTTACTTATAGGTTGAAGAGCTTCTAAAAACTATCACATTTAAACATCAAAGTTAACTCGATTACCTAGTTAGTAAATCTTACTAGCATATTAAATTTATATGCTTAAGAAGGTTCAGTTATCTTTTTACTTACACTGTTTTAATCTTAAATGTGATACTAGTAGGATAATTTTAAGATAATATTAACTTAATAGTTTTATTAAAGCTTATAGTCTAATAAGGCAAGACTAAGAGAATAATATTACTTAAGTTATTATTATTTAACCTCTTATCACTTTAAGTTTACTAATCTAACATTATAGTTATTCTCTTAAATTCTAAAGTTTCAAACTTTAGTATTATAATTACTAAGATCCTAAGTTTAGTCTCATTTCTAAGAACTTAAAGGAGTTTAAGCCTCTTAACACTTAAGGCATCATCTAGCCTTAACTTAATCACTTAGTCATTCTAAGGGATTCTAGATCTCATAATATCTCATCTTAGGTAATTCTAAGATTTCAAGTCTAATTGGTATGAACACTAAGTCCTAGATCTTACTATAATGGCCAACACTTAAGGAATTCCAAGTCTAACTCTTACTTAGCTGATCAAAGCTCTAAAGTTTTAATCCTCCTTATTATGTAAGATCACTTCTAGTCTTAGTTTAATCATTTAGCCTTTATAAAAGATTCTAGGCATCTTACTTAGAAAGGAAGGGCTAACTACAATACACTAAAAAGTTCACTCTTAACTACTTATATTAATCTCTAAGTTCTATACTAGGCATCCTAAGACTATCCATATAATAATAATTAGCAAAAATAATCCTTAAACAAGAAATATAATATCATATTATTGTTCCCCATATTTTTCTAATCATAATGGTATATAATTTTGCTATGTTTGGAGTTGTATAATTAAAATTATGAAGCAAACAAAAATTTAAGTTATTAATTTTTAATTAAGTTAATTAAAGTAATTAATTATACATTGTATCCACCCTTCAGCCACGTGCAGTGCATGCACAGGGACCATGATCGCTAGTAGGTTAGACCGTGAGGGTTGGGCCGACCTGCCCATTACTGTTCGATGCTCTAAATCCTGTCAGACAAAGATTAAGCATCATGTAGTCGGCGACCCATGGCACTTCACAGTTTGGCCCGCACATCGGCGTGAAGCCTATGTCACAGCCGACATGCGGAGCCCTTGATTGTTGTATACTGGCAACTGTGGAAGCCACAAGCGCAAGCCCTAGCTTTCCTTAAAATTTGGATTTATGGATTGTTGTTGCACCATGTACACTCCAACGTATTGAGCTCCGATTGAGCTCAAATGAGCTCGATGGATCTTGACAATAGATTCTAATGACTCTTAAATAAACAAAAAAAGCCGAAGAATGAAAATTGCACATTTGAATGAGATAAATTTGGAGGTCCGTGACTTGCTAATTAGGGTTAGGTCAATCAGAGGGACCAGCCGCACAGATGCTCCTAGACCCTTATGCTGCTATGTTTTGGGAAAAAATGGTTCGAGTACCATCTATTGGGGTGCTTAAGCCATGCAGGAGAGGAGCTAGCAGTACGAGAGTTTGCCTCTTTTGCGCATGATTGTGCGCAGTAGTGTAACAGCCCAAACTCTTAACACCAAGGTATTGTCCGCTTTGGCCTGAAAGGCCTCACGGTTTTGCCCTCAGAAGATAACTTCCCAGCAAGGTCACCCATCCTGGGAGTGCTCCCACCTGAGCACGCTTAACTTTGGAGTTCTTATCAGGAACTCCACCATTATCTGAAAAGACGCCTCGATGTTTAAGAGTTTCACTTATTACTACTTAAGTGGGTCATCACAATCTCCCCAACTTAAGTAACTGACGTCCTCGTCAGTATCCACACACAGATCCAAGAACCATCCATTGGGTAGATAGGACTAGAGGTGACCCCTATAGGCGCAAGAGATACCCACAACCATGTAGCACCTTAACCATCATGGGTTCAAGAGACTGCTCACATGAAGTGGTACTTTGCCCTGTATGACACTTAGCTCCTATCTGACATCCTATGGTTTGCTCTGATACCATTTGTAACAGCCCAAACTCTTAACACCAAGGTATTGTCCGCTTTGGCCTGAAAGGCCTCACAGTTTTGCCCTCAGAAGATAACTTCCCAACAGGTCACCCATCCTGGGAGTACTCCCACCTGAGCACGCTTAACTTTGAAGTTCTTATCAGGAACTCCACCATAATCTGAAAAGGCGCATCGATGTTTAAGAGTTTCACTTATTACTACTTAAGTGGGTCATCACAGACATACAACGCCTCGTGATGGACCACCTAATCGCATGCGTTGCACAGATGGACGAGCTGGACCAAGCCTTCATCGTGCAACCATCTGATCTAGTTCACATACACGATAGGATGTCCTGGATCAAGCGCGCGCTAGGATTGTGTTTAAAAGGAAATACAAATTTAATTAATTTATAAAAGTATTTAATAATAAATATAAGTAATTAATCAAAATTAAATAATCAAACGAGCTCCAAAAAATCCAAAAATTTCACCCTTAGTCAATTGGTGGGTGAGAAACTCAAAAATGAAGCTAAATTTTTGATTGGTGATCAATTTAATTATCTTAATTTTCTAAGCATTAAAATAATATTAAAATATTCAGGAAAAATTTGTTATCTTCCAAAAGTTCCTGAAATGCCACCATTATCTAATTTAGGGGTGATGAGTTCAATGGAGACTTCAATTTTTATTTGGAGGTCAAATTAATTCAGATAATTTTCCAAGAATTCAAATTGCCTCGAAATATGTGTCAAAAAAATGAACAATCTCTAAATGTGGCGACCTGCCCCTTAATCATCCGGATTAAGAGGTGGTCGCAATGGGCAAACCTTCACTTAGCATTCAGATTAAGGAATAAACCTTCTTAATCAAATGTCAAGGGAAGATATGCCCTAATATGAAGAGCAAAATAGAACCAATCACTGAATGAGCATACTATAATATCAGAGTGCGGAAGAAAGACAAGTAATAACATCCATATAATCTAGATAAGAACTATACAACTAAGCATGAAAAGAAAAGTAGTTTAAATCCTGTATTATTACAAAACAACATTAAAAGTTTAAGTGGAAAGTGAAGTAAAGTCACTCCATCCTCATAAAGTAAAAGAAAGAGCTAAGAATCTTCTACTGCACGCTCCTCCTCCTGAACCAGATCTCTATAAAGTTCCACAACCTCGAAAAGCTCAGAATATACCATTGTTGGTTCCATAATGATAGGGCCCCAGCCAAAAAAGAAAAATCTAGTTAGACAAAATATTTAAGTATATTTTAGGCTGCAAATTATTAACTTTAATGATATCACAATATCTAAGCAAAGTAGGAGCAGTTGTGGCGCCCCTGCTCCACAAGCCCACAATCATTAGGCTAAGGAGCGGAGTGTCACTCGTATAGATCCCTCACATAGTGTTGGATTAGGTAAGATCCACAATCCACTGCTAAGGTAAGGATGTGCACAGAATAATTAAAATAATCAGTCACTATATTTATATATACAGAGTGAGGAAGCATATGAAAAGTAAATGTTACATCCATCATCAAGCACCATACATAAAGTAAAATAAGGTAGCTCAAAAAATAATAAAGTACGGAAAGTAAACACAGTCATAGAACCTGTATTATTACATCATTTTAATTAAAGTTAATGAAATGTCGAAAATATAAATATCACTCATCCTCACAGTAAGGAAAAGACAGCTAAATATCCTCTGGTCCAAGCTACACCTCCTCTACATATGGCTCCCCTTCAGGCACAGGCTCCTCAAACTGCTCAAGATATGATATTGTCGGTTTCACAATGCCAAGGCCCCATCCAATAAAAAAAAATATTGTTAGACAAAATATCCAAGTACATTTTAGGCAAGTAATTTATTAAACATATTAATATCAGCATTTTACAAAATGGTATACCTATCTAGTATGGGAGCAAGTAAGCATACAAGAGAATGAGAATAAGTTATAAATGCAATATTTTTAACTAAGTAAGGATTGAGGCAAAAGCATATCTCAAGTAAACTAAATAAGGTAGGGAATACATGTGTAATATAATAAATAAAAATACTAAAAAGAAAAGTCTAAACCTAAACATGTTGATGATCATGTGATATATGCTAATTTGAAACATTAATCTGAAATGATACATATAATAAGCAATAAAGTTTAGCATTCTATATATAAGCATCCACTCAAGTAAGAACAGGGAAATTACAGCTAACTAAAATAAATATATCATCAACAAAATAAATCGTAAGTTGAAATTGAAGGAAATGTATAACTGCTATATCAGAAAGAATTGGCCAACCTGGCCCAATATATATCCATCCCCATAGCCTTAATGGGCTACCGCAAACATATCACAATATAATACTGTATGACTGAAGAGGCAGATAATACTATGCAAACGTCTTTTAGTTATTTTAGTTTTACTTATGTGGACAATTTCAGAAACAACTGAGGGGTCAAGCACGTCTGCAAGACTAAACGGGTCCCAAGCTTAACACACTCTCTCCTCAATGAGTAGTGTTAAGCATCCTGATCTCTCCTTACCCTGTCCATTAGAGTAAATGTGCACTATAATCCATCATAAACTGAACCTAAATGCAAATATTCTCCTAATGTTATAAGTTTTTATTTTCATACAATAATGTTTTTCTTATATGATATGTCCAAGGGTAATAAGCATAGAATATAAGGAATGTGTAGCACAAAATCAAATCATAAGCAAGAAACTCTATTAAACATGGTGATATCATTTGTTGCCTAATCTTATACGTTCTAACTATTCCAAGTTATACAAATTTAGGATCTCCAATTCCTACTATCAAGTGTAACTTAGAAGTACGTCCTTATAGGTTAAAAAGGATTAGAACTAATCAGGTTCTAATCTAATTAATCAAGTACGACTACGGTTGAATCAATGAATCATAACATCCTAATTTGATGAACTCAGACGTTCTCTCTAAGATCTACTAAGCTATAGATTATGAATTAGACACCATGAGATTGGGCTTAATCACATATTCCAAAAAGATGAGACAATAGATTTATGCTTTATTCTAAAAGTGAACTATTGATTAAGGTAAATCCTATTAAGCAATTAATCTTAATAGAATTAATCTCCTATCATAAATCTAGAGTTAAAAGACAAAATAATCAAAATAAGTTATAAAATCTAGAAAATAATAAAACTAAGGATTTATTCATTGAAAAACCCCATTTTCAATGAATGAAATCTAATATATAATCTAATCCTAGTCTTAGGAATAGCCCTAATATAAGGTGAAGGATCCTAAGGGAAAAACTTAGAGAAGGTTAAGAAATTTTACTAAGTTGATTGAATTACTGATTTTGATTACTTAAGTGATTCTATTAAAGTTCCAACATTGGTTTAACTCATTTAGAAGCTAATTTAGGAGTTAAAGATGCTTAACCTAAATTTTGAGCAAAATGACCATTTGCCCCTACTTAAGGGTTCAAAAAGCTACTTTTTGAATTCAGGTTCCAAATGGGAATTTCTTGTTGCAACATGATTCCTTACTGTCTAACATGAAGATAGACAGTAAGTACGCTCAATTTGGACAAGAAACGGATCATATAGGTCCAAACTAAGGTTTTTGATATAAGGGGTAAACTTATAATTTACACATACTGGACTAAATTTTTACACAATTTATTGTTGGTTACTATTCAAGGATTCCATAGAGTCTAAGAACACTGCATTCTGAGGTCAAATGACTAAGTTATAACTAATTCAATTTCTAAGGGCAATTCGATAATTTTGTTGGTCAGTGGGTGACAAAAACTGAACTTTTCCATTTGTAGTCCAATTTCAGCAAACTCAGTTTTTATAGCTTCCCTATAATATATTGAGTGTGTTGACAATGAGTAAACCCAATTTGGACTTCAAATGGTCAAGTTATGGCCTAACTAAGATTAGGGGTATTGTGGTAATTTTCAAATTTTTTAGTATTCAGATCCTAAATATTATTTCAGTTTATTGATGACATTAAAATTCTAAGCTAGTTAGTATTTTGAATTTCTGAATTTGGAGTTGAATTGACTAAGGTATGGTCAATTGAAGTCTAGGGGCATTTGGTCATTTTTAAGGTAGGGTCCTAAATGTTACTTTTCAATCTATGCTCCAAATATGAAAACTAATACTTCTATAGTGTTGGAACTGTTCTCCTGAGTATTTTACGACCCATATTGCCTATGTTTGGATGACTATGTTAAAAGTTATGAGGGTTTAATTAGGTCCTAAAATATCGCTACGTTATACATACCCAGAAACTAATTTTTGTACTACGCCATTTGATTCCTTTCATTTTTTTGAGTAAAATGAGATCTATATTGGCTATGTTTGGATCATCATACAAAAAGTTATTAAATTTTTAAATATTTTGAATTAAATAATTTAATTAAATAAATTAAGTTACTATTCATTTATTGAAATTGTATTAATTTACTATTTATTCCTAAAGTTAAAAATGATTTTTTTTTTTAAATTATTAATTCTACTCTTATTAATTAAATATACTATTTAATTAACTGATTATTATCTAATTAATTTAATAACTAATATATTAATAAATAAGATTAATTAATTAAGTTAATCAGATTAATTAACTAATATTTAATGTTATTAATTAGTTACTATTGATTTATATTAATTAATTAGCTAATTACTTGATTAAATTAAGTAATCATAGTTAATTAAGTAATTAATTACACATACTAATTTATTTTGATAGAACTAATAGTATGTTATTAAAATTATTAAACAATTTGTTTAACTAATGTTTATATTAACTGCTTAATTGTCATTAATTAGCATAATTGTAATTAAA
This sequence comes from Gastrodia elata, assembly GCA_016760335.1. Taxonomy (NCBI): domain Eukaryota; kingdom Viridiplantae; phylum Streptophyta; class Magnoliopsida; order Asparagales; family Orchidaceae; genus Gastrodia; species Gastrodia elata. The sequence continues at coordinate 19,974,538 of CM028681.1, forward strand.
TAACCTAACTAATCAAATTTTAACATAGTTCATACATATATACATATATATATCTTTATGGTTGCAACTATAGGATTCATTATTTAGCAGATTATATAAATATATATATATTTAGATCCTAAAGTTCTGTTAGTTATATGTGTGTATATATATATTTAGATTTATACTAACTATACATATAATATATATATATATATATATATATATATATATATATATATAAACTATACTTAAACTAATATTTTTTTGTAGGGTAATTAATGCGACGGGGCCCACTGCTGCCACGCGGCAACATCTAACTGGGAGGAAAGGACCGCGGGACCCACTGCCAGCCGACTGAGCTGACAGCTGTGGGTCCCGCACACACGCGACATGCCAGGAATGGATGGCTGTGCGTCGTTTGATCCTAGATCAACGGTCAGGATCTGTCGTTTGTTCTGAGGGAAAGGGGGTGATGGCGTCAAGTTCAAACAGCGACCGTTAAGTAATTAAATATATATTATTATTATTTAAATATTTGCAACCAAATTTATTAATTAAATTTAATCAATTAACGGTGCCCCAAAAATTCCCGATAAGTCACCCCTAGCTAATTGAGGGGTGAGGAACAAACGGTGAGGTCGGATTTTGATTCCGACGAGTATTTTAATTTCCCAATTTTCGGGGTATTTAAATATTATTAAAATATTTATTGAAATTTTGACGACTTCCGATTGACATGAAAACTTCACCCATAAATAATTTAGGGGCAATGAGTGCAATAGCGAAGTCCATTTTTCGATATGAGGTCATTTTAGATAGATTAAATTTTCCAAAAATTAGGATTCAGTTCATTTGACTCCTGATTTGAACTGGGTCTTAGAGGTTGACTCTTAATAACTTGGTTAACACTTAGGATCAAGATTAAGACTGAGATTATTCATAATTATCTAAGGTAATAACTTAGGTTGTTACATCAGTAAAGCATCAAAGGAAAGTGATAAAGTTATAATTAACTTAATTATAACTCAAGCTGCAGATAAGGTTTAAGTAACACATAATGAAATCTACTAAGTACAAGGAAATTCTTAAGTAATATGATCAATCTAATACATGCTGGTTTATAAGATAAAATGAAAGTACTATGTTGAAAGTAAATTTCTAACATTCTAACATGCCATTAAGTGAAAATAAGCTGCTGAAAGTACAATATACATGAAAAGCTACAAGTACTAAAGAAACTGCTATATATAACCAAAGTACTGTATAAAGAAGAAGTATACTGAAAATATTATAATTAAGAAGTATGCTGAAATGCAAAGTAAAACAGTTTAACTTATATGGACATACTCTTACTTAGTCATGCCTAAAGTAAAAGCTTATTAAAAGAGTCAATTTGTAAATATCTAGGAGAAACATCCCAGATCTAAAATCACTTATTTCCAATTAGTTCCATCTGAACATCTAGGAGAAACATCCTAAATTAAGGTTAATTCCATCTGAAAGGTATCTAGGAGAAACATCCCAGATACTATAGTTAGTTCCATCTGAATAATCTAGGAGAAACATCCTAGTGCAAAGGTAAAGTATCATCTGAGCACCTAGGAGAAACATCCTAGTGCAAAAGTAAAGTATCATCTGAGCACTTAGGAGAAATATTCTAGTGCAAAAGTGTAATAGCCCAAACTCTTAAGCACCAAGGTATTGTCCGCTTTGGCCTGAAAAGCCTCACGGTTTTGCCCTTAGAAGATAACTTCCCAGCAGTCACCCATCCTGGGAGTGCTCCCACCTGAGCACACTTAACTTTGGAGTTCTTATCAGGAACTCCACCGTTATCTGAAAAGGCGCCTCGATGTTTAAGAATTTTACTTATTACTACTTAAGTGGGTCTTCAAACCCAATACTGATAAAACGCTCTAGTGTAGCGTCTTAACTCTGACTCAGGATTCTCCATTTGAGAGTCAGTCAAATTAAATGTAAATGAAAGATAAATAAAATTGTTTGGAAAAACTTACAAGTTATAAATGACTTTGAATTTGAAGTGCATTCAATTTTCTAAGGTGACACCTTTAAGTACTTTTACCTTTCTGTGTTGTTGATGACTTGGATGAGTGGATATCTCTCTTTTTAACTTAACATTCTCAACCTTGGCTCTGATACCAACTGTAACGGCCCCAATAATTGGATAGAAGATTAATCCAGATATTGAGGTGTTACCTTAGCACCCAACACTTAATTAGAAGAAAATAAATTAAGTGTTGATGCTAAGTGGCCAAGTCACTTTTTGAGCATGTGTTAAGTTAAATGAATGAAAATAAAGATATAAGTAAATACAATATTTCAAGTATTTACAATACTAGAAATTGATTAATCCACACAACCATCCCAAGCAGTTTTAAATATATAGAAGATACAACACAGATTAATAAATGAAAGTAAAAGTAACTTAAGCAATCTAATTATTACAAGGCTTTTTAATATATATGGCAAATACAAGTGAACTATATATGACTAAGCAGAAGCAAATTTCCTTAAAAGTTCTTCAAGTACTTGGACCTGCATCACCTGAATAAAAGGGCTCTTGATCTATAATATTTTGGTATTTAAATATGATAGGGCAAAGCCAAGAAAAAGAAAAGAGTAGTTAGACTAAACAGTCTAAGCACATTTTAAAATTGATTATATTTTTAGATTAACAAGATATCACAATTATGGTTTACAATTTAAGTATGCAGTGGTGCTATAAAAGCTATAAAATATGGGGAAAGGAATGAGCACAACTGTAACGAAAATAGTATAAAAATCATTGAGTAAAAATACTCACTTTTTATTAAAGTTTTAGCTTATTACTAAAAATTAGTAGGGAAAATATTTTAAAGGCTAGAAACTAATATGTGCATGAAATGTAAGCAATATATATGATCAATTGAAAAGTATGCTAAGTAAACAATTGACATACAGTGAAGCATTAATTGAAGTTCAGTAATATACACTGTATTCAAATTAAACTGAAGTAAATAATACACCATACTGAAAATAGAGAGTGTAAAGGAAATGAGGAAATATCTTAGATTCTCAATCTAAAATAATCATAATCTAGGACTATGATATGAAAGCATAACTAAACAGTTATAAAGAGATCTTACAATTTGTAAAAGAATCTCTTATATCATTAGTTAAAATTACATTTAGAAATACCTCTTTCTGTAAGAGTACACAACAGAATGGGCGAGGAGTTAAGCACGTCTGCTTAACTAGATACAGTGGGGAAGTTGAATATTCACATTTACCCTCTCTAAAATGTGAAGTCCTAATATAAATGCTTTCTTTTGTACTCAATTTGCCTTAAGGCATTCCCCTTTAAAATTTTAAGAAAATATTTATTTATGCACAAGGATCTTGAATACATGTTCAAAGAAATGAGGCTCAAAGCTATGCAAGCATTCAATGGATTACAAAAATTGTAAAGTTTTGTGATATCTTCTTATTATCTAAACTTTTAATAATCTACTCTATGATTGGAGTTAATTAAACTCCAAATTGACTTATAAATATTTGATCTTAAGTCAATTCTAAATAAAAGTAGAATGAATATAAATTTATTTTCATGAAAGTTTGAAATTTGGAAAAAAGATAAATTAAACTCAATTTAAAACTTATCTAAAGCTTAAAAAAAGAGACCATTATTTACAATTAGGTTGATTAAGGTTCAAAATGATTCATTGAAATGGATAATTTGAATTGAATACTTAAAATTTCTGAAAAAATCTAAGTCTTAAAATTCCTAGAAATTTGCAGAGTCTCCTTTGTTTTTGCTCAAATAAATAATTTTTACAAACAAGTATAAGACTATTTCCAATTCTAAAATAGAGTTCAACCATTTTTATAGGATTGCTCATTTCCAGTTCTACAATAGAGTTCAACCCTTTTTACAAGATTGCTCATTTCTAGTTCTATAATAGAGTTCAACCCTTTTTACAGGATTGCTCATTTCCAATTCTACTATAATTTCAAATAAAACTAAATTAAACAGTTTATACATCCTATATAAAGTATCTAATAAAAAAGAAATGCAGGAATGAAATTTAGCATTTATAAGAGCAGTTTTATGTGGTATTTCACACATAATATTTATTTTAGCATTCCTATATTATTCTTTCAACTTATCATGCAAAGAATCATCATTAAAGTTAGTATTTATGAAAATATGAATATATGAATCAGCAGTTTTAAATTACAGTATTATGGGTTTAAAAATTTATAGATGCCAAAAGTGAAACTTAGCAACTACAGAAAAACAACATGTGACAACAACTATTTTTATGTTGCAAAGAATACAAAAGCATTTGAATTCATCTAGACTGTATGGCAGCATTTGAATGTAAGTTTGAAGGCAGCATTTGTATACTTTCGATCTTTCCTTAAAATGCATATATGAAAAGAATGGCAGCATATGATTCCATATATAAGATATGGCAGCAATATGATTTATAATGAAATAGATGACAACATTTAATCATAATTAAACTTAAATAGAAGCATTTGATCTCATAAGATAGCAGCATATTATTCATGATATTTATTGAAATAACAGGCAACACATATTCCCTTTTCCATTTGATAGCAGCATCGAATTACTTAAGCTCTTATTATTACTCTTATCTATACAATTGGCCACATATAATCACATTTGATCTTTCATAAGAATAAGAGATTTCAGCATGTGGTAAAAATAATAAGAATATTCATCCTCATATCCCATTTATCTCATGATCATTTGTTGGCAAAAAATATAATTCTAATATAACAGCATTTGATATCTTTGAATCAATTATAATTTTATAAGACTAAAGATGATAGCAGCATTTGTGTGACATAATTGGCAGCACCTTGTAGGATAGTATTTAATTCTCTAATTCATGGCAATATTTCATAAATAATAGCTTTTGTAAGAAAAATTGACATCAATAGATCCACATGAGATGGATGAAATATAAAGATGTGAGTTCAACACATATCATATAGTTTAAATAAATACATTTGATGACAATATTACAACTAATAGCAACATTAAATCACTTAAAACCAAAGATGGTATCGATATGGCTGCACTAAATTTATTTACATGACATCACATATAACTAAATGGTAGCAATTGATTTATCTCATTACGATTAATAATAACTTTGGATCACTTATGATCTTCATTGATCTCAACTTAGAAAACATATAGCAGCATTGGAAAAGAATGGTAGTTTTTGATTCTATATTTTTGACCAATGACAATATTTGATATTACCTTGCAATTAAAATGAATGACAGCATTTGAATGTCAGCATTTAAATATCATAATATTCATGATAGCATTTGTAACGAATATTTAGATCTCCTAATATATAGCAGCATTTGATCATATAGGCTTAACTAACCGCATTTGATTTACATTTGTAAAGCACTGCAGCATTAACTCAGAATTTTCAAAGGATAGCAATATTCAATGCAAGGATCAATAGTATTTGATTCAGCAATGTTAACTTAATGGTATTAATAATCAAAGATGGGGCAGTTATAAGTTAATAGCAAAATTTCTTCTTCAATCATGCATCAATCCAAGCAGCTAAGAAAATGTAAAATTCCTGTTTGATTTAAAATACAAAATTCTACATAATCACATGTTGAGAAATTCATATTAATAAATATTTGTATGAAAATTATTAACTGTATTTAAAATATCTACTAAAAAGATAATATAAGAGTTGTCTTACTTGAGTAATTACCAAAACTTCTTTTGCGATTTTACAAGTAAACATAGCAGTATATATTTTAACAAAATTTAATCCAACAACATTTGAGCACTTCAATTTAAATGGCAGCAATTATATAAGATGAATGATTCAATGGCAGAGTAAGAATACAACAGCATTGATATTAAAGTCTTCAACTAAATTAACTCTCATTCTTTTAAATTAATAAAATACATTTCAGCTAGGCATTTAAAGAGGCTGCATAAAACATTGTCCCTTAAAATCATATGAAACAATACATCCTTTTCGATAAGTATGCATGAAGCATTGGCTCTTTTTAACTTATATATATACAATTAAGTATGCAAGTGTGGTTGATATGCCCTGCCTATAAGATATTTCTTTCAGATACAAACATTAATATTAGACATATGATTTCTTAGCCAAACTCGCTGCTCTTTGGCACAAATCATCCAATTCCTAAGGAAGAAAAACCTGTTACCCTCTTTTAATAAAACCATTTTCATCGTTCTTATCAAGAAAAATAAGCTTTAATATTATGCTGAACCGTATAAGCATCCCATATATTTAAAATTTAATAGAACAAAATAATTGAACAAGAATGAATACAAAATACATTACAATCTGAAGATTTAATTAAAAATATTATACTGTGTCCCACATGGGTGTTTCTTGTGGCAGGGAAGCAAAAATAATGTATAATAATATTGGATGCGTGTTTCTCTTATTTTAAATGAAAATTCTTAACTAGAAAATAGATTCGCAGCACTAACAGATCCTCAAAAGTAGTAATTTGTAGATCTGTATTTATCAAGATAAATATGATTAAACAAATGAGTTTGGTCAGCCTTTGAGAATAACCAGTCACGTGAAAAATTGAAATATAATCCAAAATCTTAAGAGGTCAGCACTCAGCAATGGTGTTAAGAATAGATTTGAACTTGACACAATAATATTACTATAGTAAAAAATAACAGAGCCATGTGTATAATGTTTTTGTAAATTTGTAGTCATGATGAAACTTCAAAAAGTAATTTGGCAATTCTTTTAAGTCAGTGCTTCTTTATATTAAAGGAAATATGAAAATCTAAAACAGATTTAAGACATCATTATACAAACTGGATACCAATTAAAATGATTAACGTGCATAAACAGCATAAAAAAATATATATGAAAAGCTGTTTGTGATAAAAGCATTGATTCTATATTCTATATTCAGTAAGAAATATCAACATATTTACTTTGAATAATCAATAACGCATCTCTTTAACATTTGAAATCCTAGATTATCATTAATCATTTGCAAATTATACTAAGGAATAAAATCAGGTGGAGTACATTTATACCTTGCGGCTAGAAGGAGCGATCGGCGAGCGAAGAGGGTTCGGCTAGTGAGGCACTCGGCTAGATGAGGCGCTCGGCTAGCAGGAGGGTTCGGCTGATGCAAGGCTTTTCTAGCTCTTAGGGGAAAGACAAGGAGATGGGTATTATAAGCTTACTTGGAGACGATGAAGGCGACTCCACGACTTGCGAGGAAGTGAGCTTTTGGCGACCGGTCATTGGACATCGCGAGAGGTGAAAGCCACGCGTCCACTATCCTTCTCTCGTTCGCTCGAAGGAAGGAATGAAGAGGAGCCGAGCGTGCGTAGAGGATAAGGATAGGAGAGGTTCTCAGGACGAGGAGGAGGCGTGCGCATGCGAATGGAGGAAAGAAGTTTTCGGCTGAGGAGAAATCAGATAAGGATGGATTTAGGTTTTGAAGAGGTATATAAGTAAATCATAAGATCTATATTAGCCGTTGGATCAAAATAAACGGCTAAAATTTTTAAGCCAAGATTTGGAGTCATTTGAGCTCCAAAAATTACAAATTTGGTATTGAAACGACCGTCTCGACGAGACGAACGCACGAGTCTAAAAATTAATGAATTTGGACAAGAATTGTATTTTATATTGATTTTTAAGTGAAAAATTTGGAAAATTAATTATGATAAATCGGAAACTCGAAAATAAACGAAACTTGAAACATAGCATCCTCATATGATGCTTGACTTAGATATACAAAAATTTCCAAATTCCGATATATATTTTTCATATTATTAGCCTTTGAAGTTTAAACTTCATGAATTTATTCAGGACAATCCGGGATCCCAAACGCGCTCAAATGAAGACCCACTTAAGTAGTAATAAGTGAAACTCTTAAACATCGAGACGCCTTTTCAGATAACGGTGGAGTTTCTGATAAGAACTCCAAAGTTAAGCATGCTCAGGTGGGAGCACTCCCAGGATGGGTGACCTGCTGGGAAGTTATCTTCTGTGGGAAAAACCGTGAGACATTTCAGGCCAAAGCGGACAATATCTTGGTGCTTAAGAGTTTGGGTTGTTACAAATAGTATCAGAGCAAACTATAGGGTGTCAAATATGAGCTAAGTACCATACAGGGCAAAGTACCACTTCATGTGAGCAGCCTCTTGAACCCATGATGGCTAAGGTACTACATGGTTGTGGGTACCTCTTGCGCCTGTAGGGGTCACCTCTAGTCCTATCTACCTAATGGATGGTTCTTGGATCTGTGTGTGGATACTGACGAGAACGTCAGTTACTTAAGTTGGGGAGATTGTGAAGACCCACTTAAATAGTAATAAGTAAAATTCTTAAACATCGAGACGCCTTTTCAGATAACGGTGGAGTTCCTGATAAGAACTCCAAAGTTAAGTGTGCTCAGGTGGGAGCACTCCCAGGATGGGTGACCTGCTGAGAAGTTATCTTCTAAGGGAAAAACCACGAGTCTTTTCACGCCAAAGCGGACAATACCTTGGTGCTTAAGAGTTTAGGCTGTTACAGGCGTGGGTCCCGCCTACTGACGCAGCGAGATTTGAGTCTAGGCCCCAGACTCAAACAGACACGCCACGCATCTCCATGAGGAAACGATAGCGCGACGGCTGGGTCCCACCAAAAATATCGTCTGCACTGCTAAGGTACTACCGGGTCAAGTTTTCTCAGACCGTCTTGGGTTTGGTCTTTGCAAACCGATTCGGATATGTGAATCAAATTGGTAGGAATCGACGATCGAGATTTACTTGGCTGAGATATGTCGGTTGGATTCGAATCTAAATCCAACGGCGGATCCTCGGAGATCGATTCGTCCTCCTCTCGTCTCCCTCAGTCGCGATTTAGGGTTTTAACGGTGCGATCCATCAAGGATTCGCTCGATCGCACCCGAATATTAAATGCAAGTCTCGACAATAGAAAGATCAAAATAATACTTAAGCAAAAAGTAGAGGAAGTAAAAGATACCTTTAGGTTCAACGGTAGGACTTAAGGTTTGCTTTGCCCGAAGATTAGGATCCTGCTTGCATTTCAATCTGCTCGAAGATTGTGAAACCGAACGATAGAGAGGAGTGGAGGTCTTAAAGAGGCCCTAAAATGGTGCTCTAAAGCAGTCAAGGCACACTCGGAGGCTCCCGGGCGCCATGTGTCAGCGCGAGTGACACGCGCTGCCTTTGGTAATCACGCGAGGGAGACGGTCTCGCGACCGTCTGATCCCTCGATTGGACGGTCCGCGAGGACCGTCAGATCAAACGGTGCTAAAAGATTTAGGGCGACGGCGTTACACTCAAGTTGACGACGTCGTTAATACTTAATAAAATAATAATATTATTTAATTAATTCTAATGAATTTATTAATTAGATTTAGATAATCAAATTCATTCTAAAATTTTCATATAAATCACCCCTAGCTAATTGAGAGGTGAGAAGCACAACGGTGATTTCAGATTTTTGTTTCGATGAGTTTTTAATTATTTGATTTTCGGGATATTTAAATAATATTAAAATATTTTACCAAAATTTTGACGACTTCCGATTGACATGAAAATATCACCCATAACTAATTTGGGGGCAATGAGCACAATGGTGAAGTCTATTTTTTGATTTGAGGTTAATTTAGATAGGTCAATTTCTAGGATTTCTAGATTTTTCCAGAAATCAGGATTTTGATTCATTTGATTCCTAATTTGGACTGGATCCTAGAGGTGGGCTTCTAATGACTTAATTAAGGCACTAGAACTATAATTAGGACTTGAATTAGTCTTAATTGACCTTAGTAACAACTTAGGTTATTACACCAAATTACACAAATTTTAGGTGCAGGCTCCTAATGCTATTAGGAGTCTATTGATGAGAGTTTTAACTAAATTTGGATGTCTAAAACTAGGTAACAACACTCGAGTTGTTACATTTACTCTTACTCACTTCGCATACACCTTTTTATCATTACTTATTGAAACTCGTTATTTCACAGCCACTAACTTCACAGTTGTCTCTTAGCAAGTTTTTTCACGATAATGTTTTAAAAAGTGATAAAAATAGAATAAACAAATAAGAAATTAAAAAAAGAAAAATCTGAATCATAACTTTAAACGATTTCTTTAATACTAATAAACCATTCCCAAGCAATGACGTCAAAAACTTGACATACCTAAAATTCATGTGTCTGTGTAAACATGCAAGCACACATGGTTTGAAGTAATATAGGATTGAGTTCATATCGTTCTTCAGAAATGGTGTGTATTAGTTATCATATACTTTCTTTCTTTGTATGTTCAAATGACCAAATTTGTGATTTTGATTAATTGCTAATAGTATACTACTTTATTTGTGATCAATTAGAGATGATTGGGGAGAGTTAGGCAGAACATATGGAATATATAAATTATTGCATGCTATTTCTAATCCAATTTGATTTGAGAGATAATTTCATTTTTGTTTCTTTTTATGAACCTGCAGTCATCTAGATCCACTGATGCTATCTCATGCACATGAATCTCTCATCACATTTAGCCTTGAGATCGTCTTTAGCCATCTCCTATGAGACCTCTTGGCTTCAGATCTCAATCTTAATTGTAATGGTGCTATATATTTTTTACACTAGTGCCCTACCTAGTTCAATTCTAAACTCGTTGTGGTTCAAGAAAACCACATACACATTTTAGTTATCATGAGGGGTTGTGTAAATTGATTTGCACCAACTTATCTTATAAACATATTCATATGTATAAGCAATAGATTTAATTTTAAGTTCATATATAAAAAATATTAATCAATCACAATTAATATGCATCGAGTTTTCTGTGACTAAGGGCCAGAAAAATGAGCAAGAGAAGATCTATGAATTATGCTTTGCTGAATACTACTTTTTGTAAATATTAAAATATTATATCACATCCAAATTCTATTATCATTTGAGCATATATTTTCTCTCAATTTTTACTACATAAAGAAAATATTTGTATTGCACAATAAAAATTATTTAACAGTAGTTCCGAGTCTAACCCTCCTCAATAGAGGGATTAGGGTGTTATTACAATTTAAAAGCATAAAGAGATGATAAAAATAAAAATAAGATACATTCTTTCATTACAGGAGTTTTAACTTATGTAGAGAAGAAATACAATACAGAAAGAATTGCAGTCATTTTCTTCATGTAGTTCTTTCTCTCTTTACTTTACTCTGTAGCTGACTCCTTTGTGTCCTAGGACTTCTCTCTTCTCTTATGGCTGCCTTCTTTTTTGAGAAACCCCTATAATATATATTTTGTGGCTAGGGTTTTTCCTCCCTTGAAATTCCTTAATAGATCCCATTTTCTTTGTTTCTTTTTTCTTAAATATCTCATCTGAATCTTCAGTCTTCGGGGCTGAATCAGTTAATTCTTCCATACTCCTTATTTAATTTTGTCTCTTTTAATTAGTATTAGAAGATGAAGGGATTAATTAATTAAATTATTAAATATTTCTCCCTTTAATCAGCTTTGGGAGCTGAAGTGGTTAATTAATTAATTTCTTGATCATTTCCCCCTTTAATCAGCATTGGGAGTTGAGGGGGTTAATTAATTAGGTCCCTTGAATATTTTCAACTTATAACAGTTTTGAATTATTATGATTTTTAGCGGCAGCCAGGGGACTCCTGGGCATCGTGGTTCTATCTATATTGAATGCTTCATGTTTCATTTTGTCTGAAGGCACATTGTGGCGTGCCACAACACGTGGCTTTCTGGGTTTGGCGCTACGGTGCGCCATAGCGCATGTGTTTCAGGCCAAGGTGCCTATATGTGTGGTAGTGTCATGCTTTAGGGTGCTAGGACGCACTGTAAGGCTTGGCATTCTATAATGGGTGCCAGGGTGCGCCATAACACCTGTCACTCTAGAATGGGTGTTAAGGTGCACTAGAGCGCCGCCTTCTATTCCTTTTATTTGCAGTTTTGTTCAATGTTGCTGAATCTTCTCTTCAGTACTGCAAAAGCATAAAAACATACAAAAATAATTTAAAATAGACTCTGATCTAATACACATAAATTAATGTATAAAATCACTATAAGTATTGAGTTCATCAATGTATTTTTTATTTCTTTACTTTGACACATGTTTTTATATTATTTCTGGATGAATGTAATATATGGATGATTTTCTTAGATTCTACACTTAGTTATTTTATTTTCTACATATCATCATACTTAGTTTTAAAAGTAGAATCATACTAAGTGATTAACCATCTATTCGCTATTGGATTAGTATGAGTACTAACTCGATGACTGATAGGGGCTGCCACAATTAGTATTAGAAAGTACCATAAGGTGTCAAACATGGAGTTTGTTTTTATCTACCTAATGGTTCATTCTCCTAGGGAGTATGATTTGAACCACTAAGTATAATATCATATATCTTTTGTAATTCATTACATACTACTTTCTTAGAAAATAAAATAAAAGGAACATCTAGTATAGACACATTAGAATCATTAACAAACACTAAAAGTTAAACAAATAACGGTTAAGGTACCAAACATAATTTTCATAATAATAATGTAAGGATATACAATTAGATAATAATTGAACTTACAAATTCTAAGACTTATGTAGATAAATGACAATCCATATCTCCAAGATGGACTACTACACCTGTTTATTCAATCATTATTGAGAGGATGACTGCCAGGCCTGAGTAGTATACATAAGATCTGCCATGGGATATCCATAGTAGAAGTAGAGTTACTTGACAAGATCCAGAGGTACCCCATCTTTAGAGGACTCCACTTCCCTACCTTGGCCTAAGAATGACCCCTAGGAATGGCTAGATCAAGTGACTACTTCCTATTTTTGTATAAATCTTTAAAAGCATTTGAACGATAAATTTTTATAAAATATGTATAAAAAATATTAGGGGATGTAAACCAACAAATACAAACTTATGAAGTGACACAGAAGAATATATAAGCGAGTTATGTCAAAACATACCAAACATACCATAATATGAATTATTTATGTATAAGATATACACGATGCATACAAGGACCAACACACACACACACATACACACACACACATGCGCACATACATACATATATATATATATATATATATATATATATATATATATATAAAATGTATAATCACATAATTCATTAATATAAATTGACATTTTAATAATTAAAAAGTCAAGATAAGTAATGATAAACACTTATAACATTAAGACTCTAATTGATCAATCAAGAAGGAGACAATAAAAGCCCTTTTAAATCATAACCATAAGCAAGATGTATAAGCACATGAGTAATATAATATTCATATGGAAAATATTGATCTTAAGACAAATCCTATGGAACTTAGCATAACTAAGGGTTTGAAATATCAATAATCGGGGATTAGACTAATAACTAAAAAATGCGTAGGTAAAAAGATAATTATTCAATGAAGAGAATAATTATTAAAGCAGATGCTAATGAAATTAAAATAATAAATTTGCATATCTACTGATTGAATATAATAATATTATGATTTTATATAAGTAATATATTACTTGGGTATAAAATTATATAAATATATGTATTAAGAATAATATATAGAATACTATGAATAATAATACATATGCATGTATGGTATGATATGAATGCTATCATCTACATACATATATAAGCTATCATACACATGCATATGTAAGTTATCATAATATATATATATATATATATATATATATATATATATATATATGTAAAGTGTCTTCTCTATTTAGAATTTAAATTTAAGAATAAGCTTCTATTTAATAAAAAAAAAGATTCATGTAGCTAACCCTATCTTGATTATTAAAACCCTATTACAATGCCATAAGAATCATTTAAAGTAATGCAAGGATCTTACGTTGCACTTTAGCTTCCAACTAAAATGGATTAAAATGATTTGAGCCCACCCTAAGTCAATTCTATATGTCATGAAAGTGCACCTCAAGATCTTGATGAAGATCCATTTCTTTCCTTCCTCTTGAAATCTTGGAAACCCTAACTTATGAAAAATTGGGATATCAATAGTGAGAATTTTGATACTTTTAAGATAATGAAAATAATACTAAACTTCAAAAAAAATAAGCTAAAATAAATAATAAAATAACAATAATATCTATTAAATCAAATCACCTATGAGAATCATAATATTTTCTTAATAGGTTGTCCTCTTTGATTAGATCGTGGACTTTTTTTCATCTCTATTTTTACAATAATGAATCTAATATGCATATTTAGATTTAATGTTTTGCTTAGCTATATTTTGATAAGACAATGGAAAGTGTTATTAAGAAACATAACTCTCATGAAATTCTATTTCTGCCATCTTTGAGCAATTCTCTATGAAATCAGCATATATATTTTTCATCGTTTCTTTCTCTTTCTGAAGATAAGGGTTGTAGGCAACAAAGCGGAGCACATGAGATTGCCAAGCATTACGAGAAGAGTATGCTGAGGATCCTGATTTCATGCTAATTTCAAAACAGAGATCTTAGAGATGAGTCTTCAATTTGAAATTCAGCTATTATATATTATAGAATATATTTTCTAAGACAAAAAAGGAGAATGAAATCAAACCTCAACTTACTCCACGGATGAATCTTATATACTAGTTTTCTTCAAAAGATTTAGATCAAAAGATTTAGGGGTTGTTTGACATAAGATAAAACCAGTGTAAAGTAAAATTTTTTCGATGAATTCAGGAATATCAGTGTTTGGGATGCAGTAAAAGTAGTATACGATGTTTACACGATAATAAAATTTTATAGTCATATAAATAATACAAATGTAAAAATTTTACAGCCAAATCGATTGTCTTCCACACCGAACAGGGTATCGTTGGAGGCAAAGGTAAGCCGGCCTGTTATATCGATTTTTGGTAAGGATGATAGTGAAAAGCCTCTTCCGTGGAGGGCTGACAGAGGCAAGTCTAGGGTCGATGACGTTGGCATCGAGCTTCTATGTTCCCGATCCCGATTGTCGGTCCTTCTCGCAGCTCCTAGCTACTAGAGCCATGACCTCATTTCTGCACACAGCAACAACGATGACTGATGATACGCGTGACAGAGTTGAAAGAGCTGGAACGAATTTGAATTTTGTTCTGCGAAATCATTTGAATCGAATGAAATCGTACATTCAAACATGAATTGTTCGAATTCAATTTCATGTCGAACAAAATTATTTTACCCCCATATTACTCGAAATATCACTCTCAAATTAATTCATTCAAAATTTTGTCATGCTAAACGAGATTTAAAAAATTATGTGTAATCAAATTATCAGCTTCGATCTTTCATTCGTTTGCTTTTTTCAGTCCGTCATGAAAAATTAATAATGAAAAGTGAATCAGTTTTTGAGGACGTGTGCTCGAACTGAAGAAGAAGAGACCAT
The DNA here is from genome assembly GCA_016760335.1 of Gastrodia elata. NCBI lineage: Eukaryota > Viridiplantae > Streptophyta > Magnoliopsida > Asparagales > Orchidaceae > Gastrodia > Gastrodia elata. The sequence goes on from CM028681.1 coordinate 19,989,999, forward strand.
CTCGGCGTCTGACGGTAGCGAGTCACAAATCTCGTCTCCGCCCTATCACACTGTCTTCTCATCGTAAAGCATACGTGGTCAACCGTGTAAGAGTTCTACCTCATTTCTATTTTAGATTAAAAATTTTTATCGAATCAAGTTCAAAAACCAAATACTAGTAAAATCATCAGGATTACCCAAATTACAATTGAAAAATAAAAAAGTAGATTCGATTCACCGAAGTTTTCAATATCTTAACCGTGAAGGCAGGCAAGAACTGCGAGAAATGGAGATGAGATGGACGAAAGAGGATTTCCTGAGCTGCAGTGGGAGCAGCAAGCTCGCGAAGGAGATGACAGCGGCCGCCCCCTTCGCTACTCTTGATCACGCTATCGCATCTGCAAAAGATATTTGGTTCAATAAGGTCCTCTCTTCTTTTCCGTGAATCTATTTTGTCAAATTTACTCAATTTCTGTTTCTTCATCTTATTTTCTGGGCTGCAATTTATTCGAACATTTCTTCTTTCTATTTGCCTCTCCAGGTTGATATCAATGGTTGGCTCGAGGCTCTCGCTGCTCATCCGGAAATCGGGTCCACTTCGAAACTTGTATCACAGTTGTGCCCCCTTCTTCTGGACCCATTTTGTTTATATCTTTGGTTCTTTGGCTACTGGAATAAATGATATGCTGATGAACCAGGTGGAGTAAGGAGGAGCAATCCACTGCAATGGAGACTGCCGGTAGTTCCACCATGCAGGTGATTTTCTGCTATTTTTTGTTCTTGATTTCTTATCACTTTGATTTTGATTTTGGTTTTGTCCTGTAACGATAATTTGGTTTTGTAGGAGCTGTTTGAATGGAATGCTCGGTATAAAGAGAAATTTGGATTTGTATTTCTTATTTGCGCTTCTGGAAGGGGATCTCCTGATATTCTAGCCGAGTTGAAAGTAAGATATCATGCATGCTTTTTGAACCAGTTTTTTGTTCTTCTGTTTGTGTGCAACACTGAAACTTTGTGCCTGCTTATAAAAATTGATGGCTAAGCAGAAAAATTCAAGCTAAAAAATAAAGTTGAATGCACATTTTGAGGTCGTGGTGATTGCTACATAAATGAAATCAAAGTCTAAGCATAAACAAAGTTCTTTGCCAACATTACAAAATGCTGATTTTTGTGTTTTGATCTCTGATTTGTTGGCACAGTGTACTACGTAAGAGATTTTTGCCAACATTACGAAATGCTGATTTTGGTGTTTTTATCTCAGATAATTAAACTATTTAAAGCAAAAAATAATGAAACAATCATAAAAATGGAAGAAGAAAAACACAGAATACTATTTCTATATGGACAAACCGAAAAAAGGAAAACTACAGGAAAAGGAGCAACACAAAAGTCTTCGATATGTAGGAGAGAAATTATAAGTTACAGATCCATGGAGAAAGAAGGAAAAATAGTTAAGAGGGGATTGCGGCTCCTGAGCAAATAGCAACTACAGCAAAGAATCACACTTGCTTAGTCCTGAATCCTTTAATGCCCATATTATTTTAAGGACTTCACAAAAAAGAGGTGAAAACATGGAAATGCCCCTAGACTAAAAAAAGCGCATAAAAATTAAAGAAAGGAAGAGTGTTATTGCCCTTGAACCGTGCTTCCCTTAAAGGGAGGACATAAGACATCCAAACTGATATCAAATAATTCAAGGCATCGTTATGACACTATTTAGCATGTCTTTTTATTAAGTATTCCACATCCTCGCATGTTTGCAAATCTTGCAAATTCTTATTTATTTAAAGAGTTCCAAGGCCAATCATCCCATGAACATAATTAACATTGACATTTTTTATTCAACAACTATAGCAATGCCAAGTCTTATTGTTGCCAAGTGGGGTTAGTTATATGAATCCTTTGTTTATATTGCACTCTTTAAAATAACAACCCCTCTATAAGCTCCAAATATGTGAGATCATTTCTAATAGTTTTTTGCTATGTATTTTTAGGTCTTTCTCTTTTAACATTAGCAAATTTTTTAACACAACTCACATGACTAGACCATTTAACAATCTATGCTAAACACGTCCAAACCATTTAAATATGAAGAAAATGAGCTTATTAATTACACTTATTTAAAAAATTGATTTTTCCCATATAATATTTATGGTTTTACATCTTTTTTTTATAAAACTTATTTTCAAATTTGAGCAAGACTTTTTGAATCATACATTGCCTTAGAAGTGTTTCTCCTACACCCAATACAATTGATGATGTTAATTACATTACCCTATTTTATCATCTGATAGAACCGATATATTTAAAAAGTTCTTAGTTCTTTGTAAATTGATTTTAATTTTTTGTTTGCAATTAAAAATAAAAAGAGAGAATATAAAAACTCTTGCCTTAAGCTCATTTTTGATCTCCTGCGTTGAACAACCTCTAATTGCCTCTCCAATTTATGACTTTAACCTCTTTTGCTTGCATGACCTGAGTCTCACACAAAGCTACTGATCATGCATACATGTGCAACTCTTTGAGATCTAGGCAATTGTGCGCCACCACAACCTTCAACTCTCTTGCCCATGAAGTCACGACAGACTTGTGTTTAAAATACGTGTTAGACATTGATTCAGTGTGCAGGATTCTTGATGCGGAAGTCGCCAACCATAGACCGCATAATCTTTCATGTGCAAACTATTACACGTCTTTGCCTCATATACACATCTCTTGTTGTTCATCTCTGTAATCCACTACTCTTTTAAGTCATTTTTGTGCGCATCTAAGGATAAAGGTACCAAGTTGTTTGGAGCTTTATCAATCTCGATTATAAATACCAGATCAAATCCCTCATGTAAGACGCAATCCAAAGTTTTCCTAGTTCCTAACGATACTCTGCCGAAATCAACAATTAGAAAAGTTCACATTTTGTCGAGCTTTTGTCCAACCGAAGAAAAACAGAAAACCTTCACTGTCATTAACTTTTGTTCTGGTTACAGAAATTAAATTTCTTTCGTTGATCTGTCGTTAGAAGCAAAAGAGCAAAATTTTATGCAATTAGGTATCGCTATTTTGCCAAAATTATCCAAAAATTTTTAACCGCTACATATATTGTTCTGTTAATGAAATTATATCTGATTTATTGATAAATAAAATCACTTTAATTATTATTATTTATTATTTATTCTAATAAATAATAAGTAAATCATCAATTTAATTGTTTTATTATGACATGTGAGAGGAGACATGGTTTTTACATAAAAAGGAGTATTACTTTAAGTTTGAATGGTTTTCATATATTCATAATCGAGTAATATGCCCATCGATATCATTACTCTTATATGTAATATTTGTATGAGAAAATATTGAAGATAATTTAATTCAAAAATCTTTTAATTTATAATTTTTAAAGATTTTAAATTTGGTTTATTAATTTTTCTATTTTAATTTGAACGAAATTAAAAATAAACATATTGAAATACTATTGATTTTTTAAGTTGTATTAATAAATTTATCAAATAAAATGTTTCTTATAATAATTAAATTTCTTTTTAAATTTAATTAATTTGTGCTCTAAACTTATAAATCTATTATTATTATTTTATTTTAATAAATTTGACAAATAATATTGATGATAGAATTAATTTCAAATTTAATCTCTTTCTAATGCAGTCATAACGCATTGGAATATAGTAGTTCGTGATATTAGAATTGTAATATTTGAGAATTTATATGATAGTTATGTATTACTAAGGGAGAGATAAGCCAAATCAAGAGAAAAGAATTAAAGATGTGATTTAAATAAAATTTATAAAAATAATATTAAATTTTCCTTAGGATAAGATATTTAATATGGATGAATAGATTATTTTGCTAAGTTCTTAAATGAAAGTTGTACCAATACAATTAAAATAAATAAGATCAATGGTTACAAAAATAATATTAATTATGCATTCGTTTGATGGGTTAGTCTATGACTTTGAATGTTTTAAGGAAGAGATGAAGAGTGGAAAAGCAATCGTATCAGATACTTATGAAAGTATAGAAATATTTGGGTGAGGAAGTAATTTTCTTGGCTTACCAAGTTATTTAATGTAATATTGAAGACTAAAAAGATACTAGATGAGTGAAAAAATAATATTGTTGTACTGATTTACAATAAGAATCTCAAGACTGTACAAATAGAGGAAATGAGTTGAGGTGCCATATATTAAAATATTGGGAGAGAGTAATTGAACACAAACTCCGAATGGATATTTGTATTTCACAAAATCAATTTGGTTTTTACACTGTATATTTACTGTAAAGAAGCCATACATTTATTAAGAGGTATAATAGAAAAATTCAAAGACAAAAAGAAGGCACATATTTGATCTTTATAATCTTGAAAGGATTATGACAGAGTACCAACATAATTTTTTTGGAGAGTTTTGTGGATAAAAGAAATTTGTGTAATATATATGAATATTATTTGAGGTATGTATAATAAGGCTATAACATGTGTTTGATCTCAAGTTGACTTGTCTAATGATTTTTATTACTATTGGATTACATTAAGGCCAAATCTTAGCTAATACTTTTTTGTTTTAGTAGCGAGCACATTTAAGAGAAAGTTCCTTGGTGCATGTTATTTGGTATACTATTTGCAGATGATATTCTATTAATGATAAGACTAGAGGTGGAATTAAAGCAAAATTTGAGTTGTGGATGATTGAATTAAAATGTTTTCATCTTAGTAGATCTAAAATAAAATATATGAAGTGTAAGTTTAATCTTAATAAAACCCTTAATCTCGAGGACATAACTAGTGAGGACCATGCGATCAAGAAGAGTGAGAGGTTCAAATACCTTGGTTTTATTATTTAAAATAATGATGAAATAGAGAGTGATATTATAATTAAGATCTAGGCTTATTGGATGAAATGGAGCACTTCTGTAGTGTTGTATGATTGGAAAATCTCATTCAAAATTATAAGAAAATTTTATAGAGTAATTATATGATCAATTTTATTATATGGAGCTAAATGTTTGCTAATAAAGAAGAAACTTGTTGATAAAATTAGTGTTACAATGATGAGGGTGTGATATCCTGATATTTTGTTAATGGTAATAATTTTAATTAGTAATATTTATCACTATTATATTTATTATTATAAAATATTATTGTATTATTTCTGGTGTGGTGCACCCGGGTGCCCAGATTTGGTTCTCCCGGACGCACTTGCGCGTTGGCCCGTGATCGCACGGCCCAAATAAGATCAGGTCTAATTTGCAATAAATGACTCGTTCGGCCCGTATCGTCACCTAGTGCATCCACGTGCAGCCCGATGTCTATAAATACCCCCTCACCCGTTAGTTATTTTGAATTCCCAAAAATCGCCATTATGATATGAGACTCATGTGGGACCCAAAGAGCTTAGGCTTCATGAACAGGCTATGCGAGTTGGTAGTAAGCACTGTGAGGGACATGGTTCTGTTCATATTGATGTGATTCGTGAGGTACATTTAATTTGTTGAGCTAAAATATTTCTTATACATGCCACTTGATGTTAGAATCACGCTACCTTTCATTGATATATTTACACTCTGAAATTGTTTAGAATCATCTTTTGAAATTGCTAATGGAATTTGTTGCCTTGCAAATAATGAATTTTTTATTGACCTGAAAGCATTTAGATTCCCAGTTGTATTATCATCAACCTTGTGGTGATTGTATGCTTAGCAATTTGCATATCTTTTCAAGTATTGAATGTTCCATTGTATGTGTCAAGTTGTTGGCATAATTGGGGTATATTCTCATATTGTCGTGTAAATTGATCTTACCATCACCTCTTTTTCAAGAAAAAGATATTATTTATGAGTCTTATTGTATTAATGTCTTCAACAAAATGGTGTGACTGAGAGGAAAAAGGCCATCTTCTCCAAGTCACCTGCGCTCTCTTTTTCAAAAATAAGTTCCAAAATATTTTGGGAAGAAATCATCCAATCCAACTAGTACCCATATGATAATTAGAATTCCAACTGAACTGCTCGACCTTTAAATTCTTACTCGAGTCTTTGTAAAATTCTACTTCAGCTTCAATACTACCAACAGTGTTTTCCCTAATATTTTTGAATGTCCAGTTATTACTCATATGCATACCAATAAGGATTTAAACTTGACATAAAAACTCTAGAACATGTCTTTGTTAGCTGTTGTACCACCCAAAAAGGTTATAAAGTTACCACCTTCCGATAAGGAAATGTTATGTATATGTGGTTGTCATACTTATGGAAGAAGCTCAATTCCTTTTAACCAATAACCTATGAAGACGTATTTTTTTTTAATCTAAAAAGAAATCTTTCTCATAGATGGTATTGAAAATATAGTTGATTTGAGGAGTTCCACTTCCTTCTCTGAATCATATCCACCAACCCTTAAATAAACTTTCTCTCACCACTTACAACCAATAAGAATCCCATCTTCACCAATATTCTACAATTTTTGTTCAACAACTCTCTAACTAGTTAAATTTTCAAAATATTGCCACCCATAGACTTGATGATTTCTTAACTATATCAAATATCACAAACCAACAAAATTCTTTGCTAAATGAAAATTTTTATATCTCCTCAAAACCAAATCATCACTCTTGTTAAATTATTTAATAAAGTTTATTCAAAAAAGGAGGAACCATATCTTTAATTAAGGTAGGAGCAATCATCCAACCCAAGTTTAATGAATAATCAGCTAAATTCTCTATCTACCCTTGATATATCTATTGCCCTTAGAAAAGAAATAAGAAATTACCATTAGCTTTCCTTATGGTTTTTTATGTTCTATATTAAACTGTCTTACTATTGTAAAGCCTTCATCATGTTCTTGCTAACATTATCATTTGTAAATATCTATTTGAAGTGCATGACTTAAAATAGAGGAATGCCATGACACTTGAGATGAAGACTTTGAATAAAAATCATTAATGGAGATAGTTTACTAGAAGGAAAGAAATCATTTGGGTATAAAAGAATATTTATTGTGATAGTTATTTGCTAAAAGTCTTTGAGTATTTAAATTGTCCAAACCAGTCCCTTGACTCCTGTACTCCCAATTTGGTCCCCAACTCTTAAAAATAATGCAAATTTGGTCCTGCAATTAAATTTTAGTAACATCACATTAACTGATGGTGCAAATAAGAGATATTTTGGGAAGAAAACTGTGATTGAAGTCAATAAATGAAATTTCTAATTTTTTTACTGTAAATCCTATAATTAGTGACTAACGATTGTGTCGAAATAGTATGGTAAGAAATGAGTAAATGTAATAATTTTGAGCTTCAATTGCATTTTTTATTCTCAAAGTACTGCTTATTTGTAGTGCGAGTTAACATGATATTATTTAAATTAAATTGTTGGGCTAATTTTGCATTATTCTTAAGATTTAAGGGATAAATTTGAGATTTATTAGTGCCAATGGACAATTTTGAATAACTTTAAAGGGTCAACGAACAATTTGACAAACAACTCTTTAATGTGAAGTAACTACTTACTTGAAAAGTATGAAACAAATCGTTTTGCTAAAGACTGCACTAAAATATGCCATAGATTATTTTGAGAATTTATCTTAGTTGTACAAAAAGAGTGCAATAATAAACTTAATATAATTAACATCTAATATTGAGTGGAACATTTGAAAATTGAATGTAAAAGAATGCACTCATATATGGTGATCTAGAGGAAGAAAGTTTTATGGAGGTTCCTCCAAAATTTGACTGATGAAATATGAGAAAATTATGCATAAATTATGAAGGCCCTATATGAAATCAAATACTCCCCCATGACTTGGTTTGAAAGATTTACTAAAGCTACAGTTAATTTTGAACTTTAAACAAAACCTATGGGATCATACAAACATTTAAATATAAGGGGAGTTATAATATTGTTTTTATTTATTAATAATATTGTTATATCAGGAGATGATGTTGAAGGAATTCAAAAGCTATGGCTGTTTGATTAAAGAAATAGAGATTAAGATCCTAAGAAACTAAATGCTTCCTTGGCATAAAAGGTAGCTTATTTAACGAAAAGGATTTTCTTATCATAAAAAGTTCATGATTGACCTTCTAAAAGAAACATGAAAATGGGATGCAAGCAATTGATACACCTATTGGAACCAATTAAAATTGGTGAAGTTCTGTAAAATAGAAATATTGATAAAGGCAATTATTAGAGGCTTACTAGAAGATTGATTTATCACCTACATGGCCATTAGTCAGTTCATGCATAACCTAAAAAAGGCACAATAGGGCAACAAGGAAATCCTTCGAAATTTAAAGTGATCCATAAGAAAGGGAATTTTTTTTTAAATCAAGCCCAAAACTGAAACTGAAGCTTATACAAAGTGCTAATTATGCAGAATCTATTGATGAACGGAGTTCAATTTCAGGGTTTCATATTTTTCATAGGGTAAAATCTATCACATAGAGAATACAAAAATGGAGTTATAGGTATAGATCAAGCACTGAGGCAGAATTCAATTCTATGGCTCTTGGAAAATATGAGTTTTTGTGATTTCTAAGGGTTGAATAGTAAAAATTGAAGAATCAATGATATAATATTATGACAGCAAATCAGCATCAATATTTCACACAATCTGTTACAACTTGGCTGTACAAAACATATTAACGTTGGTATACATTTTATCAAGAAAATCTTGATAAGGGCATAGTTTGTATACTTGTTCTCATTGAAAACTAGCTTGCATATATTCTCACAAGTAGATTTGCAGGCTTAACTTTTAAGCAACTAGTTTACCAACATGGAATGGAAAGATATATTCACTGAATTGCTTGAGGGAGAGTGTAAAATGATTGTCCTCTCCTAATTAAACGTCATAGATTTTATTCTAATATAATTAAAACTCCTGGTTTTCTTAGTTTTGGAATACTGTGTGGTACTATGCAAAGCATAATTATTTGATTTGATTTTACCTAGGTTCTTACTGTTTTTGCATTGAATTATATATATCGATTCCACAATAGGATCCTGCAGTGAGTCCTCGTTGTTTTCTTCTATTTCACTGTGACTTTAAGCATAGAATTTCCTTTTTCAGAAACTTGTGTTCCTTAATATATGCAGTGGGTCCTTATTGTTTATTTGTTTGATTCTTAGTTTAGAATCACCATTTGTAAATATAAATATATGCACTCAGTACTCGTAAATAGTTGTACAAGGCAAATTTCTCTTCCACACGGTTGTCAATGATTTAAAAAATTATGCATTATTGTTAGGTGGTTAATCCACCAAAAAGTCTACCTTCCCTAATTTATCAACTCAACATAGTCTTAATTTTTTTTTTATCACTAATGTGTTTTGCCATAAATTCTAAACCTTATTTATGCACTTTTCCTTGCTAAAGGTTTGAAATTTTAATCATTGTAATCATTGTAATTATTGTATGATTTGTAATGGTGTTTCCATGTTGGGTTTCATTTTAATTATTAATTTTATTCAATCTTGCTAACTGTGAAGTCTCAAATTTTTTTTCATTACATTCTTGTAAAAGCATTTCATTTTTTTTTCTGATTATTTATAATGGCATACACCAGAATCCGATACAACTTAAGGCATCAGCTTGTTTGGAATGCGTTCCCATGATTTTGTCAAATAGGGGTGATCTTATAGCCTATATAATCTGCATAGCATGGTTAAATCCTTTCTTTAAAGATCCCCACAAACCTTAGATGATATGCATCCGTTTCTTAAAACTTACCAAATAAATGTTACTATTGTTTCTTAAAACTTATATTGCATGGCTATTTGAGAGGCTATTCGTTAAATATTCTAACCAAAAGGAAACTTGAAGTGAGTCAGGCACTCTGTTGGAATGCATGAAAGATTTTTTTTGTTTTTGAATTCTATTTGATGAGTATTTTTAAGAAAGTATTTGTTACTTGTCACTATAAAAAATTCATGATCCCTGCACTACTTTTGTGATTCACTTGCTTTGAATTACATAACTCCTTTCTTTGCCTCTTGTTTGAGGAATTTTGTTACAAAGGTGTTTCTATATCTTATGCTTTGGAAATCATTAAATAGGAGTCTTATGAATATGAACGTGTTGAATTATGGTTCAGTTGCTCTAAATCACCATTGGAATTAAACTTTAATTTATGAAAATCAATTTGATGGTACCATGTTTGGGAGCATTTGCTTGATGGCAGCCCCTTTATTCCTTTCTCCATTATTTCTCCCACATAATCCACAACCACATTAACTTTATTACCCTTCCCCACCGAAATCTTAACTATCCTTCTATTCTAGTTTCTTTAACGCTTCCCAGTCCAGTGTAGTTAAAACGTTCTGACCGTAAAAGTGCTGTTTCAAAACCCTATCTTTGTTTAACTTGAATTGTATGTTTATTCAAGAAATTATAGTGTAGTCCTGCACTTATCTTGGAACAATTGAGAGGTCAAGGAAGTATTTAATCGGTTCTTAAGGAATTATGTATTCAATCACTCTCTTATACAATGATAAATGCAGAACACCAAATCTTTGTCATCTGAAGAGACATGCACTAAGACACCTGGGTTATGGCAGTGCTTTAAAGGGTCATTACTTGAATGTTTGATTGAGAAGTATATCAGCTCTTTAAAGAGCTAATTTGGGCAATTTTAAAGAGTTTTAAGGTACTATTTTGACCAAGAATTCTGATTGAAAGTTTATTGAAAATGCTTAATGGCGCCAGCTATTTGATTGCAGTTCTAGCTTTTGTCCCATATCCTCCATTAATTCCTTATCCTGCCTACCCCACTTAATCCACGACCGTATACTTATCCTTTGTTACCTTTCCCTATCAAAATCCTATCCATCTTCATATTGTTTGATGCCTCCCTGCTAGTACGAAGAAGACAAATTATCCTATAGCTATAAATGATTTGTCAGTTTAAACCACCCCCTTATGGGCCCACCTCTCCCCCCATCCTTGCGCACAAGCTTTTTTTTATTTGTTCATGCAATTTATTAACAGCTTTACCTTGTGACAGAGACGTTTTGTCAGCAGGCCTATTGTCGAACTTGAGGTAGCAGCTGAGGAGGAGATGAAAATAATTGAGCTTCGTCTTAGCAAATTATTTGATTCTAAATTGAGAGCAAGCTCCTTGCATACGCAAGTATCTGCAAGTAAACATGAAGGTATTGCCTATAGCTTAAAGTGCGTTATCCTGTTTGTATCTCGATTTTGTCTATATTTATTGCATTTTTTATGAAAATCTAAAATCTCTGCTGACAAGGATGTATTTCAGTGGAATTATGTATTCTTGTTCATTTTTTTGCATTTATAATTTAATTTTTATTGTGCGTAAGTCTCGCATCTCAATAGTGTACTATTTACTTGTAAGACCACTAATTGTTCTTTGTAGGATTGCTTATCATTAATAATTAACAATTTTATTCTTAAGCACACTTCACATACTAAAATGAAACTAAAGTTAAAATAAGGTTTCTTAAATTGTGTGATCATTATTAAAAATTATTTAAGCAGAAAAGTACTAATTAGTTAGATAGACGTATCCGATTTATGGTGTTCTGAACATGCCCAATAAAATAATCCAAAAGACATGTATATATATTATGTATTTTGCAATTTATGTTTTGCAGAGATGATTTTCATTTTTATGATGCAAGTTTATTTCATATCCTTTATATTTCTCCTCTATAATTAGTCTTTTTTTGACTGCACATTGCATATTTGCTTAAGGGCTGTTTGGCATGCAAATTTTGAAAAATATGAGGGTAAAGTGAAATGATTACAATGTAATCATATTACTTTATTGTTGTTATTTAACATTTTTTTGTTTGGAATAAAGTATTTTGTGAGTGGTATTTTTTGAGTAAACTGGGGGCGTAAAATTTCCCACAATTTTTTTCTTTTTTTAGGGATTGGATTGAACGTTCCATTCAATCATTTCGTTCAAATGGATTTTGTTCGAAATCAATTCAAACAAAATTTCGTTCGAAATCAATTCAAACAAAATTTCGTTCGATTTGATTTCAAAGGAAATGATTGATTCGAACGAAATCAATTTTCGCTGGAGAAGACAACCAACGACCTCATTGGAGAAGACGACCAACGGACTCATTCGCTAGAGATGACGGCGCCGAAAATCATTCATTCGAAAGCATGATTTCATATGTTCGAACACACGATTTCATTCGTTCGAACGAACGAATTCATGCATTTGTTAGAAGAAACAAATTCGTTTTGCTGCTCCACTTGGCCCCGTAATCTCACTTTGCACTTGAAGTTGGAGATGAAGAAGTTGTTGAGATCATTAGTTACGTGGGCAGATGCGCCGGAACCAAGAACCCAGTTGGTGTTTGGGTATCCATCGGAGATGAGTGTTGTCGGTTGGGATTGCTTTGTGTAGGATGGATCATATTGGTGCCAACAAGAGTGTTGTATGCCCTCTTTTTCCACAGATTTAGCATGTGGGAGGGGAAGGATGAGGGAGATGTTCATGGTTGCTGTAATCACGGTTGCTAATTGGTCGTGAGACTGAATTGAAGTGGTTTCTTCCTCTCCATGGCTGGCCATGTCCTCTTCTGTGTGTGTGGATCAAGAAAGTGGGCTGTGAGTGTCGTTGGAGATCGTGGCTTGCTTCATGTTGAAGATTTATCTCATCGTTGTATAGTAAGGAATAGAGATCGTCGAGGTTTAGTGGTTGTAGGTTTGTCTGGATCACTGTTTTGAATGCTTGATATTGAGTCGAGAGACCATTTAGGATGTACAGTATTATATCTTTTGAATCAATGGTGGAGCCGGCGGCTGAAATTTTGTCTACGATTTCTTTAATTTTAGAGAAGTAAGCAAGCATTGACTTATCTTTCATGGTGTTATTGGGCAAGGCATTCTTGAGTTGAATTACTTTAGATCGATCGGTGACTTGGAATCTTTGTTCAAGTATTTGCCATGCTTCTTAGCAAGTTTCAGCATGGATTATGTACGGAAGGATTGATTGAGAGCTTTCTTGCAGTTAGGTGAAGAGGAGTTGCTTTGGGGATAGAACCGGTGCTTGCTCTTATACCATATGAAAGTTAGCAAGAGGTGAGACGAAATAAGAGGAAAGCTTTTCTTATATATCATATTACATGAATGAGTGCACATATATATAGAGGTATGCAGTTACAATAGAGGTTACTTAGGATAGGCGGTTACATGTGGATCACATTGACTATGTAGTTATATAATAATATAATGGATAGGTTGTTTTCTCGTTACATTAATGTACTTTTAACATGCTTACAACTCACATTTTGTGCATTTTTCTTTATAGCTATCTAGAAGTGTTATGGCCTATCATTCGTTGAATGACTCTACATTCATTTGAGTATAATTATTGAACAATATCCATGGCTTCATTGTGTTTAATGCATTTTAGATCGATCCCCTTGTAGGACCTTCTCTTTGTGGTGATATCATAAATGAAATGCAACTTTGATCGACTAACAATCGGTCAAGACTTAGATTTTGTGGGTAAGGCTCCTTCTTTTAGAAGAAAAGATCTTGTTAATCGACTTGTCAATCGAGGATGAAGAATCTATGTGCCATGTTGAATAACTTTACTCCTTTGAAGTTGTAGCATAAGAATTTCTATATTTAAAAATTATATTTGCAACATTATTATTTCACTGAGTATATGTTCAAAAGAGAATTCTTTTTTAAGTCTTTCTTGTTGAACTTCATTGAAATAGAGTTTAAGGACTGTGTTTTGCCTCATGGATCTCAAGAACCTAAATCACAATAAGTTTTGAGTTGCAAAGGCCTCTAAGCTATTTACTTTGATTTCACTTGCTAATATTAAACAATTTAATAAAGCCTCTTATTTAGGTTTGCTGATTGTGGCTTAGAAGTGCTATAGAGGCTAACAACACTATGCTTTAGGGCTTATTAGGAAAAATCATGCTCTGATACTTTTATCACCCAATGGTTTATTAGTAAATTTAAGAATGCTCAGATTTCTTATGGACGGAGCTTTTCGGATCATCATTTGATTGATTGGCTAGGAATTCATCTAATGATTGAATCTTAAATGCACTTTTGGGAATACAGTCAATATAAAAAATGGAGAACTCTGTGCCACACTTGGTTATTCGACTAGCCTTATCCGATTTTGAAGTATTAACTTTAGCATCTGATTTGTGATGATTTTTACTTTTTGTGAATCAAACATTTGAGATAGTCTTTTGGTTGTGTACCAAAACATAAATGATCTTTTTGATAGGAGAGTTGTTCATTTCTCCTCTATCTAGTACATGACTATATTAATGGATCTTTAGTTGTATCCCTTTCTTCTCCAATAACATGTTTGAACTCAGCGTAAATTCCGACTCCAATAGAATTGAAAGATCATCTCATCCTCCACTTTGAGAGACATAAGAGCAAGTTATTAAGAGATAGCATGCTTCTTAACATTTGATCGCCTGTTGAAAATGTCATCTTTCTTGATACTTAAAACCTGGCAACCTTTTTCATTTGAACTTAAATGAACTAGCCTAAACTTGCAATCTGGTAAGGAGCCTTTTCATTTTCTTAATGCTTCTTGGTTGGCGAGCTTCCAGGATTGCTTGAACCTAATTTGGATTAGCTTTAATTATTTCAATGCATATAATGTAACCACCTAAAGTTTCACCGAAGATATATTTTTCAAGGTTAAGTTGCATATTACAAGCAACAAGGCTTTTAAAGATTTATTCAAGATCAACAAAATGGTTGTCTTAAGGTTTACTTTTTATTAAGACGTTGCCTACATAGACTACAACATTTTAATACTTTTGAAAGTGGGATATCATGTTCACGAGTCATTGATAAGCTGCTTCAACATTTTTCGACCAAATGACATGACCCTGTAGCAAGATGTTCTAAAAGAAGTTATGAATGTGTTTTTATCTTCTTCTTAAGGGTTCATATTGATCTGACAAAATCCTGAGTTTGCATAAAAAAAAGCCAAATTTTTTGTAGTCAATCGTTGAGTTGGCAATGTCATTGATGTTAAGTAGTGATAAGAGTCTTTTGAACAAATGATGTTGACCATTTCATAATCAACATATTTTCTCCACTTGTCGTTAGCTTTCTTAACCAAGATTATATTTGAAAGCCATTTGAGGTATTGAATTTCTCTTTTAAACTTGACACTTAAGAGTTTTGTGCTTCTTTTCCTATCTCTTGAACATGTTCTAGAACTGCTTAAGATTTTGGATTATGGGGAATTTATTTGGATCCACAAGGAGCTTGTGAGAAGTGATTGATAGGTCAACCTTTGGCATATATTTTGTACTCCATGCAGAGAAAAATGAATATTTATTTTACAAAGCTAGGAACTGAGTTCGGAATGTACTTTGCACAGTATCAACAAATTGAATTTATGCTTGTGCTTCTGTAGATGCTCAGTTGATTCTATTGAGATCGAAAAGCCTTCCACCTGACCTAGATGACTCAAGGATTGATCGTCCAGCCTCATCACCTTTCTCCTTTGCTTGGGCATCTTTCATGAGTGAGATGGTTTTCTTGTGAAACTAGCAAAATATTCCCACAGTGAGTCTTTCCATCGGAATCATTTTACTGCCAAATATCTAGTCGAAACTACTATGCTACAGTCACTTTATAAAGGTTTGCCAAGTATTTTGTTATATATGGATGACGAGGTTCTAATCACTAAATTTTTTATCTTTAGCATCATAATATTTTTATGTGCCCTAAGTCACTAAAATATGCATCGGAAAATGCTAGTTTTAGGTGGCCTAATATGTTGGCAGAGAATGCGCTGCCCTGCTTGAGTCATCTCATGCTTACTTTATTTACCTCAGGAACTATTTTACTTTTACAAATTCAGCAATCATGTTGGGACATTTATATTGTTGGTGATAGAAAGCGGGAGTAGCGTCCCAACTTTCTGTTTTGGTTGTGTGGGGGCTGGTAATATGTTTGAGACTTGGATCTCCTCCCCGCCTCCAAGCTACACTTTAATGGTTCTAAGAAAAGGTTCTTAGAGTATACACCGAAGTTGTACTTCTGGAATTTGGGCATGGAACGAGATTTTCTTCTTTTTTGGAGGATGATGATCTGTTGTCAATTCACTTGTCTCTCTTATCTTGAACTTATTTTTGTTAGGTTTGTATTGCCAAACAACTTCCTCTGCGTTGATATATTTTGTGGTCTTTATGATAAGAGCTCGACCATGAATTTTTGTTCTCTTAGACACAGTAAACTGAAAATGCAACTTTTTAGCTTGCTAATAAATTCTGGCCATGCTATCGTTTTGTCTTCATCAACAGCATCGTGTAATGGAAGAATGACTCTCGCCACATAATCTCTCAAGGACGTTGTCCTTCTGTTTCATTAGAAAAATTGTTTGGGATACTTGTGGTCTCCTTGCTGGAAAGTGATTAACAGAAAGATCAACATGCTAATCAAAATTCATGAGTGAACCCACAAGTTGAGAATTCAACCACCTTTTGGTTTCTTCTATCAGAGTTGCAGAAAACAACTTGCACTATTGCCGCTAGCGTGTTACATTGAGGTCACAATATTAAAATGATATAAATAATCATTTCGATTGTTAAGATCCTTGTATATATCAAGCATATTGGTGATTTAAAGCCTTTTTGGCATTGTAGCTTTAAAAATTTAAGGGCACCATGCATGGATGACAATCCCATGACCATGGGCACGATCTGCTATCTTACTAGCAACCCCTTGTGGAATTGCATCATCAGGACGATCATCCTGAAATGTTCTTGGTGTGGGGATACTCGTCCTGAGGTTATGCTAATATCTTGTTCAGGGGACATGAAGGAATAGTTTCATTCTGGTGCCTTGTGTAATGGAGATGTGGTAGCCCTCATTTTTCTAGTACTAAATTGTGAAGCCAAGCTCACTGATTTTAAAGAACTGAATATTGTGAAGTTATATGCGCTCCAAATTAGCAATTCTTGATTGTTACTCAATTACCCTTGTTAAATTATAAGTGTGTTCCATCCATTGTTGAATGGTGGAGTCATTAGATAGTAGGAAGTGCCATGGAAGGCTGAGGTCACCTCCTATAGGAGACATGCAGATTGTTTCTCACCATTATCAGTCGCCTTGGAAACGTTGATTCCAACTCCAGGGAACGACTCTTCTCTGAATGCCCCCAAAGAATGTTTGTTGTTTGTTTCACTTCTAGATGATGAATAGAGGATGCAAAAAAAAGTAGAAGAAAATAGATGACTATTATAGAAAGAGCCCAAAGATCTATATTGGTCATTATTATGATCTGTTTGTGCTGTTGGGTGAAGTAATTTTTTTTTACTAGGTATGCGATAGGATACAGATTAACTGAAAGGGGTTATTATTTTCATACTTAATGTACAACAATTGAGGTTAATAGCCTGAAATCAACATCTAGCTAATATAAATTTTGATGCTCAGCAGTGTAACGTTTGCTGAATTGGACATTTACAGGCTCTTGAATCATATGCTTCAAATAGTATGTTAAGGCGCATTGCGTTGTATAAATTTTTGTAAAGTGGAACGCTGGTTGGCAGGAACAGTTCAATTGTGCATTATTTGCCCATGGTGCTAAGTGTAATCGTGGCCGAGCATTTTTGAGGCAAGATGACTAAATATGAAAAAGTTAGCAAAGCAGGAGGTTTGGCCATTTGGCGGAGTAATTAGATCTGTAACCATCACTTCATTAGGGCAAGTGGATGGTTAGGATCACATTGTGAGATTTGAGTACAACGCCCCTTGAAGCTTGGATTGTTCCATTGTAGAAATTAAATGATATGCTTTGATTGTCTCAACCATATGATATATTTTATTTTCTCAACCAAATGCTTGATAACCCGCTAAAGCTTGATTTATTCTCTTTTCTCTAAAAAATGGCATGATTTTTTTGTTCAGTTTGTCTCATTCAAATACTTGAGAAGTCTCTTGAAGCTTTGGATTATTGTTTTGAAAAATGGTTGATGTTAAATTGTTTTAGCATATTATTAAAGTCATCTTTCAAGCTATTCTTCTAAATGATGGTTCCATTATAAATTTCTAGATTGCCTCAATAAGTTATTGAGGTTTTCTTTGTAGTCTTGTTAGCTTCTAAAAACAATTTATATTTCTCATCAGGATTGTATTTTTAGGAGACCTTAGAAACTTCTCAAGATGTATTAATATATATATTTTCTGCATAATCACCCCATATTATTAATTAATAAATTATCACTCAGCATACTAATCAGTTCAAAAAAGATCGATTAGGGGTTATTGGGGGGCATCTTAAGGATGCATCAAAGGCCGTATGTCCGGTGCTCTGTTCGCGTCCTCCGATCACTACGCATGTCCTGGATGTGGCCCGTGGCTCTCCGGCGTCCAGCCTCGAGGTTTGTCTCGAGGTCTGGAAGGGAGCGAAGACGAAGAATTCCGCTGCCGCGTTTGCCGGGAGGGATTCAAGAGGCTGGGCGCCGCTCGGCTCGTCAGTCACCGACTCCGACGGGCGCGGCGGCCCTCTGATGTCGGCGGCCCGCGAGGCCGACCCCGGGCTTTATAGAATAAGCTTCAACACCGGCGAGTATAACCCATCCGGCTTCTTCCCTTGGGTCAGCATTGTGTTTGAGATCAAGGAGTCTCAGAAATCCCAGCATTTTCATGTCCCGTTGCTGCTCTCACCCTTCTCATTCTCCACTTATCGTGGCAGTTAGGCTGTTGATACTCTCATGCTAGAATGTGGGAAGTAATTATAGCAGTGATTTGGGAAATAAATTGTGGGGGACTTTTGATTTGAGATCCATTCTTGTTGCTGCAATTACTGTGATGTTTTATTTTGATTACAAAATACCTCTTAAAAGTGATTTGTATATGTATAGTATTGTGACTCATGTTGAATTCTTTGGTTTAATCTTTTACAGGTCAAAAGTTTAAATCCTGTTGGCCACCTATTTGTCTTATAAGAATCAACTTTAAAAAAAAAAAATTAATTTGTATAGCATGTTACTATGTAATATGTGTTAGATATGCTTATATGTGTTAGATATGAAAAGCATTAATGCTTTGGGTGATGTATGAGCACCTTTATAAACTCATGTTTTGAAGAACTTAATCTTTTCCAAGGACTTGTGAGATTTTATTCATTAATGTTAGAAGAATATAAGAAAAAAGGAAGTGTTTGGCTTAAATTTGGCTTAAGCTTTTGAAGTTAAATTTTTTTTGTTTAACAGTATTCATATTTACATGATTTATTATAATAATATTAAATAAAATTTTTATTTATGTTATGAAAAAACATGCTCTAGCTACCAAATAAAAGGATGGCGAAATTATTTTTTACTATTTATACCTAGCTTTATACTACTGATGATTGTGCTCTAATTGTGCAATAATGGTCAACTAATGAACTTAAAAATTAAATTAAAATCCAACGTCCAAATCATCAATCAAACTTTAAAGCCACAACAAGAAATAATAATAAAGAATATCCTGTCTAAATTACTACAATCCAAAATAACATTTACATCTCAAACAAAATAAACAACAAAAGCTAACTAAAAATTCCTATTCCATTCAAAATGCTTTCAAATGCTCACCAAGAACTTTGATGTAGGATGGGGGTGATGATATGTAATATAATTAAATCCACCAATTAATTAACGAAATTAATCTTGCATATTTAAGTTACTAGAAGATATACGAGTCGTTTGTTGAGAATAAAGAGAAGTGTTGTAAGCGTTCACAAGTAATGAGAGTTAGGATTAAACGAGCACACTTATAAGGTAGGAGGAAAGAAAATAAAAATAAATGAAGAAGATCTTACGGGAGTCTTATTACCAAATATGCCGCTTACGATAAAGAAGATTAACTTCTACGAGCAGTCATTCGCTGCAAATCGAACCTTTTTTTCTTGGAAGTCCTTCTCCAAGAATTGTAAATCACACCTCAAGAAGTCCTTCTCTTAAGAATGAAGCTCACATAACACAAAGAAAAAGAGAGTATTTTTTATATCAATTGTAATGCCATAATATATGTGAGGGTGACCAATTTATAGCCATAAGATACATACCAATTGATTATAATAACCCTTAACCAACCTTTTATGAAGGACTAAAGTGTCATTTCCTCTAAAAGACCAAAAAAATCATATACTTACTCTCTCATGAAGGACTAAAATGTCCTTTCACACAAATGACCAAATAAACCATAAACCAACTCTCTCGTGAAGGACTAAAGTGTCCTTTTACAAAAAAACTCACATGACAATATATGGGCTAGGATGAAGGCCCATTTATGGAACAAATACAAAAGCCCATAGTACTCAAAATAGAAAAATAAAACATGATACCATTAAACTAATTTATGATATGGCACGTCGATGATAATTTCGTTGATGCCCTGCATCAGCACTCCTCGGCTTTGAAGGATTCACCTCTGGTGAATGAAGCTCATTATATTCTTGAAGTAGATCTGAATCAAGTTGCTGTAGTTCTTCATGCGTCAACCAAGAGTCTTCTAAAGGTGAAAGGCCTTTCCATCGAACGAGATATCTTTGAACCCCACCATTAGTACTAGCAATTATTTGATCATCAAGTATTTGGGACGGATGATGAGAACGGAGGTGACAAGTCGGTAGTGGCAATGGTAATACTGGTTCTTTGTTTTGTGATTCATGCATGTTAGTAATACAAGTAGAAGCATCCAATATATCGGAAGAAGCATAATCATGGTACAATGTAAGGTCTGCCACATTGAAAATTGGAGATATTCCAGCATCATTCAGAAGATCAACTTCATAAGCATTTTCATTGACTTTCCTTAATATCTTAAAAGGTCCTGCTCGTCTAGCATTCAACTTTTTGAATGTTCCTATTGGAAATCTCTCAGATCTCATCCTTATTAGCACCTTGTCACCATCTTGAAATTCAACAAATTTTCTTCGCTTATCTGCATTAATTTTATACTTATTATATGTAATGCTTAATTTCTGTTCAATTTCTTGGTGGAGATCATGCATGCTTTGAGCAAATGATGATGCAAACTCACTAGCTCTATATGTTATGGGAAGATCAATTAAGTCGATTGGTTTTCGTGGCTCATAACCAGTTACAATTTGAAAAGGACTTTTACCAGTATATCTATTAATTGAACTATTATAAGTAAACTCAGCAGTGGGTAATATAAGATCCCAGCTAGTAGAATGGTCTGAGATTAAGCATTTAAGCAGATCTCCTAAGCTTCTATTTATCACTTTTGTTTGACCATCTGTCTGTGGATGATATGCTGTCGAAAAATGAAGTTTTGTGCCTAGTTTCTTCCAAAGAGTCTTCCAAAAATAACTCATAAAGCATACATCTCGATCAGACACAATTGTTTTAGGTAAATCATGTAACTTGATTACTTCACAAAAAAATAATGTCGCAACATGAGATGCATCGGAAGTTTTATAGCATGGAATAAAGTGTGCCATCTGTGAAAATCGATCAACGACTACAAGAATAGAGTCGTAGTGTCGTGTTGTGCGAGGTAATCATAGTATAAAATCCATACTTATGTCTTCCCAAGGTTTATGAGGAATAGGAAGAGGAGTATATAGTCCAGAATTATTATGCTTTCCCTTTGCAAGTTGGCATACACGACATCGATAAACTATACGAGCAATATCTCTCTTTAGACTAGGCCAATAAAATCGATCTTGAATCATTGCAATAGTTTTGTCACGCCCAAAATGTCCTGCAATTCCTCCTGCATGTAGCTCGTCAATGAGAAAAATACGAAGAGATGAATCAGGAATGCAAAGACGAGTGCCATAAAAAAGATATCCATCTTGAAATTGGTAATTTGAATCAATAACTCGCCCCTTTTCAGATAATGAAGAATAAATTTGACTAAAATCTTTGCATGTAGAGTAATCAAAAATCATTTTATCAAACCCAGTTACTTTTACTTTCATTGTATGTAAAAGGAGAAACATGCGACTCAAAGTATCTGCGACTTTATTCTCAATACCGGCCTTATGCTTTAAAACAAAAGTGTATTCTTGTAAATATTGAACCCATTTAGCATGACGAGCACTTAACTTTTTTTGAGAGTTTAAGTATTTAAGGGCTTCATGATCAGAGTAGAGAACAAATTCACGAGATAAAAGATAATGTCTCCAGTACCGTAGAGTTTGAACGACTGCATAAAACTCACGATCATACGTGGAATATTTTTGGCGAGCATCATTTAACTTATCACTAAAAAAGGATATCGGATGGCCTTATTGTTTAAGCACTCCACCTATTCCTACCCCAGAAGCATCACATGAAACTTCAAAAACTTTATCAAAGTCTGGCAACTTCAATATTGGTGGACTAGTGAGACGCTCTTTTATTTCAATAAAAGCCTTAGTTGCTGCAGGAGTCCATTTAAAATTACCTTTTTTTAGGCATTGTGTGATAGGTGCCATGATGGTACTAAATCTACGAATAAACCTTCTATAAAATGTGGCCAACCCATGAAAACTCCTAACATCATGAATGGATCTTGGTGTAGGCCATTCTTTAATTACTTTTATCTTTTCAGGATCAGCTGAGACTCCATAGTTTGAAACAACAAATCCTAAAAATATGACAGATGAAGTCATGAAAGAGCATTTCTTCATATGAATATAAAATTTTTCTCGATGAAGTGTTTCAAATACTTTTCTTAAATGACTTAGATGTTCTTCTTGGGTCTTGCTAAATATTAAAATATCATCAAAATACACAACTAAAAAGACCCCAATATAAGGTTGAAGTATATGTGTCATGATGCGCATAAATGTACTAGGAGCATTAGTTAAACCAAAAGGCATAACTAACCATTCATAAAGGCCATTTTGTATTTTAAAAGCAGTCTTCCATTCATCACCATCACGCATTCTAATTTGATGATATCCACTTCAAAGATCAATTTTTGAAAATATTACAGATCCAGTCATCATATCAAGCATGTTATCCAACCTTGGAATAGGAAATCGATACTTAATGATGATCTTATTAATTGCCCTACTATCAATACACATGCGCCAAGTTCCATCTTTCTTAGGTGTAAGAAGTGCTGGAACAGCACAAGGGGACAAGCTCTCACGAATGAATATTTTGTGTAATAAATCATCAACTTGACGCTTAAGTTCAGCATGCTCAATTAGATTCATTCGATAGTGTGGCAAGTTGGGCAAGGTAGATCCAGGTACCAAATCGATAGCATGTTATATGTTTCTTAATGGGGGTAGTTCACTAGGAAGTTCTTCAGGACATAAGTCATGAAATTCAGTCAAGAGTTGAGTGACTTCATAAGATTGGGTTGAATTTTCATTGCCTTTTAAAGATTCCATAATAATAAGAGCATAGACAATATTATTTTCACTAGAATGCTCAAACTCTTGCTTACTAATTATAGTTAAAGGTCACTTCTCTATTGGTGAAGAAGAGTCTCTTGAATTCTCAATCAAAAGTTCTTCAATCAAAATTTTCTTTCCACCAAACATAAAGACGTAAGTATTAGATCGTCCAAAGTGAGTAACGTCTAAGTCATATAGCCAAGGTCTCCCTAAAAGTACATGTGCAATGTCCATAGGGAGAACATCACACCAAATGCGATCAGAATAGGTTGCTAAGTTGAGGGGAACAAGACATCTTTGGGTAATAGAGATACTAGTCTTATCTACCCATGCAACCTTATATGGTTGTGGATGAGGCTCCAGGCTTAGTTTCATTCTTACTAATGCACTAGCTGAGACCACATTCATGCAGCTACCACTATCAATTATAAGTTTACAAGACTTATCTCCACTTTTAAAGTAAGTGTGAAAGATATTTGTTCGTTTCCAATCTGTAGTGGTTTGGGGGGTAGTTAAGACACAACGAAGTACTGTTAAATGTTGATTAATTAAAGCTTCATCAGCATCACTAGCATCTTCACATGGATCACACTCAACATCATTATCTTGTTGATCATCTTGTACTTCTGGATCGATGGAATCTACATGAAGATTTCTATGTGGACAATTATTTGCATAATGTCCCATCTTTCCACAAGTAAAGCATGTGATGATTGATTTAGCATTTGAATTTCCAGATATTGGTTTTACTCTTTGATCATTTGGTACTTTAGGAACAGATAGTGGTGGTTGATTTGGCTTAAGAGGTGCACCTTGCACATTGTTAAATTTGCATTGAGAAATTGGCCTTAAGTATTGTTCTATTTGAAGGGCTCTTTGAAATGCTTCTTCAAGTGTATACACCTCTCGAGTCAACATCTCTCAACGAATGTCAGGTCTTAACCCAGCTCGAAATCTAGCTATAGTTGCTCTAGAATCTTCAATAATATCACAACGAATTAATAACTCATCAAGGCGAGTCATATAATCTGCAATACTCATAGATCCTTGCCTAAGAGTTATGAGTTCATCTAAAAGCTGGTCTTGAAATGTTGAAGGAAGATATTTTTGCTTCAGCATCTCTTTCATTTCTTCCCAAGATCTTACAAATAATTGGCCTGATCGTTGTTGTTGTCGTTCTAGATTTACCCAGTAAGTTTTAGCATCACCAACAAGTTTCATACTAGCAAATCTAACATGACAATTTCCAGACATTGCCATCCAATCAAAATACTGATCCATTTCTACAAGCCAATCAGAAAAATTTTTAGGATCAAGACGCCCATCAAAGGTCGGAGGGTGTACTCTAACCTTTCTCGTAATGTCTATATCTTGGTCATGTTCAATGCGCCTTGTGGTGGCGTAAAGTTGATCATAACCTCGATAAGGTTCTTCAAATTGTAGATGATTTTGGTTTTGTTTAAAACCTCTTAGTCGACCCAAATGTGCATTAGCTCTACGAAGAGTTTGAAATGGAACATCTTCTGCCTCAGAATATTCAAATAAATCATTCTGTGGAAACATCCTATTTCTTTGTATTCTAAACGTAAGTTGAGAAGAATTTGTGTGCGGGTCATAAGGTATATTTCGCTCACTATTTTTTGGTGGGGCATCTGGTGTCGGGTTAGGTTCCTGAATTGTGTTGCTGTTATTTTTATTTTCTAAGGCCTTCAATCTTCCTCTGAACTCTCTACAAGATTGTTGATAAAGAAAAATTAAATCATCAAGCTGCTCTTGCAGATTAAAAATAATATTCTCACATTTATGACCGAGCATTTGATTTTGATATGGGTGACCACTACGAGTAGTCATAGCTATCCGAGTAAATGATGAAATAATCAGCTACGAAATTGTAAATCTCTTATCGATTACCCAGAAACTAGATTTATAATGATAAATATGAAAACTTTTTTTTTTAATAATTTTAATAAAGCAGATGTGAATAAATTAAAAGTAAGAAAATTTTTTTTGTTATTATTATTATCTTTTTTTTTGTTTCTTTATTATTATTATTTTTTTTTTGTGGCTAAGGATGATATAAATTATAATCATACTAAATTTTAATTAAACTAATGAACTTTTAATATTTATTAAAATAAAAATTATTATGAATTAATATAAAAATGTAGGACTATATATGAGGATAAATTCACTAATACCAATCTGATGTAGGATGGGGGTGATGACATGTAATATAATCAAATCCACCAATTAATTAACGAAATTAACCTTGCATATTTAAGTTACTAGAAAATATGCGAGTCGCTTGTTGAGAATAAAGAGAAGTGTTGTAAACGTTCACAAGTAATGAGAGCTAGGATTAAACGACACACTTGTAAGTAGGAGGAAAGAAAATAAAAATAAATGAAGAAGATCTTACGGGAGCCTTATTACCAAATATGCCGCTTACAATAAAGAAGATTAACTTCTACGAGCAGTCATTCGCTGCAAATCGAACCTTCTTTTCTTGGAAGTCATTCTCCAAGAATTGCAAACCACACCTCAAGAAGTCATTCTCTTAAGAATGAAGTTCACATAACACAAAGAAGAAGAGAATATTTTTTATATCAATTGCAATGCCATAATACATGTGAGGGTGGCTAATTTATAGCCATAAGATACATACCAAATGACCATAAAAACCCTTAACCAACCTCTCATGAAGGACTAAAGTGTCATTTCCTTTAAAAGACCAAAAAAACTATATACTTACTCTCTCATGAAGGACTAAAATGTTCTTTCACACAAATGACCAAATAAATTATAAATCAACTCTCTCATGAAGGACTAAAGTGTCTTTTTACAAAAAAACTCACATGACAATATATGGGCTATGATGAAGGCCCATTAATGGAACAAATACAAAAGCCCATAGGACTCAAAATAGAAAAATAAAACATGATACCATTAAACTAATTTATGATATGGCACGTCGATGATGATTTCGTTGATGCCCTGCATCAAACCTCATGCACCAAGTAATAACTAGCCCTGCCCCAAAAAACCAGTCAAATTGAAGTACTTAAAATCTGTTGTAATACTATTACATATATTTAATAAGAAAAGAAAGGAGCATGCAAGTGTGTGAGCATGCAATATGTAAAACAAGTAGTAAAAATAAAGGTAAATGCTATCACTAGTATTATGTAACCACTAGTTCAACATGAGACTCTATATTGAATATTTGAAGTTTCGCCACTTTCAGAATTGCACTCAAAATGAGTTCTTCCAACGCTTTGCTCAAGCAGGTGGACAAGCCTGTATAAATCTCTCATTCACACACTATGATTGCAGAGTTGCATAGTTTACCCTCAATGATGTTTTGGAAGAAGAGTTACCAAAATCCTTCCATCACACACTTTGACCATAGAGCTGCGATGTTTGCCACCTTCCCAATGTTATATCAAAATCAAGTTACCTCGATCTCTCCTTCACAAATTTGACCATGAAGTTGCAAAGCTTTCCCACTTTCCCATAGTTTCATCAAGACAAAACTTTCCCTCTTTCTCAATGCTTTGCTGATGTGGGGACCTGATGTCAGGTTAGTGGGAGCTAATTATACACTGGTTTGGGATCGTCCCATATCCACAGGATCATATTACATGATTTAAAAGACATAATACGTTGGCATCAAACATAACTTATTCATTCATTAATTTATAAATATCACAAAGTTTGATCACAAAGATCTAAGTAAAAAAAAAAATTACAAACATGAAACAAGCTAAAAAAACAGTAAATCAACAAGTAGTAGTATCAGAACTGCTTGATCCTTATTGACTTCCCTCTATGATGAGCTTCTGATCTGGGCACATTTCAAAAGTACGGGCATTTGAATACCAATTAGTTGTGCAATTAAGTATTATAGATATCAAATTTACAATTGTTAAATAATAAACAAAATAATCAATAATTTGACATAAAATAAGAAGCTGTACAAATTTATCCCTGCAAACCTGTTTCAATTATACTAAAAATTTAGCATAAAAATAATTGCAGTCATAAAAAAATATATAGAATTTTAGTATTTGATATCTAATGCAAAAATATAATTTTATTGGGTAAATACAAAATCGAGAAAAATAAGGGTTCTATTTTTTGTTACATATCCCAACTTCCCTCTATACCTGCCCCCTCAAAGACTTATTAATTAATATATGCTCCTTATGCCTCTCGATGTCGGACAGCCTCATCATAACTGTTGTATGATCAGACTAAAAATAAATCAACAGTGAACTTGTGCTACTCAGTAATTCAAACTTTTTCATATATAGTTTTATGTGACTTTTAAAATCACTTTTATCAAATTTATGCGATATTGGGCAGAAAAACATAGTAAACAAGAGTATTAAAAGACATAGTATCTTTCCTTAGTGCATGAATCATAAAATCAAAAGTCAAATATCTGCATGATTTTGTACTTGATTAGCAATTATTCGAAAACTTAAAAATTAATTTATTTAATAATGATAATTATTTATAAGAAAATGAATTATAATTTTAAAACAAAGTAATATTTATAATAATTATATAAGAGAGAAATAATTTTTCATTTATTCATTCTCTTTTTTGTTTTAAATTTATCATTTCTTTCTTATATAATAATAAAGATATTAATAAGAATATCTTAATTATTTTTAATAATTATATAATAATAATTCTAACTTTATAATATGTAGTGGACTAATAATAGCTTTATTTTTATCATTAATAATAATAATAATGATAATAATAATAATAATAACAATATTATATAATATAATGATTGAAATGAAAATAATATAAATGAAAATAATAATAATAATATAAATAATATTTATAATAATAATAATATTATTATTATTATTATTAATAAAAGAAGAAGAAAAGAAATAAAAATATTATAAAATTTTCATCCCTTCTTCATTTCTTAGTGTTGATGAGACTTTATTGGAGGTTGGCGAAGAAAATCGGTGGTGACCGAGGAAAAATGCTGGTAGTGGAGGGGAGAGGAGTGGGGGAGGATTGGGGAAGGAGTGGGAAGATGAGGGGGGAGAGGGCGAGGGGGCAGAGGGCGAGGGGCATTTATAAAAAAAAATCCTCTCATATTTCTCTCTCCTCCATTATTCCAATGTGTGTTATTTGACTTCTCTTCTTCCTCTTAAATACTTGAACTGTACAATTTAGTTTTCTCTTCCTCTTTTCTTCTTCTCTTCCCTTTCTATCTCTTTTTCTCTCTCCTCCATTATTTCCAAAAAATAACAAAATTTAACACATAAGTGTATATTAATGAGACAAATGTACTTATGCCAAAATTTCTTTAAATTAATTTCTGAAGATAAGAACTTCAAAAATTAATTATGGTCAATACGGAGCTTCAAATTTGACGAAACTTTTTTTGTTGTCTTTTTATAATATTCTTAATCTAACGACACCAAAATCACTGAATTTAAACTTGTATATAGTTTTCCCAATTTAGTGAATTTAAATAATTCATAAATTAATTCAAGGGTGTTTTTTATCCAGAAACTTGAGCATTATGATCACAAAAAGATACTCTATCCAAAATATTTTTAGTTTGCCTTAATTTTGAAGTCGCCCGGGATGCTTATTTTTGAGTCAAATTTAGTCCAAATTTAGATAGTAACGAATTGGGTCGTTACAGATTCCCATACTTAAAAAAGATGTCGTCCTCGACATCATGCAAACAAAACTTAATTATGAATGAGATTTATACCTAACAATGAACAATGTTGGGTAATTCTTATCATGGAGTCTTCTCTTTCCCATGTGCCTTCTTCTTCTAGCGAATTTTCCCACTATACTCTTATCATTGGGATGTGATGACTGACTATCTGAACCCAATATTTTGAGTGGTTCTTCTTTGTAAGTTAGATCAAATTGCAGATTGATGAAAGGAATAGATACTTGTTGGAACGCTTTTTGTAAGCATCTTCATAATGTAACGTGGAATACGTTGTGAACAGCATAAAAAATATATAGTAGTTTGAGCTTACAAGCGGCGTCTCCAATTTTGACGATTATTTTGAATGGTCCAACGTACCTTGGACTTACCTTCCATGATATGCCAAATCTATGAACTCCTCTTATTGGATTTACCTTTAGATAAGCATGATCCCGTACCTGAAATTCTATCGTACAATGTTTTGCATCATGATATTTCTTCTATCTGTCTTGTGTGGCCAAAATTCTTCTCTTGATGAGACTAATTTTCTCATTTGTTTCTGTTACTAGCTTAGATCCGTAGAGTTGTACATCTCTTACTTTTGTCCATGCCAGCGGAGTGCTACATTTCCTGTCGTACAACACCTCGTAAGGTGCCATGCCTATGATGGATTAGTGGCTATTATTGTAAGCAAATTCCACAACAAGGGAGGTGTTCCTCCTAATTTCCATCAGAGTAACAAGCATAAATATAAGAGATCTTCTAATACTTGGTTGACTCCCTCTGTTTGTCTGCCAGTTTAAGGATGCAAGGTCGTGCTCATGGCAAAAGTGGTTCCCAGATCTTGGTGTACTGCTTGTCAAAATCGGGAAGCAAACCTGTCATCTCGATCTAAGATTATAATTTTAGAAATCTCATGCAGTTTGACGATCTCCCTAATATATAATCTTGCCAGTTTCTCCACTGAGTCTGTTAGCTTTACTGAGATAAAGTTTTCCAAAATCATTTAAAAAATTTAGAAAAAAGTATTCATTCTACAAAAAATTGTGAACTTTGATATTTATATTTTTTTGTTAAATTTACAAAGTAAGACAACACTCTCACCAACTTAAATTGGTGTTGTTCTCAATATCACATGTTGAGTCAAAAATAGATCAATAATTTTGAAATTTTAATTAAAATGCTATGAAAATTGAATTTATATGAAAATAATTGCATAATGAAAACAAGAAATTTTTAATTTTGTATCATGATCAAGTAAATAACTATCAATAAAACACTTATATTTGAATATTTTCTCAAGAGTCTCATCAGTGATATGATTTTGACACTAGATCTTAACCTTAAGAAACACACTCTTCAATTGCCTTGCATCTCTATTTAAAATATTACGAATTATACATTGAGAGAGAATTGGCGAACTAGACAATTTAACTACAACCTTCAAATATTAAGCATATTCCACCTATTGTGAGACTCTTGATGCAAAATAGGTTTCATATGTTAGCTCAAGAAAATCATGTATTTATCAATACAAGGAAAAAAATACATTGTCCCAATATCCTTAGCATTGAATCCCAACTATTGAATATCATGTAATCATTAGTTCTATCCAAAAACAAGAGCTTCTCGATGTTGGTCGAGAAGTCCATGAGAATAGAAACGAACATTCAGAGATATTGAGACTCGAATAATGAAAAGTTGAAGAGCACAAAAGCTATGATCAATTAATTCTCTTATTTGGAAGATTGTGATATGCAGTCAAAGTATAAATCCAACGAGCACTTATCAAGGATTGTTTCACGCAATATATCAAGTGTGGAAATAATTCCAAGAGTCTCACATGACAAAGAAGTTGCTTTTGATGCCGTACCAATCTATTGAACAATTTTCATTAATAATCTAATTCTAAGAGCAAAAAACAAATGCACTAGAACTCTCACAAGACTACAAATTGAGTAGAAGACAAGATAGAGCATATAGCTCATCTACTCCAAATCACTAGATAAAACATGCAATCACGCCTACATGCACTTCTTATCATGAACTATAATGGCTATGTTGAGTAAAGTCCTTTTGAACTCCTAGCTAATGCAAATTTGGAGAATGAACTTTTAAATGAATATATAGTAATAACATTATTTTATCATAATTTTAATTTATAGTACTCATTTTGTCATTTAATAAGAATATTATATATTTTAACTATAAGCATACAACTATCATTTAAGCAAGATATTTTCCATGTGAAAGGCATGAGAGAAAGGCTTACCAAAATACATTATGGCATAAATCAAATATTTTATAATTAAATATACTATGGGGTATAAATAAACCCCATTAGATGGCCTAAGTGTGGGGAATTGGCCAAGAAATCAAGGGCCAAAAGCTTCGGAATTCATGCTGTGAATGGTGAATTTATGCTTGGAAGGTTGGATAAAGACTGGTGTGCAAGTTGTCGATTTGAATAATTTGGCTGGCTTGTTTTCAAAATCGTTTCAATTTGCCTTCTAATTCAAGATATTTATTCAATTTTTATGCTCGAATTCTTTATGATTGATAATATCATTATTTTTTATCTATCAAATTTTTATTCTAAGATAAGTCTTTTTGTACCTTATAATTAGGTCATAATCTATAGTTTAATTAATCTTTTACAGTGAATATTGCAGCTATTTCCCAATTAATCAAATATTTTCAACATTGTTGCCCTCTATGACTGTTAATTAAACAACTTTGGAATTCATTTATACTATCAATGAAATGTTCAACAAGGCACATATAATTAAGATTCATGGATAGATTTCTCCTTAATTAAACTTCCATGGCCTAAGAAGATCTACAAGTCTTAACTTACTTCATTTCATAAAGCCAATTTATCTTGTTTTGACCAAATATTATGTGGGTTTTTGAGGTGAACTGAAATCTGTGACCTCAAATTTAAAGACCCATTATTTTTCAGATTTCCTATTGATAAATTTATCCAGTATTTGCATTTGCTCATTTGTTTACAAAACCAATCCCACACTTACAACCTAGCCGCAAGATTGGCAGTGGTGTTTGCAGAGCAGAAACTGCTTGTTTAATAATTAAGCTAAATTTGGCATCACCCAACAGAGGAAAGAATCTAAAAACACAGAGCAAGATTGGTAGTGGTTTCTGCAGAAGATCCGCTGCTTACAATTCTCAGCTCAAATTACTTCAGTTGTTAGCTCTGCTCCTGCTCCTGCCCTATCTGCAGCACCATTTACGGGATCAGTATTGTTCCAGCTCTATTCTTTCTAAGGACTGGTCATACAAAGGGCCATTGTCACTTTCAAATAGGTGCTTACATCAGAAATGGCTAACTAGGCTACAGGCTTCGTGAATGCCCAATGATTGCTTCTTCATCCTAGTCTTTGTCCCTTCTACTTAAGGATTCCTTTTGCCGCTCAGGTTAAAGGTGAAGGTAGAGGTTTACCTACTAGAGTTTAGTGCTTTACGCAGCAGAGGGTTGAAACTCTACACATGTTATAACATATACACTTTTTGCATTCCTTTGTTTTCCCCATTTTGTGTTCTTTGCGTTTTACAATTCTGTGGTTAGATTTTGCGTTTATGGTTATCCTTCCAATAGATTGGGAGTATGTAAGCCGCCATTGTTAGTGTTATCATGTTGCCGCTTTTGGAATTTGATGTCTTCTTGGCATATAGATTAGCTAAGTATGTATTCACATCAACAGCAACAACAACATCAACAACAGCAACAACATTATACTTCATGACTTCGACAGCAAGTCCCCGCTTTAACACAACCTCATCATAAGCAAGGGACCCATACCAAGCATAGGAATCATCAGCCTCATCATTGTGTATTCACCACCACCACTCCACTTCAAGGAATTAAGTCTCTGGCATCTAATTATATTGCCCCAGTTTAGTTAAGCATCTACATGTCCTTAAATAAAGTAAGTTTGTTATTTTTTTAGTTTAAGAATTCAATATAGGCTTGAAACAAACAAAAGAAATCTCTATGTAGCAAAAAACGGCAATAAAATGTGAGTGACATAAACCACCCTTAAAATAGCAGTTTATGCTAGTAGTCAAGGAAAACAAGATACGGTAAGCTAGCTATATAGGAAAATCTAATTGAGCAATAAGAATATCCAATAATATGAGAACAGTGATATAGCAGATTCAAGAGAAAAGTCAGCCAAAAATGTGATTTAAAAAGACAATGGAGAAATGGGATGACAATAACAAGGCAGCAATTATAACTAGTTTATAACCATATCAAACTTACGAGCACATGTACAGAAACAAAAGCACAACTAGCTTAACATTGGCACCAATCAATAACCATGAAATTTGGCCCATTTAGCTCAGCAACAACTCAATAGCTCAATTTAGTTCATCAACTATTCATTTTGAGCCCAATATATATATATATATATATATATATATATATATATAGTTGGGACTTGGATAAATTATATAGTTGAGGGGCTAAATTGGCCAAATAAAAAAGATTGGGACTAAATTAAATTATTTTGAAATTTTAATCTCTAGATAAATGTATGGCCATCATAGAAAACAGCCTGATATAAAGATAAATTGGTTATGCAGAATATCAAAAGCATGTCAAACTTTATATTCAACCAATATTTTCCAAGGTTTCATGGTAAGGATCCTTAACTAAAATCATCTATAATTTGCACAATTCACCATAGACCCATGTTAGGGGCACCTACGGAAAAATCTCCGACAAAATTCCAAGA
Source organism: Gastrodia elata (assembly GCA_016760335.1). Taxonomy (NCBI): domain Eukaryota; kingdom Viridiplantae; phylum Streptophyta; class Magnoliopsida; order Asparagales; family Orchidaceae; genus Gastrodia; species Gastrodia elata. The sequence goes on from CM028681.1 coordinate 20,023,787, forward strand.
ATCGGGGTTTAATCTCTGAGAGTCACCGAAGCAAACACGAAAAATATACCAATAAAAACAACTGAAAATTGCAGTACAAACATTCACAAGCACACAAGCATACAAACACAAATATATACGTGGAAAAAAATTACAGAGCCACACCATCACAAAAAAGCCCATTATAGAAGAAATGATTACAGAATTACAGTAAACTTATCAATTATTGGAGGAATAAACTGCCTTTGAGCTTCTTCTTTTCTCCTCCAAATTTCTTCTTGTTCTCACTCTAGAGATTCAAGCCTCCAAGCCTCCACAAGCTCTCTCACAGAAAATGGCACACACTAAATCCTAAAACCCAACATGTTAGCTTTTATATGGGATCCCAAACTAGCCCCAAAGTGCCCTAAACATCTTAGGACACATCACATCCCCGATCTGGGATATCTGCGGGCACCTGCCTTGCAGTTCCTGGGGCGCCTGGGGAACGCATGGGCACCAATCTTGCTATTGGCTGCTATAGATCCATTCCAAAATCCACAGGAACATCGTTTGCTCTTCCCTTGATGATCTAGTTGGTCTCCACACCCTAACAACTCATTCACCCTTGCCCTAGCCGTGTTCATCATCTCCTTCCAGTAAAGCTTAACGAAACAAATTACATGCTATGGAGGTTCCAATTTCTTCCAATCTTTAGATCTTACGACCTTATGAGGTTTGTGGACGAATCCTCTGCTCCGTTGGAAGATGATGATTGATGCCAATTCTGAAGCAATTTCGTGGTATAAGAAAGATCAACTAATCTTAAGTTGGTTGATCTCCTCTCTCTCTGAAAAATCTTTGCTCAAGTAGTTTCTTGCGAAACTGCTACATCCATGTGGTCGAATCTCGCTGCAATATAGCTGGAACAATAGTTGCAAAGCATAAAAAAGACTCGATGAAGATGGTCAACTTTATACAACAAGCCAAGGACCAAACACATTAACTCACCATCGCAGGATCCTTGTGACAAAACAATAGCTTATCCTCAGTTTACTAACATATTGGGAGTCAAATTTTCTTCTATTAATGCAGCCATTACAGCTCGGATCACTCAGATCAAGCTAGATGAACTTGCCAGTATTCTTCTCAACCACGAACTCATGTATGTCGAACGCTCCACCGAACTTCTTCATGGTTCAATTTTAGACAACATAGCGCACATGGATCACACAGCCTCCAATCACTTTCACGACTCTACCTCATTTCGTGGCCGAGGCGGAATCATGCGTGGTCGTGGACGCTACAATGACAAAGGTTGTTCAATCATCCAGTGCAACACGTTTAGTCACACAGCTGTCAACTGTTTTCACAAACAGAGTTTCTCCTGATACCCAACCAAATTGTCCACCATAACACTGATCGCCCCTTCCTCACATTTTGCTTTAGCAGTTGATCCTTGGTTCTTGGATTCTGAAGCCACATCTCATGCCCAACCCTCAGTCCACCAACCTACAAAACCTTCAACCATATAATGGCACAGAGAAGTTGCAAGTTGGCGACGGCAACATTCTTTCTATACAACACACATGTTCACTTATTCTTTTATCTCTTCCACATACATTTAAATTAAAGCATGTGCTCCATTCCATGTTCCTAATATTTTGAAGAAGGTTCTCTATCAATTGGTTTACACTTGACAACAACATTTATATTGAATATCATCCTTTCTTTTGTATTGTCAAGGATCTCCATATGAAAGAATAACTCCATCGGGGCACGCTCATTAATGGCCTCTACACTCTCTCGGTCCCTCTCAGTTCATCTTCCAACCTCAGCCATATGGAGTTGTCTGATCTTTAGTATTCTTGTCTCGGCCATCCCGGACTTGATAAGTTTCAGCAACTTGCCGTGTCTCTACAAATAATACCAAAGTCTCTCTCCACTTGTGTTGCTTGTCACATGTCCACGTAACATCGTTTGCATTTTCCTTCTACTAATTCCTGTTCCCCTATTCATCTACATCTTATTATTTCTGATATTTGGTGTAACGACCCATAGTCATTACTTTGTGATTTAGGTCAAATCCCACCTTAGAAATCAGAATCCCAGGAAAATTTTGAATTAAGGGCAAATAAAAATACAATAGATAAGAATAATTCTAAAGATCAAATTGCCCTAGTTTGGGAGAAATTCGAATAACAAAAGCTCCCGCTTTATTTTCTGAATTAATTAAATTCTAAAAATCATGAACATTGGAATACATGCTCAAATTCATCGTTTTCAATGTCGTTGTATTAAGTATATTATTTAAAGGCTGCTCAAGAAGTTTCATCAAATTCTGAGCGCTGGTTTTATCATAGTTAATTTTTGAGTTTTTAACCTCAAAAAAATAATATAAAATAAAATATTACTCTGAATCGAAAATTTTCGGCACGAGGGTGTTCGTTATGTCATAACACACCTCGGTGTCAAGTTTCGTTGTATTTGGACGCTAAACGGCGAAAAAATACAAATTATTTAAGTTTAAGTAAATTTTTATTTTTTTCCCTTAAGAACAGCTTCCCTTCTTCCCCCCCTCAAAAAAAATCGCAAACGTGCGATTTCTTCCGCCTGAAGGCGGAATAATCGTACAGGCGTGCACTATTAGCGCCTTAATGGCCCCATTAAAGGCCTCCTCCTGCGCCTATTCTCCCCCTCTACGCCTCTAATCCCCCTCCCTCTCCTTTCCTCTATATATACCCCCTTTCCCTCCTTCTCTCCAAACAGCAGCCTTCTTCCATTCCAACCAGCTCCCAGCAGCTCTCCCAGCCTTCAAACTGCCATCCCTTCTCCCACAACCAGCCAGCAAGTGGCCCTCTCTTCTCCTCCCTCTCCCAGCCAGCAGCCCAGCCTCTCCTTCCTGCCATTACAGCCAACTCCCACAGCCAGCAGTAGCTCCTACCAGCCTCCAACAAGCCGCCAGCAGCCAGCTGCAGCCCTTGCCAGCCAACCCGCAAGCTGTCGGCCACCCAGCAGCCCTCTCTTGCCGCCGCAGCCAACCCTCTTGCTACAGCCACCTCGGTTAACCGTCCGGTCATCCATTTCAACTTCTCTTCGTTCTTTTCCGACAATCCTAATCTAAGGTAAGAAATGGAAAAAAGGAGAAAAGAAATATAATTTTTCTTTTGTGCTTCATTAGTATAATAGTATTATCATCTCAATACATCGTTCACATTATCAAAATGGATAACAGTAAAAATGTAATAAGATGTCTATTATTTCTAATCAATCTTTTTATTTCTATTTTTTTGTCTTTATTCTTTCATACCGTAATATTATCATAATGATAAATATTATATTATTACATCAAGTGACTTAATAAATACGGACTTCTACCATTATGAGAATGTGAAAGAAATGATAGAATAGAAAAGAAGAACATAAAAATCTTTAAAAATATATCACATCACTTTTAAAAAAGGGCTAATCCAAAGAAATATCGAGAACTTAAATGCAGATTGAGTGAACTGTCACTCATCCGAACTAAAGGAACAAAGGTACCTAGTACATGACAAGTATTACATTTTTATTGTATTTTACTATTTCGCTTATTTGCTTTGAGCCAAATTTCATTTGAAGCTTGGTTGGTTGTTTGGAACCAACGTGACAACATTCGTGACAAGTTATTAGAAAAATGACATCAGTAACAACATTCGTGGCTAATTACTGAAAAGAAAATATCAGTAATAACATTCATGGACAGTTACTAGAAAAATAACATCAGTAACAACATTTGTGGATAATTACTGAAAAAATGACATCAGTAATAGCATTCGTGGGTTGTTACTGAAAAAATGACATCAGTAACAATATTCGTGGTGGGTTACTGAAAAAACGACATCAGTAACCTACATGTTTGAGCTAATATCTGTTGCAGAAAATTAATTATTTAATTTGCATTTTTACCTCGTTATTTTTCTTGCATCATTTTCAAATCGCATTTCTGCTATTATAAAATGTAATACTTCATTGCTTACTGCAGTACTAAGAGTATTCTCTAATTACTGGGAATTTCAATCCGGTATTATTTTATGTACAATACCAGGTCAAGTGCTTCTGGAAGAATACACGCAAGAACCCTAATGCTTAAAATGTTCAAACTACTGATAGATCCACGATGATGTTTTGTTTATCTTTTATTTTCACTTTTGTACGAAGAGTACGATGAAAAATTTTTATAATATGAACTATTAAAATAAATAAATAATATATTTGTTTTTTCTATGTATCTCTTTTCTTTCTCAAAATGCTCAATATGATCATGTGGTTTGTGACACCCGACCTCTCGGGCCATCACATTTGGGGGCCTAGCCCTACTGAGTCATTGTTCGATTTTAGATAATCTATCATTTTGTTGATGATTTTTCAACTTTTATGTGAATATAGTCACTTTATAAGAAATCTGACGCACTTGATATTTTTTGTCTTTCAAAAATAGGGTTGAAAATAGCCTTTCTTCTAAAATTATAACATCAATCTGATGGCGGTGGTGAGTAAAATAAGTTTACCACCACATTTGCTATCCTTGGTATTCAACCCCGATTTTTAGCCCCATACACACCTGAGTAAAATGACAAAGTTGAACGAAAATACTATCATCACATTGTTGAAACTAGTCGTGCTCTACTCTTGCACGCCAACCTTCCTCCCACCTTCTAGACTCATATTTTCCAAACAACTACGTACCTCGTCAACCGTCTACCTTACCCTTAGTTACATTATAAGTTCCCATACGAACACTTCACCATCCACTTGACTATCATTTTTTAAAAGTATTTGGGTGTGCGTTTTCCATGGTTGAAATCGTATGTATGCAGCAAATAAATTGAAACCCAGATCCGTGCTTTTTGTTTTTCTTGGCAATAGCGATAAGCACAAGGCCTATATATGTTTTCATATTGGCTCCAACAGATTCTACGTCTCGCGGCATGTCACCTTTCATAAACGTGAATTTCCATACAACAACCTTTCAGCTGCAGCCAGTAGCACTTCAATCCTGAACCACATCTCACTGTCCTGATCTTGAACTGGGACCGCTCAAACCTTGGTTCTGGTTATGGTTCTCTTGGGAACAGCCCGCAGTCAACAGCGCCCGCCTTCACTGAATCCACCGACCATTGCAATGTCGAGTCTTCCACACCACTCTCTCCAGGCACCTCTTCCTATGCAGCCACCTCAACTGGTTCATAACATTCATTCAATGTTAACCCTATCTAAAATCGGCAACCCGAAGCCCAAAGTTTACACCGTGACTGTTCTTTATCCGGCTTTAGTACCATCCACATATTTCCAAGGGCTTAAAAATTCGCATTGGGTTCAAGCTATGCATGATGAGCTCTCAGCTCTTCACAAAAACAACACCTAAACTTTAGTTCCACAGCCAACAAACACTAATATTGTTAGTTGCAAATGGATTTTCAAGCTCAAATAGAACTGTGATGGTTCTATGGCTAGACACAAAGCTTGCTTGGTAACCCGTGGATTCATTCAAAAAGAGGGTATCGATTATTCTAAAACATTCAGTCCAGTTGTCAAACCAGTCACCATCCAGTTGATACTTACTCTAGCTCTTACCTTCAAGTGGCAAATCGGACAACTTGACTTCGACAATACATTCCTAAATGGTGACCTTCACAGTACTATCTTCATGGAGCAGCCCCTGGCTTCACTTCAACCGCACATCCAAATTACATTTGTATTATTCACCATGCTCTATGGATTAAAACAGCCCCCCAGAGGTTGGCATTACAAGTTATCCTCAACCCTCAAATCTTTCAGCTTTTGAAATGCGGTGAATGACATCTCTATGTTTATCTATCACAGCGGCTCCGACATCTTGGTATTTCTTGTTTATGTTGACGACGCCCTTCTCATGGGCAACAACGAGTTGCTTCAACAACGGTTGATAGCCTTCCTTACCAATCGCTTCTCTCTCAAAAACATTTTGCTCACCACTTCCTCAACATAAACATCACCCGTGCAATCGATCATCTGGTGCTATCCCAAGCACACTACGTTCAAGATATCCTACATTGTGTGAGTTTGTAACACTCCAACACCCACTCTGATGGTTGTACAAGGACCATTCCAGCAATGCTCCTGCTGAAGCCTTCTCGGATCCCACACTTGTCCGTAGCACCATTGGCCCTCTACAATACCTCCAACACGCCCGGCCAGACATCACCTTTAGTGTGAATAAAGTCTGTAAATCCATGCATCATCTACCCTCTCATCCTATTGCGATGCGGATTGGGCTGGCAACCCAAGTGATCGAAAGTCTACCTTTGGTCTCTTGGTCAAAACCTTATCTTGTGGTCTTCAAAAAAACAACAAACTGTTGCTCACTCTAACACCGAAGCCGAATACAAAGCCATTGCCAATGTTACTTTCAAGGCCATATGGTTCATGTCTGTCCTTACCGACTTGGCTTCACCTTGGCTTCCCTGCCAACCATTTTCTATGACAATCTGAGCTCCACCTTTCTTACCAACAAACTCATCCTCCACACTCGAATGAAGCATGTTAAAGTCAACTACAACTTTGTTCGTGACTTTGTAAAATCAAAGAGCCTCACTGTTCAGCACATTCCTGCTGCCAACCAGCTCATTGACATCCTGACAAAGCCTCTTCCTGCAGTAGCTCACCAGCGCCTCACAAGTAAGCTCGTCGCCTTCCCACTAATCAGCCGATGAGCTTGCGAGGGAGTGATAACAGCCTCAAAATTTACTTATTTACCCTTAACAACTTCTTGTTATGTGTCTTTCCATCATCGTCGTTGTTTTGTCTCATTGCATCCTAGCAGCTCCTCTTAGGCGGGTCGTTTCTTATTTCTACATGTTGTTTTTCAAGCAATTAGTAAGAGAATATTCTCTCGCATTTTCGATCCTCGCTCATCTCCCTGAGTTCGTTGTCATTTATCATTCATTTTACAGCTCATTATTTTCAATTTTAGGGCCAATAAGCTTACTAAATTTTCAAAGTTTGGTCTACTCACAATCTTTTCAATGGAGACAATTTCTTTTAAGAAATAATCAATTTTAGTTTTAAAGTCTATTCTTGAAAATGAAAATGTGGCAATCATAAATCATAAGCTATACCAAACTTTAAGATCATTTTCCCTTCCTCACCAAAACCCAAACTATTCTGGATATCATTCAATTGTTTAGCTATTCTTCTAATATGCCCATTAAAAGTTTAGTTGATAAATAAAGTCTTTTACTTTCAAGTCTTGGAACCAACTAAACCAAATTATGTCAACAATTTTCATTAATACTCATATACCTAATCCTATTTATGATGCACAAATGCTTATAATATTTATAATTACTCTGCCAACAATAATCTTTAAAGCCAAAATTTTATTTCTTTCAGCCATCTTCCGCTATACCATCCAATAAATTCTTATCAAAAAAATACATATTTCATTTATAAGTAAATTCATATCCAAGTATTAAAACTTAAATCTAAGACTATCAATCTTTTTTGCTATACCATCTACCCAATTGGTATATTGAAGACGTGGAATATTTACTAATCAATTATAAAATTCACTAACTTCATAAACTTACTTTCCAAGATGCCAATATTCCAACTCTTTCTCAACCTAGTGCATAAAGTAGCTTTCTTTTTAGGGCAATTTGCAAATTTTATTGATAACAAATGGTGATTAGACAGCAAGAGGGCTTGGCTATGATACAACAAAAAGAAAACAAAAAAAGATGAACAGAAATTAAAAGGAAACAAACCTAAGCCCAAAAAAGGGTGTCCTAGGGTATCATCTTAAAAGGACACCCAACGAAAGTAAGAAAATTACAGCCAAAGAAACTAAAACATCGCAAAACATCCATCCAAAGACAAACACCTAACGGTCCAACCCATCCCACTCTAAATCAGCCCAACTTTTGAACCTGTCTGAAGACCTATGCTAGCCAACCCAAAATAAGCTTGCACACTTCATTGGGGAAAGAGCAGCAACCAAAAGTCCCAGCTTCACCTGCCATATTTAGCTACTAAAATGAAAGCTCAAACCCGAAGATATGGCATTTGGAGTTTATCCAGCATGCAGATGTCCTTAAGAGGAGAGGGAAACTCACCATCATAGCAAAAATCTAATAATTAAAATTGAGACCATCATTGGCAAGCCAGTCAGCCGCCTTATTTCCTTATCGCCAAATATGCATTATAGAATAGCAAAACAGCTTAAGCAAAGCTTAAAGTTTTTCAAGAACATAACAAAACATTCTAGTGGCCCCAGTTCTAACAAGAATAGTAAGGATAAGAGCATCGCATTCGATCCAGATATTGTGTAAACCAATTTCATTACAAATAGTGAGGCCAGGTGGAGGGCTTTGGCCTCAACCATAATAGAAGCAGAAGTTATTTGTGAACAAGCCAATAAAATTGACTTTATCATTTCTAATGAGACAACCACATCAGCAAGACTAGAAGTCCCCTTTAGGAAACCATCCAAATTTAATTTAAAAAATGCCATTATTTGGTTTTAACCAGTTAACAACCACAAGCTTAATATACCTAGGGGGGGCAACAGAAATGCCAAATACCTTTTACAGCAACCTTCCTTTTTAAAAATTTTACACAATGAGGCTGTCGGTGATAGCATAATCAATGTAGTTTTTCAGAATCTTTTAGAGAAAAATTAAAAATTCTATGCTTACAATTATTCCTCTCTTCCCAAATGTACCAAACTATAAGATTCATAAAATGAATCTAATATGATCCTTCGTAACTGAATTTCTGGAAATATTCCAAGCCAGCAAAAAAGCATTGGTAAAGAGATTAAAATTGGGCTTAAACCACCAGGCCAAATTAGCAAAAAAAAATCCAAATTTTCATCTTAGCCGTCATTAAAAAATAAATGATCCCTATTTTCAATATTGGCCTTGCAATACAGATATTTGGAAGAGAGCAGAATCCCTCCCGATGGAATAATATCATCAACAGGGAACCATCAATGCAAAAAAAGAAATCGAAGGCTAATAGATTTATGACAATTAGCTTCACCAAAACAAAAATTAGAATTAGGGTTCCAAAGAATGTTAAAAGCCCGTTTGAAAACAAACACCAGGACCAGGACCAGGACCCTTCCAAAAAAGAATTAGTGCAGGACATAACTTCTTTTCTCATAGGTGTTCATAATGTGAAAATACTCCACACAACACTTGAGCATCAATATAGTGGCCTTTTCATATATTTTACAGTCAAGCAATGCAGTGCATTGCTTCCAAGAAATGCCCTAGTTCTAGCACAATTTCTTAAGAAATTTCATGCTATGTTAATTTGATAAAGTTTTATACCGGTTGTCAATTACCTAACACAGCCATCCACCTTTATCGTTTAGAAGCTGAGGTGCAGCAACTACAATCTTCACTGTGATAAAATAAGAATATAAAAAATATTCAAATCAAACTGAACAGTGCAATGGACTATGTAATTAATGATTGAGCAATAGATCAACTAAAAATGGAGGATGACGTGTTAGGAAAGGATGGAATCTGAATTGTTAGCACATGAAACAATGGTAAAAAAATTCGAACAAAAATGTTGGTAATATAACCTAAAACATCTTAACAGTCAATCATATTAAAAAAAAAAACTAGAGAAAAATAGATAGGCAAATAGAACTTGTGGTGTTATGCTAATAGATGACTGAACAAAAAAAAAAATCAAATGACAAGGAAACTAAAATATAAATTTTTATTGAGAAGAAGCCACGACAGGCATTTCTCAGAAATTGATCTAAGAGACCAATACACTGTACATAATAAATAGTTCAGGCAAACATACGAGGGTTAAGAAACTTTAAACAATTAAAAGGGTTATGCACAAATCTTATTTCTTATGTAAAGCAAAAGAAGTGAAAAATAACTAAACAAAAATCAAACACATCTTACTACACAACTACTATTTTCAACAGCTATCAGACAGCAAATTAATTACTAACTAGCTGGCACAGCTTACTAAAAAATGCCAAAGTTATGATTCATATTTTATTTAACATGCAAAATAAGAGAAGTTGATATTCAACATAAATAATGACACAAATATTCAAAAAACATTATGTAGACTACCAAATGACTTAAAAATTGAATTGAAAAGAAGAATACTAGAACATAGATAATAACTTCATTATCTACAAGAAATTTGCAATTTCAGCATACTACAATACAGCCTCAAGATAAGCTAAAACCATCCAAATGAATCCACAATCATTTAGAATATAATAATTCATCCATCAATATAACTAAAGCTTCCATGCTAAACTTTTTAAATTATGCCTATTCTATTCTTGAGCATTTATGTTCTAAGCCAGCAGAAGCTTTTTGTTAGTCACAGAATATTTAAACATTTCTTGGAAGATGATCAATGGTATATCGACCAAGCCTTCCAGTTCGATATAGATTAAGTAATTTGGAGGCAACAGCATTATATTTGCCAACTTCTGATTCATTTAAAATCCTTAAAGGTTCACATAATGCAGTAAATACAGAATTAGTGCAGCTTTCCATTTCTTCTTCACTGTCTAGGTGCAGCTTAAATGATGATAAAGAGTTGAAAAGTGTTTGGCGTACATTCCGGACAACGAAATCCTACACGTATTTATTAGCCTGTAGTTAGAGAGATTTCTTGACATCTCAAAACAAACAAAACTACCCAATTTTATTGATATGGAAACTATGCGTCTTTTGTAATGCTATAGCCATACAAAATTTTTCAAAGATATTGTAGAACATCAAAAAATTAATTCTCTAATGAAATAGGCATAACATTATTCTTACAACAGTAAGAAATATAAGTTCTGATTATACAAAAGCTCCATCTCATTGCAACAGACCTAAAAGGCTGAAACAAAATTTTAGCCAAATAACAATATGACAATGGTCTAAAAATAGCTATGAAAAAATTGTTTGAAATACAAGTTTCACATGAGTCTTGCAGTAGTTTTACTATTTAAGAAGATATAGCAAATAACCATTACAAAAAAAAAAACACAGATTGAAGCAGCATATCACCTATTTTTAAGTTTGCTTGCCCTAATTTATAGCATTTTAACATTTATTTATAATATTTTGTATTGTGATAATAACTTCCTGCATTTTCTTTAGATTAAATAAAATCAAACTTACATAATTTGAAGTTCAAATTCGAGAAAGTAAATTCTAAAGCAAAGAATAAATTAAAAGTAAAACAATTAGATTTAAATTTCAATGTTAAAAATTTAAAATCAACTTTTGAATTTATAGTCACAGGAATGATCATTAGATTCAATTCTCAAATTTTGTTTTAAATGTATTCATCTACAAAGAAAGAATTTATAAAAGAAATTGTTAATTGGCAGCAATTAAGTAACGATTTAATTTCATGTGTACTTATATGTAATTTTCATTTGAAAAAGCTTGGAGAGTATGCAAGCCCTTAGAGGCATCAAAAGAAGAAATTAATATGATGGACATAATAGACATCCTTATAATCTATAGACGCATTTATATTCTATCTTTGCATTACCTTACATCACTATATCATAAAAATTACTAGCCATATAATAAAAACATCTTTTGTATTAAATAAACAGCAAATAACAGCTTCATCTTCATATTACCATGATCAACATGACCTTTTCATTCACCAACCAGAGTGAGATGAATTTCAACTAGGAACTTACTCTTCTTGGTGATACACGCACTATTAAGTCATTCATCCCAAGAGAAGCTTCACAGCATACCTATAATGGCTGCTTATCAAAACACATGACTTGTCTTTTGTTGAGTTTCATATTCATCCGTTTGCCTTTTAATGATAATGATCTACCAAGGCGTTGTCTCCATAAAAAATGAACTCTTTCAACTTCTACAATTTATGAGTTTAACATACCAATTCCAACAGTATAGAAAGAATCATTAAGGGTGATTGTCGAGACTGCTAAATATCAAGCATAATTTCAATTCCATTAAGGGTTGATATCAGAGTTCCTTTATAATGTTGAAGCAATTACAAAAATGTTGTATAGTAGAATTTTCTTAATGAATGGCCTCTTTGTTGCAAATAAAACTTGGATAATGATTCCATGGAAGTAGAGTTCTTCTAAACTATAAAGTTTCATGCATAACGTAGCTTCAGATTTATTTGCATGTCATACTTCATTAATAATATTATGGCATTTATTACATGTATTTCATGTTGAAATAACTGTTAGTGGAATTTTTACCTTCAAAGTTCAAATTAAACATTCAAAATTTGAAATTAAAAGTTAACGAGTTTATTTCTAGAATTTAAAGAAAAGGATAATTATAAGAAGAGTCAACAACAATAACACCAACTCATAGTCATACTACAGGGGCCGGTTATATGAAACCTTTGTTTCCATTGTGTACAATCAAATAAAAGCCCGTCCCTAAGTTCCAAATAGAGAGTATCATTTCTAATGATTTAATCCCACGTCTTGCTCTTTTAATATGAAGAAAATTCATATGCTCATTTTTTCTATTAGGGGCACCAAATAGTCTACACTTAAAATGCTTGAACATCTAAGACAACATTCTCTAATCTTATCCAAAATTGAGCCACTTCAACCTTGCTACAAATGAAATCATTTCCCATGATATCTTTTCAAGTATAGCCATTCATCTACCTACAACATCTTCATCTAAAACACTTATTTTATTAGTAATTTTCTTTTTTGTTGATCAACATTGAACCATGCATAACATAGTCAGTCATATAGCTGCTCTACAAAAATTTCCTTGATTTGGGATGGGATTTTCTAACCCCACAAAACTCCGGAGGTGCTCCTCCATTTCACCTAACCCTATATTTCACCATTATTTCTTATAATTGAAATCATGTATTAGAAACTCTCTCTCTTCTTGATCATATAGTCATCAATAGTTTTGTTCTCAATATTATTGCTTCTATTATGATTAAACTTATACTTCACATATTCTATTTTAGATCTACTAACATAAAAATCTTTATACTTTAAAGTAGTCCTCTGCAACTCGAGTTTTGTTTAACTCCATCTCTAGTCATATCAATTAAGAATGTGTCTATAATTTAAGAATGTGTCTATAATTAACATGCATCAAGGAATTTTCTCTTGAGTGTTCCAAAAGAACATCCATAAATAAAGCAAAAAATATGAGACTGAGAGCAGAGCATTGATGGAATCCTTAATTACAAAAAAATCTTTAGATAAGCCACAATGTGATGTTGTAGCCCCATTATACATATTTGTAATAAGACAAAAAATATTCCAAAATTTTCTTTCTCACCATAACTTACCAACAAGCTTCTCTTGGTACTCTATTCATCAAAACTCTTAGTAAATATATTGCTTTCATGATAAAATTAACTAGCATAAAACCAAATTAATTTTGTAAAATGCAAGTATCTTTTACTAATAGTTTTATGATACGATTATAATAGTAAAATGCAAGTAAATATAGGTATTCAATCACTCTCTCAAAGTTTTATGATATGACTCATTAACTTAATTCCATTATAACGATCTTAAACATCTTTATTCTTGCAAAGCACAGCAATACTTTACGTATTCGACATCTTTTAAGTCATTAAAATAACATTAAATAATTTGGTATGCCAAGAAGTTCCATCCCCAACCAAAGCATTGATGGAATGCCATTAAATCCTATAGCCTTTTCGCCCTTTATTCTCTTTAGAAATTCCAAATCTTTGCTTCATTAACTTGCCAAATACAATTTCTATTAATATTATTTTTATACCATTAAGCTCATTTATATTAAATGTATTGATACAATCTTTATAAAAAGTATAATACTATAATGAATATCTAATTTTACAAACTATTAAATAATTATTAACTTTATAGGTTATTAAATGATGAGAATTTTCTTTTCTTATAGATTCTTTTCATTAATTATAATATAAATAAAAGTATTAGTAATATTATTAATAATATTGCTTAATTTTTAAAATTTACAAAATTAACACAATCTAAATTAATACATAATATAACTCAAAAAATATTATGACTATTGTCACTTCATATTAAGCAACATGTCATGAATTCAAATTTTTTACATATTTAGAACCTAGATACTAAAATAAAATGTCATCCTCTCAACTTAATTAATGAATTAATAAATCAATTTCTATAAATAAATAAAATAATTATCCAACCAATTAATGAGTTCCTAATGATAAATTTCACTCATAAGTTCAATAGCTGACTTGGCATGTTTGCACTCATCTAAAATTTTTGAGGTAAGTTTAGTATAATGACACTCAAAATTGCATTGAAAATTTGTTGACTTGCTCTGAACCAAAGATCGATGGAGGTAGTGGAGTTTAATTTCATTAGTTAAATCAAAGATCAACAACACTAGAGATCTTTAAGAATAAAAATCCTGGTCAAGATAAACATTTTTCTTCATCTTCTACCTAATGCACGAACAGAACTTTCTTATGAGTTTTAGACAACTTAGATGGCATGTTGAATGAGGGAATGACTTTGGTGTTTGTAGAGGATGGGAAATAAGAAAAATCAGCTAGACTAGAAGAGCATGGACAAGTGATTGAAGCTTGAATCGTGGCAGATACCCTCTGGGATGTTGGTTAAAAATCTTGGGCAGCTAGGATCATCCTATGAAGGACATGTGGAAGTTCCTTCGCATGCAGAGGCCAGATCAGGAAGTCCCATGACTCCAAGCCCATTTAGATCGTGCACTAGAACCATGGATTCAATACATGCGGGCTCTGGGTCACAAGGATGGCTAGTTGTTGCACACACACATATCACATGTAGGAATCACAATCCATGCAGCATGCCAAATTTCTCTCTCATAGTTCCTCACTTTTATATGATTCTCTCACTTTATTATCTTCTTCTTTCCTTCCCACTTCATCTCTCAAATTTCAATGTCAGGTTTAATCACTGGCTACCATCAACGTTATAATTACTGCCAAATTTTCTAGTTTTATAAAAATTCAACTTAAAAGTTAGATGCAAGTATTTTTAAAGCTGACTACCTGTGTATGATCTGAAAAATACTGTTTTCTTCTCTTTTGGCCAGAAGCAACAAATTTTCCTGTCTGGCTGTCTGATGACAAAATCTCAGTCGGAGCATATTTCAACTCCTCCCAACGTTTGTATACATCTGAAGAGCTGAGAACAGAAAGTAAATATCGAGCAAGACTATATTCACCAATTAGTGAATCTTTGATGGCACCTGAAACACAAAAATGAATACATCAACTATATGCTAATATTTCCTCAATTAAGTGTGCAAAGCTACGAACCTGTTAAGGCAAGTTTGGAACCAGAGTTAACATCAGCAATTTCAGCAGACAGAACACCAGGCGTATCAAACACATATATGTTGGGATGGCTCCCAATCTGGAGAAAAGTAGGCAACTGAATAAATGAGAAAAAGAATAACTGGTAACATTGAACAGCTCTTACGAGCAATCTGTGATTATGAATGACTAATTAAACAAAGGTAACATGATTTGAAATCAAATCAGGAAGGTAACATGGTTTGTAAACAAAGCAATTAACTAAATTACTACAATTAAATACATTTCCCGCACTAGCTTTTACATATTTGCACAAATATTTGAAAATATTTGCTTAATGATAACAGCAGTATCAGGTACAAAAGAATCTACAGAAGGAACGGCAACAAAAACAACAATAAAAACAAATCAGTCTTAAATCTATAAGTTTTACAAAAAATTATCAGTGAGTAAAACCAAAATAAAAAGCATTCAAGATATCTCCAACACTTGATCCAAAAATAGACTTCATAGACTTGGTATTAATAAAAAGCTACACATTCTGTTTATTTGGAGCCCTCTTTTTTCTCCCACAAAATTTCTGTAAGAGTTATCATGGCTTGCATAGAGCTATTTCTAGCAAGACTAAGGTATTTAAAATTTTGATTTTGATTGTGATGTTAATGCAAGAAAATCAAACTATCATTTATCTATTAGGAAAAGTCAGTTCTCCGTGATAGTAACTTTTTAGACCATGAAGTCCTCCGTGATATAAATTTTAAATTGCGGCAGAAATATGATACTTAAGCAATATATTTCTATTGCTTGAGATACTCAAAGTCACAACACTCTCTTGCAGTCAGAATAACACTTAAATTTGGGTCCAGATCTTGATTTCACTTTGACTTTGAGTCATCACTGATCCTCTTTCAAAAGCATTTCAAACCTATTTAGCAGGTTTTGCTAGAAGAATGTGCTTCACCTTAAAGTGAAGAAGATCGTAATCAAAGGCTTCTTCACCAGCAAACTTTGTGGAGAAAGTAGTGAAATCAGATTAATTTATACTCCAAAGAGAACCTAAGACCAGGGTTTAACCCAATTCAATAAAAAAAATCAGTTTGCTTATTTTTTGTTTGTGAGTTGTACTTTATTTATTGTTACTCACTTTTAGCGAAACTTCTAAGATTTAATCAAATAGTATAATTTACATTTCAAAAAAGTATCTTATCTAACGTTTTTTTAAACTCAATTTGCCCATTCTTATAGTGCCATATATCATCATTTTTTAAGCTCACAACAGGCTAACTTGGCTAAAAAGAATCGATAGTAGCAGCAACAACAATAAAATCATTAGCAAGTCATGGGTGTATTCCTTCTGTTCAAGCTACAGGCACATTTGGCATTCTATTGATTAAACGTGTTCATGATTTTCAGCAATTTTAGTTGCAATAATATGTGTACTGAACTACTGGAACATGAGTTATCTAGGTGTTAGTAAAGCCACCAATGAAAAAATTTAGTTTAATCGGAAAATGATACAATAAATACAATGGATTATTATAAATACTTTAACGTTATTTAAGTAATAGAACACTAAATTCTGTGGAATAAGCATAATAATGAATTTTTCAAAATAAATATCAAAGATCACCTTTACAACTTGAAAGATATAGTAATGAGATTAATATGTCCGGAAATGTTAAAACCATCAAAGAGAAACTTGTCAGATACAAAAAATTATACTGAGTAGTATAAGAGGACTATAGGGTGCCATGATGTTCTGTACTAAGAAAACTTAAGAAAACATAATGATAAAGTATATGCGACGAATGATGGGGAGTTAGAAGCTTCGTGCATGCATACCTTATAACTGTCAATACCTATAGTCTCTCCAGGCTGTGAACTCACAACTGCATGTTTTAGTTTTCCTTTCTCTTTAAAATGTAAGCCAATAATTAGCATCTAACTAAAACAAGAAATTGTCTCAAGAACTTTCCACCATTTTCACTTTGAAATAGAACAAGCTTGACTGATACCTGCCGCATCTTTCCTGCCCACGAGATGCAAAGAATTGGTAAGAGCTGATTTTCCAACATTGGGGATACCCACCAATAATACTGTTGCAGTATCTTGCACTTTACCAACTCTCAGTTCCTTGACTCTTTTCTTCACAACGTTTAGCAGCTACTAGATTAAGAAAGAGCATTATAAGATCGCCAGGAATTATCTTACTAATAAAAAGTATAATATATATATTGAAAGAACCAATTTAATGTGGTCATCTTTACAAAGTAAAAAAAAATTCAAAATAAAATGCATGGCAGTTTATAAGGATGTAGTGCATCTTTAACAATCTCTCTGTACAACTATGGCTGCTAGAAAATAATAAATTTTCACCTGCTTAATACTATCATTATTGTGTGAATTCACTCCAAGACAAATAAGATTCTGTTTCTGAAGATGCACAGTCCACTCCTACAGAAATATACACCCAACCCGAATGAGAATTAAGTCAGATAACCTCTATATCCAACTTCTTATATGTACAAGATGCACTAGAATCTGTAATGTCCATGAAGCATGTCACTATTTATTAAAACTCTGCTGAAAGCATGGCCAGAAAATGTTCAAATCTTATAAGTAAGCTTTATAACTTTAAATCAGCAGAAAATATATATAACAAAATTCTGAATATAACTGAATATACCTCTGTCAGAGAGCAATCTGCTAGATCCATCTTGTTTAAAATAATCATATGCTTATGGGAATGTATAACATGCCTAGCTGGTTCAAAAGCAGATGTAATGGGGATCTGCATAAAAATTGCATCAAAAATTAAGGAAAAAACTACATATAAAAACTGAGTAGAATAAAAGCCATACAAAAGCATGCAAACTGAGAGTAAGAACAAGAAAATTAATTTAATGAGACAGTTGCTCATAGGGAACGCTCTTGGAAGTTGATCAACACCAGAGTATATCAATGGAACAAAGAGAACTCCACCCCATCATTTAAAATGCATGCATTGAAAAATTTTTCACTGTTCCAACTATTGATGAAGTATGACAAGAGATTATTTGGTGACATTTTGGTGAACAAATCTTGATGGTGAATTTTTTAAGAGTCTTCCTTTTCCTTGATCCTTGGAATGTCATGATATCGTTTCATGTCGCTGTAGATATCGAGGATTTGATTAAAGGAAGACATCAAGAGAAGATATGAGAATAGGCGTCCGTCATTATTTATTGCCATATATCGGGAAATACAGTGTTTGAACTATGTACAACGCTAGCGGGAAGATAAACATACAGAAGTTATGAGAAAGACAAAAAAATAAAAAATAGTTGGAATGAAATCTCTAAAATAAATTAGTTACAATGCAGAATTTCTAATAAAAACAATCATGCAAGTTCATATCTATAAAAACTGAAGAAATAGATAAAATAAAACTAAATTAAGTGCAATTATAAATAATTTTTAAAAGTGTATCAATTATTTAATAAAAGATAATTTAACATATTTAAAAATACAATAATCATATAGAAATAATATAATTTCATTGTCTTGTTACACAAAGTTAACTTCAACATGCTACATTATGATATCTCCTGACTCCTCAAAATGAATTAGTGAAGATGGCAAAGACAACCTAAGAAAAGTCACTAAGCTTTATTTAAGGTTTATTACATATATTTTTATTTGAAATTTACATTCATAATAATCACTAAGTCATATTGATCAGGAACAAAAATTGGAAATCAGTTACAATGATAGGAATTTTGAATTTTATAGTTTGAGTGCAAAAATAACTAGCAAGGAAACTAAGGTTTTTATTTATAAATTGATCAAAATAGTTAATCAGGAATACACTTTGGTTGACGCTTGATTTAGGTAAAATACGACTTACCCAAGGTGTAAGTTTTTCTTCTAAGCAAAGATTCCTAGTTCTATGCTCGGCTTGGCAACAAAATGAACGTTGATGCCCATAAATTTGAGGTGGGCGGAGTACAACTACGTCATATCGACACCGTAATGTTTACCTAAAGGTACAAAAAACTATTCAATATAGAAAAGAGGTTTTCCATTTATTCAGGCCATAATCTAACTATATGCATACAACATCCCCAACAACTAACTGCATTTTCTATTCTTAAATAGGAATAGAGAATACTACTTGTTTCAGTCTACAACTTACCATTTAGTATATAAAATAATTTTAACATGGTACTTCACATGGAGCTCTCATGATGTTTTTTCATAACTCAAAGATAAAAAATATCATTAAGAAGCAAAATTAGATGTTTATGCCAAATCAAGGCTGAGAAGCTAAAGATTGAATGCATGTCCTTAAAGCAGGAAAATTTTACTACGTGTGGGAATGGCCGTCATATGGCTGTCATTGTTGCTACCAAGCTTGTTTGTTACTTTCCTACCACCATAGCTAGGTCCAGTAGAAAATTTTCCCACCTCATTTTTTCATACTAGCTAACATACAAGCAGCCCGGTGCCTGAAGAATCCTGCCAAATGCGGGCTCACGGAAAAGCCAGGCGACGTGGGCCAACTGTACGCAGAAAGAAAATAGTCTAAATAAATTACTCAAACTGTTTTCAAGCCTTCAATCAAGTAAAATTTTATTAAACAACAATAATGTAGAGTGATAACTGAAAAGAGTTAAAAAAACAAAGAAAATAAGGATCATTCAAGTGATTTAAAATTTATTTTTAAGCAATTAAAAGATAGTTATGTTTAGAACTATTAAGCAACTTTTGGTAGTTTGATGATATTACTTTTATATGTTAGTATTTGTTTGATGTAGGTCCTACATGGGATGATTACAATTGTTTAGAAATCCTTCAAAAAGCAACAATTCAGAAAGTAGTTGTATGAAGTAGTTAAATTCATCCAACCAAAAAAACCTTAAGTACAATTTTGCTCCCACTTAAATATAATATGTATTGTGAACATAAGTTTTACTGCATATGTTATATGATGTTAAAACTCAAGCCCCAAGAAAAAATTCCTAAAATGCCATAGCTGACATCAAAGCTAAATCCGAGAGGTTGAGAATCATTCATAGATAAGGCCATTCTAAGCGATTAAAAAACCCTCTGATGGGACCATCTTCGACGCGGTCCCGCCGCCGAGCCCGCCCGGACCCGTACCGGCCATGACATTGCCGTTTTATTTTGTGTTTATTTTCATCCGTTTTCGTTTTTATTTTATGCATTTACTTTCATCCATTTCCGTTTTTATTTTATGCATTTATGTTCGTCCGTTTCTATTTTTATTTTATGCATTTATTTTCATCTGTTTCTATTTTTATTTTATGCATTTATTTTCGTCCGTTTCTTGTAATGATCGGAGGGAAGAATATCAGCCATCTGATCGTATTATAAACACACTAAGGTCTTGATTGCTTTGAGAGTATTATAAATACCCAAAATCTATATATTATTAGTAGTTTTGATTAATAGAAATTCTGAGTTTTCTCCAAACAGCGAGAACGGCTCTTGTTTTTCCCGGGGAAACCCTAGTTTCCAAATCTTCTTTCCCCAAGTCCTATCCGCCACCTTCCGGACCCTCCTCCTTGCTGCCATCAGAATCTTCCCAAACAGAACAGCCGTTGTAGCCGCCGCCGCTGCCGCCTTAGCCCCCTTCACCACCGCCACAGCTGCCGCTGCCGCCGTAGTCGCCGCTGCTGCTGCCGCCGCTGTCATAGCCGCCACCTCCAGAACCGCTACAGCCGGTCTTCCGACCCACAATGACGCCGGCACTAGTTCGCTTCATGCATGGAATCTTCCCGGATCACCGTTCTCGCTCCTCGGTTTAAACCGGCATGTGTTTGCCCTTCCTAAACCCTAAAACTGAATTTATTTAATTGTTTTCTCGTGCGATTTTCGGGTAGGAGTTATTTGTAGGAGCGCAAATCTAAATCCAGTTGCTGCGAGTGGTTTCGGAACGGAAACGCCTCCGAACACACCCGCATGAAAAGTCTAACTCGAATTGCAAGTTTCCTTTCCGGATCGGAGCCTTCCCTATGATCCGAAACCGGTGTCGACCGCTCTTCCCATTCGCGATTCACGACACCCCATCGCCAACGAGAGTTATTTCAAATTAATGTGAAATCTTCTGTAGGCAATTGCTAAAGCTTAAATGAGCTGAAACAGCTGTGCAAATAGTGCTTATATTACTAAATACACTTTAAAATCTACATTCACAAATATTTACGAACCCTAGGATTGCATTAGAGCTCGGCAACACCTTACCCTAGTGTTGCCCTGCATCAAATTTGGTATAAGAGACGGTTCCGAAATTTTCTCATATTTCAGCTAATCCTATTCTCCCAAGGTTCACGTCACTGCATACATAGAAGTAAGAGACTAGGTGCATACATATTTTATAAAAATTGCATTCAACATTGCATGCATTTGAGGAGTGGTAGGACAATTAACATGGGTAGCCACAGTCAGCACTTAGAATCTGAGATGCACCAACCGCAAGGGATGTCCCATGTTGCACCGCACTTGAGTCCTGACAAACCTATCTGATTTAAAAACTTCCGCATGGAATGGAACGCGGAGAAACACCACCTGAGGGAAGAGATGAACACATTGAGAGCGGATATGAGAGGAGTTATAGGACAGGTGAACCAACTGAAGAACACGGGTAGAGGATCTAACCCGCCAGGTTCAGGAGGTGAACCATCCACGAACCGTTTCCTGACTCGAGTGGATGCCCCTCATAAGGATCTGGACCCACATCTAAGTCCGCATGATTTACACTACGAGCGAGATGAGGATAGACTAACTCCAGAGATATATCAGGGAGCGCGTACACCGAGGCCCAGATCTGCTGGACCTCAGGATGTTAGATATGATGATGTCGTTAAGGCCCGACCTGATGCCCCTTTTGGTGATCAGCTGTGGGAGGAGGGACCCATACCTGCTAGGCATAGAGATGTGAGACGTCCTGTTCGGGCCCCCCACGAGAGGATTACTATGGATCACCTCCCAGAGGACGGGATGGTCGCTGCGGATTCCCACCCTGGGAACGCGATGACTACCCCTGATTTGAGGATGACTTTGATAGACCTATGCGAGACAGACGCCCAGACCTGACATGTGTCCTCAAGCTAGACCCTCCTAGCTGTGACGACACGATGGACCCCAAGATTTTCATAGACTGAATTCTCGACATAGAGAGTTACTTTGACTGGTACATTGTATATGAGGATCAAAAGGTCCACTTCGCCAAGATGAGACTCACACCGAAAGCGAAGACCTTCTGGCTAGGAAAAGAGATACAGATGGAGTACGATGGGCTTCCTCCAGTGACTACTTGGGCTGAAATGAAAGCCCTACAGGAAGTCCAGTACATACTGGCATACCACATGAGTCGACTGCGCGATGAGCTGGCCGCATTGCGCCAGGGCACTATGACCGTCTCAGAGTACTACGCCGGAATGAAAGATCTCATGATACGCTGTCGCATCTGTGAGTCTGAGTTGGACACCCTGTCCAAATTCAAGTACGGATTGAGGCCAGAGATTCGTAGCAAACTCATTCGCTACGGCATATATAATTTGGAAGGCACTGTGTCTATTGCGACTGATATAGAAGCATATCAGAAGAGTCACAATAAGGCATCTGGAACGACTATGACTGATAGACGGGATGACCCAAAGGTTCGAAGTGATGAGCCAAGACTACGGGCATGGCCACGAGAGAGGATAAGGGAAGGGCCCCCGTATAAGCTGTGAGTCTGGCACACATTAAGTGCCTCAGATGTGGTACGTTTGGGCACTATGCCAAGAACTGCACCAAGCAACTCACCACATTACTGATTCAGGGGGTTAGTGACGATGAGTTTGCCCCAGCCGAAATTGATAACGTTGGTGTTGTGTTAAATGACCTTGGCTTAGGGCCCCCCAGTGATGAAGAGTTTGTCCCAAGCCTCATAGTGGTGAGATGTATGATGGCCACACCCCGAGAGTCTACTGATTATTGGATGACCAACATCTTCCAAGCCTTCTTCCGAGCAGGGGAGAAGTCATGCAGATTAGTGATTGATAGTGGTAGCTGCATGAATGTTGTGGCTGAGTCCGCAATTGCGCGTCTAGGGTCACTGTTGAGCCCCACCCGTCACCTTTTCAGATAGCTTGGGTTACCAAGACTACTATTTCTGTGACGCGTAGATTTCTCGTACCCATCACGATCGAACCCTACACCGATCGGATCTGGTGCGA
The DNA here is from genome assembly GCA_016760335.1 of Gastrodia elata. Classification (NCBI taxonomy): domain Eukaryota; kingdom Viridiplantae; phylum Streptophyta; class Magnoliopsida; order Asparagales; family Orchidaceae; genus Gastrodia; species Gastrodia elata. The sequence goes on from CM028681.1 coordinate 20,047,303, forward strand.
TATCATGCCCAAGGATGTTTGCCATGTTCTTCTAAGGAGACTATGGTTGTATGACAGGGATGTGACTATTCATGACAAGACCAACAAATGTTCATTCATGCTGAATGGGCAGAAGGTGGTCCTAAATCCCGTCAAACCCTTAGCCTCATAGCTGAGATCGAAAGCTACCAAGGAGACCCTTCCGCCCATAGAACGGAAGAAGGCCTTGAATATTATTCCGGGAGTTGAGTTAGAGAGAGAGAGAGAGTTTCGCGAGTGGCATCCTTTATGCCCTAGTGGTACTCCAGTCATCTGGACTGGTGCCTGACACTACCCACCTTCCTGAATCTGTCAGGAAGCTTCTTGAGGAGTTCCCGGATATCCATCCTGAGGAGTTGCCTGCTGGATTACCTCCCTTGAAATCGATCCAGCATGCCATTGATTTGGTCCCTGGCTCCTCCATACCCCATTTGCCTCACTACTGTTTAGACCCCGCAGCGCACGCTAAGCTGTAGAGGCAGATCACTGAGCTATTAGACCGTGAATTCATTCAGTCACAGTATGAGTCCATGCGCTGTTCCAGCCCTTCTTGCCCCCAAGAAAAATGGAACTTGGCGCATGTGTGTTAACAGCCGAGCTGTCAACCGAATCACTGTGAAGTATAAATTCCCAATTCCGAGATTAGACGACATGTTGGACATGCTGAGTGGTACCACTATCTTCTCAAAGATAGATCTAAGGAGCGGATACCACCAGATTAGGATTAGATAGGGAGATGAGTGGAAAACTGTCTTCAAGTCGAAGGAGGGATTGTATGAGTGGCTAGTGATGCCCTTTGGGTTATCCAATGCCCTGAGCACCTTTGCTCGGATGATGACTCATGTCTTCCAGCTCTATATGGGTAAGTTCGTCGTCGTCTATTTAATGACATTCTGGTGTATAGCCGCTCTAGCGAGGACCACCTGGAACATCTTCGTGCCATTTTCAAGATCCTGCAAGCCAAATAGCTATGCATCTACATGAAGAAGTGCACATTCTTTGTGGAGTCGGTCAACTTTCTAGGATACATAGCTAGCTCCTAAGGAATCTCTGTTAATCCCGAGAAGGTGAAGGCTATCATGGAGTGGCCCACGCCACAGAACATCCATTATGTGCGTAGCTTTCACGGCCTGGCCACTTTTTATAGACGTTTCATAAGGGATTTTAGTGGTATCATGGTCCTTATCATGGAGTGTACCAAGAATGGCGAATTCCAAGTGGCCATCTTTTGCTGATAAAGCATTCCAGCTTACCAAGGAGAAGATGTCATCTGCCCCATTGTTGAGACTGTCAGATTTTGGCAAAACCTTTGAGGTGTCCTGCGATGCCTCCGGCGTTGGGATTGGTGGAGTCCTCACCCAGGAGGGCCATTCCATGGGGTATTTCAGCGAGAAGCTCTCGGGCCCAAAGCTGGATTACTCTAATTATGAGCGTGAGTTTTACGCTTTAATGCAGAGCTTGAAACACTGGAGGCACTACCTGTTGCCGAAGGAATTTATCCTATACTCGAATCACCAAGCTCTTAGATATATAAACTCACAGCACAAGCTTAGCCCGCACCAAGCTAAGTGGGTGTCTTTCCTACAGGAGTATGACTTCGTACTCAAACATTGCAAAGGGAAAGACAACACACCCGCTGATGCTTTGAGCAGAATCACTCTTGTCCTCACAGAGATGAGATCCCAGGTGATAGGCTTTGAGCGCATAATCGAGGATTATGCCACATGCCCTGACTTTAGTGGCATCTATAGTGCCCTAGCCGCCGACCCATACCATGACACTACGGGCTGTCATTCGGGACCGGTACCTATTTAAGGGCACACGGCTATGCATTCCCAATACGTCTATGCACAATTTTATAGTATGGGAGTTGCATGGTGGAGGACTAGGAGGACACTTTGAAAGGGACAATACAGTAGATCTTGTTCAGGAGAGATTTTACTGGCCGGGGATGGTGAGATTCATCGCCCAAATTGTGAGAAGCTGCAGGGTGTCAGGTTGCAAAGGGAAATAAGCAACCAAATGGACTGTACACCCCTCTACCCATTCCTTCCACTCCTTGGGAGGATGTCAGTATGGACTTTGTGCTAGGACTACCACGCACACAGCGTCAGCACGACTCCATCCTGGTGGTAGTAGATCGCATCTCTAAGATGGCATATTTTATCCCGTGCCGCAAAACTAATGACGCCTCAGCCATGGCGAAACTTTATTTTAGAGAGGTGGTAGCTCATAGGGGTGTACCCAAGACGATAGTGACTGACAAGGATGTCAAGTTCACAAGTTATTTCTGAAAAATCTTATGGCGTCTTATGGGTACCAAGCTCATATTTTCGACAGCCTACCACCCACAGACCGATGGCCAGACTAAGTTGTCAATCGTAGCCTAGGGAATCTGCTGAGATGTCTAGTTGGGGACCACAAGGCTAATTGGGATCTGATCAATTGGGATGTCTTCGAACGAGATAGTTCATGGCCATAAGGCTAGGGTTCCTCTAGATTTAGTTCCCCTACCATACACTCATAGGACGAGTCAGTTTGCATCAGAACTTGCATTACAATTGCATGAATCACATAAGGAGATTGAACGCAGATTGCACGGCAACTACGATCATTATAAGTTGCAAGCTGATGCCAGACGAAGGGACACATCTTTTGAAGTAGGTGACTTGGTGATGGTGCGATTGAGTCCAGATAGGCTTCCCTCGGGAAGCCTGAAGAAGCTGGCCCAACAGAAGAACCGGACCATACAGGGTGACGAAAAGGATTGGTACAAATGCATACCAGTTAGCCTTGCCATGTGATTGGGGAGTACATCCAATGTTCAATATGGCTAATCTAACCTGATTCTATGGACACCCACTGGGACATGAGGAGTCTTCTGCAGATAGTTCCGAATCGGAACGTATGAGAGAGTAGAGTGTTGGTGAGGATATAGCTCCACAAACAGCCATGCCTAATTTTCCCCCTACTACTACCACCCCTGATGGTAGCACCCCAGCACCAGAGGACAGAGCTTCAGTTGAGGACCTATTGCCGATACCGAGGTCCACAGACAGATTGCCCTGAGGAGATACACTGCCAGAGCTGATTCTGGATGAGGAGACAATTGCCACTACTGAGGGTGGTTTCCAGAGATACTTGATTCGTTAGAGAGGACGACCTGACACGGAGGACAGTTGGACACTTGCAGAGGAGATCGAGAGATTGGATGCTAACCTCTTAGCCCGCTACCGTGCAGACCACTCACCGGTGATGAGTGCTTTTGAGCAGGGGAGAGTTGATGGGGACCATCTTCGACGCGGGTCCCGCCGCCGAGCCCGCCCGGACCCGTACCGGCCATAACATTGCCATTTTATTTTATGCATTTATTTTCGTCCGTTTTCATTTTTATTTTATGCATTTATTTTCGTCTGTTTTTATTTTCCGTTTTTAGTTTATGCATTTATGTTTGTCCGTTTTCGTTTTTATTTTATGCATTTATTTTCGCCCGTTTCTTGTATTGATCGGAGGGACGAATATTAGCCCTCCGATCGTATTATAAATACTCTAAGGTCTTGATTGCTTTGAGAGTACTATAAATACCCAAAATATGTATGTTATTAGCAGTTTTGATTAATAGAAATTCTAAGTTTTCTCCAAACAGTGAAAATGGCTCTTGTTTTCCCCAAGGAAACCCTAGTTTCTGAATCCTCTTTCCCCAACCCTAACCGCCACCTTCCGGACCCTCCTCCTTGCTGCCATCGGAATTTTTCCCTGCAAAACAGCCGCTGTCGCTGCCGCCTTAGCCCCCTTCGCCGCCGCCACAGCTGCCGCTGCCGCCGTAGCCGCCGCCGCTATCATAGCCGCCACAACCAGAACCACTACAGCCGGTCTTCCAACCCACGACGACGCCGACACTAGTCCGCTTCAAGTAAGGAATTTTCCTGGATCACCGTTCTCGCTCCCCGATTTAAACCGACGTGTGTTTTCCCTTCCTAAACCCTAAAACTGAATTTATTTAAGTGTTTTCTCGTGCGATTTTTGAGTAAAAGTTATTTGTAGGAGCACAAATCTAGCCGCTATGAGTGGTTTCGAAACAGAAACTCCTCCGAACACACCCGCATGGCAAGTCTAACTCGAATTACGAGTTTCCTTTCCGGATCGGAGCCTTCCCTTTGATCCGGAACCGGTGTAGACCGCTCTTCCAGTTCACGATTCACGGCACCCCATCGCCAATGAGAGTTATTTCAAATTAATGTGAAATCTTCTGTCGGCAATTGCTAAAGCTTAAATGAACTAAAACAGCTGTGCAAAAGGTGCTTAAATTACTGAATACACTTTAAAATATGCATTCACAAATATTCACGAACTCTAGGATTGCATTAGAACCCGGCAACACCTTACCCTAGTGTTGCCCAGCATCACCCTCAGTGTAGAAATTTTCCATAGGTGTTAACCTTGTTCTTTAACAAATGGACCATCGCAATGGAACACACAATCATGCTAGTGAAGGTTGCTATGTGCAGATAGTTCTAATGTTATGGACCAACAAATGCTGATTGATGATAGTTTTACCCACTTTTGAGTGGCAACACTAACATCACATCTAATGTGGCATAACCAATAATTCAACCTACATGGATGTAAATCATCATATAAAGCTCAGACCACCAACTTTCGCATGCACAGTTCGACTCAAGAAGCAAGGAAACAGTTAGAGTGCATCAAGATAATATTTGAAAGTATGTGATGCTTTAGTGAAAAGAGTGTTTCTCTGGCCATCTTTGTTCTTGAAGATGTAGCAGAGAGATGAATGATAGTTTAATTTGTTATTAATCCTATTGATATGATCATTTGGGAGGAGTTTATTAGATGTTTTTAATCAATTTGTCCTAACCAACTCCTTATAAAATGTACGATGATTTTCTGAAAGTTCTCAAGGTAACAAGTAGGTTCTAGAGTATGAAGTTGAATTTAAAGCAAGAAGGTATGGTTGAACCTACTAGAAAAATTATCTTGCATATTAAATCCAAAACTACTTGCATATTTAATATTATCGTTAAATCTTCTGAGAGAAATCTTAGTCTATAATTATTATAAGATGTTCTTTCTATTTCAAGTAAGAAATTTAATAAAAAGAAATTATAAGTATTATTCTTGATTACTTTATCTTCAAGATTTAAATGAGAACTATTGCTTGTTAATGATAAAAAATGGAGTAGGAAAACTGCTACAATTTTTAATGTTCCCGTGCTCACAAGAATCATCAAAACTATGCTCTAATAATTTCTAAAATAATTCTCAAAGAATAAGAAAATGGTGTTTCCTCATTTTCAAATCCTTGTCAATACAAGAACCATAACATAGTTTCACTTTACATGTTAGATGTTGTTGTTGAATCTTTAGGAAAAGCATAACAATTTAATTATTATTTTTATAATTTGATTATTTGATCATATGAAGAAACATGTATTACCCTTGTTGCCTTTTGTGCTTATTAAACAAAGTTGGCATGTGTATAAATTTATAATTCTGAATGAGTTAACAAATAGAATATTAAATCTAGATGCTTTATTTTATGTGGAAAATTGTCCCGAACAATCTAGTAAGAATCATCCTAAGCAATCCATCCAGAAATAGAATATGAGTTAACAAATAGAATATTTTGCTACTTCTTATGAATATACGTAGATACTATTATTATTTTTTCACATATTACTTGAATGTCTGTGGTTTATTTAACACGTGTGCAAATGCATCTAACTGTTAATTCCAAATATAATACTTCTGAATGCTTTAATTCGTGAACTAAATTTATTTGCAATGTTGTTATGAACATTTTAGGAAAAGGAAATAAGAAGATTGAAAATTGCTCCTGTTACTTTTCTTTCTCCAGCATGTTTACTACCTGTTTAGTCATGCTAAAACATGTAATTTTGTTCTATTACAGCATTGCTCCTATTATCACATTTAATTTTGTATATAAATGTAAGATTTAGTTTCTATAAATGGGACTTTGTAATTAATATAGGCATTAAGTAAAATTTAACATCCACTACAATATAAAAATATGTATTTTTTTTTTAAGAAGTTGAACCTCAACGAGACAAATGTACGTAATCAATGAGATTTGAACTCTTTCCCTGCCAAGAGTTTAACCACAACACTGGCAATATGTAATGGACGTTAATTTTATTTCATCAATTGTAAGTTCTGTAATGTTTAAGACTAAAGTTCATAGATTATATTTTCAATATGCCATGCTGATATAGGCAAACATCAATCATTTATTTCTGATTGAGAACAAAAATATTTTCATGTAGCCTCGAATTGATGAAATTTGGGGAAATATATTTAAAAAAAAAACAAAAAATTCATAAACAAAATGGAAGCAATGAATGAAGTAAAAAAGACAAATGTAGGGGGTGGTAGATCATACCCTAGCGTCACGAACCTCTACAATAAGATCTACCATAGGGAATCTCTCCTGGATCGCACGCTCAGCAGCAGCCATTTGTGTCCCGTACCAGCTCCCGCATCCTTTCTTTCTCCCGATCTCCTGTACTGCAAAGCCCAATCGCTTTGAGAAGGAACTTATCACAGCCATTGGGAAGTCGATGAGATTAAAAAACGACGTGCCTGTTTGGCTGCAGGGTTTACTGGAGTATATCCTCAAATCAGCTTCCAAACAGCATTTAAGGATAAGACCAAATCAACCATTAGTACCTCAAATTCCGCAAAGGAAGAAAAGGTTAAATCGCTCAAAAATCTCGGTCTTGTATGATTCAGCGATCGAAAAACTTCGAAGTGAGGAAGATGCCGGGGAGACAATTTGTAACGTTGTCGGATGAAATCTTATAGTAAATGATTAAAAATAATCAAAAATATCTCCAAATTGTTTTATTCTGTGATGCACGCCTCGCTTCTTTGTGCTTATTATTTAGCTCTTTTAGTTAGATACTGATTTTGCCAATTAAGGAATTTTTTTTTTAGAGTATTAGTATACTTGCACATAAATATATATTAAAATATATAGATCAATTCAATATTTATCTAAATTATTAGTTGAATATATTTTTTAGTGAAATTTATATGCAAAAATTAAAATTTAAGAAAAATTTTATTGATTATAAATATTTTTTTTATGTATATTCTTATCTAAATATTAGATTCTTTTTTTTTATCCAGAGTTTAAAAATAGGTTTGAAGCTGCCTTCACTTCTAAATAAAGCAAGCCGCTTCCACCGTTGTTCATTCTTCTTTCTCCTTCCTCCCTCCGCTCCTTCGTTCTCCCGAACACCTTCAGCAGTTCTTTAGCCAGTAGTCTTAGGCCTCGTCGCCGCTTCCTTAGTTCTCCCATCGTCTATTGTATCTATGTAGCTCAATAAGTTTCGATAATATTATCATCATCATGTTGCTTTTTATTAGTCGCAGTCCGTTGAACATCTTTATGAATGATTATTAAAATGAACAATAGTTAAGTTTCTTAGCTTTATATGGAGCTACAGTCAACATTAACACGATTATGTTGATTTTCTAGTTCAAGCTTTAAGGATGGCCTGAGTCTGTAAAAATTGTTTAAGCTTGCACTATGAATTGTTCTATGCGATGTCTCTAACTTTATCAATTGAAATTCAGATGTTACTTGGCTCCATCCTGGTCTTATTGCTGCTAAATAAGTACTTATGTTCGGATTTTTGCATAATGTTAATAGAAAAGACATCATAAGTTTGTTTTATCCCTCTCTCTGTCCTTAGTGTGCGTAGTTTAATATTTTTAAGCAGAATAGATGCTTATTTTTTATTTGGGCTTAAAACCGGATGACAAAATATTTAATGTGTAAATAAATATAATTCAATTGTATCCATGACATTATCATTGAATTGATTTAATTTTTCAAAGTATGATAATGTGATTATTGATGTTGTACAAATTTTTTGATAAAAGTCAGCTAATATTAAAAGTAAAACTGTCTCACGATCTAGAAGATTCTCATTATCTCTCATATTCTACTTCAACGACTGATCATATGGCCATCAATGTGGATATAGAGCAGGCTTACGACCGGATGGAGTGGGGGTGCTTACGTTTAGTTCTACATATATTTAACTTTTTGAATCGTTGGACAAATTGGGCCATGCAGTGCGTGAAGTTACAGACTCTTAGTCCTGGTTGGCGAGCACCGACTTCCCTGGATATTGGGGCGGAGAGGGTTCATGCAGGGATACCCCATCTCTCCTTACATATTCATTTTGTGCTCTAAGCTATTATCTCTCCTAGTCAGGCGGCAGCAACAGATTGGTCGTCCGATTGGCACTCAGTTGGATAGAGGTGGGCCTACATTCTCTCACCTCATATACGTCGACGACTTGATTTTGTTTGCACCGGCTTCAGTGGCAACAGGCCGTGAGGTAAAGCGAATCCTGGCAGAGTACGAGAGTTAAACTAGGCAGTCTGTGAACTCGCATGAGTCACATATCGTCTTTAGCTGACAGACCCCGGCTTACTGGCAGCGCAGAGTATCGCTCTAACTGGATTTTTAGAGATGAGTGTCCCTTAGATACCTTAGCGTTACAGTTACTGGCATGCCCCAATGGAGAGCAGATTTTTCTAATGTCATAGAGCAGGTTCGTGGCATGTTGGGCTCCTGGAGCAGTCGTCACTTCTCCCTTGTCGTTAGATTGTGCTTGATCATGTCAGTACTTACTATGATTCCCAACTACCAGGTGATGGTGGCGTTGATACCGGACTACTGCCTCTCTAACATTGAGGCTATCATTCGTAAGTTTTTCTTGGGAATGAGCGGTGGGCAGCGGTCTACACCATGTGAGGTGGCAGGATGTTTATCGACCGCTTGAGTCTGGTGGACTCGGGATCAAAGACCTGCGGCTTTGGAGGACTGTCCTAGCTGCCCGTCACACATTTAGTTTTGTCAGTAGAGCTGCAGCGCCCCGCCCCGTCGCCGCACGCAAAAGATAAGTATAATCAGTTCGATGGCGATGCGGTGCGCCACTCGAGGAGGAATAACTCGTCTCCCCAAAATAGCTGAAAACAGAACCTATCTGAAGGGTTGCTGACTCAACTTCAAGGAGGGTTGAGAGCTAATACTTAAGATAAGAGTAATATCATTATCCTAAGTATTAGACCAATATATACATTGGATTTAAAATACAATAAGAATACAATATATGTATAAGATATCAGCATTTCTAATATACTGATAACATCACAATACTAAGTATAAGTAGTATATAAATAGAGTGCGAAAGCTAAAAGCAAACATCCAAAAATATTCATCACAGAAGCTATATGAAAATATTCGTCTCAGAAAAGAAAAAAAAATACATTCAAAATTATTACACACATTTACTGAATAATAGACATAGAACTAAGTACTGGACTGAAATAAACTAAGCAGAAAGGTAGTAAAATTGGAGGAAAGTTCACTAGTGCTCCACGAGCTCCTCCTGAATCTCTTGGGTGTCCTCATAACCTAGCTCAATATAATGCTCATGATCTAGCAAATTGTCGGATCCCAAAAGTACATCGTGTTAGACAATAAGTCTAACACATCGAAATTAATCTAAACAGTTCTAGTTGTTCATTTAACATTTGCATAATATAAGTAAATCTGCAAAAAAATTGTAAATGTAACTGAAGGTATAAAACTGAATAAAACTGTATGAAACTGAAGTAAAGTAATATAAAACTGAACTGTAAATAGAATACGGAAGATAAACAAAAATAGTAATAGATATGAAACTGAGTAATTGCATGTAAAATTATAATGTATGCCACTGAAAATGTACATCTGAATATGCCACAATATTGTATGCTACTGATATGCAACCAAAATATCACAGAACTGCTATGAGTCATACGGTTCAAAGTCTACATATATCCAGTTGGAAACTGCGATGTTGATGTATCCTAAAATTCCCCAATCAATGTATGCAATATTTCGTAACCCAAAAATCATCACTGATACTCTTACATCATTACTGATACTCAACATCATGCTTATGCTCATGCTCATGCTTATAAGTTACATGAGATAATTCAGAAATCTAGAAAAATGTTTTGAAATCCGATAATAAATTCAAAGTCTCCATTGTGCAGAATTCTGCTAAAAGGATTCTGACTCCTACATTCTAGTACGATACTTGGTTAAAGTTGAGAATTTACTTAAAAATTATTAGATGGGATGATTGTATACACATATTTAGCATATTTGTAAAAGAGGTGGTTCTTAACACTTAGTTTGATTAAGCCACCCTAACGAAGTAATCTTCGATAGGAGGCATCACTCAATGGTGATTTGTATCTCAAGTTAAGTCATTAAGATGCCCAACTCACAATCACACTTAGTGTCATAAAGAAGATGACTCAAATTACTTAGTTTGTTTAAGCCACACCTATCGAAGTGATCTTCGCTAAGAGGTATCACCCGATGGTGATTTGTATCTCAAGCTAAGTCATTAAGATGCCCAACTCACAATTACACTTAGTGTCCTAAAGAAGGTGACTCAAATTACTTAGTTTGTTTAAACCACACCTATTGAAGTGATCTTCACTAGGAGGCAACACTCAATGATGATTTGTATTTTAATCAAACTAAGGAATGAGTCCCTATTTATAACACTCTTAGTCTTGAAAGATTTACTCTAACGGGACTGTATTCTTCTAATCCCTCAGGATAATATTGATCATAAGTCCATATTGGAGTGAATCAACTAATCTTGAATACTATTGAAATAATATAGTACTATGGGTATACCATACTACACCAACCAATAATCTGGATTTAGACAACTCTATTTAATCAATAATGATTTGTCAAAGCTATTAATCCTTACTCTAAATGGGTGAGTCCTACACAAGGCTCCAAGGATATGATCAAAAGATCACTCAATGTAGGTTGTTACTATAAGGAATAAATCTTATTTTAAGTACTTTAGGTGATTCTTACCACAAAATATCAAGTTCAACATCTAAAATTATGAAGGATCATCTAAGTTTCTACTTTAAAAAATTACAAAAGTTCTTCCTACCTCAAGGTATCAATAATTAAAGTCTTTAAATATTTCAAAAACAATCCTAAAGCAAGACCTTTAAGATCTTACTTTTCTACTTCTTAAGTTAACATTCAAGGTTTATTTATTGGACATGGATTTGAGTGATCAGATCAGATGAATAAAATTCATCTAATCCTTTTCTATTCCACAATTATGAGCTGAAATCAAAGATCTTATTAGAGTTAACATATTTTATAAATCATTACAATTTTATTATCTATTTTATGCTAATAGTCTTATAAAAGAGAAAATTAAAGATCTAAAGTTTAGATTCAGATGATTCAATGTGGCGGCCTTGCCCCACCGTGGTCCTGTTAACCCTTAAGTTAACATGATTACGGTGGAGGGGTCACCAAATGATAAGATCCCCACTTAAGATTGGATTAGACACACATTCTAATTCAATTTAACTAAAAACTTTGCCATTCATCCAAAAATACTATCACTAAATGATCATATAAGAACTCAGAGTGCGGAAGCAATAAAAGTATAACATCCATCCATATAGTATAAATACGATAATACAGAATAAGTAAAGTGCTGAAAGAGAAAGTTAACCTGTATTATTACAATAATTTAATAAGTTTAAGAGAACTGAAAAGGAAACTCTCGATCTTACAAGCAAAAGAAACTAAAGCTAAAGATCTTCAGGAACAGGCTCCTCCTCCAATGGTAAGCACTCCACTGGATCAACTGCTCTAACAAACTCAGAACCTACCATTATCAGTTTCATAATGGTAGGGCCCTAGCCAACAAAAGAAAAACTTGTTAGACTATTGTCTAAGCACATTTTAGGGCAAACAATTTATTAAGTTACTGGAATATCACCATAAACCAGAACTGAGCAAAAAGGTGCAGAAAGCGTACAAAAGAACAGTAATAAGTTATAAACTACAGTTTATAACTAAGCAAATAGGAAGTAAGCACATACCTCCACCGAGCAACTACAACAAAGACAGGTAAGAAAAAGAAAGACTAAACAAAACTGTAAAAAAAACACAACCTAAACATGCTTATGATTAAAAAAATTATGCTAGGTAATATATAGGAATTGAACAGTCTAAAACTGAAAACAACTAACATCCTATGTGAGCATATGAAAACAGTAAGTAAAACTAGCATCATATATAAAAACATGTGCAGGAAAGCTGTAAGTAAAACAGTGCTACAATGCAGAATATGCAAGTAAAACAGTAACTGAAAATGGAAACTGTAGTGATCATTAAGTCACTCAAACTGAAAATATACTCAGCAAATCTTAGCCTGATGAGCTAAGAAACTCTGAACTGAACATCACTGAAAACTCTTAGCCTGATGAGCTAAGATAGAACCGAATGTAAGTGTACTTGAATTAGTATAACCATATCAGAATCCTGACTCTATAGTCAGTATGGCAAGAGTCTATCCGTCCTATCTCTCAGACTAGGCATGGCCATAGACTGTCAGACATTGAACCCTCGAAAGGTTGCCGACCCGAACGGGTTGATCGAAGAGATATACTAATCAAGCTACACCTTACAAACTACTTATGAAACGAAAACATAATGCTGCTTATGAATGTTCAAAATTGACATAAGATATTTATCAAATATCTTAGGTACATAATATATGCTCAAGGTATAAAACTCAATTTCAAGGAATGCGAGGCATTAAAATCAAAGTGAGAAAGAAACTCTATCTAAAACACAGGTGATATCCGTTGTTATATACTTTATTCGTTCTATCTACTCTAAGTTACATAAGTTTTAGAATTATCAATTCTTACACGTTCTGTAACTTAGAATCACGAATCATACTAGTTGAAGATAATTAGGACTGGCTAAGTTCTAATTATAACTAAACCAAAAGATGACTATTTGGTTTAAGTGAATAAATCATCGACCTAATTTTGTAATTTAATTTATCCCAACTTCATCTTGATTAGCCAAATCAAGATAAAAAGATTAAGAATTAGACTCCAGATGATGGGGTCTAATCACTTAATCTAAAGGTATAACTAAGGGTCTAAGGTTTAGAACCCAAATCTCACAGATTAGGTTAAGGCAAATCCTAATGATAAACCAAGTTCATTAGGATGGATCTCTATTCTTAGTTCTAAAGTTTAAAGATCAAATAATCATTTAATAAACTAAGAAAATCTATAAACTAATAAACTCAAAGTTTCATCTATTAAGTAACCCAATTTACTCAATAGATAAATTCTAACTTAAGATCTATTCTTAATCTTAGGAATTTAAAGCTCTTAATTACTAAGAGTATCTCTCAAGAAACACATCCTAACTAATGTTATAAGGACCTAAGGGAAGGTCTAAGAATGATTAAAGAATGAGAAATCACTCACTTAAGACTTAGGAAAATTTTCCTTAAAGGGCTAAGATTGAGATTTTAATCAAAATCTAATTTAGACTTGGATTTGATTAATTTCAGTTCTAAATCATTTTATTTACTGATTTTAGTGATTAGAAACTAAATTTAGGGCTTTTAAAGGCTAAACCCTAAATTTGGGCAAAATGACCATTTTGCCCCTACTTAAGGGTTCAAAAGATCAAATTTTGATCTAGGGCTTTAATTCTAAAATTTTCTTTTGGAAAATGATTCTTACTGTCTAATATAAGATTATACAGCAACTAAATTAATTTTGGGTTATTATTAAGCCATATGAGATCAAATTAGTGAATTTGACTCATAAGGGCAAATTAGTAATTTGGCTAAGTGAAAGTTAAATTTTCTTTTAGATTATTGTTCTTTACTATCTAAGCTTTCCTTAGAATCTAAATTTGCTAAATTCTGATAAGTATTGGCCAAGTTATGACCAATACAAGATTTAGGGTTAACAGGTGATTAAGGAATTCTTAATTATGGGTCAAAAATCCTAACTTTGTTAATTAGTGTCCAAATTAAGCAAAATTAGTGGCTATGGTTTACAAATATTCCATTGATCATAATGACATGAAGTAGACTCAATTTTGGATCTAATTTGACTAAGTTAAGACCTAATTAGAGTTTAGGGTGATTAGTGAGTGATTAGTGAAATTAATCACTAAAACACTAATCCAACCTTACTGTTAGGTTCTAAATAGTTCTATGAGTCCTCTGAAAACTTAAATCACTCAATTTGGGTTACTAGATTTGCTAATATTCACTAATCTATATTTAGGGTGATTAGGGGTGATTAGCAAATCTAACCGTTTGATCTAAAATATTTTTATAGATTACTATTAATTAGGTTTTTTTGATCTAAATGGACCTTTGGATCATCAAATTTGGAGCTCAATTGACCAAGTTATGGTCAATTGAAGTTCTAGGGTTAATTAAGGTTAGGACCTAAAAGTGATTAGGCAAATACTAATCCAAATAGCAAAGTGAACACTATCAGATTAATCCTTAGGGTTTTCTGATCACTTTAAGACCTATATTGGGTATGTTTGGATCAATGGGTATAAAGTTATGAGCTAAATAAATTTTGAGACATGAATTTGAACTTAATTAAACCATAAATAATCACTTTGCTAAATATTGATTCTACAAAAAAATTATTGGCATCAATAAATTTCTCATATTTTTCTGATCAATTTGATATATTTATTTGTATAATTTGGATGTATAATTTACAAGTTATTAGGGTTTAAGTTTTGTATTTAATTAGAATAATTCTGTTTTAATTAAATTTAATAATTCTGTTATATATAAATTCGTTTATTAAATAAACATTATATATATATATATATATATATATCGTTTTTATTAATATTTTTGTAGGACTGTTGCAGCGATCAAACTCGCGAAAATACTGTTCAATTAATTTATTTTTCTGATTTTTTAAAGTTTTTTTAAAATGCTGCTACAGCCCGCTACAGCGCGCTATAGCACGCTGCAACGGTCCATTTGCAATTTACTGTTCAATTAGGTGAATAATTGATTTTATATAATTTTTTCTGAAATGGCGCTGCAACGGTCCATTTTGCAACTTTCAAGTCCAAATACTCCTAATCCAGAGCATTCCATGAGTGTTGTTATATATCAATGGAAAGGTCTTTCCGATACCTTTCCATTGACACAAAAATCGGCACAAAACGGAGCATCTTAACTATATGAAAAATGATGACGAATGCAGGGGTGTGTAGAATAAACGAAAAACAGAGTAGTTTTTTGTGAAGCTTTTAAGAGCCTCAATGGCTTCCATACATGATTATGGATTTCTAAGGATACATTCAAACATTGTAGTAATATGAAAAAGACAAGAAGAGTAAATAAAATGGTACCTTTAGCCTTGCAAGAAAGGGAGGATACTCTGTTTTCTCCAAGGACTTGGAGAGGAGCGAAGTTCTTCTTCTTCAGCACAACTCGGCAATGGAGGGGAAGGTGGAGAGCTCTATATGGACAACAAGGGGTGGAGAAGAGGAAACTAAGCTCCATTTATAGAGGAAAGAAGATGTGATGGAGGCATGGATAAGAGGAGAGGGGAGGGGTAGCCTCAAGCCATCAAATCTTGAATTTAAGGGGAGGAGGAGAGGTCAGCCGAAAGAAGAGAAGAGGGGAGAGGGGTCAACCAATTTTTCGGCCAGCTAGGAGAGAGAAAATGAAATCTAAGAAATGAATTTAGAATAAATAAATATTTATTCATTTAATTAATTAAAAATTCAGATTTTGAAAATGCGCTCCGAAAAATCCCAAAATATCACCCCTAGCTAATCTAGGGGTGAGGAATTCAACGGCAAAGTCGGATTTTGATTCCGACGACTATTTAACTATCCTATTTTTCGGTGCATTTAAATATATTAAAATATTTGCGAAAATTCGATGACTTCCAAATGCATTCAAAACATCACCCTTAGCTAATTTGGGGGTGACGATCGCAATGACGAAGTCAGATTTTGATTTAGAGGTCAAAATAAATATCTCAATTTTCTAATTAATTAAATATTAAAATATTCCAAAATAATCGATTGAGCTCCGAATTACTTCAAATCTTCAGGGTTTTGTTCTAATGACTCGATGAATTTAATGGGATGATAATTACGATATGATTAGGCTAGAATTACGCTGGGTAACAATCTTGGATTGTTACAAGAGCCAACCTCTTTTGGGTGAGAGCCATGGAGTTTCGCTACCTCCGCAGGGGTGAGAACTTTGCAATGTAGATAGCTGAATCTATAGTTTGGAGACTATTGGGTTACGGTTGGCCAGTCATCCAGAGACACACTCAGTTAGAGGAAGGGAGTCTGTAGTGGCAGGTTGATGACTTTGCTGAGAGTAGAACCTGCCAGATTTATTATATGAAGAGAGGAAGTCAGTCTTGGCAGTGTGCGGCCATGTGGGAGATGGCCTTAGGCCTAGAGAGGCATGTTTCATGAGGAGGCTGCTCAGAGATGCTATCACGACAGGCTATTAGTTACTCAGAAGAGGGCTCGCTCAGTTTGCATCATGTGTTTGGGGTTGTGACTCGAAGGATGACAGAGAGCACTTGGCGATCCATTGCAGATACACGAGAGACATCATGAAGACCTTTGTGCATTTGAGCTTGCTTCCAGTCGCACCTACCTCATGGGACTAGATTGTTGTATTGTTCTCGATTGCTTTTGTGTTTCTTCGTCATTGCTTCAACTGTCAGACTGTTGCCTACTCGCTCTACCAGTCTTGGAGGAGCAGGACAAAGCATTCTAGTCGCCCGCACCCTACTCTGCGGGTCTGCATGGGCTCGATTCTCTCTACCATTGTCAGTGTTGGACTACATGATGGGTTCGACTCTTAGAATTCTATGGCCCACTAGGGCCTTTCCACTTACTACAGATGGTTTGACTTCTGGGATCAATTTACTGTACTATTCTCGACTGCTTCTGCGTCTCTCCGCCATTGCTTCATTTGCTAGATTGTTGCATACTCGCTCTACTAGTCTTAAAGGAGCAGGACTGAGCATTCTCATGGTCACATGCAACCTTCTCCGCGGGTCTACACGGGCTCAATTCTCTCTGTCATGGTTAGTGTTAAACTACACAATAGGTTTGACACTTAGGGTTCCATGGCCCACCAGGGCCCTTCCAACTACTACAGATGGTGCCCCCCTCGACTGGGCAGTCTGTGAACTCACATAAGTCACATATTGTTTTTAGGCAACAAACCCCAATTTACAGGCAGCATAGAGTAGCGATCCAGCTGGGTTTTTAGAGAGGAGTGTCCCTCAGACACCTTAAGGTTATAGTTACTGACAGACCCCACAGAGAGCATATTTTTTAGCTGTCATAGAGCAGGTTCGTGGCAGGTTGGGCTCCTAGAGCAGTCCTCACTTCTCCCTTGCTGGCAAAAATTGTGCTTGATCAGGTCAGTACTTGCTATGATTCCCAGCTACCAGATGTTGGTGGCATCAATACCAGACTCCTCCCTCTCTGACATTGAGGCTATCCTCTGTAAGTTTCTTTGGTATGGAGCAGGGGGGTAGCGGTCTACACTATGTGAGGTGGCAAGAGGTCTGTCGACCACTCGAGTCTGGTGGACTCGAGTTTAGAGACCTATAGCTTTGGAGGACTGTCTTAACTGTCCGCCACACCTTCAGTTTTGTCAACAGAGCCAATCTCCTTGAGTGAGAACAATGAAGTCTCGCTATTACTGCAAGGGTGAGGACTTTTCAGTGCAATAGGCTGACTCTGCTATTTGGAGATTGTTGGGTTACGGTTGGCCAGTCGTTCAGAGACACGTTAAGCTTGAGGAGGGGAGTCTGCAGTGGTAGGTTGATGACTTTACTGAGAGCTGAGCCTATCAGATTTATCGTATGGAGAGAGGAGGTCAGCCTTGGCAGCACACGACCATGTGGGAGATGGCTTTGTCCCTATAGAGGCCTATTTTATGTGGAGACTGCTCAGTGATGCTATCCCGACAGGCTATTGGTTACTCAAAAGATGGCTCATTCAGTTTACAGCCTGTGTTTGTTGTTGTGACTCGATGGAGGATAGAGAGCACTTGGTGATTCATTGCAGATACACGATGGATGTCATAGAGACCTTTGTGTATTTGTGCTTGCTTCTGGCCATCTTACCTCCTGAGACTAGTTTAATGTACTATTCTCGACTGCTTCTACATCTCATCATCGTTGCTTAAGCTGCCAGATTGTTACATACTCGCTCTACCAGTCTTGGAAGAGCAGGACCGAGCGTTCTCATGGTTGCCCACGCCCTACTCCGCAAGTCTGTGCGGGATCGATTCTCTCTACCATGGTCAGTGCTGGACTGCATGACAGGTCTAACTTCTGGGGTTCCATAGCCCACCAGGACCCTTCCACCTACTACATATGGTGCCCCATTGCAGATACACGAGGGACGTTATAGAGACCTTTGTGCGTTGGGGCTTGCTTCAGCCACACTTACCTTTTGGGACCAGTTTACTATACTATTCTCGCCTTCTACATCTCGTCGTCGTTGCTTCAGCTGCCAGACTGTTACCTACTCGCTCTGCCAGTCGTGGAGGAGCAGGATCAAGCGTTCTCATGGTCGCTCGCACCCTACTTCGCGGGTTAGCGCGGACTCGATTCTCTTTGCCATGTCAGTGCTGGACTACACCACGGGTCCGACTCTTGGGGTTCCATGGCTCACCAGGGCCCTTCCACCTACTATAGATGGTGGCCCCCTCCCCTGACATGTTGACTAAAGTTCAACATAGATGCTTCTTATATCTACGGAGAGCCTACTGCTTTTGGAGCTGTTGTGGTCCGGGATTTAGACGGACAGTTACTGGTTGCTGCAATAGCTAGCTGACAAGCCCATTCTCTTCTCCAAGGTGAGATTCAGGCAATGACTATACTGCGACAGACTTTTGTGGTCACAGAGGTGAATACAGATGGTGCATCATTGATGGTGACTGCCTGGGAGTGATTCGGAGACTTAGGCATCTCTGGGAGAGGACTCCGTTCACGAGGCAGAGAGCAACATGCCGATCACTTTGCCATTTTGCTTGTTTTTCCTTGTGTTATCTTTTCTCACCGATTGCGCGATGCGAATTGGGTGGCGAACTTTTGTACTCTGTATGCCCGTCAGAGTGATTTTTCTTTTGCTATTAGAGATGTGCTCCACAAAAAGCTTTTGGAACTATTTGCGCAGAATATCGTGAAATTTGATCCTGGTTAAATTTTTGTAGTGTTGATATTATTTATATATGCATAGATTATGATTGTATTTCATAAAAGTAAAATTGTCTGTCTTAATTCATAAATTCCTTATTAACACTTTAAAGATGATTTTTATTAATTTTAAATCTAAATATTCATGCGATTTTTTTTAAACTCTTTACCAATAATTGAGAGCAATAGAAAACAATAATATCAACTAATGAATTATGTTCATATTGGTTATGTTTTAAAATTTTATGATATTTTATTTTATTTAACATGTATATATATAAATATATATATATATATATATATATATATTAAAGAATGGGGGGCAATATTTAAGAAAAAAAATTGTTGTTTATGAAAGTTTTAGGGAAGAATAACATATTAACATACAAACTAATAATGAAGGAACCAAATTAGATGATCTCCCGGTTGATCTTGGTAAGAAGATCATCCCAATGAATATGATAAAATTAGTAGAGCATATCTTTTAAGAAATGGTCAGATCTACACCATGAACACGAGTTTCCTTGAATTAAATTTGGAGACAAAATATGCACATATTTAATCATGTATGGTTTGGTGAATTTAAGGATTTGCTAGAATACAACGTAGTAAAAAATGCAGCATTTAGCAAAAGAACCATCCAAAAGTTTGGTTGTATGGGCGCGCCCATGATGAACTAAGTCAACATCCTAAACTCAGAAGCTTCAGCTCGCCCAAGTGCCAGAGATTTGAATACATGGTTCAACGAGCTGAGCAGGCCACGCTTGGGTGCATGAGGGTTTACTTGAGAACCCAATATTATGGTGAGCCGAAGTCCCAAGGACCAAAATGCTAAACAACTTAAGGACAGTAGGCTCAACGCTTGAGCGCACCTCCAAGCACTAGGTGAAGTGAACTTATGGTAAGTCAATTTCTAATGTGAAATAAGCACATGTTTTGATGTAGTAACTCAATGTTGAGTTAGTGATGCTAAACCAATAGTTGGTGTTACTGTGATACCTTATATTGAATTAGAGAGACTAATTCAATATATGAAGTAATATTTATTAATGATTTTTATTGAGGTGTAAACACAATAATAAAAAACTATAAGATTAATAAAAAGAAAATTCATCATTCACAATTTTATGCGTCTATAATAGAATTGAAAATATGTTCATTTTAGATAAAAAAAGAAATCATCCATATATCATTTTAAGTTTTAATACAACTGAAATGCATAATATATGATTAATATATAAATGCAAAGGAAAAAATGTAACGACCTTAAAATTGAATTAGGAACTCAATTCAATATTAGAGCGTTAATATAACACTTAACATTGAATTAGAAGAAAATTAACCTAAAATTAAGTGCTATGTGGCTAAAAACCTTTTTGAGGCAAACATGTTAGAAGTAAAATGAATAAATATGAAATATGAAATATTTATATTCACCATTCAAACCAAGCAGGTAAAATGAAAATACATTCATCATAGAAATAAAGTAAGAACATCTCAGAAATTAAGTTATTACAAATTGAATTTAAATGTAATTAAAGTAAATTCACTAGTCCTCAATAAAACAGTAAAGGCGAAAGCAAAATCTTCAAGCTACAGGTGGTCGGTACTAGTCCCATCTCCACTATCCAGATGATGCTCTTGATCTATCGTATTTGATTTTTAATACGGTAGGGCACAGCAACAAAATAAAAATAAGTTATTAGACTTAAAAGTCTACGTACATTTTAAGGTTATACTGATTTTAATTAATGTTGTAAGCGGATATCACATTTGCAATTTTACAATTTAAAAGAGAGTAAGGTATGTAAACATGTGCCAAAAACAGTGTGCATAGCAAAGGTGTAAGAACTCGCAAGTATGCTTGTTCTATCCTGCAACAAACAAGGGAAAATATGCATTCTAATAATGTTAGAAAGCTAATAAAGTGCATATGAAAGCATAAATGGATACATGAATATGTTTAATGAATATTATGCTAAGTATAAATGACAGAAATTGTAACAACCCCAGTGTTGTTATCCATCAATTAGTGATATAGTTGACTATAATACTCTTCTATTAGTCTTATAATAGTATTAAGAGCCTCCATTTCAATTCTCGTACAATTTGGAGATCGTTTGACAATTTCCAATATTTCATAGTTTTTTGATAACTCTGAGAATGCCTAAATTATTTGACCTCAGAATAAAAAACAGAGTCTGTCATTGGACTCACCACAGCCAAATTAGCTATGAGTGTTATTTTGGAAATGTTTGGAAGTCATCGACTTTTTTCCCAAATATTTTAATATTATTTAAATACTCAGAAAATTAAGATAATTAAATTGATTTCCGATCAAAAATCTATTTACATTTTTGAGTTCCTCACCCCTCAATTAGGCAAGAATAATTTTTTGAGATTTTTCGGAGCCCGTTTGTGTATTTAAATTTAAGAAATAAATTAAGTAAAATATCTTAATTAAATATAGTATTTAAAATAAGTATTATATATATTAAACTAAAATTTCAACGGTGTTAATTTAGAACTGCGGAAATCAGGTGATTGGTGCAGAAAACCAAATACATATATGCTTTTATCTAAGCCGTCGCGCTGTATTTGGGGTAGATTAGATGACCAAGGTGAGTGGACCTAATCTGACCGTTGGATCGCATGTTTGATCCAACAACCCTCCTTTCTTCCCTGTACATCTCTGCAAAAAGAGGCGATCATGCGCCTGTCGCCGTACTCGTCCGATGCCGATTTCATCCTGAGCCCAATTAATCACCTTATTCTATCCTCTACGCCATTTTACTCCTTCCTAAAGCATCGGTGGGAGCTCAACACTGCGGACAAGGCTTTACTGTGAACCCCAAGGAGCCCTAATTCCACTTGGCGGGGTGAAGAATTTCAAACCTCCAGGTACTAATTCTCTCATTCTTCTCTTAAATTGAATATGTCTAAACCTATGTCACGACTCATATCGTCATTCTAAGTCTCTTTTGAGCTAAATCGAGGTTGATCGAGCTCGAGCTAGCCGAGCCGTCCACAGTGGCACACAGTGCCGCTAAGCCGATTGCCCTAATCCTATTAGAGTTAGGTCTGGTCGATGATTGTGGATATCCCGGATCTTGTTTCACATGTCGTTGGATAGATTCCTTCGAGACCTATCAAATTCCATGCGGGTTAGCTCGTGGGGTGAACGGGAACGATAGTTGTATCAAACCCTAATCTACCCGTCATGATTTTTGCAATGGGGAAGACGGGTCTGAGGTAAACCAGGTCGCGATTCAAGATAGTTCGCTGAACCGGACTGACCAAACTTCTTGAACTACTTTTCCACACGGGACTTCGTGTCCGTTTGGATTGACACGCGTCGCCCTTTAGTGCTGACGCATATAATGATGGCGCTCGCAGTTTTCTGCGTCGTGCTGGAATCTGCGCCTGACAGCCTCCTTCATCATTAATCATGTGCCCTAAATTTTCTGCGCCTCATTAAAATCAGCACCGATGGCTCTGATTTATTAAATGGATTTATTAAATTGTTTTAAATTAATTATTTAAATGAAATTCATACATCATTAATAACTTTATTAATACACCTCCAATGTATGCAAAATTATATACCATTTTGATCCCAAAAATGCGTAAATCATTAATATGCTATTTAATTTCTATTTTCATGAATGTTTAATTTAATCATTAATCTAGATTAATTAATTAAATATAATTTAATTTCATCATTTCATATAACTTAATTTGATCATTTAAGGTCCAAATTAAATGATCAAATAGTATATTTCACTCACAAAAATGTGAAGAATATTAATGTGAGATCAAATATCAGTTTAGAATACTAAATCTCATAATCACTTTTTAACTCTAATTAGGTGTCCCAAAAAATCCTAAAATCTCAATATTGTCCAAATTCGACCTAGTTAGTGTCGTTTTACTCCTTATGTTATAAGGATTTCATATTAATGTATATTATTTCATTTTGGACAATATTTAGTGATCTAGATTTTTGGCTCCTAAATTAGGGTAATTTGGTTAATTTTTCTAATTTCATAATTTTATGTTTTATGTATGTTTGAATCTTAAGATAGCTAACATGTCACATTAAATTTCTTCCCATATTATTTTAATTGCATGTTTAGAACTTAAACTTCAATAATTAGATGCTTGTATATCTAGCAACTTAATTGATTCAACCTATAGTCTTAGAAGAGATACCTTAGGATTGAGTTTATATTATGTTTTGCTTGTGATCTTAGAAGTTGTAAGATACCCAATTACGTGTAGTAACCTTAATGTTAGTATAATTTTAGGCTGTGAATCAATTAGGATTTGTCATAAGTAATTAGATTGAATTCTAGTTCTCTTCACCTTAGTTTTTAAGTCCCCAGTTAAGTCCTTTAAGGACTTGTATTAGGAGTCCTAAATTTATTAGAATAGTTTAAGAATCCTTTTGATTCCCTAACGTTCAACTTATAGAAATAGAGTTTATAGTTTGTAAATCCCTCTTTCTTATTCCTTTAAATATTTCCTTTTATATTAACCTAGCTAGATTAGTAGTTGATTTAAATAAGTTCCTTCTAATTCAACTTAATTAGATGAGTTTAGTGTATAGAACCTTAACTCTTAACTTCCTCAATTGTAGTATTTACTTAACCACACTCTTTCCTAATTAGTTTTCTAAGCCTTGATTTAGTTAACTTATTTAAATCTTATAGTTTAGGATAAGAATAGAATTAGTTTTATTTAGCATCATTATACTTATAAATTATTTTTCCATCTCATAAAATGAAATCAAACTACTACTTTCCTAAAATCCTAACTTTATACATATTACTTACAATTGACTTAAGATCAATATCTCTAAGTCAACTGGGAGCTCAATTAGCTTCAATCATTAATAAGATCATTACAATTAAATAACTTTGGATATCATATAGTTTATAATTATTGAATTTTCCTTGAATGCTTGCTTAGCTTTGAGCCTATTTCATTTGATACATATATATAAGATATTATGTATAAATAAAACTTTCACATTAAAACTATAGGGGTTTATATTGTTGATTAAGCAAAGGGCATGCTAATTAGGAGTAATAAGGAGACCTCACATTCTCAGAGGATGAATATGAATGTTATTTATTTTGACCCCACTTTCCTTAACTTATTAAACATACGTGTTTAACTCCTCGCTTCATTCTGTATTTTTCTACAGAATGAATACTCTTATAAAATAACTTCAATTAAATAAAATATGAGTTCTTCCATAATATTATTGAATGTGAAGACTCATCATAGCTTTTAGCTATGTTACTTTTTATAGTTCTAGATTATGAGCTTCTTAGATTGATAATCTAAGATTTTCTTAATTTACTATACTTTGTACTTTCTTTATTAATTAATACTGTACTTTACTTATTTATAGTTCATTTAAATTATAGTGAATATTATTATAATTCCATTTAAAAGCTTTACTGTCTTCTCTCATTTACTTAGCATAAGTTCATTGAATATTTATATGCTTCTTTCATTTATTTTCTATGCACATTAGTACTTTTCTAGCTTATTTAAGATGCTTTTACCCTTATATTATACGCAGGCTAGAATGACTCTACTTGTGAGTATTCTTACTCACACTTTTATTTCAATTGTCTTTCTTTACAATTGTATATTTTCCTTCCATATTCATATGCTTGTATTTTGCACTGCTACTTATACTTAAATTATAACTAGTTGTGATATCCAAAATAAATATTAAAAATGTTTAGTCTAATCTTAAAATGTGCTTAGACTGTTTAGTCTATTTATGCTTTTCTTTTTATTGGCTTTGTCCTATCACATTTAAATGCTAAAATATGATAGATCAAGTGCATTTGGATGCTAGTGGAGCTGAACTAAGTACCTAAATTTCAATTACTTTTGCTTAAAATATTAGTTTCTTGATTTTATTTAATTGTGAGAGAGAGACTTTACTTTCTTATTGTTTAATTAATGGCATGTAATAACTTAATTAAATTACTTGTCTTTACTTGTTTTATGTTGGAATTAGTTATTTCTTACTTAAATTGCTTGGTTTGGATAAATGGACATATATATGTGAATGGATTCATTGATAAGTCATGCTCATTGAACTAATTGTTGCATATCATATGTATTTTTATTGTTGCATAATTGTTCATGCATTTTATTATGCTCATAAAATCAATTGTTACATGTATTTATTTGCATCCAAACATACTTGTAGCATATTTGCATATGTATCTCATAATAGTAAATCTCTTAATGTTATATGTGAAGGCTTACTTCTATTCTTACTTGTAATCTATTATTGACTCAAGTTACTCTTTCCCTTCCCACTATTATTGATTTCAATTACTTCTTTAGATACATGATCACTTATCTTTACATATAATTATCAATCCATTATATGCACTAAAAGTCACTTTCATTATATCATATTCATCATGCACATTTTCTCTTCTTCTATTTTCCATCTTAACTTAAGACCCTCTTCATGATCCTTGGCCAAACACAACACCTAATGATTTGGGTTAGCTTCCTTCTAATCCAGTATTAGATGCTGTGGTGATGCGCTAATATTGGGTTTAATTACTACTTAATATTGGGGTCATCACAGAAACAGTGAAGCATAAAATATAAGTAAAACAACATACACTTCACAAAGTAAAGACTGTAATGTGAGGTAAGCAACAGTAAAAAGTAAGAACTATATAGTAAGCAAAGTATAGTGAGGCTTAGTCACACGGACTAAGTAAGCATAATCAAAGACTATGATAAGTAAGCATAGCTAAAATGCTATGAAAAATACTCACAATCAATAAGATTGTGATAAAATAATGTTAAGTTATTTAAGTTATGTAAAGTATTGTTCTATGAGCATAAATTACATGATAAAATAAAGATTTAAGCACATCTTCCTAACAAATAAGAAAAGCAGGGTCTCCCAAAATGCGCACACTCCTCCTCTAGGATGTGTGAGGTCTTATTATTAATATGTTGCATGTCCTGGCATAGTCCACCACATAAAACCCCTTTGTTTAATGTTTTAATATTTTATTATATCCACAATATCATTATGAATGTTCAAGGTTACAATCTCAAAGCAAAGCAGCATTCAAGAATTTCAAGTTAATTGTAAATTATCTGATATTCATTATTGTCTAAGATTTATCTATCTAACTTAATGATTGGAGCTAATTAAGCTCACAATTAACTTAAACATATCAATCTCCAAGTTAATTGAAATGTAATACTATATAAGTAATTGAGATTTGAAAAGTAGTAGTTTGATTGAGATTTAATTAAATGACAAAATAAGTTATATGCATATACATGCAATATGATGCTAATCCTACACTATTCCTAAGCCACAACCTACATTAGTTGCTAGGCATAAGGCTTAAGGTTCTACAATGAGGTAATATGGGTTGCAGGTTCTCTATAATTATGAGGTGTAAGTTGTAGGTATACTACTATTAGGAGGTGTAAGTTGCAGGCACACTACTTAGAGTTTTGCTAAGGCAATTAGAACTAAGGGATTCTAGCTCAATAACTCACTAAACTAGCTAAATGCTCCATTGAGAGGTTCTAAATATAAGGTTAAGGGAAATATTACAATATATTAGCTCTAGATTTGCTTATGACAATAAAGATGCTAAGGCTTAAAAGGAAACTTAATCATTCTTGGATAGTTGAGAGGTGCTAAGTTGGAGATTAGGAAGGTTAAGGTAAGGCTTGCAATTGAAAGTGAAGGTTACTAAGTATGATTCCAAGAGCTGATAAAAAATAGTCCTAATAGGATAGCTTGTTGTCCTAATTGCACATAATGTATATGTATACTACACTTAGAATGGCAATTAGACAAGATTAGGGTTCTCAACCTATATTATCTCTTTTATTATTGAGGTTAGAATCACAAGTTTACTAAGCTATTCAAAGCATCTAGCTAAATATTCAAGGCTTAATCTGACATTCTAAGTGACCTAAAAGTTCATATAATATTAAGTTTGTTGTCCTAGGGCTTTATGCCTAAGTTATGCAAGCAATGTAGTTAAGTAAATCATACTAAATAAAGATTTGAGAAGCAAAAAACTTAAGTTATCTAATTGATGTCCAATCATAATAATGCTAACAAATATGGAATCTTTACATAATAAGGAGAAGAATGATACTAAGTATGTCAAATTTGGATAATGTTGAAAAATTATAATTTTCGAGACTCCTAATTGCAATTAAAAAGTGATTAAGAAAATTAGGCATTTAATCATAAATCTAATTTCATCATGATGTTCCTCTCATTTTTCTGAATAGCATGATATATAATTTTACATATTTTGGATATGTGTATCTCAAGTTACTTAAATAATTAAATATGTATTAATAAAGCATAAGGTTTTCACTTTAATTAAATTCGGCATTTGGAATATTCCCTGCAAGATGCCATGGCACATTTCAAAGGATGGACATATTGGTCGGTTTGATACAGCGGACCGCACAGTGCCATAATTTTGCCCGAACAGCAGCATTGTTCGTCTTCTTCCGCCGGCACTCAAGAAGTGGGAGCTAGGGTTTGACCTAGCTCCCTGGTCCTGTGGCTCTTCACGGCGTGTGACCCCTCGATCGAAAGCCCATTCCAAGATCTAGCAGTAGGACTCAAAAGCCTCAAGCTGTTTGACCTAAAATGACTAACTCTAAGTCAAAATTTTGAGCAACCTAGGGTTCACTATGGAGAGAAAATTCATTCTCTACAATAAACGATCGAGCTAGCCGATGGTGCCATTTGACTCCTAGGGTTGAGTCCAACCCAAGGGTCTACTAAATTGGCCATGGAATTGACAGGAGCTCCAGAATCAACTTAGGTAGGGCTTGGGAGCTGTTTGGTACTGTGACGGCCTGAGCCACTATGGCTTTGTCTAGCCCAGTCCGAGCTCAATTGAGCTCAGGTATCGATCAATTGGTATATGGAATGCAATTACAAAAATAGAAATGCAGGTACTGAGTAGCACGGAGGGAGCTAGAGGCATACTTATCATCCGTTTCAGCGAGATTTTGCTGAGCTCTTATGGTCACCACAGCAGCTCCCGGGCTAAAGGTCTCTAACACAATGCTAGGAGCCAAAGGTTCGTTTGGCGAACTTAGGTTCATCTAAGGAGGATGGGATCAACAGGTCATGCTACGGCTTGGAAGCTGCCTAGCGGTCGTGGCCAACTCAGCAGAAGATGATAGGGATGCTGTCTTCTGTTGTCATCTGGTCGTTGGATCTTAGATTTTGATCCAACAGTCAGATCCTATTTGACTAACCGAGTCACACATCAACCATTGGATCGATCAAAGGAAACGTGCAACAACCAGGATTAAATATGTTAGCTATTTCATGCATCAGGCGCCCGCACCGGATCCCTGCCATTTGGTTAAAAGCCGTTGGGAGGGTTTAATTAATATTTAATAATTATTTAAATTAATTATTTTATTAATAACTTATAACTTTTTATTTAATTAAAATTAAATAATCAAACGAGCTCCAAAAAATCTCAAAAATTTGTGCTTAGCTAAATGAGGGGTGAGGAACTTAGAACAAAGTCAAATTTTAAATGAGAGCTCAATTTAATTATCTTAATTTTTTTGAGTATTCAAATATAATAAAATATTCGAGGAATATTCGGTGAATTCCAAACATTCCCAAAATACTGCTCATAGCTAATTTGGGGTGAGGAGTCCAATGACAAAGTTCGATTTTGATTCAGATGTCAAAATAAATTAGGTATTTTTAAGTTGATTAAAATATTCAAAGATATTTGTCAATCGCAAACGATCTCCAGATCACACCAAACTTCAGGTGTAGATTCCTAATGCTATTATAAGTGCACTGGAAGTAAAATGGAGCTAATCAGGCTATACAATAATGAGTAATAACACTAGGGCTATTATAGAAAGAGACTATGCACTTGGCTCCTCCTCAAAGGCTAGGTCTTCAATGGGCTCCTAATCTAACATATCGATATCACATACCATTGCACAATAACAAAAAAGTAGAAATTTGATTAGATAATATGTCTAAGTACATTTAAAATATTATGTTGTTTTATGATTTATGATACCATCATTTATTACAATCAATTTAAAAGCAATGCGGCAAGTTGCAATAACTGCAGTAAATAAAAATGTAAATTAAAAAAAACATAATATCAACAATATACTAAGCAAAATAGAATAAATCTTGCAGTAATAATTAGGGCTGCAAACATGTGTATATATACTGTAATGCAGAAAATAAAGATTGATTGTAAAATATGCTCAACAGAAAATATGCTTAAGTAATATTGAAACTAAAATTGTAAGTGTTGTACTATAAGGAAATTGAACAAAATTATGTGATAAAACGAGATTTATTAAAGTAAGTAAAATTGTATATAGAGTGAAGTAACTATAAGTAAGCCGTGAACAACTATCATGAGTACTAAATTAAGTTTGAATTACATAGTCACTGTGACTGTGGCTGAAATTTATATTGTACAGTCACTATGATTATACCTGAAATATGTATCTTGTCTTAAAGTGTGTTTTCTTTTTCAGTAATTTTCATTTTAGATGCAAGAAGTTGTATCCATATATATACATATATATATATATATATATATATATATATATATATATATTTATCCGTTACTACAAATATAATAAATAGTTAAAATAGGACATAGATACTTGTTTGATGTTTAACTGTACTTATCCCAGCGCACAAATAATAAGAGGATGTATCCTTTTATAGTCTCACACAAGCCATATTATATACCCTTATAAATGTGTCAAATGAGTGATTGCAATTATTTGCCTATATGTACATATCCAAAAAGTAGCTAACCATGCTTTTATGATCAATGTTTTTGGGCTCAATGTCTTACAGCAATAAGAAGTTCAAGCAATTAATTGCAATAGTGATATTATTTTGTTGTGTTAATTTTTGTTTTTTGTTCTTACAGATTTGATTGAACTAGTTCAAAGTATGTTAAGACACAACTTGAGTCTTTTAACATGGCTGGTTTGATCTAGGGTGGTATTGAGATAACTTGAGCATCTCAATCTGAATCGTTAAACTAATATATATAAATTTTGAGTTATTATGATTCAATCCAAATTTAGTTATTGTTAAAACATTTCAAATTGTTCTAACAAGACTGATTAACTTAATAGTACTGGTAGTCTTATCAGGAGTAATATCACTAAGAATATTTGTTAATCTAAAGTAATGTAGATAATTCACTTGTTTGCTTGAGTGTTGATTCTGCTAGCAAAATCATATATATTTGCCTATAATTAATGATATGAGGCTATCTTGAAGTCTCAACTAAATTTCAATACTAATTTATCTACACAATTTATCATATTTCAATTTATACTAAAATTAAGGTTTTTGAGTAAAATATTATTATTTGAGATTTAAAAATTGACATATCCAATTTGAGAGTAAAACTTTCTAATTCTCTCAATTTATTAGTCTACAAGTCATAAGGACTCCATAGACACGTTGTTGATCACCAAAATTTGAGTGTGACACATTTTACGATGCACAACTAAGTTCTAATCAAGTTTAAAGGTTGACTTGTAAATTATTTTTCAAAGAATATTAATTATAATTAAGACTACTCATGTTGTAAGAAGCCCATAGACACCTTATTAGCATAAATTGAGGATCGACATGCTTTACGAGGCACCAATTGGTCTTAGTTGTATTTAGAGTGTCAATAGAAAAACCACTGGTTAAAAGTTAAATTTTATTACATAATTAGATTTCTCTCATTTTTCTAGCCATTTTTGTATAATTTCATTAATTTATGAGGTTTGTAAGTTTGTAAATTTAAATCTCAAATTTTCATTGATGCTTTACTTCATTTATTACCTTATCTTTGAGCTTATATTTGGAAGCCTTACACTCAAATCAAGAGGAATTCCCAATGTGAAATGTGTTACATAACTACATGAGATTGCATTTATCATGAAAATATCAATTTTTAAAGTCTAAGAGGGTGCAAGATATTATATTTTGAAAATCTTCAAAAAATATGGAAAATCTGTAAAACTTTCTCAGTAAAAATTTACTAATTTTCCTGAAACTTTGAGTGTGTATGAACATTTTCAAGTCTTTATCAGATCTTGATGCCAAAAGAGAAACTATATCTAATATACATGAGAGTTTACATCTCAAATTTCATTAATTGGCCGGAATAGAATGAAAGTTATACAAGTGCAAATATAGAAGAAAAATTAAGAAACATGCCAATATTTTTAATTAAAAAAAATTATATTTTCTTGAAAGGTTTAACATATAAATGAAAGCATTAATGTTCTTATTAGCTTCTGGAATTTGCAGGGAAATTGTTCCTAATATATAGAAGAATTCACATGTCATATGGCAACAACTATATATGCACCGATTAGTAAAAATATTGATGCAAAGTTGTCAAAAAAATATGCAAAAAACTATTAAAAAGTATTTTAAGAGTGTTGTATTATTTTGTTATTTTAGATGATATTTAAAGACTTTAGAGGCTTCATGGATTGGTGAGATGTTTTAGTGATTTGTTATCAACACATTTGAATTTAAGTATGTAAGGTTTTCAATTATTAAAAATGATTATAAAGTGAAAAAATTGAGTTAAAATTGTAAGAAAACTTTTTTTTAAAGAAGATGATTTTGATGTACATGCCATCATAATTCATTCTTAAACAAGCTATTTCTCTTCATCATATCATCACAAATGATATTATAATACAAGCAATAGTTACAAACTATAAGATTGAACTTGTGCATGTCAAAGTGACTCAACATGAGCATGAATCAAAAACCCAAATCTTGACATTTTAGGCTCATGTTTAAATCTAAATTAAGGGTGATATTTAAATATAATATGGAGTAATCTTAACTTAAATTTGCTCCTTAGGAGAACTTGGGTCAAGCATAAGTTATCTTGTATCCTAGATTCCAAATCAAGTGTCATGCAAAGGAATTAGGGAGAATGGGGTACCTAAGCTCCAAGTAGTTTTGATGAGAGTTTCTGGAGTTTCCAAAAGCTAGATGACAGTTTAAAACCTTATGGATCAATACTTAAAACCATATGGATAAAAAGGGTTTGCTCAAGTTCAATAAGGTTAGCTTGAGCTAGCTCATTTAACTACCATAGCTTGAGTGAAATAGAGAAGTCTTAAGAGCTTATGAGGTTATATATGGAACTTTAAGCCTTCTATGATTTGTACAACTTTCTTGTGAATGGGCTAAACCTAAAACCTAATTGGGTTAGCTTGTGTTTAACCAAAGGAAGGAGAGAAGGTGCTTTTAGGTAGGACAAAAAATCAGTGCATTAATTTTGATTAAACACACTAGAGCTTTTTTAGGTCATGCTAATCTCAGGTAGTGTCCACAAGGTGGTCGACAGTGAGGTGGTGGTCAGCAGCTGCTCCCCAAAGATGTAGGTGGCTCCATCGGGTAGAAGAATAAGGAGGGAGATACAATGATTGTGCGGCTTTCCTGATGGGTCATAAAGCTTCTTTTTAGAGTCCCTGGAAGCTAGTATCTCCTCAGTTAGTGGTTAGGTCAGGCTTGATGGATGGAAACTATTTGGATAAGGCCAAATGTGAGGGAAAGTTTGCAGGAAGGGAGCTGATAGATGACAAATACACAGTCTACACTTGCATGCAAGTGTACATGGTCTGAAGTAATAAGGTATGGTAAGATCCTGAGATTTATCATCCATTGGGATTGGTATTTTGTCTTGTTACTAGAGTATACTTAATTTCACTGATGTTTAAGAGTCAAGATAGTGTGTTGTCGTGGTCCTAATTATCAATATTAAAGTTTCTTGAATTGAAATTACTTTTGGAGAAATTAGGAGAGTTGAGTTTTGACGTGCAAATTAATATGGGTTCATGCAAGTACTCTTATTCTCAATTTCATGTTAAGTCAATTGGATTAAATTATTATTTAATAATCAATAGACTTAGTCTTTTCTAGTGAAATTACTTTCATTCACAAAATGTTCAAGCATAAATAACTAGATAATATTCATTGATATTGAAGAGTACATGACATTACATCCATACATCATTACATGCTTTTGCCCAACCCTCCCTAAGGAAGGTTTAGGCTGTCATCAACTTATAATCATAAGGGAAGTAACAAGATATGATAAGCCTTTGCATGGCTTTTATAAGTAATCAAAAGAGCAAAGAAAGAGTACAATATTAAGGAACAACTATCGAGTTTGCCTGGATCTCTTCTTTTTAGATCTCCTCTAATTCCTTTCTCTCTGTGCTCCTCCTTCTCTTTTGGCTGCAACTTTCTTCTTCCTTGGGTAGGTCTCCTCTTATTGTTCTTGCAGTAGCTTTAGGTTCAAGAGCTCTTAACAGGAATTTTTGAAATCTCTCTTTCTTTTCAATTCTTATTTTTATTGCCCTCGAGACTTCTATAACGACCTAGGTCGTTACTAAGATATTTATAACTAAATCCGACTCAAAAACTAGGATCCTGAGTGACTTCAAAATTATGACAAACTAAAAATATTGTTGTATAAAGTATTTTTGTGATCGTAATGCCTAAGTTTGGGAGCAATCTTGATAAGAAATACTCCAGAGTTAATTTCTGAATAATTTAAATTCAATAAATTGGAATTTTTTTTACAAGTTTAAATTTAGTGATTTTAGTGCCATTAGATTAATAATATTATAAAAAGGCTATAAAAAAAAGTTTTGTCAAATTTAGAGCTCTGAATTGACCATAATTATTTTTTGAAATTTTTGTCTTTAGAAATTAATAAAAGATAAAATATTGCTCCAAATTGATTTTTTTGTGCAAATGTGTTTTTCTCATCAATATATATATCGTATCAAGTTTCGTTATTTTCTGGAAAAGAAATGAAAGAGAGAGAAAGAAGAGAGAGAAAGATGAGAGAGAAAAAAGGATAAGAATGAAGAAAAAAAATCAAATTGAATGAACACTCCAAACAATTATGATAAATTTTCTCTCATGCATCTCATTCAAATAATGGATGAGAGAGAAACTAATTAATTAAAAAAATCTCATAAATACACCTCCACCCCCCATTTCCTCATCCCCTCTCCACTGCTTTCTTCTCCCCCACTCCTCTTCTCCCCCTACTTCCTCCCTCTCTTCCTCGGTCACCACCGATTCCTCTCGTCGATCTTCAGTAAAGCCTCATCCATAGCAAAATAGAGTAAAGAATGAGAAAGAAATGAAAAAATTTCTATTCTTTTCATTTCTTCTTTTCTTTTAATAATAGCAATAATGTTATTATTATTATTTTTAATAATATTATTATAATTATTATTATTATATTTTCCATTTATGCAATTTTTTTTATATATGTATATATCTTTTAATTTTTATAATTTTCATTTTAATCATTTTTTCTATATATATATATATATATATCCTAATTTCTGTAACTTTCATTTCTATCATTTTTTTTCTATATAAATATATATATATATATATATATATTTCTTAATTTTTGCAATTTTTATTTATGTCATTTTCTCTTTTTCTATATATGTATATATTTCATAATTTCTGTAATTTTTATTTCTGTTATTTTCTTTTCTTTTTCTATATATATATATATATATCATAATTTCTATAACTTTCATTTCTGTAATTTTTTTTTTTCTATGTATATGTATATATTTCCTAATTTTTATAACTTTCATTTTTGTCATTTTCTTTTATATATATATATGTATATATTTCATAATTTTTGTAATTTTCATATTATTTTTTTTTATTCTATATATGTATATATTTTATAATTTCTATAACTTTCATTTATGTCATTTTTTTTATATATATGTATATATTTTATAATTTCTGTAACTTTCATTCAATTATTTTCTTTTTTTCTATATATGCATATATTTTTCTAATTTCTGTAATTTTCATTTCAGTCATTTTTTTGTCTATATATGTATATATTTTCTAATTTAAACAACTTTTATTTTTATCATTTTTTTCTATATATGTATATATTTCTTAATTTATGCAACTTTTATTTCTATCATTTTCTTTCATTTAATATATATATATATATATATATATATATATTATTTATAATAATAAAAATTGTTATTTTTAATATATAAAGATAAATAACAAATATAATATTAATATTAATATTTTTGTTAATATAAAATGAATGATATTATTCTTTTCATTTAATTATTTCATTTGCAACTTTTGTATCTCTATTAATTTTTGATATACTTTGATATATTTATATGAAATTTGTGCTCAAAATATGAAATAAATGATCAGAAATTTTGCAAGCATATCATACTTAAATATCACATTTTATTTGTATATGCTTGCAGAATCATGCCGCTTAAATGCAAATTATGATATCCAACAAACCCTACTTATACATTTGTGTATAATTAATAATTTCTTTTCTTTTCTTTTCTTTTTGTTGGTTTACCTTATCACACACACACACATATACTTACAGAATTATGCCACTTAAATGCAAATTTTAATATCCAACAAATCTTACTTATACCTTTATGACTAATTAAATAAATATATTTTTTCTTTTCTTTTTCTTGATTTGCCTATCACACACACACACACACATACATATTTCAAGAAGAATAATCTCTAGATACACACACACATACATATATATAGCAGTTCAAGAAGAATAATCTCTGGATCAAGTCTTTAAGAAAGAGCTGATGCATGATGGAGCAACTTAGATGCTAATTTTCTTAAAATTTTAAATTTTTTCTTAGTGTGTAATATATTTTGTAACATAATTATTATCTTTATAATGAATATATATTTTTTATTATTTTGGTATTTCTTAATGTTGCAATGAATGTGAAAGTATATATTTTATACGCCTCTAAATATATTGTTATACTAAAACCCAATATGATCGTGGGGAGTGAGCACCTAACGCTGGCTTAGCTATGCTAACCTAGTGGCGGGTACCACAACTTTCTCCCAGCATTTACACAGCCAATTAATTGTCCATCTTGAAAATTAAATTTACATTTACTTTTATTCTTTTATTCTATAGGTAATGAAGATTTTTAATGTCAACTATTTAAAATCTACTATGGGAATGAGAAGGAATTAAATTCATTTGTCTTTGCAATGCAGATTGGGAAGAGACAAAAATATTCAAAAAAAAGGAGGGCGCTACGGCGCATTGCAGCCCCGAGCCCTCTGTTGGTCGCGCATTATGGTATGCTGTAGTGCCACGCTTTATCTGAAGTGCGCTACAATGCATTGTAGGCCTTAGTCTCTGTTTGATGGGCAATGTAGTGCGCTATAGCGCTAGGTTCTCTGTTTGATGGGCATTGTGATGCGCTGTAGCACCTTATTCTCGATTGAGTGGGCGCTATGGCGCCATGTTCTTTATTTGAAGTGCACTACGATGCACTGTAGCACCTTAGTCTCTATTGAATTGGCGCTATGGCGCGTGTAGCGCCATACTTTATGTCTAAAGCACTATACGGTGTGCTGTAGCGCCAAGTTGTTTGTTAGATGGGCGATATGGCACTCTGTAGTGCCATGCTTTCTATCTAATGTGCACTATGGGGAGCTATAGTGCCAGGTTCTCTATTTGATGGGCGCTATTGTGCCTTGCTTTCTAAAATGAGGCGTTGAGGCGTGTTGCAGCGCACTGCATCGCCCTTGCTTCTTGAATTCTTCTTACTTCTTGATATCAAGTTCCTTGTCTTGAAATGCCACAAAAATCCTTGTCAAAGCACTACTAATCTTATGAAAACAGGAATTCTAACACTAATTTAGCTATATTTATTAAGTTTATCAGGAGCTCTTGGTTAGAGGGGCTTTTGGAGATATTAGAAGTGGAAAGATAGATCTTTGAAAGCTTAATTATAAAGTATTAAGCAAAACTCTTAAATATTAATGTGCCTTTTTAGATAATAGTGGAGTTTTTGATAAGAACTTCAAAGTTAAGCATGCTCAGGTGAGAGTACTTCTTGGATGGGTGACATGCTATGAAGATATCTTATAAGTACAAAATTGTAAGATATTTTAGGTCAAAGTGGATAATACCTTGGTGCTTAATAGTTTGAGCTATTATAAATGGTATCAGAGTAGGCCATAGGGAATCAGATAGGAGCTAAGTGTTATATAGAGCAAAGTACCACTTCATGTAAGCAACTATTTAAATTCATGATGCTTAAGGTGCTACTTGATTACAGGTACCTCTTGAGCATGTAGGAGTCACATATAGCTCTATCTACCTGTTGTGTTGTGGAGACCATTTAATCCATCATATAGATGCTACTTATACATCGGTGAGCTTCCAGGAGGTTCTGAGGCAATTCAGAACAGGGCGTGAAGTCCAGAAATAGCACAGACATTGTAGTGTGCCATAGCGTGCCGCAGCAATCCGTAGTGCACCTTGGAGGTCCCTCACTAGAGACAAAAGTGCTATCGCGTGCTTCAATGGTCAGCAAACAGAGAAGCGGGCGCTACCATGTGCCGTAGTGGAATTCAACACTACAATGCACTGCAATGACATATAACCCGAGAGGCGAGCGCTATAGCATGCCCAGCGACAGACAACCTGAAAGGCAGATGCTACAACGTGTCACAGTGCCTGGCTACCCGAGACCCAAGCGCTACGGTGCACCGTAGCGCCTGGCGGAGTTCATGCTCTGGTTCATATTTTGCCCTAAGTAAATTGGGGGGTATTTTAAATCATTCAAAGTTCAAAAATTAGATGGGTACTTAAGAGAATATGTGGAGTAGTTTCCTATGAAAGATAAGAAAGTAGGAATTTTAGGTCGAGAGGCTTTAGCTGCTGTGAGGAGGAGATCCCAAGGTGAAGCCCTAAGGAAGCTACAATGTAAGAGAGCTCTTGCATGTTGGAGAAGATACTCCTGGTGGTGGCTGCTTCCTCTCCTCTTCATCTCTTAGAGTAAGAGCTTGTGTGTTCTCTATCAAAGGTGAAGCTCTTTGTAACTCTGTACTCTTCAAGATTCTTAGTGGATATTTTTTGTAGTGTGACTTAATGGTTTTTCCCATTCTAGGATTTTTCACATAATTTTTATGTTTTAAATGTTTGTGTGCCTGAATTGGCTTTGCATGTATGTGTTGTGATCTTTCTTTTGTGAATCTATAATTTCAGATTTGCTTGGTAACCATCAACGCAATATCAATCCTCAATCGAGCGCACTAGTTAAACCGCTTCTATTGCGGAGCGTTCTTAGTGCTGGAAGGTTTATTTTAATTTAACAAGTGGTATCAGAGTGAGGTTACCTTGTTGGTCCTAGGGTTTGCTATTTGAGTGGGAGCAATGGCCGACGATATGAGACATAAGATAGAGAAATTTAGTGGAACAAACTTTGCATTCTGGAAAATACAGATGAAGGATCTGCTTTACCAGAAGAAGTTATATCTTCTATTGAAAGGAGAAGACAGAAAATCTACAACTATGACTGACGAAGAGTGGGAAGTTCTTGATAGAATTGCACTGGGTTTGATTCGTTTGTCATTATCTTCTTCTATTGCATTTAATATTGTTAATGATGAAACTACTGTAGATCTCATGAATGCCTTGATGAGAATATATGAGAAGCTCTCGGCTTCAAATAAAGTTTTATTGATGAAGAGATTGTTTAATATGAAGATAGAGGATGGCTATTCAGTGACTGAACACCTCAACGGGTTCAACACGGTGACAAGCCAGTTAAGTTCGGTGAGCATCAATTTGATGACGAGGTTCAAGCTTTGTTGTTCCTCTCTTCATTACCAGAAAGTTGGGATGGACTGGTTACTGCCATCAATAATTCATCAGGAAATACGTCATTGAGATTTGACGACATTGTTGGGCTTGTGCTGAATGAGAAGGTACGGAAGAAATTCCATGGGGAAGCATCCACCACATCACTGAATGCTGAAACTAAGGGAAGACAAAAGATCATGATACTGGATAATCTTGGGTTTGGTTATTTTCAGAATAGCTAAAATTGAAAACTCAGAATCTGTACATTTAGTAGAATCAAAATAATTAAATAAATAAATAACAAGTTATATCGCATTTGCAATTAATTGATTTGAAATTCTTGTCATTTCATTATCTTTGAGCCAGAATCATTGTACATATAGTAAGGTATCATGAATGAAATAATTAAAACAAAAGTATTTAGGGAGTTCACTTAGGGTGGATTACAGGTTTGTACAAACATATATAAAGCTAAGACAGTTACAAAAGAATAAGGAGACTATAGAGATATTATAGGGTGTGTGTGTAGGCTTTATGGGAATCCCAAATTTGAATGATCGAGAAAGTGTGTCTAGCTCCTCTCTTGGTTTGCAGGTGCCCACAGAACTGATAGTAAATAATGATAATTAGAATATACTAGTTTGCGTTCTGAATATCGATACAATCTTCAATGACTATTTAGCTTCGTTTTAGTATAGTCTTCAGTGATTGTTCAATTCAGTTTTCGATATAGTCTATAGTCACTATTTAGTTCTATTTTGCTTTTTCGATACAATCTTCAATGATTGTCTAGTTTCATTTAATTTTGTTGTTGTCTTTAGTGAATGCTTAGTTTTACCTTTTAGTTCAGTTTAACATTTACAAATTACATTATAGTTTACTTGGCATATGTTTTATTTGAACATATTATTACACTCTAAATTTTCTTTTAGCACTTTTATATGTATATGTGTATACAATGTTCAGTTGATGGTTTTTATAGTCTTTTACTCAGTTCAGCTCAGTATGACACGCTTAGTTTTGTTATTTCAGCTTTACTTTCTATAGTTTCATTTCAACATTTTTTGCACCGTTTATAATATTAATCATAAACATGTAATTTCCAAAAATAGATTAAAACCCTTAGCACTTAGGCTTCTGGGTTTAATTAAATTTCTATTTTTTTGGTTGTGCCTTAGCATGCGATATCGGCATGTCATATCAGTAGTTGCTAAAATAGCCCACATACTTGGTGGAGTCTGTCAGGAGGAGGAGATTTCTTAGATACATCTTTTACTTTTTATCATTTTTTTTATTTTCTATGTGAGAATTTTATTATATTTAGTTTATATTAATTATCTAAATATTTTTTATTTTCTTTCTGAGATGCATGCATTTTTAGATGTATTTTTTTTGGAAGAATAGAATGTGGATTATGTCTTTTCTTTTCTTTTCATATAATGCTTTGTTGTCCTACACCTTCACAAAATCCTATGCCAAATTAGCGCATAATATTGGATAGTCTTCCTAACCCAACATTGGGTCATTATAATTAGGTACTAGAAAGCACAGGAGGTGTCGATTTTGGTTTTTGCTGCTACCTGTGGTTATCGACTGAAGGATCGATTGCCCTAGAGCACTTCAAAAAAGCTTAGAAGATTCCTATGATCTTTTCATATCCTTTGAGAAGATCAACATGTGTAATCTCTTCATATTTCTCGAAAATTTTTACAATTTCCTTACTTGGCTGAACAAGCATTTCTCTCAATTCTCAGTGTTTCAAACCCCCATTTTTTCAGAGAAGCTTTGCGAAGGATGTAACTAAGGTTTCAAGATTAGTAAATGTGCAAAATTCTAAACCATGTAAAAGAATTACATAAAATTCTACAATCAGTTTCGAATAAACATATGAGAAAACTATCGAAGATTACAAAGATCTAATGTATTTTATCTCATGGCATTCCATTTGAATATTATCACATAAACTAGTAGCTAAATCAAATATTAAATGCATTTGGAAATAGCTCAATTTGAGCCTGTCAACCCAAATCCATAAGGAGTGGATTAAGACGAACTGAAGTACCTTTGGACTGGTTTTGAGTTGATGTGGAGAGGATGCAATGGTACAAAACATTTATTGAACTTCTATAATCCTTACTTAGATCTAGATGACCTTCTTGAATGCCTTGGCAGCTCGATAGGACCACCCAAAAGCTGCTAAGTGAAATTTGTTTTTTTGCACAAAGAGGGAAAGAAGATGGGTTAGGGAATTTAAATATAATTAGTACTTTGGTGCATCCAAGCATTGACATATTAACCCAATGGTAGAGCTTGAATGAGACTTGGGTGCTTGGGCATGCTCAGGCAGCAGCAGTAGAAATTTCAAAACATGGAATTGGGCACACCCATGCACTCTATGTATTTCAGCCATAATTTACTTGTCATGAAAGAATCAGTGCTTGGGCGCGTCTAAGCACCAGATGATGAAATGCAAGATTTTCGACACAATAGCCAATTTGGTGTCAAGTTGGGAGAATTTTAGGGTCGCATGTGAGAACCACACTAATACCTAAGAGATATCTGCTCAAGGTATGATGCTAAGGCTATTTTAGTGAGTGTGGTGGCTATTAAAGGGAGTGGAGGCTGGATTAGGGCTTGGAGTTGTGAGGGAGAAATGCTTGTATGTTAGTCAAGGGGTAAAGCTTGGAGATCTCTCAAAGAGTGTAAATCGATCATAATCTTCTTCTTATTTAAATAGTCAAGTTCTTTATGGTGTCATTCCTCAGTTTATCCTCTGGTTCTTAGGTTATTCACATAAAAATATGTGCATTTGGATGTGCTCTATTTTTTTCTTTATTTTGTGCTTGTTTTCAAGTTTCTTTGCTAAGGTTGTTTTAGTGAGTGTTGTGGTTATTAAAGGGTGAGGAGGCTGGATTAGGGCTTGGAGTTGTGAGGGAGAAAAGCTTGTATGTTAGTTTAGGGGTAAAGCTTGGAGAGCTCCTGAAGAGTGTAGATCAGTCATACTCTTCTTCTTGTTTAAATAGTGAAGTTCTTTATGGTGTCACTCCTCAGTTTATCCCCTGGTTCTTAGTTTTATTCACATAAAAATCTGTTCATTTGAATGAGCTCTATTTTTTTCTTTGTTTTGTGCTTGTTTTCAAATTTCTTCCAATGCGGATCAGGACAGTAGATCCTCAATGCTTCCAAAACTAGTTCCTCATCGATTGCGAACAGCAAGGGCTGAGAGGGGCGGTCAGAATCTCTAATAAAATCTTAAATCTAGCTATGTTTTGACAGTTAAAACAATTCAAAATGGAAAGCTAAAACTATAGTAAGCATTCAAAACATTCACATAGAAGAAGAATTAAAAGTTTGGCAAATAAATTTTAACACCTGCCAACACTCACTGCACGTATGGGAACCTACATGTTATGTTGTGTGAAAACAAAAAGCAACTAACGTAAATTCTAACAATAGTTCATTTGTAATTTTAAGTA
Source organism: Gastrodia elata (assembly GCA_016760335.1). Classification (NCBI taxonomy): domain Eukaryota; kingdom Viridiplantae; phylum Streptophyta; class Magnoliopsida; order Asparagales; family Orchidaceae; genus Gastrodia; species Gastrodia elata. Next base: position 20,089,742 of record CM028681.1, read on the forward strand.
ACCAAATCAGAACAAAGTTAAAGCACAAATTAACTAAAACAATTGAAGTTCTCAAACACATAAATCTAGAACTGTTGCTAACCATGTCCTCACCTTGTGCATCACTTAAATCTAAAGCTTGGTGCAAGAGTTTATTAATCATTGTTGTTTACATAATAAAAAAACTTAGAGTTCTTGATGTCCCCAATTTAGATAGGATTTTCAAAAAAGCTCTATGTTCTAAAGTAACTCATGCTTAGCTCGTGTTCGAATCAATTCATAAAAGTGAGCTGATCTTAAATGCATATTTGAAGTTCGATTCCTTATCAAATCAAGCACAACAATGCATATTTGATCATGTATTAATGAAATGCTATTTATTGAATTGAATATGTAAAATATTTAAAACATTTATAAGAAAATTTCAAGTTTTAAAATTTATACAAAAATTATTGTATCATATTTATTTATTTTTTATTAATGTATGTAACTTGTTAAAAAATATATGGTGAAAATGAAAATATAAAATATTTGATACTAAATATATTATTATAAATATTTGGGTGTTATGAATGTAAAATTTCTTATTAAAAATATCATTATTATTATATTAACATTTTTATAGTATTAAAGTTTGAACATAAGCTAGCCGAATAAGAGCTCATATTCTTTGCCCGTTAATAAGCTGTTGTCAATTTCGAGTTTGACTCATTTACACCCTTGTAACTAGGCAAAAATATATACTTTCGTTTAAGAGTATACATATCCCTTTCAATACCAAAAGGGTAATTCTATTTATTTACTATATATCGACATACAAGCAAAAACATAAGGACTATATCATGTCAAAAGCATAGCACAATCTAAATCAAACAAATGGGAAAAATTAAACTATTAATTCTAAGACAACACATTATCTTCTTCTATAACTTAAGTATTAATGAGGTTAGGGATGTTTTTCCTTACAACAATGAGTTTTTTGATGCAAATTTGACTTGTTGTATGGTTTCCATAAAACTTGATCATCATCTAAAGCAAAATACACTGCTTTGACTATGGCAGCAAGTGAGTTGGTATGAATAGGCAAACTTTTGAAGGATTGATTATATCACCACTCAATGTCCACTTCCATTTTGTGATGATCAATTTATGCATATATTATATATATTGATTTTATGAACAATCGAAGCCTACTGTCATCATCTAATATTTTAATTTTGATAAAGTTGATTAATAAAAAATAAAGAACTTGTATTTATTCCTTGTTAGAAAAAATAATAAGAACAAGAAGAGGAATATGTTTAAAGTGGAAGAGACCTATACTAAAACACAATACTTTATTTATGATAATGGAGAATTTTATTATCCTATTTATAAGACTCAATAGAGGATTCAAGATACAAGAAAATATAAAATGTTTTCTAGAATCCTCTCGCATAATAGAAAATCTAAACACAATTATAAATAGGAAAATTCTAGAGAGATCATGACATTGAATAAGAAAATTATAGACATTAAGGTATTAAATAAGAAAATTATTGATCTTTCTAAACCAAGTTTACTTTCTAACACCCACTTAAACTTGGTTTAATATTTCCAAGTAAATTTTGTATCTTGATAAAATATTCATGCTCGAGTGGCTTGGTGAATATGCCTGCAATTTGTTCTTAAGATATTATGTTATTTGCACCTTTTTTTTCTTATGGATTCCTTAATGAAACGATGAGCAAAATCAATGTATTTGATTTTATCATAAAGTACTAGATCTTTAGCTAGAGCAATTGCAAATTAATTATTAAAATAAATTTTGATTGCTTTTGCTTGTGCCAAATTTTAATTCTTTTAATAGATTTTAGGGCGAAAAGACAATGACAAACACATGAATTTGCAATGACATATTCTACTTCACAAATAGAAAGAGTGAAAAGTGGTATTTCTTTAATATTCAAATAAAAGTTGTGTTTCCCATAAAGAACAAAAACCTAATATTATGTTTTCTATCATCTATATCTTCTACCCAATCACCATCAACATATCTTACATATTTGAATTTATTAGATGTTGAATATAAAAGTTCAATGTTAAGTGTACCTTTGATATAACACAAGATTCTCTTAGCAATTTTCAAATGAATTGTAGTTGGAGTCACTATATAGTTACATATAAATCCAACACAAAAAAGAATATATGAACTTGTGCTTGTTAAGTATTGTTAATTCCTAACCAAACTCTTGAAGAGTGTCAAATTAATTATTTCTCTTTCCTCATATTGAAAGCTTGGCTCAACAGTCTATAGGGTATTCATGTCCTTGTTATTACCCATCTTGAACTTCTTAAAGATCTCTCGTACATACTGTTTTTGCAAAATGAAGATTCTATATTTATTTTGATTGATCTCAATTCCAAAGTAGTATGTTATTAGCCCAATATCAATCATTTAAAACTCAATCAATTGTTGCTTGAATTCTCTAATTATGGATTAGTTACATTAGTGAAGATAAAGCCATTAACATATAAATATTTAATAATAAAATATTATTATTCTTATTCTTAGTGTAAAGAGCATTTCATAGGAAGATTTTCTCTTGCATGTTTTTATCTATTTGGCTATTCCATGCTTTTAGTTCTTGCTTTAAAATGTATAGAACCTTTACTTTTTAAAGTTTATCTTATTGCTCTTTGACTTCATAACCTTATGGCTGCATAATATAGAGTTCTTTAAGAATTATATTAAGGAAAGTTCATTTACATCCATTTGATATATTCTCTACCTATTTTGAGTAGTTAAGAAAATGATTAGTTTAATTATATTTAGTTGAGCAATAAGAGCTAATATCTCTTCATCATTAATGCCAAATTTTCCTTGTATATTTTGACTTCTTCTTTAGCATTCTTCTTTTCTTATTAACTATCTTATGTCCATTAGAAAGTGAAGTTAGCTCCCATGAGTTTTTTCTCAATTGTGTTGGTTTCTTTATCCACAATAGCTTTCAATTTTGGATTTTATATAGCCTCTTAAACTTTCATAAGCCATAATCATGAAAAAGGAAAAAAAGAGTGAAAGTATTTTGATTTTAAGCAACCTCATAAAATCTTATAAGATATGATAGACTAAAAATATGTAGTCTGTGCTTGCACACAAGTATACGTGGTCTGAAGTAATATGAGATAATAAGATCTCGAGATTTATCATCCAATGAGAATGGTATTCTGTTTTGTTACTAGAGTATACTTAATTTAAATAATGTTTAAGTGTTAAAATGGTATGTTGTTATTGGTACTAATAAAAATTCATATTTTCTATCTTGAAATTAATTTTAGGAAAAATTAGAGAGAGTTGGGATTTAACATGCAAGTTCATATGGCTTCATGCAAGCACTCTTATTCTCAACTTCATCTTGATTGAATTGGATTAACTTCATATTTCTTATTCAAGAGACTTAGTATTCTCTAGTGAATTTACTGAATATACTAAGTCTTGTCCAATGCTCTGAAAGGAACAATAGAAAATTTAACATCAGCACACAGACATTCATGTGATCTTTATCTTATGAGTTCATTTCTTACATCTAGGTTATGAAATCTATATTTTAGTTTGAGTATCACATGAACTTGAATCCACTAATGTCTTACATGCATTCCTTCTTAATTTAGCTAAGGAATTGAGCTATAAGGCTAAATAGGTTTATGTCACACCACCTATAGCACTTAGCACATCAATAACCTAGTTTAAACCTATAGTGAGCAATGGAGCTCAATTAGTGTCTCTTGGATCACATGCATCTATTCTTGATTTAGCTAAGGCAAAGTTCTATATAGTTAAATGAGCTTGCCACATAGCTTAAAGCTTAGAATGAAACAATCACCTTGCGTAACCCAGGAGTGAGCTATAGAGCTTAGAGAGTGTAACATTTCTCATGGCTCGATAAATCAAGCTTTGTTTAAGGTTGTACATGGGCTGTTTTGCATCACAGACATTCATGGCGTTAGCGCTCAATCATGCTCAGCCTTAAGAAAAGGCGATCAATAAGCTCAATGAAGGTTATACTATGAAAAAAATATTTACTACATATATTTATATAACAAATCATAAAACTTCCAATTTTTTTATTCACATAACATTTATACATTCAAGATTTTAAATAACAATTATTAATATGAAGAGTACATTGCATTATATTCAAATATTCTTACATACTCATGCCCAACCCTCCCCAAGGAGGGTTTAGGCTGCCATTAAATTGAAAATGCAAGGAGAGAAGCAAGAGAAATTGAGCCATTGCATGACTTTTATAAAGAAACAAAAGAGTAACGGAAGGGTACACTACTAAGGAACAACTATTACATTCACCTAGATCTATCCTCCTTGAATATCCTATCTCTATGCTCTCTATTCTCCTCTTCCTCCTTTACATGTAGCTTTTTCCTTCATTGGGTAGGGGACTGTGGTGTCCCAACCCCCTAATCCACAAGATTAAGTCAAGAGAATGTATGCCACTCTAGAAAATCTCTCACTTATCATTAGATTATGATAAGACCCTCAATCCCTAATAAGGGAAGGATGTGCCTTGAATGTATGCAACAGAATCATTCATTAAGTATATACAATCACAGAATGCAGAAGCAAGAAAGGTAAAATACTATATCAAATTCACCATAATACAAAAAAAAAGTAAATATGTAGCTCAAAATAAAATAGTACAGTAAAAAAATATATATGAGTATCTGTATTATTACAAACATTTAAATAAGTTTAAAGAGAGAAAATAAAGCTATCATCCTTACAAGAATAAAAGAGAAGCTAAGCTAAGGATCTCTAGTGGCAGCACACTCATCCTCCTGAATCTGATCTTCAGAAGGCTCAACTATCTCGAATAACTCAAAATCTACCATTGTCAATTTCACAATGATAGGGCCCTACCGAAGAAAAGAAAAATATGGTTAGACATATTGTCTAAGTACATTTTAGGCTGTTAAGTTCATAAGTTTTATGATATCACTATTTTACTTTAACTATAAAATAAGCAAAGTATATGGGTGCAACAAGTATACAAAGGAAAGGATAAGTTATAAATAAAGGTATTTATAAATAAGCAACGTGTGAGGTAAAAAACACACTGTAACAACTCAAGATTGTTACCTAGATTAATTTTAGCATAATCATATCTCAATTATCATTATGTTAAGTTTATACAGTCATTTAAATCAATCCCTAAGGATTTGGTGCGATTCTGAGCTAAATTAAATATTTTGGATTATTTTAATATTTAGTTAATTAGAAAATTAAGGTATTTAATTTGACCTCGAAATCAAAATCCGACTTCACCGTTGTAATTCTCACCCCAAATTAGCTAGGGGTGATGTTTCGGATGAGTTTGGAAGTTTCCAGATTTTCACGAATATTTTAATATATTTAAATACCCCAGAAAAATAGGATAATTAAATAATCGATGGAATCAAAATTCGACTTCGCCGTTGAATTCCTCATCCCAAATTAACTATGGGTGAATTTTTTGGGATTTTCGGAGCATGTTTATTAAATATGAATTTTTAATTAATTAAAAATTTAGAAAATAAATAAATGATTATTTAATTAAGAAAATTATTTTTTTAAAGTGCTTTGCTGGCTCCCTCATCTCCCTATTCGGCGCCCCCATACCCCTTCCCATCGCACACAAGGGGCAGAGCCCCTCTCCCCTTCTCCATTTTTCTTTCCTTAGGCCATGCATACTCTCCCTCCTTCTTCTTCTTTAAAGGTAGCTCTCAAACCTTTCTTCCCCTCCATTTTGCAAAGGTTGAAGCCCTAGCCTTCCTCCTTCTTTGGTGGCTGAAGAAGAAGAAGTTTTTTTTTCTCCAAGGGTTCTAAGCTTTCTTCCTCATTTTCTTGCAAGGCCAAAGGTATCCATTTGCTCCTCTTTCTTGTTTACTTCATATTGCTAATATGCTGGTTTGTATCTTTAGAAATCCATGATTGTATTTGGAAGCCATTGATGCTCATTAAGGCATCATATTACTTGAAAATATCATGCTCTATTTTTCATCTATTTTGTATACCCGAACCTTTAACTCTATCATTCGTATAGTTAGAATAATCTGTTTGTGCTGATTTTGATATTGATGGAAAGGTATCGGAAATACATTTCCATGGATATATAGCACAGCTCATGGAATGCTCTGGATTGAGAGTATTTGAGCTCAAAATGTGGCCCATCATGGTTTTCGCACAAGCAAAATCACCATCGGGCACAACCGCGCGTCGTAGCGCCTGAAGCTCAAATAGTTTCCACTGCAATGCACTACAGCGCGCCGTAGCGGGCTGTAGCATCATTTCAAAAAAAAAATCATATGAAATCAATAAATAAACTAATTGAACAGTAACCGCAAGTTAAACCGTTGCGCGCGCCATAGCACGCTGTAGCGGGCCATAGCGTCATTTCAGCAAAAATCATATAAAATCAAGAGAAAAATTAAATGAATAGTAACCTGCAAGGTGGACCGCTGTAGCGCGCCACAGCAGGCCACATCGCTATTTCTAAAAAATTATATGAAACTAGAAAATAAATTAATTAAATATTGTTACCGCAAATTAATCCGCCATAGTGCGCCGCAGCGCGCAGCGCACCGTTGCATCCAGCTCTCGGATTGGTATCACCGTCGCGCACTGCAGCATCAAAAGTGCTGCCGCACGCCACAGCATTGTTTTCCGCCATAGCGCGTCGCAGCGCCAGAATGCGGTGCAGCGTGCCACAGTATTGTTTTCCGCTATAGCGAGCCATAGCGCCCATAATTTTTTGAAAATGATCAGAATTGGTTGAAATGGCCAAAAGTTCACTGTTTTTGCATTTTAAGGTCCCTAGGTGTAGCGCCCCGCCCCGTCGCTGCACGCAAAAGAGAAGAGAATCATAATTTTGGCGGCGGAGCAGTCGTGCGACTCGTAAAGAAGTGCACACTCCATCTTCCTGAATAATAGGCACAAACTGAGCCACACTGAAGGGCTGCTGATTTAATCCCAAGAGTAGGATTGAAAATCAATACTTTGGATAAGAGGAGAGTACTTATCCTAAGTATTAGATTAACACACACATTAGATTATCAAAATAAATAAGGAATCCAATATATGTTGTAAATATCAGTATTTCCAGTATACTGATCACATCACAATACTAAGTATAGTAGTAGTATAATAGAGTGCGGAAGCTAAAGTAAAGCATCCAGAATACATCCATCACAGAGTAAAAGTAAGCATTCATCTCAGAAAAAAAAAGAAAAATTCATCCAGAATTGTTACAAACTAATTTAAGAAGATGCAGAAGTAAGGTGCATCTAAAGTATTGAAAACAAAAATTATAAAGAAAAAGGTAGAAAATAGTTCTGCTAAGGCTCCATGTACTCCTCCGGGATCTCCTACAAGTCCTCCTGCCCTGTCTCAACAAGCTACTCAGGATCTAGCAAATTGCTGGATCTCAAAAGTACCTCGTGTTAGACAATAAGTCTAACACATTGCAACTAGGCTAAGTAGTACTAAAGTACATACAAGTAGGCAGTAAAGTAAACAAGACTATGGAAAAGCAGTAAAGTCACTGAATCATTTAAAAACATAAAGACTAATCAAGGTGCAAATGAACTAAAAGCTGAATGCTGAAAGTATGTGAAAGATAAAATACCGAAAAACCAATGTAAAAATGTCCAATGTTGTACTATATGTCACTGGGATAATGCATCCAAATATGCCACAACACAGTATGTCATAGATATCTAACAGAACTATCACTCAAAGATTATGACTTGTACGGTCCAATGTATACGTACACCCAGTTGGGAAGACATCACGGTGATATTAATGCATCTTGAAATTCCCCAGTCAATGTATGCAATATTCCGTAACCTATAATTTGTCACTGATTCCCATCACCACCACTGAAATGTATACATTATGCTCATTCTCATGCTCATGCTTCTATACTACATGAGTTAAATCCAGTAAATCCATAAATACGCAAAAATCTGATAGTGAATCCAAAGTCTCTATTGTGCAAAATCCTGCTAAAAGGATTTTGACCCATATGTTCTAGTTTTGATAATTGGTTGAAGTTGCACTTTTTATTTAAGGACCATTAGATGGGACGGTTGTATACACATGTTTAGCACAGTTGCATGAAAGGTGGTTCTTAACACTCAGTTTGATTAAGACACCCTAATAAAGCGATCTTCGATAGGAGACATCACCCAATGATGATTTATATCTCAAGCTAAGTCAGTAAGATGCCCAACTCACAACCACACTTAGTGTCTTAAAGAGGGTGACTTGTATTACTTAGTTTGTTCAAACCATACCTATTGAAGTGATCTTCACTATGAGGCATCACTGTTGGCAATTTGTATTTTAATCAAACTAAAGAAGGAGTACCTATTTGCAACGCTCTTAGGATGACTGATTTACTCTAAGTGAGGTTGTATCCGCCTAAGCCCACAGGATAGCACAAAGATAAATCTCACTTAGAATGACTCAACCATTCCTGAATATTACTGAAATAATCTAGTACTATGGGTATACTCTACTATACCCAACCAATGATCTAGGCTTAGCAATTCTATTGAAAATCACAAAGATTTATCAAGACTATCAATCCTTACTCTAAGAGGTGAGTCCTATACAAGGTTCCAAGGACGTAATCAAAAGATTCTACCACAAAGAAAATGTTTCATTCTAAGTAACTTAGGTGATTCTTACCACGAGGGTTAAGATCAACTTCTAAGGTTGATGGGATCATCTAGGTTTTTACCTCAATGAGTTACACAAATTTCTCCTACCTCAAGGAGTTATTAATTTAAGTTCTTTAACTATTTCAAGGATGATATTTAAATCAAGATTCCTTAGATCTCACACTTATTTCACTTAAGCTAACATTTAAGGGTTACTTAATAAATTAGATTTAAGTGATTAGATCAGATGCCTAAATCATCTAATCACATTCTACTCTATAATCATAGGGATAAATCAAGGATATTATTAGAGTTAGATCAGTTTTTAAATTAATACCATTCTTATCAATCATCTTATACTAGTAGTCTTATATAAGAGAAAATCAAGGATCCAAAGCTTAGATTCAGATTATTCAATCACATGGCTTGATTATTATCCTTATCATTTCTAGTTCAATGCTTTAAGATCAATACCAAATCAGATGCATTATTGGAATAATGTCAATTGTATTATCTTATAATCAAGTCAACTTAATTAAGTGTAAGAATTGGGATCTTAATTAAATAGATTAGGGTTTAACCCCTACTCATGTCTAATTAAGGTCAAATGTTTATTTATGGATCAAATGTCAAATCAGTGGATTAGAAATGTATTATTAGTGGCAATCTTAGACCTAGATCAAGTCTTAATAGCTTGATCAAAGTTTTAAGATTTCTTAAGATTAGTTAAGGTAATTAAGTGCTCAATTTAAGTTTATTGAATTTATATATCATAAATTGGCATATATAGTTTAGATACATCTACCTTACTGTTATGAAACATAATTATAGAAAAATTCAAAAAAATAGAAAGTAATTCGTGCTAATCAAACCCTAAATCAATTCAAAGGATTAGCACCTAATTATAAATCTATCCACCAGAATCTCATACAAGTTGGCACATAAATTTAATTTAATCATACAATTAATCAGAGACTAAGTTTGCTAAGATCTAATAATTACAAGCCCTAATTTTCAATAATCATGATTTAACAAGATTAGGCCATAAGTTGAAATACAAAAATAAAAAAAATAAACTGCTTAGCACATTTATTTTACTAATCACAAGGAAACTAATGGCACCATAACATGCAATTTGGATTAATATTTATGCTGATCAACCCTAATTAGGATATACAATAATTAGGCAAAAATAGAAAATCCAACCATTAAAAGTTAAATATTATTTTATATTCAGATCCCTGATAATTTTCTGATTAATTTGATATATAATATTATAGGTTTTGGATCAGTCGATTGAAAGTTATCACATTAATTTATTATGTATTTTTTCCAATTAAATTTTCATATGATTGGATTAATTGGATTATTTTCCTTAAGAAAAATAAATCCAATTAATTAGATTTTATTAAAATGGGCTCGGCCCATTAGCCAAACTGCGCGGTGGACCGGGGCCCGAGGAACCCGGCACTGTCGCGCAGCGCGGGTCACGGGCTGACCCAACCCGTACAGTGCCATCGTCCCCGCCTCGACTCCTCTCGGCTGAGGTCGATCCAGGAAACCCTAGACAGTGAAATTCTTCATCTAGAGCGCACGCCTTGGCCTCGGGTCAATCGAGAATCAATCCCCTTGCCAAGATGCACCGATTGACACTCGAAGCCCCCTGTGAGGTCGTTCGGATTGGTTGGACCTTACTCACCCGAGGACTCCCTTAATGGAGCTACTGTGGGGAGACAATTCTCCCCACAGAGGCCATGCCAGACCCAGGGCTCGATCCTCACACTATCAGGGAGGTGAGACAGATCGAATCCCCCTGGTTTGAGGGCTTGAGGTAGGCTGGAATGCCGGGGCCTTACTTAACTCGAGGCGCTCCTTAAGGACTTAGCCCAATCAATTGATTCGATTGATTGGGACTAGCTCAGGGCCTAATTATGATAGCAATGAGTTCGAAATGACAATAAGCATCAAGACGAATCAAATGGAAAGGGGCCCAAGCCTCATTGACTCAAGGCTTGCAAACAGAGGTACCTGGTTTGTCGGGATGGCTCGGGACAGCTGATAGAGGATATGGCTAGCCTTAGTTGAGCTTCTAGATGCTACAAAGGATCCTGAATACCAGGAGAGCCTACTATCAACGGTTTGAGAGCTCCTAGAAGTGCCTACACAAGCTCCAAACCGACGGCAAGGGCGGAAGAGGAATCGAGCTCAATTAATCAGCAAGGATCAAATGGAGCTATGCTAAGGCTATTTATATCCTTAGCAGGGAATGGGAAAGGTTCTAGAGGCTTATCCTCAAGCCAAGGAGACCCGAGGGATCGGGCCATGGCTGAGCTCTCAAATTTTTAATTCGAGCTCAGCCAGGTGACGAGGCCTAATTGGGGATCCTTGCCAAGATGGGGGAGGTCGTAACAACCTGCTGAGGTGGATGCGGGAGTTGGGGACAGGCTTGGCAGCTGGAAGTACGGGAAGATCTTCCCTGTCGGGCTCAGGCGAAAGGAAGACGAAGATCCATAGTAGTGGGACCTACGGATGCCGTCTGATCTATCGATCAGATGGCACTACGGCTGGGATCACTCGGATCCTAATGGCCGATCGCGGGAGTGATCCTAGCCATAAGATTCACAGATTCATCTAACGGTGAATCCTCTATCCCGCAGAATTCAATCCGGGCCGTGGGATCTAAAGGGCTCAACTGTGAGATCAGCGGGACTCTGGTGTCGCGTGACCCGGGCTCCACAGCGGATTGCTCGCAGTCCACCCAGCAAATCCCAACCGTTTAATTGAGTATGGGTATATTTGCAAATTTAATTTGTTGGAAGCCCTAAAATGCAATTGACCCATTTTAATTAAATGTGAATTATGACCTAGATGATTTCTAAATTGCACCAAACTTTCACCCCTAGCTAATTTGGGGGTGAGAAATTCAAAAATGCAATCAGATTTTAATTCTGAGATCAAAATATTTTAGGTATAATTTAGGACATCTAGACTGATCAAAATATCATCTCTGACTTAAGGAAATCCAATGGACTTCAAATTTTTAGGATAGGCTCAACTTGATATTTTAAAAGTAATGGTATTGAAATTAAGGATTAATTAGGCTATAGATTAGCAGGATAATAACTTAGAGTTATTACATTAGGACCATAGTGGGACTGAATTATATCAAATTTGAACTTAGTTTAGCTAAAATTGAGTATTACATAAAATTTTGTATAAAAATTAACTTTGAAAATTTGCCCTTTTATGGCATATGCAAAGACCTCTTATGTGCCTTAAGTATTTTTTTGTGCCAAATGCTAAATAATGGAATCTTTGAATGCTTGTATTAATTAAGTTTATCTTAATAACCAAATTGCATGAAACCTAAGTCTTTTAGAGTTGTAATCAAGTGCTAACTCCTTTAGTTTGATTTAGAATTTAGTTAGTCCTTAATTACCTTCTATTTTATGTCATCTTTACATTCCTAAGTTTTCATAATATTAGGATGTATGTTAGAAAACTTTAACATTTAATTGGACATATAAATGTGCTTAGTTGGTATTAAACTATAATGGAATTTTAAGAACTTGATTAATTAAATGATACTTAATCTAAGTATGATATTTGACATCAATAATACACCAATAATATATTGATTTGTCATTAATCCTTAAATTAACAATTGGTCTCAATCTTGGTAAGGCTAAGGGTTAAACCCTAACTTATCTTGATTAAGATCTAAACCTTAATCACCTTAATCAATTAACTTGATTGTAAGATAATTCAATTGACATTATTCCAATAATGCATCTAATTTAGTATTGATCATAAATTATTGAATTAGAAGTGTTAAGGTTAATATTAAATCTGTGTGATTGAATTATCTGAATAAACTTTAGATCTTTGATTTTCTCTTATATAAGACTATTAGCATAAGATGGATAATAAAATTATAATGATTTATGAAATGATCTAACTCTAATAATATCTTTGATTTCATCTCATGATTATAGAATAGAAAAGGATCAAATGAATTTTAATCACCTGATCTGGTTACTTTAATCTAAGACTAATAAATAAACCTTGAATATTAACTTAAGAAGTAGAAAAGTGAGATCTTAAGGGTCTTACTTTAGAATCATTCTTGAAATATTTAAAGACCTTCATTATTAATACATTGAGATAGGAAGAATTTTTGTAACTTATTGAGATAAGAATCTTAGATGATCCTTCATAACCTTAGAAGTTGATCTCAACACCTAGTGGTAGGAATCACCTAAAGCAGTTAGAATGGAACTTCTCCCTTAAGGTAGAAATCAATATTGAGTGATCTTTTTGGATCACATCCTTAGAGCCTTGTATAGGACTCACCCATTTAGAATAAGGATTAATAGCTTTGATAAATCCTTATTGATTAAATAGAGTTATCTGAACCCAGATTATTGGTTGGTGTAGTATGATAAACCCATAGTACTGGATTATTTCAATAGTATTCAGGAATGGTTGAGTCACACTAAGTAAGATTTATCTTTGTGATATCCTACAGGCTTAGGCGGATATAATCTTTCTTAGAGTAATTCAATCAATCCCAAGAGTGTTATAAATGAGGGGACTCATTCCTTAGTTTGATTAAAATACAAATCACCATCGAGTGATGCCTCCTAGCGAAGATCGCTTCAATAGGTGTGGCTTAAACAAACTAAGCAATTCGAGTCACCTTTTTTAAGACACTAAGTATGATTGTGAGTTGGGCATCTTAATGACTTAGCTTGAGATACAAATCGCCATCAGGTGATGCCTCCTATTGAAGATCACTTCGTTAGGATGGCTTAACCAAACTAAGCGTTAAGAACCACCTTTCCTGCAAATATGCTAAATATATATATACAGTCTACCCATCTAATGATTTTTAAGTAAAATCTCAACTTTAATCAATTATCAAGATATATTCTAGGAGTCAGAATCCTTTTAGCAGGATTTTGCATAATGGAGACCTTGAATTTATTATCAAATTTCAAATCATTTTCTAGATTTCTAGATTTATCTCATATAACTTAGAAGCATGAGCATGAGCATAAGCATGATGTTGAGTATCAGTAATGATGTATGAGTATCAGTGATGATTTATGGGTTACAGAATGTTGCATATATTGACTGGGGAATTTCAAGATGCATCAGCATCGTAGTTCCCAATTGGATGTATGTATACATTGGACCGTACAACTCATAGCAGTTCAGTGATATTTTGGTTGCATATCAGTAGCACGCAGTATTGTGTCATATTCAGATGCACAGTTTAAGTGGCGTACAACATAATTTTACATGTTATTACTCAGTTTCAGATCTATTAATATTTTTGTTTACTTTCAGTATTCAGTCTTAGTACAGCTTTACTTTACTTTACTTTAGTTTTGTATAGTTTTATATTTTCAATTATCTTTATAGTATTTATGTAGATTTAACTATATTATATAAATATTAAATGAATAATTAGAACTGTTTAGATTAGTTCGATATGTTAGACTTATTGTCTAACATGGGATACTTTTGGGATTCGGTAATTTGCTAAATCTTGAGCAGTATATTAAGCCAGGTCAGGAGGACACCCAGGAGATTCATGAAGAGCTCATGGAGCACTAGTGGACTCTCTTTTAGCTTTACTTTTCTGCTTAGTTTATTTTAGTTCAATACTTAGCTTTTATGTCTATATTTTATTAAACTATTTGTAATAATTCTGAATGTATTTTCTTTTCTTTTCTGAGATGAATATTTCATATAACTTCTGTGATGAATGTTTCTGGATGTTTGTTTTAAGCTTTCGCACTCTGTTATATACTACTTATACTTAGTATTGTGATGTGATCGGTATACTGGAAATGCTGATATCTTATACATATATTGGATTCCTCGTGTGTTTTACATCTAATGTATGTATTGGTCTAACACTTAGGATAAGGATACTGCTCTTATCTTAAGTATTAGCTCTCAACCATTCTTGAGGTTGAGTCAGTAGCCCTTCAGATGGGTTTAGTTTCACCTATTCGGGAAGACAGGATATTCCTCCCCGAGTGGCGTGCCGCTCCGCCGCCGATCTGTTATACCTTTTTGCGCACGACGATGGGGCGAGGCGCTACACATACCCAACACCAAAGCTGTGACAATGTTAGGCATATAAGTATAAGTAAAGTAAAGAAAATATTGAAAGAAAAGACACATCCTAAACATGCTTATAATCATATGAATTATGCAGATTTAAAAGAAGATAATCTAAATGTAGTACATAAAGTAAGCAAAAAGAAATCTAACATCTTATAAGTATATAAGTAAGCAAATAAGGTTTAGGCTAACTGCAGTAAAAATAATAGTAAAATTGAAAAATAAGTATGTAAAGACTGCCATATCAGAAGGTTTGGCCAATCGGGCCACAGTAAGTTCCCATAGCCTTTCTGGGACATGGCAGAATTCCCATGGCCTTTCTAGGTTAGGGCAAAAATAGAAACAAAACTGACGAGGTAGAAATTACACATGCAATAAGTTTTAGTTATTTTACCTTACTTCTGTGGACACATTCAAAAGTGGCTGAGGAGTCAAGCACATCTACAAGACCATTTGGGTTCCAACTTAACAAAATACTCCTCAATGAGTAATGCTAAGTTATCTATTTTTTCTTCTTACCCCCTATCCAGTGGCGGTAAAAGTGCACAAGAACTGACCAGAAGCTAAACCCAATGCAAATATTATCCTAATTATTTTATATTTTCATTTCATATAGCAATGTTATCTTATATGACATGTTCAAGGTAATGGCACAAAGTATAATGAATGCAAAAGTAACAAGTAAATCAATATTAAGCAAGGGACTCTACTACACATATGTGATATCCATTATTATTTACTTAATCCATTATAACTATTCTAAGTTATACAAGTTCATGATCTCCAATTCTTACTATTAAGTATAACTTAGGAACATGACCTTATGTGTTAAAAACAATTATAATTGATCAGGTTCTAATTTAATTCAATCAATATCTCTTATAAGTTAAATAAGTAATCAACATGTCCTATTTGATAAAATAATATGCTCTAACCTAAGATTTGATCAAGATCTACTAAAGCTAGGGATTATGAATTAAATACCA
This sequence comes from Gastrodia elata, assembly GCA_016760335.1. Lineage (NCBI taxonomy): Eukaryota > Viridiplantae > Streptophyta > Magnoliopsida > Asparagales > Orchidaceae > Gastrodia > Gastrodia elata. Next base: position 20,105,548 of record CM028681.1, read on the forward strand.
CGAATTGAGTTTAATCACATAATCCAAAGGGTAAAATTTAAGGACTAAAGTTTAAGTCTAATTATAAACTAATAATCAAGACAAATTCTATTAAGCATAATCAAGTTTAATAGAATGATTCTCTTAATCTTAATCTAAAGTTGAAAAATAAAATAATCAGAATTAAAATATAAAAATCTAGAATCTAATAAAACTAAGATTTCATCCATTGAATAACCCATTTACTCAATGAATGAAATCTAACTTAGTATATATTCCTAATATATCCTAAGGTAGAGTCTAGATCCTAAGAAACTCCTAATAGATGATTTAGGAATTTTAAGAATTGATGATAATTATTATAATCTATCATCACTTGCTGATCTAATTCACTTAAGGAAATTAAGAATGTGTAATTGAAACTTGGTTAGAAGCTCATAGATTTTACTTTAGAAATTTTCAAGTCTTTAATGAGAATTTTTACTAAATTACTTAATTATGAGATTAAGGGTTCTAAATTAATTCTAAATTAGTTCATTACTGGTTTTAATGATTTAAATGATATTTTTGAGGTTAATGGCATTTAACTTAAATTTTAGGCAAAATGATATTTTTCCCCCTACTTAAGGGTCTAAAATACTACTTTTTGATTAAGGGATCCAAATTAGATTTTCTTGATGCCAAATGATTCCTTGCTATATAACATAAAAATAGACAGTAGGTACATCAAATTTGGACAAGTATTAAGCCCCATGAGTTCAAATTAAAAATTTTATCTTATAAAAGCAAATTGATAATTTTACTTAGTAAAGTCTAAAAATTTTGTTAGTTTATTATTGTTTACTATCTACGGATTCTATAGAGTCTAAGAAAGCTAAAATCTGATATCTAATGAATAAGTTATAACTAAAACTATTCTAGGGTCTAAAAGCAAAATTTTAAGATTTAGAACATGCCATTTAGGATAAATGATAGATTTCCATATTCAAAATCACCTCCAAATTTTGATATATTTTGGCCCCATTAGGGTCCTAGAGTTATTAAAATATGAAAAATATGAAGTTTATACCATTCCGGACCCAATTGCGGCGCGCTGTAGCGCTTGACGGTGATTTTACTTGTGCGAAAACAGAAATGTGTCCCATTTGGCACCTAATTACTCTTGGTTTAAGGAACCTCATGAGTGATGCAATACATCGATGAAAAGGTATTTCCAAGACCTTTCCATTGATACTAAAATTGACACGAAATAATCATTTTAACAATGCAAATAATGAGGCTAAAGGTCCAGGTATACTGGAAGAAGGAAACTTGGAGCTGTTCTTCTACCATAAAATTTACAATCTTAATGAGCTTTAATGATCTCTATATCTCAAACACAGTTTCTTATCAGTATGAAATAGATATGTAAGGTAAATGTAATAACTATTTGATAAAGAGAAGAGGTACCAAAGAGGTACCTTGTCCTTGAAATGAATGGAGGAAGGAGTACAAGGAAGATAACAACAATAGGTACCTTGCCTTGCAAGAATGGAGGTTGATTTCTGCTAGTTCCTTAGGAGCTTGAGGACTTAAAGGTTCCTTTAGCAGCAAGCACTACAAGTGAAGGGAAGGGGTGGAGGAGCTTCAGCTTATGGTGCCATACTTGGCCTGGTGAAACCTTTGTTCAAGAGCTCTTGCAGTTGCTCGTTGAGCTCTTGAAGCTCCTTAGGTGCCATTCTATACGGTGCTTTGGATATTGGCTGGGTTCCAGGGATCAATTCAATAGAGAATTCTACTTCTCTGAGGGGAGGTACTCCAGGCAAATTTCTGGGAACATGTCGGCGAATTCTTTGACTACCTTACAATCAGAAAGAGAGATATTCTCTTTTGTTTCGCCCATCATGGTAACTAGGTAAGCATTACAACCCCTAACAATCAACTGTTCGACTTTAATTGCATTTATTAAGGATAACTGCATGCTGGTTTTTCCTACAAATGTTTCAGGCTTGCCATGGGAATGGAGAGTGACTTTTTTTTTATGGCAGTTTATCACATCATTATTGTCACTGAGCCAATTCATCCCAAGGATGATATCAAAATTTACTATTGGCAGGACGATTAGTTTGGCCTGGAATTCTTGGTCATTTATCGAAACTTTGATATTACAAAATTTATGGGCACTTAATTGGGTTCCAGATGGAAGCCCAACACTCAACGTTTGTGCTAAGTTGCATGCGTGAAGTTTAAGGTTATTGGCAAATTATTCAGAGATAAACGAGTGATTAACACCAGTGTCAAATAATACATTACAAGGTTGGTTGTTGAAATAAAGTGTGCCTAATTCATACGAATTGCATTAATGACTTGCAAGAAGTGAGATTATAGCAATGCAATTATCAAAGGAAAAGTTCAGAGATGTGTACCTGAAACCACATTGTTATCTTCTGCGGCTACAATAGGAGTTAAGGCATATACTCGTGCAGGACTAGCAGGACGATTGTTAGTCTGCCTTCGTAGATAGTTCTGAAAATTAGAAGCTATTGGCTGCGTGTGAGCAACTTCAGAAGAAGGTGCTGGCATTATAGCCAGATTTAGTTCTCTCCGATTTAACGGAGTTGCTCTGAACACTTGCTTCTTCTGGTAGGGCTTCATTGGAACCCCATCCACTGTTTCTGTGTGGTCGCACTGGTAGAACCTGTGACCTGTACGCCCATAATTGAAACACCTTTGGCCAGTGTGGTAACACTTGCCGTATGGGTGTGGCCTATCACAGCTTTGAACGGGTTTCGAGGTTGGTGCAGCTTCTAGTTGATAGACCTTTGCAGGATTAGTCCTGTGCCTCTAAAGGTTTCCTGCGGATTTTGGGCCGCTTATGCCCGTCGCTTGAGATTATCCTCAGACTGGTGGTGCTCAATTACTTTAGCTGTTTCCACCAACTTAAAGAAGCTAGTTAAGAAGAGTGGTACTATTTGATTTTTCAGCAAATCTCAAAGTCCACAGAGAAAGCGGTGGTAGTTAGCTGATTCAGATTGAGTGACTTCTGGCACAAAGCAGATTAATCTACGAAACTCCCTTTTGTATTCAGCGATTGAACGACTCCCTTGAGTCAACCTTATGATCATGTCAGCGATAATGTTTTGTGCAGATGGGGAAATAAATTCAGCCTTAAAGGCTTCAACAAATGCATCCCAGGGAATGTCATCTAGTTCATAATTGACAAACTGGGTGTTCCGGACTTCTTCCCACCAATATTTTGCCTCGGCATGGAACAGATGAGTGGTAAGACAGACGGCTTCAGAGTTCGGGATCTTCAGACTAATAAGATCTTTTTCCACAGCCTTCAGCCAATCAGCTAAATCCATTGGTGACAGATTCCCGCCAAAGGTTGGAGGCCTTAACCTCAGGAAATTGTGAAGGAGATTATCTGCCGGGTGATGTGAAGAAGAAGCAGCTTGTGGAATATGAACTGTTGGAGCAGCAACAGTGGCTGGAGTTGCACGATCATTTAGTAATTTTTGTACGATAATTGCCTGTTGAGCTTGATTTTCTAACAGAGTTGCCACCATGGCTCGCAAATGAGCCACCTCGTCGTTAGAACTACTAGAGGCAACAGTGTTCTTGACAGGAGTAACGGTAGGTGGTGATCCGGAATCCATTCTAATTAAATAATTACAAAACCAAACTCATAATTTACTTTAAGGAGGAAAAATAAAAAATCTTTCATTAATTATAAGAATGAAGGATTACAATGCCAAAACTGTAATTCTACTAAGGTTGTTTGAGAATAATATGACAATTATCCTAACTAGTACTCTGACATTATCAATATATTCTGCCCTAAAGGCTACACAAAAGTCCTCAAAAGTTACTTCCTGGCGCTTTCTATTACGCTTCTTCTCGAGCCTTGCAAGGGTCTCATACCACCAAACTTCGGTGTAGTCCAATATCAGGTCCATCACAATATCTACATAAAGTGACTCAGGACACTCTATGTGTATCAGAATGGACTCTACTCTACTCAACCATTCTTGCGCGTATATGGGAAAGTTGAGCCCTCGATATACTTCTTGCTGTAGAAGCTTCTCTATGACCAAGATCCCTTTTTCTGAGACTCCTTCAATCTGCCAGTTGCTTTCTTGCCTCCACTTGAAGCTATCGTTCCAAGCTGTCTAGAAAGCCTGCAGATAGTAGTATATATCGAACTCTCCAGAATTCATTTGACTATGAGGACAGAATTTTATTAAGTTTTTGTTAGACTCAAGATGACTAAATTATTAGGATGGGAGTATCCTCCTTCTACATTTTACATAGAGTTACTGATACTACTATATTATGGATGCTACTTATATTGATGTTTGTATTTTAGAAGAACAGTCCATTAGGTAGAAAGGAATCATAGATCCCATTTTGACACCTTATGGTATTCTCTGATACCAACTGTGGGGCCCCCTGTACTGACAATAGGAAGTACGGTGCTCTAACTGTGGCAAATCCTCAGCTTAAGTAAGATCATGTGAAAACCCAACTTGCCTTAAGCTAAGAATATGTCATCATAATACTATAACATTCATCAATATACATACAATATCAAAGTGGCGGAAGCAATAGGCGAGTAGTAACATCCACAAGCAAAACATAGTAGAAAAGAAAAGAAGACAATATAGTAACTCATCACAATGTAGAAATGAAATACATCCAGAATTAATTATTACAAACTGGATTTTAAAAAAAAATACCAAGGTCTCTCAATCTCACTGAAAAGAAATACAGTATCTTTCTAAACTGCAATAGCAAGGTCCTCCTCCTGAACGGGCTCCCCTCCTACAGCACTGCCCACAAACAAGTCTGAATCTGACATTTGTCAGTATCACAAATGCCAGGGCCCCAGCTGATAAAACAAAAAGGTTATAATTAGACAATTGTCTAAGTACATTTTAGGCTATTTTAATGAACTGATTATTTTAAAGATATCACATTTAAATTATCTAAACATGCGAGCAATACTGGGTGAGACAAGCTATGAAAGAAACGGGTAACTATATACTATCCATTTATAGCCAATAATTAGTATGAAAAGTAACATACAATGCCTAATAAACAAGGTGAAGCCAAAGCTAAAAGAAACAGCGATTGTAACACAAATTCTGAACATAACATGCTTATGATCGTATTAACACATGCTGAGTACATAAAGGATACACATGCTGAAAATAAACATACAATTCTAGCATCCTAAATATGCCAATATACATAAGTAAGCCATAAGAGTATACATATAATATGCTAATTAATACAAAATAAAAGAAAAGAAAAAAGGGCCACTAAGACATATGGCAAAAGCTGAGCAATTTATGAAATGTAAGGCCACTAAGATATGTGGCAAAAGCAAGGCAAGTAATATAATGCAAAGCCACTGAGACATGTGGTAAAATGAGCAAGTACCGAAAGTAAGACCACTGAAGCATGTGGCAAAGCAAAACAGAAAACAATACTGAATAATCTAGCTATAGTAGTAATAAGCCTAAGATATAGTACTGTCATACTAGCCAATAGGCCATCCAGGGCCCCCAATACTGAAACATCAATCAATACCCAGCTAATAGGCCATCCCAATCCTCTAGGCCAGGGTCAGTTCTACATAATACTATTACTGAAGAGGCAGACTACTGCTAGGATATATTCTACTAACTGCAAGCAAAGCAAGACTAAATGATATGCAATTCAATTACTAACTTAGGATGTATCATTCATATCCTAAGTTCTCCTATTATGCCCAAGGAATAAGGCTCAATATCCAAGGTATGCTAAGCAAATCTAGTCAAAATAAGCAAGAGACTCAATCTAAACTGATATGATATTTATTGTTGTCTAATTACCCAATCTAGCTACTCTGAGAAGGTACAAGCTTGGGATCTCCAATATCCAGCTATCGAGTAGAATCTCAGATTTACATCCTTATAGTTAATATTAGAACTTAACAAGTTCTAATTCAAAATCATGTGATGACTATAAGGTTTAAATAACTAAATCAATGACCTAATTTATTAATATTTTACTCTCTTACTCAAATCTTTATTAAGTAAATCAAGATTTAAGGATTTTGGACTTAAACCTTACTTTGGTGTTCAAATCCAAGATCCAAGGTGGCATCCTGACTAGGATATAGGGTTCACACTCTATCCCTAAGTTAAGGATAAAGAATCCTATAACCTGAAAGATCCAAGAACTACGAACTTAGTGAAGGGTTATTCTATTGATTATAAGATAAAATAATCAATTAAGAACTTGAGAATTTGAGATCTATATTCAATCTTTAAGATAATCTCATTATTTTATAGATTGAATCATCCTATACCCACATGGAAGGTTTTAAAGAATTAAATAATCAATCATTTAAGGAAATTCTAAAGGAGATGGTTCAATTCAAGTAGAAGATCTAAAGTCTAAGGTATAAGATCTAAGATCTAATTATTTGATCACTTTAGACTTAAGCTGAGTTTTTAACATAGACATTACCAATTACATTTCTTTTAGCATTTAAGTTCATAATTTAACTAAATTGAACTTATTAAAGTGATTTTTTTGACAATTGAAATTATTAAATTTAAGCATTAAGCTCAAGTGACTTCTTTAGGGTCACTTAAGATCTAAGTGTCTTAATTAGGGCTTACTTGAAGACTCCCTAAATTAAAGACCATATTAGCATTGTTATTAGTCTAAGAGTTCAGTAAAACATTTATAATCTATATAAGGGTAGCTTACTGAATTTTCTAAGGTTGAAGGGGCATTTAAGCACATTTTGGTCAAAATGTCCAAAATGCCCCTCTTAAGGCTAAAATTGGGATTTAGGGGTTTAGTTATCCAAATTAGATCTAATCTATTTAATGTGTTTCATATTGATCAATGAAGTGGGAAACACAATTACCTTAGGTTTTGATAACCTAATTAGGCTTAGTTAGTACTAATCACTTATTTAAGCCAATTAGAGTGATTAGTGAAATTAGGGCACTCTAGGGCAATCCAACCTCACCCTTTGGTTCAAGTAGACTTACTATGACATTAGGAACTAACTTACCCAAAATCAAAGATTAATTTAGAGTTTAATTCACTAATCCTTAATTAGGGAAATTAAGAGGTGGTTAAGAAAATTAAATGTCCAAAGTTTGTTCTAAGAGTCTAAAAATGTTCTTTAGGGTTTAACGAGCAATCAGAGCCCTTAATCAATTAATTTGGTTATTAATTAAATTTATTATAATTTAATTAAAAATAGAAAAGGTTTTATCAATAATTTTAAATCCAACCATTGGATCTGTGATTTTATTTTATATTCAGATTCCTTATATTTTTCTGATTCAAATGGTATATTGGATCATACTATTTAGATCAATATAGCTAAAGTTATTAAATTAATTTATTTTGTATTTTTATTTAAATCAAACAATAAGCTAATTAATTAAGTTTATTTATCACTGAATTATCAGAAGGAAAATAAATCCTAAATAATTTAAATAAACAGCGGCCCAAAATCAGAACCGCACGGGTCACAGGTCGGCCCGACCCGTGACTTCGTCTCCTTCCTCCCGACAACCCTCTGTCCCAGTCGAGCTTCAGCATCGCAATTCTCGGTACCCAGACGACGACGGCGGCTCCTTTCAATCCCCCCACATTCCTGGTGTCAAGGCGCGTCAATCCGGCCCTTAATCCCTCTCTGGGATGCACTGGATCGCCAGATGACTACTTGGCAAAAATGGTCTCACCCGAAGCTTTTAGGGCTTACTATGAGGAGTAAATTCTCCTCATACAGATGACCACTTGGCCAGAGCTTGATCCTTACACCATCCTGGTGGTGAGGCGGATTGAAGCCCTCTAGTCACGAGCTTCGGGGTGACCTGGATCGGTGGATCCCTACTCGAGCTCGACTACGAGCTTGCGGTGTGGACTAGACGATCGATCGATCGGGGTAGGCTAGCCCAGACCCTAGGAGCAATCACATTGGGTTTCCGAAGTGGCTAAGGTGATCTAGACGACATCCAGAGGCTCATTCAGACGCTGAAATGGAAACTGAACTTTCTGAGTTCAGGGGAAGAAGGTTGTACCTCGATTAGACGAATTGTAGTGGCCGAGAGGGAATGTCTAGCTCAGGAACTCTCCTAGCAGTCTCGGCGGCTACGTAGGGGTATGAACGCCAGACCTTGCCCTCTATCAGCTGTGCTTAGCAGGTTCAGGCGCCAGGATCGTCGAGGGCTCCAGGAACTTTAGCTGGGAGGATTAGTGGGTCTCAGTGAGCAAAAGAGGTCACTGAGGTGAGTCGAGGGTATTTATAGGCGTTAGGAGTTGTGGGGGTGGCTTCCAACTCTCGGGCCTAGAGTGGAGGCTCGGGCCGAGGCCCTTTCCATTTTTTGAAATTGGGAGGGTCCAAGCCTCCCGTGCCATCCTACTGGGTTCAGCCACTCTCGGAAGGATCCTAACGGCCTAAGGGACAAGGCAGGAGGGAGTGGGGGACAATGCTGGCGTGGCACGGTATGAGCGAAAATTCCCTGTCGAACCTTCGATCGAGCAGAAACGATGATCCACAGTGGCGGGGCTCGTCTCCATCGTCTGATCGAGAGACCGTTGAGGATCGACGGTCTAATACGGCTCCCAATTAATAGAACCGCGGAAGAGATCTCGGGCGTCGGATGCCAGATGCCGATCGGGCGGGTAAGATTCAATCACAGCGCTCGGTATGTGAGCCGTTGGATCACAAGCGCTAAGATGTGTGCTATCGCATTTAGTGGCTTATACGCATGCGCCGCTGTCGGGACCCCGCAGCAGATCTGCCACGGTCCCGATAGCGACTCCCGCCGATTTATTTTTAATTAAAATTTAATTTAAATATAAATAAAACCAATTAAATAATATATAATTATTCTTAAATATTCTAAATCCAATTTAGGACCAAATGAGCTCCAAAAATTTCCAAAAATTCACCCTTAGCTAATTTGGGGGTGGGGAATTCAAAAATGAAATCAGATTTGGATTTAGAGATCAATTTAATTTAAGTATTTTTCAGGGCTTAAAAATAGCCAAAAATACCAAATTTTCCATTTTAGCTCCGATTGATTCCAAACTTCTAGGATTAGGTTTAAATAACCCATTGAACCTAATGGAATCAAAATCAAAGCTTGATTTGGCTTAATTATCCCAAATTTAACTAGGGTAACAACTAGGGTTGTTACAAGATCGTAGGAAATGGAGGAGTGGGCCAGCCAAAGGGAAAGAAGGAAAAAGAAAATTAAAAAAAATGGATTTTAAGAAAAATAGTTAACAAATTCTAATTAACTCTTATTTTCCAATAAAAAAAAATTGGATGAATAAACGAGCTCTGAAAAATTTCAAAAATTCACCCCTAGCAAATTTGAGGATGACGAATTCAACAAAGAAGCTGGATTTAATTTGGAGATCAATTTATTTATTCTAATTATCGGAGTATTTAAATACATTAAAATATTAGAAAAATCCGACGACTTCCAAATACTTCCAAAACATCATCCATAACTAATTTGGGGGTGACGAGCGCAATGGCAAAGTCGGATTTTGATTTCAATGATTTTTTAATTTTCTTATTTTTCGGGATTTTTAATATTAAAATATTCGAGAAAATCCGATAACTTCAAAATACTTCCAAAACATCACCATAGATAATTTGGGGGTGATGAGTACAATGGCAAAGTCAGATTTCAATTTTGAAGTTAAAATAATTAGGTCAATTTCTAGAGTTCCTGGAATTCTCAGAATCAGGATTTGATCTATTTGACCCCTGATTTGGACTAGAACTTCTGGGTGAGGTTCTAATGATTAGCTAAGTGCATTAGAATCAAAGTTAAGGTTTAGTTTAGTCATAATTGATGGAGGTAACAACTTGGGTTGTTACATGGCTCTCCTCTAATGGATCTCAGTAGCACTCAGGGTTAGGAACTCTCCCACTAAAATTCAAAACCTTTTCTAAGCCTTCAATCTTTGCTTTTATAATCCCTTAAACAACCTCTTAGCATTTACACAACCAACCATTCTCCTTTTTGAAAGTTAAAATTACATTTAAATTTATTCTTTTATTCCATTGGTAATGAGGAGTTTTTAATGCAAGCATTTGATTTATGTTGCGGGAATAAGAAGGAATTATGTCCAATGCTTTCTCAATGCTGGCTAGAATATTAATCTATGGCAGAAATATAGTGGGCGCTATGGCGCGCTGTAGCATCAAGCCTTTTGCTTTTTGGGCGCTAATGTGCACTATAGCGCCTAGATTTCTATTTAACTGGCGCTGTAGCACGCTGGAGCGCCTAGTTCTCTGTCTGATAGGCGGTACCACACGCTGTAGCACCAAGCCTTCTCATCTTTGGGTGCTACGAAGCACTGTAGTGCTTAGCTTTCTATTTAACTGGATTTATGATGCACTGGAGCTCCTAATTTTATGTCTGGTGGGCGTTGTGACGCACTGTGGCACCTAACTATCTATTTGATGGGCACTACGACGTGCTATAACACCGAGTTTTCTATTTGAACCTGCTATGGCACGTTGTAACACCGAGTTTTTTGTCTGAAGGGCGTTGCGGCGTGCTGTAGCGCCTTGCTCTCTGGAACAAGGTATTGCGGTGTGCTGTAGTGCCATTCTTACTAAGATTCTTCTTTCAACTTGATATTGAGCTCCTTGTCCTGAAATGCCACAAAATTACATGTCAAAGTACAATTAATCCCATGAAATACATAAATTATAATATTAAATTATCTGTATTTATTGGGTTCATCAAGCTACTAAATTGAGATACTCTTTCCTTTGATCTAACAATTGAGATTGATGAAGATAAGTTCTCACAAGTACTTATAATTGATGTTATTGGCGGTGCAATGATCTCTCATACTTACTCTAACCTTGGTTACTCCATATCTTCTTCAATTTATGAGAAAAACTTGTAGTCTTTGTTATGTAATTTCCAATCTCATTCTATTTCTTTATCAAATATGACATCTTTTTTAATAATTATTTTTCCAATATTTGGATTTATAGACCGTATCCTTTTGAGTTAGTGTCAAAACTGTAAAAATAAATGTTTAATTATCATCATCTAGCTTTCTTCTTGTTTAGTTGGGCACATGCACTTGGGCTATACTTCTTCCAAGGAATATTTGATGAGAGGTGTCAGGTTTTCTTCCACTCTATACTTATTTTGGTGTCTTCCCCATACACCTCTTATTAGTGATCGATTAGCCAAATAGATACACATGCAATTGATTATGTCTAAGTCTCCATTGGTAATTTCTTACTTTTAAGCATGTGCTTTGCCTTATATAGATTTTATTAACTCCATTTTGTTGAAGAGATATTAGAACTATTAAGGGAAAAAATTTCATAATATTTACAAATTTTCTAAAGTCATTTTGTTGTAAACTCTCTCCTTGATCAAATACCATGAAATTTATTTCAATATCACATTCTTTCTCAATAAAAACTTTAAGCCTAATAAAGCATTTAATACTTCTAATATTTCTCTTAGAAATAAATCCATATTTTTCTTAAGAAATCATCAAAAAAGAAGAAAATATTTACTTTTACTAAATGATGTTAGATTGATGGGACCACAAATATCTGTATTTACAAGTTTAAGTGGCTTGTTGGCTCTTGAAGTTGATTCATTTGGAAAGCTCTTATAGGATTGCTTTCCAAACAAGCTCCCTTCATAATGTAGTTTGGTTGACTAATGTGAGGTTACCCTCTCTTAATCTCTTACTTTAATAGAATTATTAATCTATCAAAGGTTAAATATCCATATCATAAATGTGATAACCAAGATGAATCAACATAGTAAGATTTCCAGCACTTTGAAAAATCATATTGAATATTCAAATGACATATTTGACTCTTTGACATGAGTTCCTTAATAATAAATAATTTTTTTTTGTCTTTTAGAAAAAGTTTACTTTTTTCAAATTAATAACATATCCTTTTTCTAATAATTAGACAAACTTAGAATAATATTCTTCATGTTAGGCATAAAATAAGCATTTGAGATAAGTTGATGAGATTTGTTCCCTATACGAATATGAATTTTACATTCATCTTCAGCTGATACTTTTAATCACCTTGAATGAGATATTTTATCATATCTCTTCACTTAAACAAACTTATGTTCTTCCACATATGATTTCTTTCCCTAGTATTAAGTTACCATTTATTTTTTTAGTCCACATCTTGATCTTTGCAAGCTAGTAATAGTATTACTTTATCACAATTTTTATTTTCTACAAAGTTCACCTTCTTCTCTACAATTTTAGTCATCTACTCTTGGAAAAATACTGACCATAAATATAAGAATTTAAATACTTGATATGAGATTTATCATACCTTACTCATGTATTGCCTTTACCAAAACCTCTTATTTAATTGTGAATTTTCTTTCTTATCTTCATTATGTATGTCGTAGTGGTGATTGTTGTAGCCATGTCTTCCTCATCCATGACCTCAACCTATACCACGACCTCTTCCTCTTTGGCAATGAGTATTTCCAGGGGTTTCTTCTTTTATGATGGGTTGTAGTAATTTCTCTATTGTCTCTTTACACATCATCATCCTCTTTAATTTTTCTTCATTGTTTGTAAGAAATCCATTACAAATTCTACACTCCCAGTTCTTAAATTTTTAGTCTCTTCAATAGCTATAAAGATAACTTCAAAATTTGAATTTAGACTACGAAGAATATTTTCAAAATTTCTTACATCATTATCATCTTCTCCAGTTCTTCTCAATTGCTTTAATAATGGAAAATACTCCAAAAAGATATTTAGAAGTTCAAACTCACGTCTAAGGGTTTAAAGATGAATGCTCTTAACTTGCTCAACCCCCTTATTGCAAAGTTGAAGCTTCACCTATTTTTCTGTGATTGTATTAGTGCTTGAAATCTTCTCAAACCAATCTAAATCCATAACTTGAAAAATAAGATAAAGAGTTTTTTTGACTTCTTGCTCCTTAAAATCTTTCTTGATGATATCCTCCCAGACATTTTGGATGCTTAGTGGAGTTTTCATAAGAACTTGAAAGAATACCATTCATTCATTCGTGATGGATATCACTCTGAAACCACTATGTTAGTAGAAAATAATAAGAGCAAGAAGAAAAAAAAAATTAAAATGAAAGAGACTTGTATAGAAACAAATTTCTTGCTTGATACTAATAGTGAAAATTAAAATCTTCTCTCTTAATAGAAAAACTTAGATGCAATAATAAATAAGAAAGTATTAAAGAGATCAAGGCATTAAATAGAAAAACTTTAGATATTAAGATATTAAATAAGAAAATTCTAAATCTTTCTAAATCAAATTTAGTTTCCAGCTTTACTCTCATCTTGAATTTAATTATTAATGTGCCTTCGAGATCAGCTGCATATCCTCCCAAAAGAAAAAGGTGCTACTCAAAAGAGCATGCAAAAATAATAATTCACAACAAAGCATGTTTATATATATATATATATATATATAAGGATTCCTGGGCGGTGGTGCTGTTTTTCTTTTTCCTTTTTAAAATTTAGGGTTTTTTCGACTTTAGTGACCAAAATTTCAATAAAAAAAAGTTCTGTTTGTTTTCCATTGTGGCAGCATCCTTCATCAGGGTACTTCAAATGTTATGAGAGGAGAGGTAAGTATCTATTTTATAAATTTTTTCTACCTATATATATATCTTCAACAAATATAATGAATGAGGGATAGGAATACTAGCAACCTTTTGTAAGAGTATAAAATCGCCTTTTGTTCTTGCAGATCTCTTATCATCAATGATAATCTTAATTCATTTTTTTGAAAAAGGCTAAAAGTTTGAAATTCAATTTGATTTTATGTTTTAGTTGCTCAGTTCTTGTTTTATATTTTATCACGTGTGCTCTTTTGGCTTAGTTCTCTGCTGAGATCATATATAGACCATTCATTGAAAGAAAGACGAAGAAAGCCTTTACAAATATGGATTATGATAAAGTATAAGGGTACGAAGCCTTGTAAACAAAAGCATAATTTGGAAACTAGGGATGATACTGTTCGGATGAAAAAGAGGTTAGTCAAGTGATTTCCTCAGCTTGTCTACTTAAACCAAATGGTAGACATACATTATGTTGATGAAGAACATTCTTGGAAGCACGTCGTGGCGCGCCACAACTCGTGGGCACCCAAAAGGCGGGTACTATAGCCTTGGTCATCTGAGAGGCAGGCCCTATAGCGTGCCGCAGCCTCCGAGAGGCTGGCGCTATAGCGCGCCGCAGCGCCCACGGCCCAGTAAGCACAGTTCTGAGTCACATATATATATATATATATATATATATATATATATATATATATTCTTAAGCCCTTTCTTAGGGTTAATGGGTAAAAATTTGATAGTGCTCAGCCTCCTTTTAATTTTGTATGTGGTGGTTGCTCTATTGCAAGGAAGAAGAAAGAGCTGAGGGTTTGTGTAAGTGTTTGTTAACCCTAAAATCTTTGTAATCTCCCCTCTTAATAGTGAAAATTTTTGTTTTCCTCCCCGTTAACGTAGGTGTTAATACTGAATCATGTAAATTTGTGTCTTGTGTTACGATTGATCTTGCATGTCTGTCTTCTTGTTTTATTTTATTTTGCAATTTTTTGAAGCTTTTTGTTTCACATCACTTTGGAACCTTAATTACCCGGTTAAGAGATCCCAACAAATGGTATCAAAGAGAGGTTGCCTTGTTTGTGCTTGAGGGTTAGGGTTTGCTTTGAGCCGAGTGTTGTTTGTATTTGAGTTTTTTTTAACGCAAGAAGGATAAGCATGGTAGATAAAGGATAAGAGACGGTTGCAACTTTGCCATCATCGGTGGTGGAGAGATCCCTCCACCAAGATGTGACACATCCAGCGAAGATTGATGTGGTCAAATTTGATGGGAAGAATAACTTCAGTATGAGGCGGTGCAAGGTGATAGATGCACAATGTGCTCTAAATCTGGAAGATGTTCTTGATGGTGAAGATAAACCATAAGAAATTTCTAAGAGGGATTGATTCAAGATAAATCGTAGTGCATGTGATTTGATCTAAAATTGTTTAACTCAGGAGATAAAGTACGCAATGATGATAATGACGTCGGTGTGGACACTATGAAAATTTATAGAGGGAAAGTACCTGATGAAGAGTGTGGAGAAATCGACTCCACATGAAAAGATAGCTCTATCGGTTCTATATGAGAAGGGAAATTTTTATAGATGAGCATCTAAAAGAGTTCACGAACTTATTAACAGATTTGATAAATCTAGATGAGACTGTGGAGGATGAAGACAATGTCCTATTATTGTTAAACTCATTGCTAGATGAGTTTGAGAATTTCACCATGATATTGATCCATGGAAAAGATGCTCTGAAGTATGAAGAGGTGATTGCAGCCCTGGTGAACCATGAGTTTGGGAAAAGGGATGAAGAGTCCACCAAATCAGATATGGCAGAGGCTCTTAAACTTCAGAGAAAAAGAACAAAGGAAAAAGCAATGACCAAAGAAAAATATTGACTTCCAGAAAAAAGAAAAACTCAGAGGTCAAAGCATTGGGTGCAATCAATGCACATTTTATTTGAAGATGGGACATTGGAGGAAAGGTTTTTCAAAGTTGAAAGAGAAGTAGTGGGCAAGTGAATCTTCTGAGGTAAAGGTTAATGTGATCTAAAATATGGTGGAGGGTTTAAAATCACAGGTATCACTTATTACTATTTCAATGGGTTTAGTAGCTAACAACTTCTATTGGATTTTGGATACCGGTGCAATGTATTACATATGTTCTTAGAAAGATTGTTTTGTTCATATAGAGAGACAGACAATGGTGCAGTCACAATGAGAAATGATGTTACACAGGAGTTGGAAGTGTGCTGATTAAAACATATGCAAGAACAGTGCAAGAATTGAAGGAAGTTAGACATGTGTCAAAGATCAAGAAAGATCTTCTATTTATTGGAGCCTTAAAAGCCAAGGGCTTTAAAGTAGTGATTGAGGCAGGGCTCCTAAAGATTAGCAAGGATGCTATGAATATTTAAATTTCTACAATTAGTTTCCTTAATCATGCCTAATTACCTAAAAAATGGATTCGTGAATATTAAGCTCAATTATTAGCCAAATTTTATATTTTAGGTCTCTAAATATTCATTAGACAGAGAAGAACATATTTTTAAAGATAAAATTATTTTTTTATGTTTAATTTCACTAGTCACACACTAATTATCCTAAACCATAATTAAGGCATATATTAACCAATTAAAGTTTAAATTTATCATACCTACTGTCGTTGTACTCACTGTGCTATAGGTAACCCATAACTACTGATTTTACTTGATTTAGATATCAATTGGTTAAAATGAGTTTTTTTGACCCCCTCTTAAATTGCCATTTTAAGGGATTTTCCTTAATTAGCTCGTAATTAATTCAATTGACCTCTAATTAGTGATGTTAGTCTATGTGTTTCTTAGATTGAATTGAACATAATTATATTATAAAATCATAGTTTCCTTATTTAATTTTGCTAATATCACTTAATGAGCTTAAACTCTAATTTGAACTCATTAGCCCCAATCATTAACCAAATTAGGTGTTCTTAATATTAATCCTCATATTAGGCAGCAAGGAACTATTTGGCATTAGAAGAATTCAATTTGGAACTTTAGATTTTTAAGTCTCATTTTAGACTCTTAATGAGGGGAATTTTGGTTATTTTGGCCAAATATTAATTTAAGTAACAATTAAAGTACCCCAATATATCATTTATCTTTAAAATCAGTAAACTTAGTGTTTGTAATCAACCTAAGGATAATTGGACTTTCAATCTTGCCTTAGGAGCCTAATCCTAAATTTTGCACTAAATTATCAACTTAATAATTCTAAGTGTTGAAGTATGGATGTGAGAATCCAGATTTCCTTTATCTTTATAATCATTAACTTATTAAATCAGTTTTAATCTCACTAGACTTTATTTAAGTTTAGAAGCATTCTTTAAAGTAAACTTTCATGTTAATCCTTATAATTTTTCTTAATGATTAATCCTTTAACTCTTAGCTTAAGGTTCTTAAGTTCTATTATATTAAGTAATGAATTGCTCAATAACTTAAATCTAGTTTAGATTGTAATTTTTGATTTTAAGAGTTACATTTTATAAGTAGAAGTTCATCTTATTGAGTTTGATTATACTTAATAAGATTGCCTTGACCTTTAGTATGTGAGAGTTTGAGAAATCTTAGATCCTTAGACTTTAGTGCTTTTGGTTAAGAGGTGTAAACCCCATATTTTAGAGTTTAACTCTTAATCCCTTAATCTTGATTTGGTTTATCATGATTACTTTTGGGTTAATAAATATAACAATTAGGACAATTGATTAATTTGCTAACTTTTGTAGGCGACTCTATTTAATTTAAATTAGAACTTGATTAGTTCTAATGAGAGACCTTATATAACCATGACTCTGAGTTTATACTAGATAGTAGTATATTCGAAATCATGAGCTTGTATAGTCTCAGAATAGTCATAACAAATAAAAAAATTAAAAAATAAAAGATATCATAGATTTTTGATTAATACTACTTATTTCCTTGAATTGTACACATTGCTTATCTTGTTATTTGAGCCTTATTGTTTTGGCATATTTAGTTGAGCCATGGAATATTTGATAAATATTTTATATTAATTTTGAGATGCATAAAATATTGGCATTAAAAAAATTCAGTAAATTTAGTAAATTAAATAACAGTTCAGTAGAATGTGTCATAGTTAGTCTGCCTCTTCAATTATTGTTGCTGAGATATAATTGACTCGGATCCAACCATGAGGGATTTGGATGATACATATCTCATTCTATAGTCCGACGATCTAGTCATGAGTGGTCTAGATGATACATGTGGAACTTTCTGTTCTGTGGCTATGTTTAGCCAGTTACTGTTATGGCAGGACTAGACTAGGCACACTTCTAATTAAAATGAAATTTAGTTCAGTTACTTATAATTCATTTCAACCCACTTTCAGTTACTTGCAACATTTTCAGTATTTATGTAATTTTCATCAGATTTTTGATTTTATACATGATTATTTGTATAAGCATATTAGGATGTTAGTTTTCAGTACTATTTTACATATTATGTACTTTTATCAGTATGATCAGCATATTTAATTGATCATATTTTCTTAGGACCTTCTTTGTACTGTAGTAGTTTTATATATATACAAAATGCTTAACCTTTTTTTGTAGCTATTTGGTTTTGAGATATGTTTACTTACCTCATATTTTACTTAAGCTATAAATGTATTATTTATATCTTTTATTATTTCAGTTGATGCTTTGTATCACCTTTATTGCTTATGATGATTTGCGACACCCAAAAATTTAATAATAATTTATCAGCCTAAAATGTACTTAGACAATTTGCTTAACACAAGAATTTTCTTTTCTTCACTAGGGCTCTAGCATGTATAAACCAACATGTCAGATTTAGAGCATTTCCAAGATCTAGCTTCAAGTGAGGAGTAGAAGTATGAAAAATACCCTTTTGTAGTTTATTAGTTTTTGGAGAGAGAGTGATTTTATTTTTATTTTTCATTCTCCCAACTTTTAAATTAGATTGTAATAATTTAATTTTGCTCTTTATGTTTCTATTTCAGTACTATATAATCTACGATGTATTATTTTTATTATTTATTATTTTATTTCTTGAATGTGGTGGATGAATGTATTTCAATTATGTTAGCTTCTGCACTTTATTTTTTGTACTTCGAATTATGATTATCATTATATGATTATTCATAGCACAATTATATGTCTAAGTAGTTTGTTACTCACACATCTCAGAAGAACTAGTGTTAGCAAAATGAATGACCCCTCAGCAGACATTTACTTTGTTAACAACAATCTAGGGTTATCTTCGAGTGATGACCCATCCAATTGCTAATTTATACCTTGTTTGCGCTAAGCGGCAGGGCGGGGTGCCACAATTAGCACCTTTAGTGATCTTAATTGTGTGTTCAAGGTGTCCCTACACTCCTTGGATAACAACCTATTTATCAAAATGATTAACCATAGCCTTAGAATCCTAATTTGCTAAGTCACATTTTTGTGACTTAAAGTGATAACTTCTTCATTCTTTAAGGTTAGGTATTCAACTTAGTTGAATAATATTCCTATTCCCATTAGAATAAATCTTAGTTAGTGATGAGTATTACTTAAGTTGTAAAGCTCCAAAAAAGGATTATATATATTGTTAAATTATCCTAAACTCTTATATGTAAGATTGTAAGTAATGGTTCAGCTACAAAACCTTAAGCTTGATATCATGCTTAGCCTAATGGAAAGTTAAGTATATATTGTGAATCTAGAATCCATAATGTGTAAGTATTCTTGTGAGCCTTAGCGTCTTAGTATTAATCCTTTGAAAAGTTTTAGAGTCCTAGACTTGTGGATTAGATCATAAGTCTTGAATCATTAGCTATCCTTAGAGCCTTATTAAGATAAGCTAATAAGATAATTCTAAGTTAGATTTAATAAGGATTTAGAATAGGTTGTTTCATATAAATCTGATTAAATACAAGCTTAAGATATTAAGCTTGTATAGTTGAATGAGAAGATAAGATGAAAAGATAAGATAAATTATTGATCCAGTTCAGATCTGTTAATAACTGAATTATAACTTGCTATTGAGATAATCAAATATTGATTAAGCTGTTAATGAATTGATCAGTTCAAAAGCCTTATGATTAGGCTAAGACTTGATTATGTCTTAGCATCTATTTAGGTAAATAAATTCAAGTAGATAGATGACAAAGGGGATATTCATTTTGTTATTTCAATGCTTTTCTGTTTTATCGTATTTTTGGACAGTTCTGTGGTTATGAATGCATCTTTATACAATATTTCAGTGCTTTAAGTATTAGATGAGTTTTTTTGCATTAAATATGCATGTTGTAAAATGATAGTCATACATAGCATATTGTTGCTTAATGGTGCGTTGGGAATAATTTTTATTTGAATTTAGTGCGTTGGGCACAATTCCATTTCTTGTTATTGGTACATTGGGCACATCCTTATATTATTAGTGGTGCATTGAGCATAACTTAGAAATATATTAGCAGTACATTGGGCACATATTATTAGCAGAGTGTTGGGCACAACTTAAGGATCTATTATTGTGCGTTGGGCACATGTTATATATCGGTACGTTCGGCACATATTTTTTGTATTGGTGCAATGGGCACATTTGTTATTTCGGTGCTGTTGGGCACATTTTCTATTACATTATTGTGGCATATATATTTATGATGGCATATGTATTTATGTTGGCATATTCATTGGAGTTCCATATTACATGTTATGGCATTCAATTAAATAGACTATCACAACTTATGCTTAACATTAAGAATAGGCTCACATATTATTGCATATCTAAAAATACTAATAAAAAAACCCTTGAATTTTTTTGAAATAAGATCAACAGACTATAAAAATGATCACAACTTCAGCTCATAACTTTAACCCTATAAACAGGATTACATCTCATTGCATCTCTACAAACCCTAACACAAAGCAATAAACATAAAAAATTCTGAAATAAATAGTAGACTTGAAAGAAAATCACAGCTTCTGCTTATAGCCTTAATCTTAAAACACAAGCTCACAACTTATTACTTGTCTGATAAGCCTAACAACAAAAAATACTAAAAAAATTTGAAATAAAAGAAACAAACCAAAAATATGATCATAGTTTAAGCTCATAACTTTAACCCTAAAAAGGAGCTAACACCTTATTGTATCTCTTAAAACCCTAGCAAAAAAACCTAATGTCTATCTAATACCTTAACAATAAAAAAATACTAAAAAACTTTAAAACAAAATAAACAGATTGTAAATAGGATAACAACTTAAGCTCACAACAACCCTAAAAATGGGCTAACATCTTACTTTATCTCTTAAAACCTTAACAAAAAAACCCTAAAAAATTTTGAAATAAGATAAACAGATTGCGAAAAGGATCACAACTTTAGGTCACAGCTTCAACTCTAAAATCAAGATCAAAACTTAATGCATATATGGTTATTCAAGCAAAATAAATAAAGCATAAGAATTTCTTAAGTAAGAAAGTAGACTGTAAAGGTGATAACAACTTCAACTCACAATTATAACCCTAAAAATAGATTCTCAACTTTTTGCATGTTTAAGAACCTTACAAAAAAACCTAAACAATATTTAAAATTTTTTTAAAAGTTCATAAAAAAGATAGCAGCTTCAGCTCATGGCTTTAACCATAAAATAGGCTCACAACTTACTGCATGTCTAAAAATCCAACAAAAATTTGGAAAAAATAACAAACCATTTTAGTTTCGGCTTACTGTATGACTTACTGCATGTCTGAAACCCTTACAAAAAAATCTTACAAATTATAAGAAAAAAGGTAGAGAAGAACAACTTAATATTTGCTATTACAAAACTCACAGGATCAGATAGAGAAGAATTGCAGAAGGCAGAGAAGTCGAAATAAAGACAGGGCTCGGGACTCAGGAGCAAGAGTGACAAGAGAAGAAAATAAGCAACGATAACCGAGAAGTCGAAATGAGATCTTAGGACTTGCATAGAAAATGCATTCGTTGGTACATAATTGGATGTGCATGGATTAATATGTCTTGCTGCTGTGCTTATTAAAAATTGTGTTTTCAAAGTTTCGAACCCAGCCCCGACGACTCGAAATGGCGGAGCGAAGGAACCAATGGACTGCTAACCGAGCTATTAAGCTCTTCGTTTAATATATATAAGTATTGTATACTTGTATAGTTTATTAAATGTATATTTAGAGTCACTTGAACCAAATTTGAGTCGAGTTGAGACCAACTTGAACTCGACTTGAATTGGGTTCGAGTTAGCCAGTTCAACTCAAAAATCAACTTGAAAATTTTGATTTGAGTTCAATTCAAGTAAAAATTTGAGCGAGTTTCTGGTTTCAAATGTCAGGTAAAATTACCATCCCTAACTATGATAGTTGTATTGACATTCTCCCAAAGAGCACTTATTTCTTGTGAAATTATTATTCTTGATTGCAACCAGTTCCCTGGACTACGATTTAAGAATATAAATTATGGAACTCGACGGGCTGAGACCCTAGGTAGGAGGTGCATTCTCAACAAATTGCTACAATGTTTGATTATGTATGATTGTTTTTTTTTTTTGGTTTCTTAGTTTTCTTTTGTGAGGACCCGATGTCGGGTCAGCGGGAGCTAATCCAACACCGGTTTGCTTGTGAAATAGTAATAGCAACAATAACAAGCAACGACAAGTCCTTTAGCCGCATGATCATATTGAGTGGTTTAAGAGACAAATATATTGACATTAAACATAACTCATTTATTCATTAATTCACGAGACTTGAGTACATAGATTAAAATAGAAGAAAAATTACAAACTTTTTATAAGTAGACAGAGTCAAAAAGAAAGCGGTGGATCAGCAGGTAGCAGTATCAGCACTGCTCAGTTCTTTAGCACCTTTCTTCAAGGACGAACTCCTAATCTGGGCACGTTTCAAAAGTGTGGGCATTCGAAAACTAGTTAGTTATGAAACTAAGTACTGATAGATGTCATCTTTACAAATGTTAAATAATAAGCAAAATAATCAATATTTGACAAGAAATAAAAGTTGTACAAACTTATCCCTGCAAACCTGTTTCAATTGTACATGAAACTTAGCATAACAATAATTGAAGTCACCAAAATAAATATAGAATTTTAGCGCTTAATATCTGAGGAAAAATATGATTTTGTTGGGCAAGTACAAAATCGAGAAAAAAGGGGGTTCATTTTTGTGTTACATATCTCAACTTCCCTCTATACCTGCCCCCTCAAAGGCTTATCAGTATAGGCTTCTTATGACTCCTGATGTCGGACAACCCCATCCTAGCGGTTGTCTGATCAGACAAAAAGTATAAAGCAACATGGAACCCTTGCTTCTCACTTATCCAAACTTATTCATATATCATTTTATGTGACTTTAAAAAGCACTTTTATCAAATTTGTGCGATGCTGAGCAGAAAAAGCATATTTAAACAGAAGTAATAAAAGACATCTGGTGCCTTGTTCTTAAAAGTTCAACAGTTCGACAGTTCAACAGTTCGGATGAGTGACAGTTCGCTCAATCTGTATTTTAGGATATTTTTAAATTAGCTCTTAGTCAATGTTTTTAGGAGTAACATTTATTTCCATTTCGATTATGTCCTTCTTTCGCTTTCTTAATATGATTGAAGACTGATCTTTAAGGTACTGCGATGACAGTAATATTTATTATAGCATTTATTAATTTGCTGAGGATAAAAATCATATTTGATACAATATTATTGTTATCATTATTTTAATGATAACAATAATATATGAATGAAAGAACGTAATAGAAATAACTGTCAAAAAGAAAATGCTTGAACTGAAATTATAGTCATTTCATAACATATGTATAGTTTTCATTATTAATTAATGAAAACCATATTAATGTGAATGACGATATTATATCATTATTATGACTATTAAGTAGGTATAAATGAACGAAGACTAGCAAGCAAAAATCAATTCTCACGTTTTCTTTTCCCTTTTTTTTATCTTAAACTTCTTATCATACCTTAAGATTAGGATTGCCGAAAAGCGGAGGGAGGCCGGAGTGGGTTGCTGGCCGGGTTGTTGGTCGGAATGGGGTGGTTGGGCAGCTGGCCGAGGTGGCAGCAGCAAGAGGTTGGCTGGAAAGGGCTGTTGGTGGCCGTCGAAGGCTGCCAGGAGCTGTTTGGTGGCTGCTGGAGCTGCTGGAGGGGACTGCCGTGGGGAAGGGAGGCTGGCTGGGCTGCTGTGAGGGGGAGGAGGGGCTCCAGGAGGGGGAGGAGATGGCTGGCTGGCTACTGTCTAGGGTTTGGAGGAGGAGAGGGGTTGTGTGAGGGAGGAGAAGGAAGGGGGTGGGCGTTTAAGTAGAGGAGAGGGCTGGCTGAGGGGGTCGGCCAGGTGGGCCGACCAGCCTGCGCCAAAAACGGCGCAGGCAGCCCTCCCTGGGGCGGAAGGTTCCGCGCCAGAAGCCCCGTCGGGCGCGACGCGGGAGCAGGGGAGCGAACGGGGGGAGAAGGAAAAATAGGGAAAATGAAATAAAAAATAATAATAAATAAATAAATAACTTAAAGTTAAATTATTCGCATTTTTCCGCCGTTCGGTGTCCAAATACAACGAAACTTGGCACCGAGGTGTGTTACGACATGACGAACACCCTCGCGCCGAAAATTTTCGATTTAGACAAATATTTTATTTTTTTATTAATTTCTGAAGTTTGAAAACTTCAAAAATTAACCACGATAAATCCGACTCTCAGAATTTGATGAAACTTCTTGAGCAGCCTTTAAATAATATACTTAACACAACGACATTGAAATCGATGAATTTTGACACGTATTTCAATGTTTTGATTTTTTTAGGATTTAAATAATTCCAAAAATAAAGTGGGAGCTTCTGTTATTCAAATTTCTCTCAAACTAGGGCACTTTGATCTTAAAAATTATTCTTATCTAAGGGTATTTTTGTTTGCCCTAGTTTGAAATTCCCCGGAGTTTTGATGTCTGAAGCGGGCTCTGACCTAATTTTGAAAATAACGACATTGGGTCGTTACATCTTTTAGGGTGATCTCTTAGTATTATTTCTTGAGTCATCTGGTTTAGGGGTGGATGATTTTGTTAAGTTTTTTTTTTCTTATCTTTCTAATTGTGGCATGTACTCATTCATCCTCAGCAAACTTAGTTTTTGTTATTGAATAAAATTTACAATTTTGTTTATATATATATATATCAGAATATTTGGTTTTTTTAAAAACTCTATTATATCATAAAATTGGAGCCTTTGATGCACGAATATAGAGACACAAGCATAGCATGACACAGACATTAGACATGTTATTACTGAAAAAAAGTAGAATATAAACACCATTTTTTATTCTTGAAGTGCTCATATATGTTCGAGTATTTCTTTTTGCGAAATCAAGTTGAAAATTTATTATTTTTATTTCAATATTAAATACTTCGTTCCCATATGTTGCACAAAGCTTTGTCTGCCATGACAGATACAGGTTTCCATTTCTATAGATCATAGAAATTACAAACCGTTCACACTTAAAAAAGCTGAAACTGAAAGCTACTCCCAAACCATACACTCACACGCAACATTCTCTCAAAGTTATAGCCATAGCAACTTGACCTTCATACTCTGAACTCGGCGTCTCCATTGACAAGCTTAAAAAAGGGTTGCTCTGGAGAGCTTTATTCTCTTTATATATTTACAAATGACTACTCATATAATCTAAAGCTGCCTCTCGATGCAGTCAGTGAAAAGCGTTGCATGAGAGTATATAAACTTCACTATCATAATTTTATTTTTCACCATCTTGATTTGAGACATACAATCATTCAAATCACAAACAATAAGCCTTCTTCTTGCGACAAGAAGTTGTTCTGTTCATCACCGCTTTCATGACGGCATAATGGAGTGGAGATCATAGTATTCCATGGTTCATTACCTGCGATTAAGTTGTTTAATCAAAAGAAGAGATTTGTCAATGATACTTTAGTCATTAATAAGCTCTTTCATTTTCTTTTATTGTTTCATTCCTGAGGCCATATATGTCTATACACTTAAACTTGGTAGGTTTCGCCATCTCTAAAGCAAACAAGTTGCATTTATGTAGACTATTCAAGTACATTCTATAATATTTCAAAATCATTTATAGTGGTTGTTTCAGACTTCCAGAAATTGTCAAAAAATTATTTCAAACTCTTAGAAATAGATAGATGCACTTGTGAGTAGTTATGAAGAAGGTTCCAATGAAGATTCAATGACTACTTTTTGTAAGGTAGCAAGCCATCCATGCTAACCATGTGAGGTGTTATCCTAAGTATTGTTGCTGTTTTTTGTAATTTGTTTCTTCTTTATTACAGTATAATTTTTGATAGTGTGACTCCCTTATTTTTTCCTATTATAAGCTTTAAACATAAAATGAATTTATATCCTCTATGTTTGTATTTTTCTCCATCAACAAATTTTATCTTCTCTCTATTGTATTCTCACACTATAAATCATATAAAAATGGTGTGATGAGATCTCCCAAGTATTATTGTGTGCTCATTAGAATTTGTGTATTCTTTATTATAATAGATTTGTGATAGTGCGGCCTCTAAATTTTTCCTTATTAAAAGTTTTCAATGTGAGAAAAATTTTATATTCTCTATATGTGTATGTTTTCTCCACCAACAAATCCATTTTATTCTCACACAATAAACCATGTAATCTCCATATTTCTCTCAAGTTTTCAACCATAAGAAATATCTTACTTAATATCTATATAGATAAGAGTAATTCATGCTTTAATTACCACTAGTTCTTGGAAGAAAAAATCTATCTTCAATCCACTCGTGATTTTGCAACGGCATGCTCTCTTCATTGTAATAAATGTTCATCGAAGAAAAACCGTTCTGATCTGTTTGCTCAATTAAAAATGCTTCATCTGTGAGATTTGAAAAGGATGAAACTGGAGAAATGCCATTTGTCAGGGATGATTCTGTGGAACAGTGGAACTGAACTGGAAAAAATTTGTCAGATATGTTGCCTTCAAGAATAATATCCTGGAGATTTTTGCATATAGAAACCTTGTTATACTCCAATAGATTTATAGATAAGCATTATTTGAACTATCTTAGTCAAGTTGAATATCAAAATGAGTCTTTTCCTTCATTAAATAATGACCTAACGTTTTGAGTTAAATATTGAGCTTCTGAAATGTGTTATTAGATCATCCACTTTCACATATGTTTTTTTCTTAAATGTTTATTTTAATTTATAATGTTTTTAACATGAATCACCTTAGAAGTATCTGAATGAGCAAGTGGAGAGCTGTACTCTGCTTGGCAAGCACCTGCGATCGCTGAGGCTAAGTCAAAGTTCACATCTTTGAATAAATTTGAATGAGAGGGAGGTTTACTCTCATCCAAGAGATTCACTAATTGAGAAGAATTTCCTTCTAAACTTTTAGAGATTTTACTGTTATATTTCCTCTTGCTTGGTTTACTTGAGGCAGAAGGAAGAACACCTTTAATTTTAGGCTCTCCTTGATGCCCAAGTTCATTTCTCTTTACTATACGGCATAAGGCATATGCTCCCTGCAACAACAAGATAGAATTTTTATATGAGTAAATTGTTTTCCACAAATAAAATAACAAAAAAACTGAAATTTTCTTACCAAGAAAGAGATGGTTCCTTGGGGAAGATCTTCACAGAGGCGGTACTCATGCATTACCCACTCTGTTCTTTCACCTCCAGGTGCTCTTCCTATGTAAAAAACAAGAGTTTTTCTCAATCCCTTGACAGAAAACTCGCACGTAATTTTTCTATCTTTTCCAGTAGCTTTCCAGTAGCCGGCATTTGTTGCTCTGTTTGTTCGAGACCCATTTGGGTACTTTCGGTCCCTCGGGCAGAAGAAGAACCATTCCAAGTCTCTATTTGGCAGGAATGATTTCTCTGCAGACATTAGCATAAATTTTATTTATTGCAGAAAGGATCAATTATTTGAATTAAAGCATCCATAAAAATGACAAAATTGCAGTAAGAAACAAGATAAAAGTGTGTATAAGTTGTGAATGATGCAGTAGTAGCCAAGTGGTTGTAACGGAGAAAATACAAGCCAAAATGATCATTATACTTTAGAAATTCAATATTTAAGCCCAAAAGTTAATACGTTAAGTCATAGGCTCTTTCTTTCAGGTTTATAAATCTCTCCATTTTTCGTTCCTAAGCAGGGATTAATACATACGTGAAGCTTTTTATCTATCTCTCCCGCAGGTGTTATCCACAATCGAGCTTATCCATGAACTCAATTTCTTAACTAACAATCAAACATAATACTCTGAATTGGAGCCATTTAAGCATGAGAAATCATCAAAGGCATGCGAGTTCACTAAATGCTGAATGATTCGCACTTATAGACACACAAAACGCAAGTAACATAAACTCTCCACAGGAGATAATGTGGGAGAAACAATCCAGTTTGATCACGACCCAAATAAACACTTGAGAAAATAGTCCAACCTACTTCAGAAACTCAATAGTTGACCCAAAAGATTAATGTGTTGAGCCTTATATATAAACCACTCCACTTTCTATTCTTAAGAAATGTGAGAATTTTATTGGAAGCGCATTTTTTTTTCAAGAAAATGTTTGGGATAACTTTTCAAATTCTTTTTTGGCTTCACATTTCATTCACTGTATGCCTTGAAAAGGGGATGGGATCAGTGTAGCACTATTCAAACTGTTTGAGATTTGCTTGCAAACATGTAAATTTTAGCATGCACTAAAGTTAAATATTGATGTGACTAAAGTCCTCCATGCGAGGAGCAAAAGGCAGTGGCAAGAATTCCCCATCTTATAAACAATTTCTAAGGCATCAAAAGTTCAATTTTTTGCAGCATACTTTATTCTGAACATTATCATGAAACTTCATGTTTCTTATTAAGAAAAAAGAAATAGATTTCAAATTAAAAAAATTAGGAACAAAAGTGTATGTTCTTACCTGGTAATTCCCATGGATCAAATTTGTACAAATCTACAACTGGAATCACTTCAAGCTCAATCTTTTGTCCATCTACCTTTCTCTTCAAGTAATATCCCACCAGTTCATCGTCTGTGGGATGGAAGCGGAAACCAGGAGGCAAAGACATAGCACCCATTTATCTAAGACAGTTAAAAGTACAGAGAGAAGAGCAGTGTTTTGAGAAACAGCGGATTAAAATTAATTGCCTTTGAATAGACTCAAAGCAGAATTATTTTCTTGCCAAATTCAAAGTTCTTTGAAATATCCAAAAGTATAAACTTTTCTCCAACTGAAATTCCTTTAGAATGAAATAGAAAATCCAGATGTTTGCACCGTTGTGCAGCCAGAGCATTATTCTAAGAAAGCCAAACCCTTAAAAACAGAAGAAGAATCCAGAAATAAATCTAATCACTATGTAGAACAGAGGATTATGCACTCAAGATAACATTTTGAATGAAGTGCAAGCATCAAAAGTGCATTTTTATGCTAAAAAACTTGAAAAAATCTTGAACTCTGTTGGAATTTTGGAGAGAATCGGTGTTTGTTTGGCTGAAGAGCCAAGGAATAGAGGTAGTGCGTACACTAGAGGGCTTTTTATAGAGGAGGAGAATCCGAAAGCCGAAAGCCGAAAGCCGCTGTCTTGATTGAAGCGATCCCAACAACTTTCAAAAGCGCAGCAATACATACTACTGGAAGTTCATACCTGAACCGTTTTCTTTCCCGCCGTATTTAATTAATGCCTAGTGCTGTGCTATTCATTTTATGTAACAAACGCCCTTAATTTAATTGCTAAGAAAAAAATATATCTTTGGGCCCTATTTAGTTCTTAGTATATTCTCATTTTAAGCTTGGTTGGCACAAAACTGTTTCAGCCAAGGATTTTCCTGAAAAAATGCTAGGTATCCCGACAAATGTATAAGAAATCCCAGAAATTTTAATTTAACCACTATAATTATATATAAGTCTCAATTTAATTCTTATACTTTGTTCTATAGAAAATAGGTCTCTATAGTATCATCAAAAACTTAGTTTAGTCCCTAAAGTTCAAGACCTATTGGCCGAGAAAATGGCGAAACTCTCTAGTGGAGTTGTGATAAGGTCGGTGCTACAACTGAGACAGAGTTAATAGGTAATTATAGCCCTCCAAATATCCAAACCCTCCATCTTTTCATGTGGTCTTTAGATTCAACGTGTTAGGCTACATGTTTAAGCGGCTACAATTTTGTGCCAGACTTGTTTCATGATTCTGCATTCACCACTTGACACATGGGCTCACCTAGGCGTCGGGCTTTCTATTTTGTAAGCGACAAATCCTTCTTGTTCTTGTGAAGGTGAAACTCTCTGTAACTATGTAATCTTCTTGTTCATAGAGGATTTTTCTGTGCTTTGTGCCTCCATGGTTTTTCCCATTATCAAGTTTTTCACATAAATTTTTTTGTGTTTTGATGTTTGTGTGGTTTATGTTGTGATTCTTGTGCTGTGGTTTTACTTTTTTGTGCTTGGATAATTTTGTTTATTATTTGGTAACCACCAATAGTATTATGTCTGGTATCGTTTTAGCGTACTCTAACACCTTTGGCTGAGGTTCTAGCGCTAGAGCGTGCCTAAGCACCAAGCTTACTATGTTTATCTTTGTTGTCTAAAGAAATGACAATACCTGAGCACGCTTAAGTACCTAGTATTTTGTCCGTCAGATAAGTTGTGTGCCTCTAATGCTTGTGGGCACTTAAGCTCCCAAGCATTTACTACATTAGTGCGCTTAAGAGCCTATGCCTTCTAGTTCTACTAACTCTAGTGACATTTTCACCGGTGTTTAGGCGCGTTGAAACACCCTAGCTTCAATATGTATAAGTTCAGGAACAAACTCCTCAGCGCCTGGGCGCGCTTAAACTCTTGAACTTCTATTGCAGGAATTATGTCAGTATTTAAACGCGCCTAAGCACCGGCTCCACTATCCAGTCCAGTTTAGCATCCTTAAGGCTCATCTGATATGAATAGCATACAGTTCAAGCCCAATTGATCTGTAGTTAGCCCCAAGCCACCACTCCAAGCTCTACAACTAACACATGGTCTACTCCAAGACTATTATGTTGTACTTGAGACTTCACCATTCAATTTCTTGCTTATATCGATATCCTTCAAGTTGTAATTGATGCACTTAATACAGTGATACTACTTTGAGCTACACTCAAGTATCTACAAACATAACATAGATTCCTTAAGAACACAAGAGGATAATTAAGAATATTGTTGTAGCTAAAATCTATTTTAACATTCTCTACTATTTGTACTAGTTTTTTATCCCTTTCTCCAATCAAATTAATGATTTTTTGAGATCCTTTAAAGCATCTAGATGCAGGTCTCCCCTACTCATTTAAGAACATTAACATAAATGGATCATATTTATTTAGCACATTATTATATTTTGATGTAGATAAACTTTTTTATTCATTTCTCTTAATAATTTTAGTCATTATCATCATTCAAATAAGGGAAAACTAATAATTGCATTTTATAGATCTCAAATAGCAAAAAGGAATGAAAAAGTGATTACATTTTGTAAATATATGAATTTGGGGATCAATTAAGAGGATCAACATAGTGACCCGAGGAGGGTGTCAACTAAATTATTCACCTCATCAAATAACTCAAAATGCTCAAAGTCAAGGTAAACACATGACTTAAGAAAGATGCAAAAGGATTCAACAAGTAGTTTGGTGCATGACTTTATGGAATTAAGTCATTTGTTGAAGTTTCAAGTGACTACTTAATAGAATGTTTCCCGAGGCTTGAATAATTTTTTTGTTCACTTAGAAAGAGCTTGAGTACTTATAAAATAGCTCTATCATACTATACAAAGATAGATGGTTTCAAGGAGAGCTATTTATGGATGTGCATTATTAGGGGTTGGTGAAATGTAAGAAAAATTACTTGAGGCAGGAGGATACCTCTTTTTCAAGCCATTGATGAAGAGCAACTAAAGATATTTCAATTGAGAGAGCTAAATCAAGTTATTGAGGAGCAATGGAAAAAGGCTAGTGAGTCGAGAAGCATTCCTAACTCATATGTGCATTCTCAAATATGGTCAAGAAGTGCCATGAAGAGCATATCATTGTCTTAATTGTTGAGAGGAACTCAATAAGGAGTTACTGGTGGATCAATTATGATCTGAAAATGAGAAGAAGGATAACTAAAAATTCATTCATTAAAAAAAACACTATAACCTCCAAAAGAGCCTAGGTGTTTAGACCTTCATCTCCAATGGTTAAAGTTACTTGTGAAACCATTTCAATGAGCCAAATGAGTAAATAACAACTCATCAATTTTATTCACCAAGTATTTGGAGATTAAGAAAAATTAGAACAAAATCATCTACATTAGCTATCTAGATTGGATTGCACATAGGATTTTTCTTGCTTAGTTCTTAAGCTCTGCCACATTAACTGATTGAGTCGTAGAAGCAATGCCATGGCGCCATGTGGATAACTGTTTTGTGTTTAAAGTAGTTACCCGTACTTAATTTTTTTGTATTTTGGCTTATACAACTCAATATAAATGTGAGGTCTTAGAACTTTTATTTCAAATATTTGGTTACTTTTTTTTTTCTTTTTCTAAAGCCTCAGTGCTTAATTTTTATATTTTAGATTCCTCAATTTTATATTTTGGCTTCTACTATATTATGTTGTATAACCTTTTTTACTTCTTGATGAATATTTTGTGTTTTCTTTTTTAATTTTCATCTTATCCTTCGAGAATCACTTGGGTAACTAACTCCTAGAAAGAGTGAAGTTAAAAGAAATCTTACCATATCCATTAACTAGGTCCTCATTTGCCCATTATTTTGGTAAAATCTCATCCTAAGAGCCTATAGCCCCCAAGATAATAGATTTGTATAAATGTAACTATGTTAACCAAAGATGACTTTGATCATTAAATTTGAAGTGAAGATGTTATCTTTTATATTAAATGAAGAGATCAAAAGATAAGTAAAAATACATAAAGAGCAATGCTCTAATTTAAAAAAAAAATAAGAATGCTTGAAAGGTTTATTTAAAAGGAGGTTATTGACAGGCCACAAAATAGTGTGACTTTTGATCACACGCAAGTATACGTGGTCTGAAGTGATATAAGAATGGTGAGTTCTAGATTTATCGTCCTTATGGATTAAATGAGGGTTACTAGCTAATATTCTATCTTATAATGCTTAAACAATCAAAACTTTTGTTTTTTTGTTAAACTATATCTTACAGGCAAAGTAAATAAATCTAAATTAAAGAGGATATATCAAGTTTTAAAGATCGGGGAGAGTTTAGCTGATCAACTATGATTTAATGTTTATAACAGCTGAGTTTAAATTGGTTATTTCATGAGAATGCTAAACTTATATATTTCAAGCGGCTACAAATAATTAAACCCACTAGTGATCTCTTACGTACATGGGTCACTCACCAATAAGCCTTAAAATCATCTTTAGTCGATTTCGTATGAGACCTATTGGCTTCAGACCTTAACATTTAAGTGGTGGCTTCTATAAGTTTTATCGGCATTCCCTATCTAGTGCAAATGAAAATCGATTTTTATCTATGTTCTCACATGCACATAGACATTTCCGAGCTCAAAGGAGAGCGTGTAGATCTCTCTACTCTAGTATTCCTTTATTCGGTCTCACCTTATATCTAAGCGTGAGACTTCTTGAGGTATGGAACACGAAAGATATGAAATGATAAGTACACAACCCTTGATCTGGTTTCTTGCTCCGATCTAGGGTTCGATGCTACTTGTATGTCAAATGCACATAAATCTTTGATCTGAACTTTTGCTCCAATCTAAGGTTTAGTACTAATTAATCCAAGATTTATAATAAAATGAAAGAAGAAATACAAGAAATTTCATGTTATGAACTTTGATGATTTTTCTTCATATTTTTAGGAAAAAGACAAGCTAAGAAAATTATGGAGCAAAACTCAAAATTCTAGAGTAAAAGTCAAATTCTGGAGGAAAACCTGCTATCGCGCACCCAAGCGCGCCACAGCACGCTGCAGCATATGACTTTCAAAAGTCTGCCGCAGCTGAATGAAAATTTAAATAAAATGATTATATCCGTCATAGCGCGCTACGGAATATGACTTTCGAAAGTTTGCCGCTACAGCGCGCCGCAACAGTATATAAATTTGATGGAATTAAATTATATCTGCCACAGCACGCCGCGACAGATTCAATTTGAAAGTCTGCCGCTATAGCGCGCCACTGCGGTATATAAATTTGATGAAATTAAATTAGAACCGTTATCGCGCGCTGCAGCGGATTCAAATCGAAAGTCAAGCGCTACAGCGCACCACATCGGAATAAAAGATCAAATGAATGAAATTTGATACAAGCCCGCAACGGACTATGTTCGAAAGTTAAGCGCTTCAGCACGCAATAGCGTGCCGCAGTGCGCCATGGTGGAATGAAAGATCAAATAGATGAAATTTAATACAGGTGCGCAGCAGATTCTGTTCGAAGGTTGAGCGCTCCAGCGGGCCACAGCGCACCGTAGTTTCTGCCAATTTTGTGCATTAATGATAGCATAATGAAGGCTAATAATTAAAACCATTTGCCTTCCCCAGCTGTTTAAAATTCCAAATCAATTAACTCCTTGCATTTTCTCAAGGGAATCTCAATATATTAATCATTACAAGCAATTAAAACCTGGGAGTTCAAAGGATGGTAGAATTCATTTCAAATGGGCTGAAGACTTGCTTATTTAAACAACCGTTCATGACTAAGAGAGGATTCCTGTCTTTGACATTCCCTAATAAAAAATCTAAGCTTGCTATAAGAGAAGAAAATGAGACCCTCTCCAGGAAGGAAGAAGAGATCCACTCAAGGGAGAAAAAGGAAGACCATCACCAAGGAGCTAGAAGGGAAGAAGCTAAAAAAGCGAAGGAAGATCCAAAGAACGCTATGAAAGGGTTGTTCCTAGTATTCTCGTCAAACTTTTCTTTTTGATTTTCTTTTAGTTGAACCATGACAGGGATCAATTTCTTATATGTTTCTTCTTCTATTTCTGTTGTAATGGAAGGCTAAACCCTCCTTGGGGAGGGTTGGGCCTTCATCATGTAAAGAGTAAAGGGAAAAAAGTGTTAGTAAGAAATTTTATTAATGAATAAAATCTTTCTCATTTATGTTTAAGATATGTTCTTATTTTCATGATGTGGAATGATTAAATATCTTGTATCTATTAAAATGGATTGTAATGAAAATAATGCAAAGTGCCATGGATGATATGACATAGTCCATGTGGCCCGGTGAATCCAATTCTTTATATAAACTGTGCATATAGTGCATGATGCTAGTTGGTAGAAATCAAGCTTGTGTGATTGTCGAATTATAATGATATTTTGATAACCTAGACGTAGGAAATCTTAATTAACTCAATATGATCACATGAGAGTCTATGTGCTAAGATCGAACCATTGTGCGTTCATCTTGTGCATTAGACATGAGTTAGTTGGAATTAGAGGACCAATCTACTATTTTTACTTGATTTTAAATTGCATGAAAATAATTTCATTAAAAGTTAATTGAGTGTGAGTATTAACACCATTCCCTTAACAATTGCACGATGAAAACCCAACTCTCCCTTTTTTATCAGATAATATCTTATATTAAGATCTTTGAATTGTTAATTAGGAGCCATTAAAAATCCAAAATATCTTAGTCTAAACATTATTAAAAGTCGATACACCTTACTATTAAAACGCACCGTTCTCTGAGGATGATAAATCTCAGAACTTACCTTCCAATTATTACTTCAGACCATGTATACTTGCGTGCAAGCGCAGACGTGTATTTACCACATGTCAAGTGCTACTTGCATTTCATGCATTCACAGGCACATACACCTTTATTTGAACTTTTGGTTCAATCAATGGTGCAATGTATTATGAGAATATTCTTTTAATTATAGTGATTGTTTATAATTGAATATCAATATTTTTTTGTATATCAAAACACAGGCATTCATCATACATTCCACAAATCAAAATTAGCAATCACATAAGAAAGCTTACTACATAGGTCTAGCCTAACTCTTCCCAAAATGGAGAGTTTAGGCTGTCATTAAAAAAGTTTTGGTTCTCAAAAGCATCATGATTTTACAACGTGATAATCCAAAACAAATGTTAAAGATAATAGAGAAGATGTTACTGAAGGTGCGTCCCAATGGGGTTCTCTTCATCATCACCTTCTTATCCTTCCTCCTTCAGTACTTTAATGGAAACTTTGGGGTCTATCCTTATGGTGGCTAAAAATTGCTTTCTTTGGAACCCTAATTTTATTCCTAATTGATCCTCCATTTTTATGGCTTCAATATGGCTTTTTGTAATGCCCCGTCCCTTCGTCGCACGTAACTAAGGTAATTTATTTAAACAGTTGGTGGTGGAACGGTGCATTATTCGGGAAGGACTGCTGAACCTCCCCAAATATATGCCGATTCAAATGAACCGCTACTGAGACTCAACCCTAAAGGAAACAGGGCTGAGTACTAATTATTAAAATAAGTATAAAATCCTTATCTTAAGTATTAAGTAGGATACATATGTATATTGGAGTATGAGTGGAATAAAGATTCAATATACATGAGTATTAGCATTTCACTTATGCTGACCATATCAAATACTAAGTATAAGTAATAGTAAACACGGAATGCGGAAGCTAAAGCATATATTCAGATCATTTATCACAGAAGCTAAATAAATAGTTCATCTCAGAAAAAGAAAAGAAAATATATCCAGAGTTATTACAAACAGTTTACTTAAATGAAATAATAGAAAATAGTATATCAACTGAATTGAAATAAATTAATGCAGGAAAGGTAAATGCTGATGTAAAGTCCATTGTTGCTCCACGAACGACTCCTGGATCTCCTGTGAAGCCTCCTGATCTTGTTCCACAAGCTGCCCTAGATCTAGCAAATTTTTGGATCCCAAAAGTATCACGTGTTAGACAATGAGTTTAACACATCGAAAGATATTCTATACAGTTATAGTTGTCTAATATTTAATATTTAAATAATCAAATAAAATTATAGAACATATTAAAATAGCTGAAAAATCTAAAACATTACAAATCTGAAAGTAAAGTAAAACTGAGTATTGGAAGTAGAGAAAATAGTAAAGAAATTGAAATTGAGTAAATAATGAATTAAAATTGTGATGTATGCCACTAAATTTGTATATATGCATCTGAATATGCCACATAATTGTATGCCACAAATATGCTGACTCGGTATCATATGACACCCCACAGATCCTAGGTGAGCGAACGCTCCGCTAACAGAGTCCTTAGGTGAGCCAAGCGCTTTGCTAATAGAGTCCTTAGGTGAGCCAAGTGCTCCGCTAATAGAGTCCTTAGGTGAGCTAAGCACTCTGCTAATGCTGACATGACTTATGCATTCATGATATGCCAAGGCTTTAATGACTATATGCGTTAAATCATTAAAATCTAGAAATCGATTAAAATTAAATAATGAATCCATTTATCTTCATTGTGCAGAATCTATCTAAATGAATTCTGACTTTTGATTTAATTCTACTAAATGTTAAGATTATTTAATTTTCTTTATCTTCTAGACCACCATCTAAGGAGAGTGCATATACATAACTAGTATGTTTCTAAGAAGTGTGGCTTAAATATTTAGTTTGTTTAACTGCACTTATCGATATGCATAAAGATAAGGGACAAATTTTTTTTTAAAGTTTATTCCCTCAAACTAAGTTATTAAATCCCCTATTTATAAACATAACTTATGGTGTCCTAAGAAATGTAACTTGAAACACTTAGTTTGTTTAATTGCACTTATCGATACACATAAAGATAAGGGGCATAATTTTTTTACAATTTATTCTCTCAAACTAAGCAGTTCATTCTCCTATTTATAACACACTTGGACTTAGGATGTTTATCCTGAATTGAACTGCACTTATCTAATTACCTAAGATAAGACCGAGATTGTACTAGTTCTATTCAAGGCAAATTAACCAATTCCATCTTCTACTGAAATAAATCAATTCTATAGATATACACTATCATTTCCATCTGATGATTCTTTTGATTCTCATTCCAACAATTCTATTTATAAATCAAGGAATATAAACTAATGAATCCACACTCTATTATGGTGAGTCCTATACAAAGGTTCCATAGGTGTGACATGAAAGTTACTCAACTTAGGATACTACCACAATGAATGATCTCATTCTATAATCTTTAAGTTATTCTACCATAAGGATCTAAGATCAAATTCTAAAGATTGTAAGGGTTCATCTAAGCTTATACCTCAAAATTAAACAATAAACTTTTTCCTACCTCAATAATTTAACAATTAGAAGGTCTGACAATTTAATTAATATAAACATTATTTCTATGTTCTAAAGATCTAAGTACCGAAAAGTATAATTACTTATACTATAATCTAAGTTATAAATATTTACTTGAACTTACAATCTTTAAAGTATTCACTTGGGTTATACAAATCAGATGAGTAAACTCATCTGATTATAGCCTAAACTACTGTTATGTGATTTAATCATATGAATTATTTAGAATTGATTATTTTATATATTAGTTTGATTTTATAAATCAGTTATGCTAATGATCTTTCTTATGAGAAAATCAAGGAGTTAAAGGTTAGGTTTAGATGATTAATCACATGAATTTATTATAAATCTTAATACTTCTAATTTACTAATTTAAGATCAATGACAAATAATATTGTGCAAGTTCTTTAGTTTTCAAATATAGTATCTTGTTCAAATTAATTAAGTGCGAGACTTAATCTAGTTAAGTTATGGTTCAATCTCAAACTTAACCAAATTAAGTTTGATTATATAAATATTGATTAATTTAAAAATTAGTAAGCTTCATTATCTATTATTGAAAAATAAATTATTGACTTTATTATGTATTTTCTTAGGTTACTTAAGGTTTAAATGTTGATTATTGTCAAATAAAATATTTAAGCGTCCAAATCAGAATTTAAGTTTTCTAACATGCACACCTACTATTTATGAATCACATACAAGGCAAATCAGAGATTAATAAATGCTAACATTTGCTAATTATGAGCTAAAGCAATAAGTTCTTAATTAGATATTTAAAAATAAAGAATTTAAATCAAGTTGAACAAATAAATTATAAGCATCCAAAGCCTGATTTCATATTTAAAAATCACCTCTATATTTATCTAATGCATGATTTCATTATAACTAGTTTTTATTTTCGTATATTTTTGCATTATTATACTTCTGGACCCTTCAGAATACGAAAAATATAAAATTGGGGCAAAACTAGGCAGTTCTGCGCCCTACGGTGCGCTGTAGCACTCGTTTGACCGAGAGCCAAGCACTACGATGCGTTATGGCATGTTACTGCACTGCGACATGATGCAGCACTTTCAGGCGTTATGTGCAAAATATCCCGAGATGCGGGGGGTGCTACGGCGTGCTATGACACCAGATTTCCCGAGACGCGGGCATTGCAACACGCTGCAGTGCTTTTAGGCGCTATGACGCGCTATAGAGCTTGACGGTGATTTTGCCAGGGTGAAAAATGGAACGTATTCCCTTCTTCACCCAAATAATCTTGATTAGGGACACCTCAAGTGCGGTGCCATATACCGATGGAAAGGTCATTCTAAGACCTTTCCATTGATACCAAAATAGACAAGAAAAGATTATTCTAACGTCGCAAACAATGATGCCCTAGCTACCTAAGCAAATTTCTTTTTACACGGCATT
Organism: Gastrodia elata; assembly: GCA_016760335.1. NCBI lineage: Eukaryota > Viridiplantae > Streptophyta > Magnoliopsida > Asparagales > Orchidaceae > Gastrodia > Gastrodia elata. Next base: position 20,144,917 of record CM028681.1, read on the forward strand.
ATTCATTTTCTCTTTAGAATGGAATCTGATCGAGCTTTATTGAGCTTTGTCGCTCAATGCAGGTTCTTAATAAAACAAAATAATTGAATGAACAACAAGAAGAAACCATTGGATCAATCCAATGGGGGAAAGGAAAGTTACAAGGAAAGATACAAGAAGGGTACCTGAGCTTGCAAATGGAAGGAGATAAAGTTCTTCAAGAGCTTCTTCAGCTGTTAGCAAGAGGAGGAAGAAAGCTTAGGGTTCTTCAGGAACTTGGAGAGGAGAAGGAGTTTCAGCTAATAGTCAAATTGAGGAAGGAGAGTTGAGGGAGCTAGCTTTAAGGGAAGGAGGAGGATGGCTTCAGCAGGGGGAGTAGAGGCATGGGCTATGAGTTGGGGGAGGGAGATGGCAAGGCAGCAAGCCCTCTTCTATCAGCATGGGGAGAGGTTTGCATGCATAAGAATGGAGGAGAAGTGTGGTGGCCCTGCCCTGCCGTGGTCCTGTTAACCCTTAGATTAACATGATTACGGTGGAGGGGTCACCAAATGACAAGGTCCCCACTTAAGATTGGATTAGTCACACATTCTAATCCAATTTAAATAAGGACTTTGCCATTCAATCCAGAAATACTATCACTAAATGATCATACATGAACTCAGAGTGCGGAAGCATAAAACATAACATCCATCCAATACAGTATAAATACAATAATACAGAATAAGTAAAGTACTGAAAATAAAATCCTGTATTATTATAACATTTAATGAGTTTAAAAGAACTGAAAGAAAACTCTCAACCTCACTGAAAATAGAAAACTAAGCTACAGATCTTCAGGAACGGACTCCTCCTCCAATGGCAAACTCTCCACTGGATCTGCTAAACCAACAAACTCAGAACCTACCATTATCAGTTTCATAATGGTAGGGCCCCAGCCAACAAAAGAAAAACTGGTTAGACAATAAGTCTAAGTATATTTTAGGGTAAAAGTTTATTTAAGTTAACTGAATATCACCATAAAAATAGAACTGAGCAAAATAGGTGCAGAAAAGTATACAAAAGAACTGTAATAAGTTATAAACCATAGTTTATAACTAAATAAATAGGAAGTAATACATACCTCCTCCAAGCAACTGCAACACAAACAGGTAAGTAAAAGAAAAGTAAAACTGTAAGAAAATACAACCTAAATATGCATATGATCAAACTGATTAAGCTAAGTGACATACAAAATTTAAACAGTAAAAGCTGAAACACTAACATCCTATGTAAGCATATGAAAACAGAAAGTAAAACTAGAAGCCTATATAAAATTACGCGCAGAAAAGCTGTAAGTAAAACAGTGCTGAAATGCAGAATATACTAGTAAAACAGTAACTGCAAACTGAAACTATAGTAACTATATAAGTCATCTGAACTGAACATGAACTCAGTAATTCTTAGCTTGATGAGCTAAGAAACTCTGAACTGAATATCACTGAAACTCTTAGCCTGATGAGCTAAGACAGAACTGAATGTAAGTGTACTTGAATTAGTATATCCATATCAGAATCCTGACTCTGTAGTCAGTAGGGCGGGAGTCTATCCATCCTATCACTCGGACTAGGCATGGCCAATAAACTGTCGGACATTAAACCCTCGAAAGGTTGCCGACCCCGAACGGGTTGATCGAAGAGGTATACTAATCAAGCTACACCTTACAAACCACTTGTGAAATGAACATAATGCTGTTTATAAATAATGTTCCAAATTAACATAAGATATTTATCAGAATATCTTATGTACATAATACATGTTCAAGGTATAAGGCTCAAAATCAAGGAATACGAAGCATCAAAAATTCAAAGTGCAAGAAACTCTATCTAAAACACAGGTGATATCCTTTGTTATCTAATTTATTCGTTCTATCTACTCTAAGTTACATAAGTTTCAGAATTATCAATTCTTACACATTCTGTAACTTAGAATCACGAATCCTACTTGTTGAAGATAATTAGGACTGGCCAAGTCCTAATTATAACTTAATCAAAAGATGACTATTTAGTTAAAATGAATAAATCAACGACCTAGTTTTGTAATTTAATTCATCCCAACCTCATCTTGATTAGCCAAAACAAGATGAATAGACTAAGAATTAGACTCCAGACGATGGGGTCTAATTACTGAGTCTAAAGGTATAACTAAGGGTCTAAGGTTTAGAATCCAATTCTCACAGATTAGGTTAAGGCAAATCCTAATGATAAATCAAATTCATTAGGATAGATCTCTATTCTTAGTTCTCAAAAGTTTAAATATCAAATAATCATTTAATAAACTAAGAAAAATCTATAAACTAGAAAACTCAAGGTTTCACCTAATTAAGTAACCCAATTTACTTAATAGATGAATTCTAACTTAAGATCTATTCCTAATCTTAGGGAATAAGGCTCTTAATTACTAAGAGTATCACTCAAGACATACATCCTAACTAATGTTATAAGACCTAAGGATGATCTAAGAGTAACTAAAGAAAGAGAACTTTACTTAGGACTTAGGAATTTTCCTTAAGAAACTAAGATTAAGATTTTTAATCAAAGTCTAATTTAAACTTTGATTTGATTAATTTCAACTATGAATTATTCTATTTACTGATTTTAGTGATTAAAAACTGAATTTAGGGCTTTAAAAGGCTAAACCCTTAAATTTGGGCAAAATGACCATTTTGCCCCTACTTAAAAAGATCAACTTTTAATCTAGGGCTTAAATTCTGAAATTTCCTTTTTGAAAAGTGTTTCTTACTGTCTAATATAAGATTAGACAGCAACTAAGTTAATTTTGGGTGATTATTAAGCCATATGAGATCAAATTAGTGAATTTGACTCATAAGGGCAATTTAGTAATTTGACTAAGTGAAGCTAATTTTCTTTTAGATTATTCTTCTTTACTGCCTAAGCTTCCCATAGAACCTAAATTTGCTAAAATCTGATAAGTATTGGCCAAGTTATGGTCAATACAAGATCTAGGGTTTTAAGATTAATTAAGGAATCCTTAATTATAGGTCAAAAATCCTAACTTTACCAATTAGTATCCAAATTAAGCAAAATCAGTGGCTATGAATTACAAATGGCTCACTGATCATAAAGACATGTGGTAGGCTCAATTTGGACCTAATTTGACTAAGTTAAGACCTAATTAGGGTTTAGGGTGATTAGTGAGTGATTAACAAAATTAATCACTCAAAAACTATTCCAACCTTATAGATTGATTCTAAATGGATCTAGGAGTCCTCTGAAATTTAAATTTCTCAATTTGAGTCACTAAATTTGCGAATATTCACTAATCAAGATTTAGAGCAATTAAGGGTGATTAGCAAATCTAACCATTGGATCTAAAATATTTTTATAGATTATTATTAATTAAGCTCTTCTGATCTAAATTGATATTTGGATCATTAAATTTGGAGCTCAATTGACCAAGTTATGGTCAATTGAAGTTCTAGGGTTAATTAACCTAATTAGGGTTTGGTCCTAAATGTGATTAGGCAAACACTAATCCAAACAGCAAGATAAATACTATCAATTTAATCCTTAGGGTTTTCTGATCACTTTAAGACCCATTTTCAATATGTTTGGGTCAACCTACACAAAGTTATGAGCTAAATAAGATTTGTGATATTTTAAATTAAATTAAATTAATCATTGAAAAATCACTTTGCAAAATATTCATCCTACAGCAAAAATTTTGGCATCAATAAATTTCTCATATTTTTCTGATTAATTTGATATATTTAATTGTATAAATTGGATGTGTATTTTAGGAATTATTTAGGTTTGAAGTTTGGATTTAAATCTGATTTTTAAATATTGATTTAATGTAATTAATATAACTGTTATTATATTAATAATTCATTTATAATTAACTGTTATATAATATATATATATATATATATATATATATATATATATAATCATTTTATTGGATTCTGCAGGGCACGTGGCAGGCCACAATTGGCTGCAACAGGCACGTGGGGCCCACAGATGCTGCAGACACTGACAAGCCCTGTCCCGCGGGACACGTGTCCACGCGGGATTGGCTCGTCGCCTGTACGCGGGTCCCACCACTTATTACTGAGCGTCGACCGCGGGCGGTTCGACCGGTCCAGATGAATCATTCTGGACCGAACCGGATCGAAATCGAAAGGGCCAGATCTGATCTAATCCTAGATCCAACGGCAGATACGAGAAGGCGCTTCATCTTCTTCGTTTACAGCTTTTAACATTTAGGGTTTCGAAAAATCGCGATCGGCAGAACCCACGCATAGGTTTGAAGTTTCAATCGATACATCAATATGATTGCAATACTTTAAGAAATAAGGATGAGGTGAAGAAGGTACCTTAAGATTCCTGGATCTGAAATTTTTGGTTGAGCAAAACGGCACCTGAAATGGTTTGTTTGGGTTTGATGTTGGACAAGGGTTTCCAGTTTTTGCCGAAGGTGAAAGATTAAAGTATAGATAGGAGAGGTACTGGGCGACGGCAAGGTTCCACGCGGTGCCAAGCTGCAGACGCGTGGAGCAGGGTTCGACGCGTGGGGAGACGAGGGAGAAGACGAAGGCGTAGCCGTTCGATTGGAAATCGAACGGCTCTCGAAAGCCGTCAGATTCAACGGTTAGAAAATAAAATAAATGGACGGCGTTAACTGCTTAAAATGGCGCCGTTAAACTATATTTAAATAATAATATTCAATTTAATTTATTCAGTTTTAATTAATTAATTTTAACCTATTAAATGAATCCCAAAAATTTCCAATAAATCACCCCTAGCTAATTGAGGGGTGAGGAACGCAACGGCACCCTCGGATTTTTGTTTTGACGAGTATTTAATTATTTAATTATTTAGGGCATTTAAATATTATTAAAATATTCGACGAAAAATCAACGACTTCCAAATGCCTCCAAAATTTCACCCCTAGCTAATTTGGGTGTTCTGAACGCAATGGCGAAAGTTAGATTTTCAATCTGAGGTCTAGATAAAAAGTCAAATTTCCAGGTTTTGGGATTTTCCAGAATTCCTGTTTTGACTTTGTTGACTTCTTGGTTTGACCTAGGTTTCAAAGATGAATTCCAAATCACTTGATTAGTGACTTAGAATCTTAATTAAGACTTAGATTAGTCTTAATTGAGCAAAGTAACAACCTGGGTTGTTACAAGAAGTTGCCGAACATGAGAGGGTAGTGGGTCACAGACACGGGAGAGAATATAAAGGTATTTAATGAATTAATTAAATAAATTTCTATTTTTATTTAATACATTTCTCAAATTAAAATTGGATGAATAAACGGGCTCCAAAAAATCCAAAAAATTCACCCATAGCTAATTTGAGGGTGAGGAACTCAACGGTGAAGTTGGATTTTAATTTGGAGATCAATTTAATTATCCTAACTCTTAGGGTATTTAAATATATTAAAATATTCAAGAAAATTCAGCGACTTACAAACACTTCCAAAACATCACTTCTTGCTTATTTGAGGGTGACGAGCGCAATGGAAAATTCGAATTTTGATTTTGAGGTCAAATCAAATATCTCAAATACCTAAGCGTGCGAGTTTCTATCACTATGGTGCCTGGCCATGCCTAAACACACAGGTTCCTATCTTTATTGCTCAAGTGTTGTATGCATGAGTGCCTTGCTGCTCTTTTGCTGAGTAAAATGGTAGAAATAACTCAAATGCTCTTAAATACCTGAAAAGCAAAATTTGAAACAAAACAATTAAAAAATATATTAAAAGAAATTTATTCTAATACGAAATAACACAAAATAATAAGGTGATTTTAGTGTAAATTCAAGGCTTTTCACACCATCACACTTAAACTCTTGTTCATCATTGAGTAAGATAAATTAGAGAATGTAGTTGGATGTGAGTATGTGTGCATGCTTAAACTTGAAGTGCTTATCGTTTTAACATAAAATTTAATAAATGTGAGGATTGGCTAATGATGGTCTTGTTACAAGTTGAATTTCATTTGATGTATATATTCTATGTCCCTACAAAGCTTAGTCTCTTAAAGCTATAAAGTTTCTAACCTCAATTATCCAAGTCATAACTCATGAATCTATATGAACTTGGTGTGGGTTTAAGTTCAACCATTGATTGGAATTTATATAGAGCATGGTTTGGGATTCTTAAGTGCCATATGTGCATCATTCACATGAGTTATGACCCTTATAATGGGGAGAGACAATTTTATTCATCTTTTATTCATTTTTTTTCTTTTTTTCATTATAAATATCAAGTGACAACTCTCACTCTTTTCTTTTTATCTTCATGCTTTTTGGAATGAATCTTCATACTCATGAGAATCTATTTGGAGGCTAGCACCTCTTAATCCATAGTTTATATTCACCTCATAAAGCCAACCTCACTCTCCCCCACACTTAGGCTATGTCATCATTCATATTGGTGAGGGATTTTGTATTGGTTAGTTCATCTAAATCCCATTTGACCAAACTATTGAGATTCAAATCTATTCTTCAATAGACATTCAACCCCAACTTCAATCATCTCTTAGCTATCCTCTATTTGTTAAACTCTTATAATGTAAGATAGAACATTCACAATTAAGCACAACATATTTCAAAATTTCATTCATCAAATCTATTACTTAAAAAGAGCAATTATTGAAGTGGATTTTGTTTTGCATTACAAAGAAAAATAAAAAAGTCACTGAAGTAAAACAAAAGAAACAAATACAACCTTGTAGTAAAATCAGGTTGCCTTCTGAAATGCTTGGTTTAATGTTCTCAATCTGACCATCAACCTTTAATATTCTTGTTGTAACATGGCATTCTCCAACGTGAAGCTTTCTTGCTCTTGAACAATTTCCTATTCCAGATAAGGCTTAAGCCTTTGCCTGCTCACCTTGATGGTACCATCCTTAGATGACACTTCAATTTCACCATGAGAGTGAACTTTAGCGATGGTGTATCGACATGACAAACGTGATTTTAGTTTTACTGGAAACTGTTTAATCCTTGAAATAAATAAGAGCACCTTCATGCCAGGAGTGAAATTCTTTGGGTTGATATGTTTATCATGCAATTTCTTGGTTTTTTCTTTGTAGATTTCAGCATTTTCATAGGCATCAAATCATATATCCTTGAATTCATCAATTTGAAGCAATTGTCATTCTCCGACCATCTAATAATCAAAGCTCAATTTTTTAACTACCCAAAATACTTTATGTTTTAACTCTACTTGCAAGTGACATGGTTTTCCATATATGAGCTTATAAGGTGACATCCCTAGAGGTGCTTTATAAGTTGTCCTATAAGCCTACAAAGCATTGTCCAGCTTTGATGCCCAATCTTTCCTATGGTGATTTACAATTTTTTCAAAGATTTGTTTTAATTTTTTATTGGAGACTTCTACTTGTCCACTGGTTTGGGGATGATAAGCAGTCCTTATTTTATGTCTCACTTCATACTTTTTTAGTAATAATTAGAGATGCTTATTGCAAAAATATTTTCCTTCATCACTAATTAAAATTCGAGGTATACCAAAATGGGTTAAAATTTTATTTTTAAGGAAAGTAATCACTATCTTTGGATTATTTTTAATACACGCAATTACTTCAATCCATTTTGACACATTCAACTGCTACCAGCATATAATCGTTGAATTTAGATGAGGCGAATGGACCCATGAAATAATTACCAAAAACATCAAGTAATTCCACCTCAAAGATTCCTTGAAGTGGAAGTTCATGTCTCTTGCTAATGTTTCTAGTTCTTTGGCAGTACAACTTCTTACAAAATTATATACATCCTTAAATAAAGTTGGCCAAAAGAATCCGGATTGTAAAATCTTTGCAGCAATTCTCTCTGAACCATGGTGAGCGCCATGGTGTGATGAGTTGCAATGAAAAAGGAAAGGTGGTCTCATTTGCTTGCACATATGTCTGAATAATTTGATCAGCACATCTTCTATAAAGAACCAAATCATAGTACAAATAATTTCTTACATTACTCAAGAATTTTTTTTGTTTATTGATAATTAAATTTTGAGGGAATTACATTACAAGCAAGGTAGTTTGCTATGTTATCATACCATGGTGACATGGATGTGGTCAAAACAAACAATTTCTCATCAAGAAAATTCTCAAAAGTTTCTTTAATTATTTTTAATTCCAAATGGGGAAGTCTAGACAAGTGATCTGCCACTACATTCTCACACCCTTTTTTATCCCTAATTTATAAATCAAATCATTAAAGAAATAATATCTATTTAATAAGGCGGGATTTTGCATCTTTCTTATGTAAAAGATATTTGATGAATGCATGGTCAATATAAACAATAATTTAGGAGCTAATCAAATATGATCTGAATTTATCAAAAGCATAAACAACAACAAGGAGTTTTTTTTTCAATAGTAGCATAATTCTTTTGAGTATCATTAATTAACTTTTTGATGCAATAAATAGAATAAAAGATCCTATCTTTTATTTGACCTAATATTTCTCCCACTACAACATCACTAGCATCACACATTATTTCAAATGGCAACTCCTAGCTAGGTATAATAATTATAGGGGTTGAAACCAATGCCTTTTTTATTTTCTTATAACATTCCAAGCATGCTTTATCAAATTTAAAAATTGCATCTTTTTACCAAAATCTTATATAATGAAAGGCTTATTTTTGAAAAAACTTTTATGAATCACCTATAGAATCTAGCATGCCAAAGGAAACTTCTTTTATATTTTACAGTCAAAGGTGGGGGTAGCTTTTTTATCACATCAGTTTTTGCTCTATCAACCTCTAATTCATCCACCAAGGTTTTGTGTCCCAAAATAATTCCTTCATTCATCATAAAATGACATTTTTCCCAATTTAAATCTAAGTTTAACTCATCATAATGTCTAAGAACCTTCTCTAAATTTTCAAGACACTTCTTAAAGGTAGATCTAACTACTGAAAATTCATCCATAAATATTTCAAGAAATTCTTCTATCATATCAGAAAAGATCGCCATCATGCATCTTTGAAAAGTTTCTAGTAAACTGCATAACCCAAATGACATTCTTCTAAAAGCAAAAGTTTCATATTCTTCTCTTAGTCTTCAATGGAAATTAAAATTGATATTCTGAATCTTCACCAAGGAAACAATAGAAAAGATGCCCGACTAGATGATCAAGCATTTGGTCAATAAATGGGAGGGGAAATGGTCCTTTCGGGTAACTTTGTTCAATTGTCTATAGTAAATACAAACTCTCCAACCTTTAACTTACCTAGTGGGGATAAATAAATTCATTGTTTGTATTGGTTATCATAGTTATTCCACTCTTCTTAGGCACCACATAAATGGGGCTCACCCAAGAGCTATCAGAAATTAGAAGATGATGCCAGAATCTAATATTTTGACTATTTATTTTTGCACCACTTCCTTAACATTAGGGTTTAATCGCCTATGATGGTCAATTGATGGTTTGAAGTTTTCTTCCATTAATATTTGATGTTTGCAAATGGAAGGGTTGATTCCTTTTATGTCGGTAATAGTCCATCCTATAGCTAATTTGTGTTTAGCTAACAACATAGTTAACTTTTGTTCTTGTTTGTCTTCCAAGAAAGCTGAAATAATCATCTGGAGAGTTGAAGCTTTTCCCAAAAATATATATTTAAAATGCAATGAAAGTGGTTTCATTTCTAATTTCGGAGGTTTCTCAATTGATGGAACAACTCTACTTCTCTTTTCAACTAGCTCCTCAACTACTTCTTCACATTCTTGATTCTCAATAAATTGAGGGTCATCGTTCATATTGTTATCTATGGGGTTGGCAATTTATGTGTCTCCTATGAGCTCAATCTTCCAACAGCTTTCATCATAATCGAAAGGGTGTTTCATTATATCAGCTACGTTAAAAGTTATTTCATTCCCACCAATTCATAATATGAGTTCTCCTTTATCAATATCTATCAATGTTATTCTTGTTGTTGTAAAAGGTCTTCCAAAAATAATAGGCACTTCTTGATTATCTCCTTCCATATCAAAAACTATAAAGTTGGCAGGAAATACGAATTTATCCACTTTAACTAAAATAGTTTAAGAAATACGTACAGGTTTTTAATAGATATATCGGTTAATTGCAACAATACCGAGGTAGGTTTCAAGTTGTCAATGCCAAATTCTTTATATACAAAATAAGGATTAAGATTTATCGAAGCTCCTAAATCACAGAAGGCCTTGGAAAATGTATGGCTCCCTATAGTACAAGGGATGGTGAAGCTTCCTGGATCTTTCTTTTTGAAGGGAATTTTATATTGTATTATTTCACAACACTCTTCAGTAAGTGCTACAATTTCTTATACTCAAGTTTTCTTTTTCTAAAGAGAATCTTTTTCATAAACTTTACAAAGCCATGTATTTGCTCTAAAGCATCAGCAAAGGGAATATTAATGTGAAGTTGTTTGAAAATTTAAAGGAAATTTCCAAATTATTTATCTAATTTCTATTTTTCCAATCATTGAGGGAACATAATAGATGGTGTGAAAAATGTAGAAATTTTTTTAGAGGGACTTATTAGTTCTTATGGTGACTCATCTCCTAATGTTGGTGTCTCCTAGGAGTCAGAATCCTTTATTTCATTATTATTATTTGTGTTGTGGATAGGATCAAGGATTTGTCCATTCCTCAGTGTCACTACTTGGACTTGCTCATGTTGCAGATTATTACTAACCTCAAGAGAGCTTGGCTTAGAAAGTTTCCATATCATAGCTTCTAAATGCCCTTCAATTCTTGTAATAGACTCCTCTAGAACTCTTAAGGATACTTCATGTTCATGCTAGTGGTATAGCTCTTAAATTCATCCGTAGATTTTTCCAACATTGATTATTTATTTTTAAGCTCGAAATCATATAAATTTGTGTAGGGCTTGGATTGTTGATGGAAATAATTATTGTTGTTACTCATAAAGTTTATTTTCTCCATGTAAGAGGGTGCATAAGAGTTATTCAAGTTGCACACCAAACTAGAGTGTGCACCTCCACATAATTCACAACTAATAACTTGTACCACATGCACATTCATAGTATTAAGATTTTGAGTAAGGGAAACTATCTCCATCTATATTTGGGCCACCTAACTATTCCTTAATGCATGCACCTGCTCTCTCCTTTTGCGAGGTAGTCTCTCAGTAGGCCATTGGTAAGAGTTTATGGCCATTACTTCCAAGGATCTTGTGTCTCTTATTGATTATGACTATGCAAAGATCCACCGGCCATTATGTCTATGAGTGTTTGAGTGCTTGCATATAACCAATTGTAGAAGGTTTGCACTTGAAGACATAGAGGCGAGCCATGGTGGGGACAGTGTCTCAAGAGTTCCTTAAATCTCTCTCAACTATCATAAATAGTTTCATTATCTAATTGTATATTTAATTTCAAAGTCTTGCTATTTTGGCAGGTAGAAAATATTTCCCTAAAACTTTATGAGCTAACTCATTCCATGTGGTTATGGAATCACTTGGAAGAGACAAGTGCCATCTTTTTGCCCTATCCATGAAGGAAAATGGAAATAGCCTAAGTTTTATTGCATTATAAGTGACTCTAGTGTACATAAAGGTGCTGTAAATTTCTTAGAATTTTATTATGTGCACATTTGGGTCTTTAATTGATAGTCCTCCAAATTAATTATTTTGCATCATATGTAGAGTAGCTGGTTTGATTTCAAATTATTAGCCTAAACATCTGGTCTGACTATCACATTTGGAATTCCACTTACAATAGGTAATGCATTGTAACAACCCAAGATTGTTATCATAATCAATCAAAACTAAACCAGGTCCCGATCTTGATTCCAATTGTCTTGATAAGTCATTAGGAGCAGACGATAAAGTGTTGGTCCAGATTAGAGTCAATTGGACCAAACCTAATTCTAGAAAATTCGAATAATCTAAAAATTAACCTAATTAAATTGATCTCAAATCAAAAATTTGACTTCACTATTGCGCTCATCACCCCCAAAATAGTTAGGGGTGATGTTTTGGAAGCATTTGAAAGTCGTCAGATTTTCCATGATTATTTTAATATATTTTAAATACTCCGAAAATTAGAATAATTTAATACTCATCGAAATCAAAATTCGACTTCGTCGTTGCGTTCCTCACCCTTCAATTAGCTAGGGGTGAATTATTGAAAAATTTTGGAAGTCATTTCATATTTAAATTTTAATTAAGAAAATTAGAAAATTATTAATTAAATAATATTTAATTATTTGCATTAATGGTCATCTTCTCCTTCCCTCTGCGTCATCTGCTAGCCTAACGGATGGAGTTTCATCAGACGGCGCTGCATCTGCGCCATCTAATCGAATCAACCTCCTGGATCGAACAGCTCCTAAGTCCTCTTCTCCGCCACGCTCACGCGTGCACGCGAGCCTACACACGGTGAGTCATCCGCCAGGTGGTCGCTTCCACCACTGATAGATGTTGTTCTAGAGCTCAATTAAACACTATGTTGACCCCTTAGCTTCGTTTGCGCATTTTGGAGCTAACCTAATGTAGCGCCCCGCCCCGTCGCCGCGTGCAAAAGACAAGAGATACGTGTACATCCTGCGGCGGAGCGGTGCGCTACTCAGGAGGACGGGTATACAAACAAAAAAACTCATATTCCCGAATAGGTGGGTCTAAGACTGAGCCATGCTGAAGGTTGCTGACTCGATCCTAAGAGTACGATCGAGAGCCAATACATAAGATAAGAGTAGAGTACTTACCTTAAGTATTAGACTAACACGTATATTGGATTTAAAGAATGAGTGAGGATCCAATATACATCATCAATGTATCAGCATTTCCAGTATGCTGGTCACATCATAATACTAAGTATAGTAGTATAATAGAGTGCGGAAACTAAAAGCAATACATCCATAATACATTCATCACAAGCAGTAATAAACATTCGTCTCAAAAAAAGAAAGTAAAAGATACATCCATAATTTATTATAAACTGTTTTAAATGCAGAAATATATAAAGTCTATTGTAGTACTGAAATAAACTTGAAAATAAGGGTGGATGTCCGATCCACTATGACTCCATGTACTCCTCCTGGACCTCCTGTATGTCCTCCTAACCTGTCTCCACAAGCTGCTCGGGATCTAAAAAATTGTCGGATCCCAAAAGTACCCCGTGTTAAACAAGAAGTCTAACACATCGCAACTAACTATGCAGAAATAAAGCTAAATACAGGTAGAAAGTATAGTAAAGCAAAACTGTAGGAAAAACTGGGGAAAAGAAATTAAGTAAGGAAGAACTAAAACAGCTGAGTAAGTAAGACAATAAGGCTACAAAAGTAAAACTATCACGCAAAAGAGAACTGAAAGTAAAGGAAACATCGAATATTCATAAATCAAGATGAAAGGAATGTCAAATGCTGTACTGTATGTCACTGAAAAGATGCACCCAAATATGCCACACCACATATGTCACGGATATGTCACTGAACTATCACTGAAAGACTATGAGTAGTATGGTCCAATGTAAACATACACTCGATTGAGAATATAATATGGTGATGCAGATGCACCCCTAAATTCCCTAGTATGTGTATGTATCATTTAGTAACCCATACTTCATCACTGATACTCATACATTACTGCTGAAATGATACTTCAAGTTCATGCTCATGCTTATGCCCATGCTCCTATTCTATATGAGTAAAAAAAACCCAGAAAGTCATGAAAACTTAGAATGCAGATAATGAATTCTAAGCCTCCACTATGCAGAATCCTGCTAAAAAGGATTCTGACTCATAGCTTCTATAATGATAATCGATTAGAGTTGCAGATTTACTTAAAAGATTATTAAGTAGAATGATGGTATACACATGCTTAGTGTCTTTACAAGGAAGATAACTCTCATCACTTAGTTTGATTAAGCCACCTTAACGAATCGATCTTCGAATAAGAGGCATTTTCCATTAGCGATTTGTATCTCAAGCTAAGTTATTAAGATGCCCGACTCACAATTACACCTAGTGTTTCAAAGGAGGTAACTTCAGTTACTTAGTTTGGTTGAGCCAGACCTATTGAAGCGATCTTCTCTATGAGTCATTGCCCGTTGGTAAATTGTATTTCAATCAAACTAAAGAATGAATACACATTTAATACACTCTTAGGTTTGAATGATTTATTTTAACGGGACTGTATTAATCTAATCTCTCATATTAGCACTCGCTCATAAGTCCCTATTAGAGTGAATCAACCAATCCTGAATACTACTGGGAACTAGTAGTATGGGTATACTATATTACACCACCCAATGATCAAGGTTCAATCAAGTCTACTTAATAAAGCAAGGAGTCATCAAGATTACTAAGGCCTAAGCTAATGGGTAAGTCCTATACAAGGTTTCACAAAATGGTGATCAAAGATCACTTAATATGGATTCTACCACAAGGAGAAGTATCTTTCTAATATCTTAACTGATTTCTACCACGAGGGGATAAGAACAATCTCTAAGGTTATGGGATCTTCTAAGCATCTGCCTCAATGAGTCATACAAGGTCTCCTACCTCAAAGTATATGAATTTAGGTCTTTTAAATGTCTTAGAATGATCTTATGAAGAGATGCTTAAGACTCCTCATTCTAACTTCTGATATTAATATATTGGGTTCCATTTCATAATTAGGTTTAGAATGATCAGATCAGATGATCAAGTCACCTGATCACAACTTAATCTAAGATTATGGGATTTAAATCAGAAGATATCATTAAGATTTTAAATTAATTATTTAATCAAGATAATTTTATTAACCTCTTATGCTAATCCTCTTACTTAAGAGAAAATCATGGATCTTAAGGTCTTGATTCAGATTAGGAAATCACATAGAGTAATTATCAACCTTATCATGTCTAAGTTGAATGTTTAGAGATAATATCAAATCAGATGCATTATTAGAAAATGTCAAATTCAATTTCTTATAATCAAATAAATTAAGTTTTAAGGATTTGGATCTTTCTTAAGTAGGTTAGGGTTTGATCCCTTCTCATGCCTTAAGTAAAATTAAGTGGGTGTTTAAAGATCAATGTCAAATCAGTGGATTAATCATGTATTATTTGTGGCAACCTCAGCCCTAGATCAAGTCTTAAAAGTTTGATCCAAGTCTTAAGATTTCTTAAGTTAATTAAGGAAGTTAATATCTCAAATTTTTGTTTTGTCCAAATTATACATTATGGATTCATATCTAAAGTTTCCAATGCATTCATCCTACTGTTATGAAGCATAAAAATAGAAATGTTTATTAAAACAAAAAGTAATTAGTGCTAATCAAACCATAGATCCATTCAAATAGATTAGCACTTAATTACAAATCCAGCCATTAAAACTAGTTGCAATTTGGCACTCAAGTTCTAAATAATAGGTTAATTAATCAGAGCCTAAGTTTGTTATAATCAAGTGAGTATAAACCCTAATTTTCACTAATCATACTTTAACAAAATTAGGGCATAATTGAAATTACATCACTCAGAAAAATAATCCACCTAGCACATGCATTCTACTCATCATAAGTAAACTAATGGTGCCATAATCATACAATTTGGTTAAGTAAAACTACTAAAATACCCTAATTAAGGTTCACTGTAATTAAGCAATAATTAAAGATCTAACCATCAGATGTCAAATTTTATTTTATATTCTGGTCCCTGATATTTTGCTGATCATTTTCATTTATAATATCATAGGGTTTGGACCTGTAGATTAAAAGTTATTCAATTAATACATTTTGTATTTTTCTAATTAAATTTTCATATGATTTGATTAATTGGATTATTTTCCTTAAGGAAAATAATTCCAATTAATCAGATATTAAATAAATGGGCTCGGCCCATTAACCAAACTGCGCGGGTCGACCGGGGCCCGGGATACCCGGCACTGTCGCACAGCGTAGGTCGTGGGTCGACCCGGCCCGCACAGAGCCTTCGTCCCCGCGCCTTCGTCCCGTTAGAGAGGACCGATTAGGGAAACCCTAATTGCCAAAATCCAGTGCATCCAGACCACGGCATGGCCAGAACTTGATTGCTACTCGATCACCGTGGTTAGACGCATCGAATGGGACCCGAGGCCCCTTGTGAGACGGTCTAGATCGGCCGAACCTTACTCACCCGATGGCTCCTTCATTAGGAGCTACTATGGGGAGATAATTCTCCTCACAGAGGCCACGCCAAACCCCGGGCTCGATCCCTACACCATCAGGGAGGTGAGGCGGATCGAAGCCCTCTGGTCTGAGGGTCTGGGATGGTCTGGATCACCGAGTCCTTACGCCAATGAGGCGATCCTTAAGGAACTCAATCTGATTGATCGATTCGATCGATTGGAGCTAACCTAGATCTTAATCTCGATACCATTGGGTTCGAGATGATAATACGAACTCATACGCATCAAAAGGAAGAAGGTTCGAGCCTCATTAGCTCAAAACCAGCAACGGGAGTATATGGATTCTCGGGCGAGCTCGGGGTGACTGGCTGAGGAATTGGCTGGCCTTAGCTGAGCTTCCAATCACTGCAACAGTTCCTGAACACTAGGAGAGCCGACTATCAGCGGTTCAAAGCTCCTATGATCACCTGGAGGAAGCTCGACAGACGGCAATGGCGGAGAAGGTAAGCGACTTCGATTGATCAGCAAGGGTCAATCAGAGGAGAGCTGAGGCTATTTATAGCCTCAGGGGAGTGCAGGGAAGGTTCCAGAGAGCTTGATTGGGCTGGGGGGGACCGGATGGTTTGGGCCATGGCCGAGCTCTCAAATTTCCAATTCGAGCTCGACCGAGTCACGAGGCCCAATTGGGGTCCCTCGGCCATTAGGGGAAGACTAGCAACGGCTTGCTGAGCTAGAGGCGTGAGTGAGGGACAAGGATGGCAACTGGCAATACGGGAGATTTTCCCTGTCGGGCACGCGAACGAGTGGAGACGAAGATTCACAGTACCGGACCCCTTGGATGCCGTCTGATCTATCGATCAGATGGCGCTATGGCTGGGATCGCTCGGATCCTAACGACTGACCACGGGAACGATCCTGGCCGTAGGATCCACTGAGTAGATCCAACGAGATCCGTGGTCTAGCTAGATCGAATCCTGGCCATCGGTGGAAAAGGCGCGACGACCAGATGTGCGGGACTCCACTGTCATGAGACCCGGGCTCCGCAGCGAATCGCCCGCGGTCCGCACAGCGGATCCCAGCTGTTAATTCGGGTAAAAAGGTATAATTGCAAATTTTAAATGTTAAGAACCCTTTTGTGCAATTAGACCATTTTAGTTTAAATTGAATTATGGCCTAAATGATCTCCAAATTGCACCAAATTTTCACGCTTAGCTAATTTGGGGGTGAGAAATTTAAAAATATAATCAGAATTTAATTCTGAAATTAAAATATTTTAGGTCTAATCTAGGGTATCTAGACTGATCAAATTATCATTTTGGACTTAGAGAAGTTCAATAGACTTCAAATTATCTATATAGGTTCAGTTTAAGGTTTTATAAGTAATGGTATTTAAAATTGACTATGTTGCTTATAATTTTAGCAAAGTAACAACCTATGGTTGTTACACCTAAAGTCGAGCGTACAACTAAAGATTCATCGCGATCCTTAATCGAACCTCAGTCGTTGATAAGGTATCCTCTCGTTCCTCTCGCTTTTTGTTCGCATTTGTTATTTTTAAGTTTCGAAACTCTATTTCATGCCTTCGATTATCGTTTGATCGGGTTCAACGAATTTGAGAGATCGTTTGTAGTTAGCCAATAGTAGGTCATCCCGTTCTCGAACCATAAGACCTAGGGTTCACTCCTACCGGTGACTCAGGCCACCTTTGTCCGCGGTTCAACCGGCATTGGCTAGCCCTCGTCGTCCTCTTTTCAACGCCACGTAGGTCAAGCCCAGCCGTCGCCGAGAAGTCACCCAAAAGCCATGCTCTAGCCCTCCAGCCACGAGTTTGCATCGGAGAAGACAAAGGTTCGGGTTAGGCCAGGTCGACCCAAGTTCAATCCACATGCTCGTGTAGCCACGTTAGTGTTGTCAAGCGTGGAGCCCGCTACTGCGTCAGTCCCATCTTTTGTCCGTGGGCCCCACTATCCTTTGAAATAATGCCAGGTGGGCCCTACCAGAGTGTGCCATTGGCTGCCTCGTCAAGATGTGGGTCCCGCCATCTGGTTAATCCATTAAGCAATAATTTGAATTAATTAAATTAATAAAAATCAATTTTATTCATTAATTTTAATTGCAGATCTTTAAACCCCCATATATTGCAATCCAGTAACCCAAATATATTAAAGTTATATCTCCTTTTAACCAGAAAAATTCCAGGAATATTATGGTAGTGTTCATTTTGCTGTTGGATTAATATTCTTACTAATGACATTTAGGACTTCTCTTATCTACTCCATTAAATCCTAAAACTTCATTAGCCCTTAACTTAGCCAATTAAGCTCCAAATTATGCAATCCAATATACAATTTTGATCAGAAGAATGTGCAAAATAATAAACTATAATAATATTTTAATTTTGGTAAGTAGGTTGCCTAATTAGCCCTAATCTCTCTAAAATTAGATTAGTGTTGATTAGCTTCATTAATCATTCAAATTTAGAAATTCAAGTTGCTGATAGTTTCTATTGTATGGTAGAATACAGTGGTGGAGTTAATTTTATAATTATGCAATAAATTTCATTAATCACTCACTAATCACTATAAACCCTAATTAGAGCCTAAGTTAATCAAATGAGGTCCAAATTGAGTAAACTCAATTTCATTATGATCAGTGTGCTATAAGAAAACTATAACCATTGACTTTACTTAATTTAGACACTAAATGGAAAAGTAGAGTTATTGGACCTATTCCTAAACTTCCTAAATTACCCATTTAGAACCAAATCTTGTTTTAGTCATAACTTAGTCAAATGACCTCATAATTTAGTAACTTTAGATTTTGTAGAATCCTTAAGCAGTGAATAACATATGTATAAAAAAAAATTTAGAATTCCCTAAGTAGAATTATTAATCAACCCTTAATGAGCTTAAACCCTAATTTAAGCTCATTAGACTTAATCCTTGGCCAATTTGAGTGTTCTTAGCATCTATATTCATATTAGATAGTAAGTAAATATTTGGCACTAATAAAATTAAATTTGGAGCCCTAATTCTAAGAGTTGTATTTTTGACCCTTAAATATGGGCATTTTGATTATTTTGCCTAAAATTAGGTTTAATTGTTCTTAAGCCCTAGAATCCTATTATATTCAGTAAAATCAGTAAATTAAGTGATTAAAAATTAATTTTATATCATTTAGACTTATTAGAAGGAATTCTAAGCAAAACCTTAGTTTTCATTCTTAAATCTTCCAAGTAAATTAAGAAGCTTCATAATGTGAGATTAGTCTCTTATTATGTCTTCCCTAAGTTCTCAAAATTAGTAAATAAGTATAGTAAAGATTAATTAACACAAATGCTTAATAATTGAACCATCCCTTAAGTCCCTTCATTAGGAGGTTCCTTAAGTAGCTTCCTTCTTAAGCCTTTAGGAATCTTTCATCCTTAAGATCTAGTAGTAGACTTAGGTTAGAGTTTTTTCTTTGAGTAAATGGGTTACTGTGAAGACCCACTTAAGTAGTAATAAGTGAAACTCTTAAACATTGATGCGTCTTTTCAGATAATAGTGGAGTTCCTGATAAGAACTCCAAAGTTAAGCGTGCTCAGGTGGGAGCACTCCCAGGATGAGTGACCTGCTGGGAAAGTTATCTTCTAAGGGCAAAATCATGAGGCTTTTTTGGCCAAAGCGGACAATACCTTAGTGCTTAAGAGTTTGGGCTGTTACAAATGGTATCAGAGTAGACCATAGGGTGTCAGATAGGAGCTAAGTGTCATATACGTGGGAGCACTCCCAGGATGGGTGACCTGCTGGGAAGTTATCTTCTGAGGGAAAAATCATGAGGCCTTTCTGGCCAAAGAGGACAATACATTGGTGCTTAAGAGTTTGGGCTATTACAGTTACTCAATAGAATGAAGTCTTGGTTTTATTAGTTTATAGATTTTTTTCTTTATTATGATTATTTTGTATTTAAACCTTAGTTTAAAATTAGAAATCCATCGTATTAAGTTGGATTATACTAAATAAGATAGCCTTAACCTGTAGTTCATGAGAGTTTGGGATTAACCTTAGATCTTTAGTCTTTAGCAAATTTGGATTAAGGTTTAAACCTCAATATTTGGAGTTTAAACTCTTAATCTATCAATCTTGATTTATCTTAATCAAGGTTAGTTTGGGTTATTAAAATTATTAATTAAGACATTTAATTTATTATTAAACTTATGTAAGTGTCATTGATTGAATTGCATTAGAACTTGATTAGTTATAATTGCTTTAAACATTATAGGATTGTAGCTCTGAGTTTATACTGAATAGTAGGATGTTGGAGATCCTATGCTTGTATAATCTCATATTAGTTAGAACGATTAAATTAGAAAATAATTGATATCACAAATTTTTGTGTAGTACTACTTATATCTTATTTTGTACGCTTTGCTTCCTTATTTTGAGCATTTATTATTTTGGCATATCAGGTGAAATATAGGATATTTGATGAATATAATCTATGTTAAACTTCAAATTGCATAAGCATGAACATAAGTGAATTAGATAAGTCATATATATCAAATAACTCAATAAATAAGATAACAATTAGTGGAATGTGTCCCTGTTAGTTTGCCTCTACAGTTTGGATATTGAGATATAGTACAGTTCAGTTCAGTTCTCAGGTATTAGTGTCCTGAATGGCTATTAATTTTCTGTTGAGCTAAGCATTAATGTCCTAAATGCTTCAGTGATGTATTTGGTAGCTAGTTGAGCCAATTTGCAATTATAGCAAAACTAATCTAGGCACATGTCCAATAAAAAAAATATTTTTCAGTCAGATTAGTTTTTTGGACATGTGCCTAGATTAGTTTTGCTATAATTGCAAATTGGCTCAACTAGCTACCAAATACATCACTGAAGCATTTAGGACATTAATGCTTAGCTCAAGGAACTAATTTTAGTATTTTCAGTATTTTTCAGCACTTACAGCATTTACAATATTTCTAGTATTTCTGTGTTTTTAGCTTTTGGTTTTATGTACAAGTATGCTATGAAGCTAGATTTTAGTTCAGTTTTAATTATCTTGCATTTATTTTAGAAAATCAGCGTAAATAAAATTGATCATATTTTTTTAAGATCTTTCTTGTACTTAGTAGTTTTTACATATAAAGTACTTAACCTTTTCTGAAGCCTTTGGTTGAGATATCATATTTTATTTAAGTTATAAATGTATGGTTTATAACTTTAATCCTTTCATTAATGCTTTATTGCTCCTAATTGCTTTGGATGGTTTGTCATATTATTAAATAAAATGAAAATATTAGCCTAAAATGTACTTAGACATTATCTAGCTAGTTTTTTCTCTTTTTTGGCTGGGGCCCTGACATTGTGAAATCGATAATGCCAACTTATGAGCATTTTGTGGAGATAACACTATGAGAGGAGCAGAGTTAGAAGGAATATCATCTTGTTGCTGAGGACCCTTAGTTAGGTTGCTCTATAATTTTTAGTGAGGTTGAGTGATTTTTTGTTTTCAGTAAACTTTAATTTAATATTATAATAATACATCTATTCATATTGTATTTTCTTTTATCGCATATTTTATTTTGAGTTGAATGTTATTTATTTCTGCATTATGGTTAATGGATGTTATCTCGTATTTGCTTTCGCATTTTGATATTCTTGTATAATCATTTAGTGAAATTAAGGCTTAGCATATAGCACATCCTTCCTTTATTAGTGGATTGTGGTGAATACATAATCTAATGATAAGTGATAGATGTACCATGGCGACCATCCCACTGTAATCGTGCTAACATGTGTGTAACCAGGACCATAGCAGGGGACGGGGCGACACATGCATAGTCTCTCAAAATTCTTGGTACATTATTGTTGTTGTGAACTTCTCCTAAGTTTGGTTCAGCCATGATTTGTTTTTTTATGTTGAGTTCTAGGTGTCATCTAAGTCTATGATAGGCTCTATCTATTTTAGGGTAAAAAAACAAACTTTGATTTCCTAGACGCCGCATACAGAGACTCTAGATTAGTTAAAGTGAAATGGCTACAACAACACAATGTGATTTTTAGAAATAAACTAAAACTGAATATGAACAAAAAAAATGAAAATAACATAAGCAAAATATAAATACAATAAAACTTCTAAGTCACTCATTCAAAAGTTTCACTAATACCTTAAAAATAATCCCTGGCAGTGGCACAAAGAACTTGGCATGCCACAAAATAGTGTGACTTTTGATCACACATAAGAATATGTGGTCTAAAGTAATATAGGAATTGCGAGTTCCAAATTTATTGTTCTCAAGGATTAAATAAGAGTAACTAGCTATTAGTCTCTCTTATAATGCAAAAACAATTGACATTTTGGTTTTGTTGTTAAATAAGATTGAACATGCGAAGTAAATAAACTATTAATAAGGATATATCAAATTTTAAATATCAAGGAGCGTTATGCTGATCAAATATGATTCAACATTTCTAATTCTTACTGAGTTTAGATTGGTTTTATGAGAATGCTAAACATATATATTTGAAGGGGCTACAAATAGTTAAACCACTGGGGATCTCTCACGCACATGGATCACTCACTAATAAACCCTAAGATCATCTTTAGCTGATCGTATAAGACCTCTTGACTTCAAAAGTATCATTATTTTACAACGAGACAATTCAAAAGAAATGATAAATATAATAGAGAATATGTTGCTAAAGGTACGTCCCAAAAGGGTTCTCTTCGACTTTGCCATTTTCTCCTTCTTCCTTCTTCAGTTCTTTAATGATAGCTTTAGGGTCTCTCTTTATAGTGGTTGAATATTGCTTTCTTTGGATCCTGCATTTTTAGAGCTTCATTTTGGCTTTTAAACCACCACAAAATTGCCAAAAGGGGACCAAGAGTCGCCTCATTTCCTTTGTCAAAAAGTGGTTCGTGTTCTGAATCCGTTAGGCGCTTTGGCAAGCCTGAGCGTCCAGATTTTTGTTAAGGGCGCGCTCGAGCGCGCCTAAGCATGTGTTTCTTTGCCACAATGCCTGAGCATGCCTTAGTGCATGTATCTCTGCCACTTTGGTGATTGGGTGCGCCAAAGCGCATGCGTTTTTGTCAAGGTGGCGCGCTTGGGCACGCCTGCGCGCATGAGTCTCTGCAGGTTAGCGCTTGGTCGCACCTGAGCGCGCATATCCCTGTCTTTGCTGCTCATGTGTTGTAATGAAGCACTCAATCACGCTTGAGCACCCGACTGTTCTTTTTGATGAGTAAAATGGTAGAAATCATCCAAATGCTCTTGAATACCTGAAAAACAAAATGAAAATAAAGCAAACCAAAAATAGATTATAAGTAATATATTCTAATATGAAATAACACAAAATAATGGAGTGATTTTTGTATAAATTCAAGACTTATTAGCTATGATAAGCAAATTTAAGAAAAACAGTACCAAAGCCTCTTGAAGATGTAAAGCCTGCTTGCATAAAAAGGCGACATTATCACAGAGCTTGCATAAAAAGCCTCTTTAGTACAATGATGGACATCTAAATATGAGCAAAGTAATCCCAATTTTCTAAAGTTGAATAACACTCAAGATGGTCTATGTAGGAAGCAAGGATATACCTAATAAAAAAGTTGGGAGGCTCACCTAGGATAACACCCATATAAGCTCATCATAATCTAATGGTAAAGGGTGTTAAGGGCGAAAAAAATGATGATGGGAACAAAGGAGCCAGAGCCATGGACCATGTCGACAACCCGATACCTTGTGTGATTACTATAATGGGGATCATCTCTGAGAGCAGACGAGAAGAGTGTTATGTTGTGGAGACTCAAGTGCAACCCGAAGAGGTGTGATCAAGTGGGGTGTAACTGACAACAACTTGATGGGAGTCAATGTGAGTGAGAATCAGAGTGGTGCAGTCTCAAGTGCAACAGAATGGTATTAAAGAGGACCATGGGAGTTGCGGAGCTTGGAGTGACTTCGGGTCAGCCAAGGACCAACTGGGTGTGAGTTAGACGTGGTTTGGATCAAGTGAGCTTGAAGGGTGCTGAAGGAATTGGATTGGATAGTCGAGTCGAAGTTTGTGTGCACTATGAGCGTTGGGACAATTCTTATAACATAACCTCATGCTCTTAGATGCGCCCAAGTGCTGAAGAGTTTGGTCCTTACAAAATCTCGAGTGCCTAGGCCCGCTCAACTGCTCGTGAATATGCATCTAGAGTTAGGAATAATTGAAAGCTCAGGCGCTTAAGCATTGAAGACTTGAGCATTTAGGCACCCCCAAGAGCTGAAGGCATTTGACTTATCCAGCGCGCCAAACCTTGGGCGCTTATGCGGGCTCAGGCATCTACACTTCATCAAACAATAGAGTCAAAGACGAAAACCTGGGCGCTTTGGCATGCTAAAGAGTCAACAAGCCAAATGCAAAGATAGAAGCCTAGGCTCTTGGGCCTTCCGCTTCTCCAGAAAAACTGAAGGAAATAGAGAGTTTGACACATAGGTGCGCCAAGGCACTAAGTAGCAAATGCAGAATCTTGAAACGAGTCTGGCACCAACTTAGCGGAAATTTGACACGTGGCCTATCAAAGTAAGGCATGCCTGATGTCGCAATCATCCAAGAACCCCTAGGACCAAATAGAGGGTTTGGAGGCTCTTTGAAGGGCTATAAATACCTATGTTCATAGTGTTTATGCAATATTTATTGTGGGAGTTGCCACTTGCATTAGAGGCTGGTGGCTCTGTACTATGAGGAAGGTGAAGTTGTAGTGTGATTTCTATTATATAATTTTCTTCTTGATCATAAAATGTTTGTTTTTGTTTGGCTCCCTCGTTGTTCTTTGTGCTCTAAACGTGATTTCTATTATATAGTTTTTTTTTTTCTTTTTTATTCTTACATATAGATCTCTTAATAGTATCCTATTTTAATAGAGAAATATTATTTAAAACCACTTATTTGTAATTTAAAAAAATTTATTCAATAAAATTTAGACATTATTTTAATACAAATTTTAAAAATAATATTTATATTATTTTAATATAAATAAATAAACACTAATAAAATAATATCAAAATCTTATTATATAAAATTTTTTAAATATCATATCAACATATCTATCTAAATAGTATTTCTATTCTAATAACACTCTTTGCTAATTAAAATAAAGACTTTCTACCTTATTTAGTAACTTACATCTCAGCATTTTTGAAAAAGAAATGAGTGTATGAATTCTTTTAACGTCATTTTCATCGAATCAAAGATCAAATATTTACTTTATTTACTTAATGATTTTTAAAATCATAATATTAGATTTTGTGAAAGATAGTGTAAAATAAGCTTATATAAGTATCTATTTTCTAACAGAGTATCAGCTGAAAAGATATTATGAGATATTTAAATTATATTTTAGTGTATCCATATAACTTTGTCGAGTAAACTAAAATAAAAATATAAAAAATGCTATTTTGATGTGTTACTTAAGAAAATCTATCTAATAGAATTTGTAGATCATTTCATTAAAATTTATTTTTTTATATTAAAATAATATTAATATTATTTTTAAAGTTTATATTGAAATAATAAATAAATTTAATTAGATTAATTTTTTTGAGTGTCACATCAACAGTCTAAATAACATTTCTCTAACAATATATAAACTTATTTTTCTCGAATATAGTTTTTCTGCAATGCAATCTTCCTATTCTTCCAAGATTAAGGTTTCTCAGAAAAAATTTAGATTGTCTACATAGTGCATGTTCTTGGTAGATAGCTCATGATTTTTTCCATTCTTAAATTTTTCATGTAAATCCTTGCGTTTGGATGACTATGTGGATGTCCTGAGATCTGTATTCTTTCAGTTTTGTGAGTTTGCTCCAAAATTACTCAATAGTTGTGTTTATTTCCTATCATTATATTTGATTAAATCCTTTGTTGAGATTGCTCTTCTTTGAAACCCTAGAGTGAGAACTACTGTGAAGAAGAAGAAGATAGAAAGGTTAAAAAGGCAGTGTTTCTTCTTCCTCTTGTGATTGTTAATTTTTTTGTAACATTGTAATCTTATCTTTATATTCGATTTTTTGTGATGATGTGGCTCTATAATTTTTCTCATTTTTGAATTTTTCACATAAAAATCTCTTATGTTTTGAATATGAGGTTTGTGCATGTGATTGTGTGCTGTGATCTGGTCTTGCTTAAATTTGATTTTCATATTTGCTTTGGTGATTCTCAATGTCTAACCCACGATCCCATCCATCGTCAACAAAGCTAGAGAACCAATGCATAATAAACCTTGAGAAAAACTAGAGCTTCAACTTTAGATATAAATTGAACATCAAGTTGGGCAACAAGATCAAAGCAGAAAATTTTCATGTGAACTTGTGTAACAATCTTAGTATTGTTACCCATCAATTAGTAATCTAATCAACTTAATTTCTTTTCTAGTACACTTATAATAGTGTTAAGAGTCTCAACCTCAAATTTCGTGCGATTTGAAGATCGTTTAACACTTTCAAACATTTCCTGTAATTCTGAAAATACATAATTTATCTAGACCTCAGAATAAAAAACGGAGTCCGTCATTGGACTCATTACCCCCAATTAGCTAGGGGTGGTATTTTGGAAGTGTTTGAGAGTCGTCAAATTTTTGTGAATATTTTAATATTATTTAAATACCCATAAAATTACTATAATTAAATTGATCTCCGTACAAAAAATCAATTGCATTTTTGAGTACCTCACCCCTCAATTAAGTAAAATTAAAAAATTTGAGATTTTTTTTAGAACCGGTTTGATTATTTAAATATGATTTATTAAAATTGTAATTAATTTGATTATATTTAATATATAATATTAATTTCCCTTTATTATTATTAATCATATCCTTTAAATGCCAAAAGGTCACTGTTTCGGCGCCATTTAAAATCAACTAATCCCAACCATCCATCTAATCCTAAGTCGCGTTTTAACTGGCACCCGCACAATCCAGCCCTTCGTTCGATCAATTAGGATTGAACGGTTCTGATTGAAGGCTACAGTACTCTACTGTACACCTTCTCGGTCGTGCCTGTGCGAGGCGCAGCTCCCGTACAATGAGGACGCTGTACAGCTTCCTAATCCCGGCCAAACCCATACCATTTTCAATATTTTTTTTCATTCTTCTCAACTGGGGTAGAGTTGCTTAAGCTCACGAGCTCCTTCTGTAGAAGTTCCTTGCAGCTGGACAAAACCCTACCTTCATATTCGCAAGGTTCGCAGGTGGAAGGTACCATACTCCATTTATAAACCTACTTGCATAAATACATTTAATAGTTTTACATATTTACTTATACTTTCGGTTAGGATAATCTGCTTGAGCCGAGTGTATTCCTAAATGCTCGATCGAACTCTGCCCATCACTTCCCATTTAAGGTTAACGACATTAAATATCTTCAAAGAATGATAATTATACTAATGGATAGATTCCAACCTTAATTTCTTATTGATTATTGTTTTGACTCCTCCCGTTTCTTCTTCTCGCCGAACTTGCGCTTCCCTAATTATTAGGGTTCTTCATTCGGCTACTTATGCCTGTTTGCAAATAGAAGCGGAAAGGCTTAATGGGTCTGTACTCACGGCCCAAATATAAGCCCACGACACAACACATGTTTGGGCCGGTCGGGCCTTAAATTTTAATTCGGCCCATTAAGCGATCCAAAAAAACTAAAACTACTATATTAAATTGAAATGAAAATTTAATGCTAAACTGTTTCCAAATTTTAGATGATAAATTTATTTATGTTCAAATTTGATGAATGAAATGCTGCAATAGAGTAAATTTCTATTCCTTATTAGTTTCTGAACAATGATTATTTATTTTAATAAATGGAATGCATCAAATTTAAATTTTCTTAATCCAAATTTCATTTAATGTATAACTTTACATTTACTTAATTAAAGTGTACAAATATATACAATATTTTGTCCAAATAAATGTGAGAAATAATGTTATGATGTTAGAACTTATATCTAAACTATTAATTTCATTAATCATTATTTTCAATGATTGATTAATTCTTCAATTGTTGTATACATCATAACTTGATCAATTAATGTCTAAATTGGACAATCAAATAGTTCATTTCAATCACAAAAATGTGTAAGATAATAATATGAAATCAGATTTAGATTTTGAATCATAAATCTTTTAATTACTTTTTAACCCTATTTAGGAGTCTTCCAAATCCTAAAATTTCAAAGTTGTTCAAATTTGATATAGTTAGTGTCATTCTTCTCCTTATATTATAAGGATTACATATTTATGTATATCATTTCATTTAGACAATAATTAATTTCATAAATTTTATTTATGTTTGTTTTAGATATTTAAACCTTAGAATAGCAAATATGTTTCATTTTACTTCACATACATTTTTAATTATATGTTTGAGACTTAAATCTGATGAATTTAATGATTAGCATACTTAACAATTTATTGATTTTACTTTCATTCTTATTATAATTACTATAGGAATGATTTGGAATCATATATTGCTTGAGATCTTTTGAGATATATATTACTTCCAATTAATGTTGATAACATTTACATATTTATTGTATGTTGTGAATTTATTAAGATTAGTTCCATAGTACCTTCCTAGATCCAAAGCTCCTTCGTCGAATTTATCTTATGGAATTTATAAACTTAGTTTGTGTGATTTGCCATCAAAATCTTAGTTAAACCTATTCCTTGTTTGTAGAATGCAATTTATATGCAAATTGTATACTTTAGTTCTTTAAGAGAACTTATTAGAGCTAATGTATTACAATGAAATTAAACTTAGTAATAGTTATAACACTAGTCTATACACAAGTTCTCTAACAAGTTGAGAACTTGTATACTAGTTGTTTATCTACGTACATTAAGAGAATCTAACAGGACTAGTGTCCAATTTTTAGATTTGGATCTTTAATTCTCTAATCTCCTCAAGTTCCTTAGTTTACATTTAAAATCTTTATAAATTCAATTAGGAATTCCTTAGTTCCATATTGTGATTAAGGTATTCTATAGGATTCCTTAACCTACAAGTTATAGTAAACATAGAGTTCATAATTATTAATCTTACCTCTCCCATATATTAGATATTCTTCTATCAATTAATCCTAATTAAGTTAGTAATTAGTTTGATTAGAAACCTTCTAATTTATAAATTAATTAAATGAAGTTAAAAGATTGTGTATTAATCTTCACTTCAATTAATTTAGTAAATCTTTAAAATCTACACTTCCTTATTAATATTCTAAACTTAAATCATTAATCAATTTGATTTGATTACTTTAGGATTAATGTAAAATAAGTTCCAATTGCATGAATATAGTTATAAATTATTTTGTCACTTCATAAGTTAAATTAAATTACTATTTTCCAAACTTCTTTCATTTATACTATTATTTAAAAATTGACTTGAAGATCAATATCTACAAGTCAACTAGGAGCTCAAATAGCTCCAATCATTAAGTAGATTATTAAAATTAGATAATTATGGATACCACATAATTTATAATTATTTGAATTTCTTTAATTGCTTACTTAGCTTTGAGCTTATTTTTTTGAGCATATATATAAGACATTGTGCATAAATAAAACTTTCACAATAAAATTATAGGGGTTTATATTATGGTGAATAACTAAGAGTAGGCTATAGAAGAAATAAGGAGACATCACATTCTCATAAGGTGAATGTGAGTGTATATTTTCATTGAAACTCCGTTCTTCCTTATTAGTTAGGCAGATGTGCTTAAATCCTCATGTCATTTTAAATGTGCCAGCAGAATGAAGCTTTCATAAAATAACTTCAACTAATAATATATGAGTCTTTTACAATTTTATTGATTGCAAGATCTCATCATAGCCTTTTAACTATATTTCCATTATATTGATCTAGACTATACATTCTTTGTCCAAGAGACTAAAATTCTTTTTTACTTATTATGCTTTGCACTTTTTATCTTCAGTACTATATTTTATTTACTTACAGTTCATATAGAATGCAGTGTATGTTGCTTTAATTTCATTTAAATGTTTCACTACTTTTCTTTTCCTTACTTAGCATAATTTTTATTTGGACATATACATGTTTCTATTTCTTTTATTTATAAATACACTTTACTAGTTTCTAGCTTTATTTAGAATATTTTTTTTTTATTTTTTTAGTTGCAGGCTAGAACGATTATTCATATGATTACTTTTACTCCTTTGTTTTCAATTATTCTTCTTTATAGTTACATTTATTTTCCTTCCTTACTTAAATGCTTTCAAATTCTCTTTTGCTTATATTAAATTTTAAATTAGCTTGTGATATTCAAATAAACTTATGAATGTTAACCTGTAACAACTCAGCTTAAGTTTAGCTTAATCGTATCTTAATTATTATTCCATTAAGTTCATCTAACCATTAGAACCAAATACTGAAAATTTAGAAGAATTCAGAGCTCAATCAAATAATTGGTTTCCTTTAATCAATTTAATTAATTAGAAAATTGTGGTATTTAAATTGACCTCGAAATCAAAATCTAACTTCGCCATTCCGATCGTCACCCACAAATTAGCTAGGGGTGATGTTGTCGACGTGTTTCGAAGTCGTCGGATTTTCGTAAATATTTTAATGTAATTAAATGCATCTGAAAATAGCATAATTAAATAATCGTCAGAATCAAAATTCAACTTCGCCGTTCAATTCCTCACCCCAAAATTAGCTATGGGTGAATTTTAGAGATTTTTTGGAGCGTGTTTATTAAATCCAAATTTTAATAAATTAAAAATTATAAAAAAATAATTATTTATTTCTTTATTTCCATTTTCCCTTCACTCTTCTCCCACCTACACATGGGACCCACCTCCTCTCCTTGGTTTGGCACCCCATACCACCCCCTCCACAGCATACGCAAGGTTGAGGCCCTCTCTCTTCTCCAATAGGCCATGCCTACAACCATCATCTTCTTCTCCTTAAGAAAGAAGCTCAACCTCCTTCATCCTCTCCATTTTCAAAAGCTGAAAGCTCCTCCCTCCATCCTTGCTGAGTTGCTGTTGGAGAAGCCCTCAAGTCCCAAGCTCAAGCTTCCAAGTCTTCTTCCTCTATTCTTGCAAGGTCAAAGGTACCCATTTGCTCTACTTTCTTGACTATTTTCTCCTTGATTTATCAAAATATTGTGGATGATATTTTCATTAGCTCTTACATAACGTCTAGGTGTAATCGTAGAACCTCAATCGAACTCAAATGGGTCGGATTGAAGCTCATTCCTCCATTAAAATTTTTGTCAAGAAAACTGAAGGATTTTTGTATACCAGTAGCTAGAACTTTAATTTCTAATTGTTATAATGATCCGTTCATACCGATTTTGATATCAATGGAAAGGACTCGGAAAGACCTTTCTATCGGTATATGACATCATATGTGAGGTGCCCAAAATTGGGAGTTTTTGGGTATAAAAGGAGGCCAATCACAGTTTTCGCACAGGCGAAACCACCGTCGGGCGCCGCAACTCCCGAGTTTCGAATTTAGGCCCGTCGTAGTGCGCCATAGCGGTATAGTAATTTTGATGAAATTAAATTAAATTCACTGCAGCGTGCCGCAGGGCCTGAAAGCGCTGCACACATCGTAGCGTCGGCACCTCGGGGAAACAGGCGTAGTGCACCACAGCGTGACGCCGCGCCTGTAAGCGCTGCTGCGCGTCACAGAGCGCCGCAGCGCTGCAGCGCGTTGTCGTGCCTGGATTTCAGCCAGAAGGCGCCACAACGCGCTGTTGCGCCCATAACTGTCTGAAACTGTCTAGAACTATCCGGAACGGCCAAAACTTCACATTTTTCGTATTTTAAGGACCCTAGTGGGGTCAAAATATATCAAATTTGAACATAGTTTTAGTAAAATTAAGTATTGTATAAAATTTTATGTGAAATTCAAATGTGAAATTTTATCCTTTATAGTATATGCTAAAATCCCTTATGTGTTTACTTAAATATTTTGTGCTAAATGTTAATATTAGAATCTTTGATTGCTTGTATGACCAAGTAAATCTTAATAATCAAATTGCATTGAATATAATTACTTTAAATTCGTGATCAATTGTTAATCTCTTTTATATTTGATATGAGATTTGATTAGCTTTAATTACTCATTATTTTAATCAATATAATGTTTTTGTATTTTAGAGAACTTAAATGCTGATTTGGACACCTTGATTTACTTAAATTGATATTAAACTATAATTGAACATAAGAATCTTAAGAATTTGATTAAGTAAATGATACTTAATTTAAATTTGAAATTTGACATCAATAATACATCACTATTGCATTGATTGGCCATTAATCTATAAATTAACAATTGGTCTTAATTGGGTAAAGTTAGGGGTTAAATCCTAACCTATTTGATTAAGATATAAATCCTTAAACACTTAAACAATTAATTTAATTTTAAGATAACTCAATTGACATGATTCCAATAATGCATATGATTTGACATTGATCTTATTTTATTAAATTAGAAGTGCTAAGGAAATTAAAGAACTTGCGTGATTAAGTATCTGAACTTAAACTTTAGATCTTTGATTTTCTCTTATATAAGACTATTAACATAAAGTTAATTATAAAATTAAGTTGATTTATCACAAGATCAAATCTTAATAATACTCTTAATTATACCACATAATTGTAGTATAGGTATTATCAGATGGGTGTACCCATCTGATTTAATCAAAATAAGCCTAATGGATAAAAATAAAATTATGAATTTTAGCATATATGTTAGATATGCAAGGTCTTGATGATCTTACATTAAGTTTTTCTATGATAATAATAATAGCCTTAACAATTGTTATTACATTGTGGTAGGAATGTGGTGGCCCTGCCCCGCCGTGATCCTGTTAACTCTTAAGTTAACATGATTACGGTGGATGGGTCTCCAAAATGACAAGGTCCTTACTTAGAATTGGATTAGACACATATTTTAATCCAACTTAACTAAGGACTTTGTCATTCTTAAGATAAAAATCTCACTAAATGAAGATACAAGAACAGCAGAGTGCGGAAGCATAAATATAAACATCCATCCATCATATAAATACAACAGTCCAGAATAAGTAAAGCACAGAAAGTAAATTAACCCGATTTTATTACAACATTAAATAGTTTTAAAAGAGCTGAAATAAAACACTCATCCTCACAAATATAGAAAGAAACTAAGGATCTTCAGGTACACGCTCCTCCTCTACAGGCAGATCTCCTTAAGGCTTTATCACCCCAAATAGCTCGGAATCTACCATTGTCGGTTTCACAATGATAGGGCCCTAGCCAACAAAAAAAAAACCTTAGTTAGACAAAAAGTCTAAGTACATTTTAGGCTATAAGTTTATTATGTTATTTAGATATCATCATAAATAATTAAGTATAAAAGCATAATAGGAGCAGAAATGCATAAGAAAAGAACAGGATAAAGCTATAAACAAACAGTTTATAACTTAAACAACTAGGAAGTAAGTACATACCTCCTCCAAGCAACTACAATAAGGTCAGGTAAGTAAAAGAAAGACTAAAACAATGATTATAGAGAAAATACATCATAAACATGCTTATGATCAATATAGGATTATGCTAAGTGATATAAAAGTAAATGAACATATAAAATCATTAAAAAAAAACTAACATCCTATATATATATGAAAGCAGTAAATAAAATTAGCATCCTATATATAAATAAAGCTATAAAAGACTATAAATACTATAAATAAAAATAGTGCTAAAATGTAGAAAAGAAAAGAGTAATGTAAAACAGTAAAACCCATAACTAAGAACTATCTTGGCTACTCAAGCCACTCAAACTGTAAGTAAAGAAAGTAATACTTAGCCTGAAGGGCTAAGACAGAAGCTCTGAACTGAATATCACTGAAACCTCTTAGCATGATGGGCTAAGGCAAAAAGTACTGAACCAACTATCACTGTATAGAAATTCATTCTCAACTAGTACTCACCATGTCCAATCCTGACTAATAAGGTCATATGAGCACAAAATCTATTTCTCGCCACCCTGGGACCCACCTCAACCAGGCATGGATAGATTTACCGACAGTAGCAATCCAGCATGCTATGCCGGACTCAAGGATTGGAGAGGCATATTAGTTAGGTCACAACTTACTGAAAGGCTAAAAACATCGATAAAACATGGATGATATGCATGTAATTCAAAATTAACATGAGATACTTATCAAATATCTTATATCAAATATATGTGTACAAGATAGGAGGCTCAAAATAAGGTATGCAAGCATCCAATCAAGGTGAGCAATAGACTCTATTAGGACACAGGTGATATCCATTGTTGTCTACTTTATTCATTCTATCTACTCTAAGTTACATATGTGAAGACCCACTTAAGTAGTAATAAGTGAAACTCTTAAATAT
Organism: Gastrodia elata; assembly: GCA_016760335.1. Lineage (NCBI taxonomy): Eukaryota > Viridiplantae > Streptophyta > Magnoliopsida > Asparagales > Orchidaceae > Gastrodia > Gastrodia elata. Next base: position 20,179,415 of record CM028681.1, read on the forward strand.
CGAGGTGCCTTTTCAGATAACGGTGGAGTTCCTGATAAGAACTCCAAAGTTAAGCGTGCTCAGGTGGGAGCACTCCCATGATGGGTGACCTATTGGGAAGTTATCTTCTAAGGGCAAAATCGTGAGGCTTTTCAAGCCAAAGCGGACAATACCTTGGTGTTAAGAGTTTGGGCTATTACAAATGGTATCAGAGCAGGCCATAGGGTGTCAGATAGGAGCTAAGTGCCATATAGGGCAAAGTACCACTTCATGTGAGCAGCCTCTTGAACCCATTATAGTTAAGGTGCTACATGGTTGTGGGTACCTCTTGTGCCTGTAGGGGTCACCTCTAGTCCTATCTACCCAATGGATGGTTCTTGGATCTGTGTGTGGATACTGATGAGGACGTCAGCTACTTAAGTTGTGGAGATTGTGAAGACCCACTTAAGTAGTAATAAGTGAAACTCTTAAACATTGAGGCGCATTTTCAGATAACGGTGGAGTTCCTGATAAGAACTCCAAAGTTAAGCGTGCTCAGGTGGGAGCACTCCCAGGATGGGTGACTTACTGGGAAGTTATCTTCTAAGGGCAAAACCATGAGGCCTTTCAGGTCAAAGCGGACAATACCTTGGTATTAAGAGTTTGGGTTGTTACAACATAAGATTCAGAATCATCAATCCTTAGTCTAAATATAACTTAGACTTCCGGTCTTATATGTTGAACATAATTAGGACTGGCCAAGTCCTAACTATATATAAATCAATGATGATTACTTAATTTAAATAAACAAATTATCGTCCTAATTTGATATTTTAATTAACCCCAAACCATCTTGATTAGCCAAATCAAGATGAAATGATTAAGGATTAAACTCCAAATGATGGGGTTTAGTCACTCAATCCAAAGGTATGTATAAGGATCTAAGGTTTAATACCCATATCTCAAAAATTAGGTTAAGGCAAATTTTAATGATAAATCAACTCATTAAGATAGATCTCTATCCTTAGATCTAAGATTTAAAGATCAAATAATCATTAAATAAATTAATAAAAATTTATAAACTAGCAAACTCAAGGCTTCACCTATTGAATAACCCAATTTACTCAATAGATGAACTCTAACCTAAGATCTATTCATAATCCTAGGAATTAAGGCTTTTAAGTACTAATAGTAGCACTCAGACACACTTCCTAACTAATGTTATTATCTAAAGAAAGATCTAAGAAGGATTAAGGAAGAAAGGAACACTCAAATTTTACTTAAGGATTTTCTTAAGGACTTACAGTGAGATTTTGATCAAAATCAAATTAAGTTTTAAACTTACATAATTTTTGTTCTAAATCATTTTATTTACTGTTTATAACACTTATAATATGATTTTAGGGCTTTAAAATGTTAAACCCTAATTTGGGCAAAATGACTATTTTGCCCTTACATAAGGGTTCAAAAGATCAAAATTTGATCTAGGGTTCCAAAACTAAAATTTTCAATGGCAAAGTGTCTCTTACTGTCTAATATAATATTTTAGACAGTAATTACACAAATTTTGGGTAATTATTAAGCCTTATGAGATCAATTTAATGAATTTGACTCATAGGAGCATTTTGGTAATTTGGCCTAATAAAATCTAAATTTTCTTTCAGTTTATTGTTGCTTACTATCTAAGGTTTCTATAGAACCTAAAATTTCTGAATTCTGATAAGTATTGGCCAAGTTTTGGCCAATACAAGTTTAAGGGTAAAATGGTAAATTATGGCTTCTAAATTAAGGGTCAACAATTCTAACTTTGTCAATTAGTGTCCAAATTGAGTAAAATCAGTGGCTCTAGATCACAAATGATCCACTGATTACAATGACTAGTGGTAGGCTCAATTTGGACTATAATTGGCTAAGTTATGGCCTAATTAAGGTTTAGAGTGATTAGTGAGTGATTAGTAAAATTAATCACCAAATCACTAATCTAACCACATCATTAGGTTCTAAGAAACTCTAGGAGTTCTCTGAAACTTAAATTGTTCAATTTGGATCATTAGATTTGCTAATATTCACTAATCAAGTTTTAGGATAATTAGAGTTGATGAGCAAATCTAACCATTGGATCTAAAATATTTTTACAGATTACTGTAAATTAGATTTTTCTGATCTAAATTGATATTTGGATCACCTAATTTGGAGCTAAATTGATCATCTTATGGTCAATTGAAGTTCTAGGTTTATTTGCCCTAATTAGGGTTAGGTCCTAAAAGTGTTTAGGCTCAAACTAATGCAAACAGCAAAATGAATACTACTAGATTAATCCTTAGGGTTTTCTGAGTACTTTGAGACCTATATTAGATATGTTTAGATTAGTGTACACAAAATTATAGTTAAATAAAGTTTTGGAATATTTAGGGTTTAATGTGGGGATCCTAAATATCACTAGATGATATATAGCTCCAATTAGAAATTTAACAGTGCCAAATTGCTCCTCTCATTTTTCTGATTTCACTGATATAAAGTTTTGTTATGATTAGATTAATAGATAATATTTTATGAATGATTGAATATTTGATATTTAATTAATTTAATTACTTTAATACTTATTAAATCCATTTATCAAATTCTTATTTATGCGGCTGGTTAAAATGGCATGCGGGTCCCACTAGTTAAACAGCAGGACAAGTGGAGGGCGCAGCATTTACTGGGCCCATAGCCTGTGATCTGGTCGAGTAAGACCCAAGAAGCTCTTCAGGCCCCATCCTCCCTCCCATGCCGCGAATGGAAGAAATTAGGGCATCTCCCTAATCGTCGATCCCAGCTCCTCCAACGACAGAACACGCGCCTGAATGAAAGCTCACGATCCAGACCTCTCGACGAACTAAGGGTCTTGTGATATGACAGCTCCTATCATGCCAACCTACGATGCCCTAATTCCTCAAAGCACGAATCTTCGAATTCCCTGATGCCGACTGGAAGTCGGTCGTTAATTAAGCAATCGATTTAACTCATCTTTGATTCAAATAATTATTGAATCTAAATTGAACAAGAATTAGAATGGAGAAGATTAATTAAGGTATTGCTCTGGCTGATTAACGAAACCCTACTTTTGCCAATGTTAAATTATGTTCAATTTCAATCAATTAGATGACACGAGGTTTCATCAAGAATTGCTATGAACAATTGAATTCAATATAAAACCTTCAGAGATGAATTGAAATGGGGAAAGGAAGTACCTTTATCAAGAGCTTAGGTTTGCAGAAATTTCGAGCCAGATCCTTAGACAAACTTTAGACGTCGCCTAAATTCAATTTCCCTCGGGCTGAATGGTGAAGCACTCCATATTTGCGTCGACAAACCTTAGAAGCGGCGAGCGAGGACACGCGGCTAGTCTCTGCCGCGTGTGCAACACGCGGGACTTCGATGGAGAAGACAAGCCCACAGCCCTCCAATCATTCAATCGGACGGTTCAAACAAATCATCCGATCAAACGGCATTTGCATGAAAAATGGAACGGCGTTAAGGAAATGCGACGACGCCGTTAAACATATTTAAATAATATTAATATTATATTAATTTATTTCAATTTTATTAATTAAGGCTAAATAATTAAACGTATTCCAAAATTTTCCAATATATCACCCCTAGCTAATTGAGGGGTGAGGAACGCAACGGCGCAATCAGATTTTTGTTTTGATGAGTATTTAATTATCTCATGTTTTCGGGGTATTTAAATAATATTAAAATATTCAACAAAAATCCAACGACTTCCAAATGCATCCAAAACATCACCTCTAGCTAATTTGGGGGTGATTAGCGTAATGGCGAAGTCAGATTTTTGATTTGAGATCAAATATAAAGTTAATTTCTAAGGTTTTTGGGATTTTCCAGAAATCCTGATTCTGATCCAATTGATTCCTGATTTGACCTAGATCTTAGAGATGAGTTCTAAATGACGTAGTTAGTGAACTAAAACCATAATTAAGACTTAGATCAGTCTTAATTAACCTAAGTAACAACCTAAGTTGTTACAAGGAAAGACTTGTTGTGACCTTTTGAGGTAGGAACTTAGACGATCCTTCTTAACCATAGAAGCTTGATCTTAGATCCTTGTGGTATAATCACCTAAAGTACTTAAATTAAGATTTTTTTATTATGGTAGTAGCTTATATTGGGTGATCATTTCGATCACATCCTTGAATCCTTATGTAGGATTCACCTCTTGCAGTCTTAGTCTCATAGCCTTTGTAATCCTTGTTGATTAAATATCATTGGCTGAACTCAAGTTATTAGTTGAGTTTAGTTGTGTATAACTATAGTGCTAGATCACTTCAGTAGTATTCAGGATTTGGTTGATTCATTTTAATATAGGACTATACTTATGTTCTATCCTGTGGGCTTAGTAGGATATAGTCCCACTTAGAATAAATCATCCAACCTTAAGAGTGATATAATTAGTGCCTTAAATCCTTAGTTTGAGGAGATAAATTGTGACTGGGTTTTGCCTCCTATCATTGTGCACGTTGATAAGCACAGTTTAAGACAAACTAAGTATCTTAAGCCACCATTCTTAGAACACTAGTAGTATATTATGATTAGGGAAATGAAATCCATAGTTTGAGATATAAATTGTGACTGGGTTCTGCTTCATATTGTTATCGATAAGTATAGTTTAAGATAAACTAAGTATCTCAAGTCACCCTTCTTAGAACACTCAGTATGCTTGTATTTAAGGTATTTAACTATAGTGCTCAGTTTGAGAGGATAAACTGTGACCGGGTTCTGCCTCCTATCGTCGTGCGCGTCAATAAGCACAGTTTAAAATAAACTAAGTGTTAAATTCACTCTTCTTGGAAACATACAGCCATGTATATATAACATTTCCAACTGATGATCTTAAGTAAGATCATAAGTAAAACCAATCATGAAAATTTAGACTTAGGAGTCGAAATCCATTTAGATGGATTCAGTATAATGGAGACATTTGATTTATTATCTGATTTTAAATTATTTTTTTGGATTTCTAAATTTTAAGGCATGTAGTGTAGAGTCATGAGCATGAACATGAGCATGAAGTATGAGTATTAGTGAAGATTTATAAATTACGGAATATTGCATATATTAATCGGGGAATTTTCAAGATGACTAGTACTGGATTCCCAACTGGATATATGTAGACATTGGACCGTACGATTTATACCCGTTCAGTGATATTTTGGTTGCATATCAGTGCATATTGTATCATGGCATATACAAATGCATGACTTCAGTGACATACAACATAATTTTACATATTATTATTCAATTTCAAATATATTACTATTTTTGTTTACTTTTAGTATTCAGTTTACAGTACACTTTTACTTTACTTCAGTTTTATACTATTTTATATAATTTTATACTTTCAGTTACCTGTACAATATTTCTGCAGTTTTATTTTTCATTATTTAAATGTTAAGTGAGTAATTAGAATGTTTAGATTAGTTTCGATATATTAGACTTATTGTTTAACACATAGTACTTTTGGGATCTGGTAATTTGATAGATCCAGAGTAGTTAGTGGAGCTAGATCAGGTGGATACTCAGGAGATCCAGTAGGAGTTCATTGAGCACTAGTGGATTTTTCTCCAGTTTTACTATTTTGCTTAATTATTATTTTAATTCAGTACTTAGATTCATTTTCTGTAATTCAGTAAACCGTTTGTAATAATTCTGGATATATTTTCTTTTCTTTTCTGAGATGAATGTTTCATTCAGCTTCTGTGATAAATGTTTATAGATGTTTACTTTAGCTTCTGCACTCCGTTTATATACTACTTATACTTAGTATTGTGATTTGATCAGCATACTGGAAATGCTGATATTTTATACATATATTGGATTCTTCATATTGTATTCAAAATCCAATGTATGTATTTATCTAATACATAGGATAAGAATTTTACTCTTATCTTAAGTATTAGCTATTGACCCTCCTTTGGGGTTGAGTCAGCAGCCCTTCAGTAGTTCAGTGTGAGCCCTAAAATCATAGTTAGCCATAAAATCCCTAAATCTTGATTGGTGATTATTAGCATAATTACTAATCCAAATTTAGAAATTCAAGTTGTTGTAGACTCCTAGAATAGAGTAGAACACCTTAGTGTAGTTAATTTTTCAATTTTGAGATTAATTTCACTAATCACTCACTAATTATATTAAACCCTAATTATGGTGTAGATTAAGCAAATGAAGTCCAAATTATGTATACTTCTAGTCATTGCACCCAGTATACTATAAAGAAGCTATATCCACTGAGTTTGCTAAATTTAGACGTTATTTGGAAAAGTTAGGTTTTGGACCTTTCCTAAAACTCATTATTTACCCTTTTAGATCTCAATCTTGTTTTAGCCATAACTTAGCCAAATGACCTCAAAATTTAGTGATCTTAGACTCTATGGAGTCCTTAGATAGTAAACAATAAAATTATAATATAAAATTTATATTTTCCTAAGTAAAATTACTATATTACTATTAATGAGTTAAACCCTATTTTGAGCTCATAAGGCTTAATCCTTGGCCACTTTTGGTGTACTTACTGTCTATCTTCATATTAGACACTGAGTAACTATTTGGCATTAATAAATTTTAATTCATAACCCCAAGTCAAAAAGTTGTATTTTGGATCCTTAAATAAGGGCAAAATAACTCCAAATTTAGGTTTAAGTATCCTTAAACCTTAGAAACCTAATTAAATCACTAAAATATATAAGGTAACTGATTTGGAAATAACTTTTAGAACTTTTAGACTCTTTAATTTGGTTTTATAAAGCAAACCCTAATTTTCCACTTAAAATTTCTTAAGCCATAAATAAACTTCATAAGGTGAATTTAACTCTTATGCTTTCCATAAGTTAATTTCATCAAAATATATATATATATATATATATATAATTAAGAGAAAATACCATTAATGATAAAGTATTCATCTTTTATCTTAATTCTTTTCTTATAACTTTTTTTAACTTTTAGGATCTTCTTCTTTAGGAATTAGTGCTATTAATTAGGTTAAAATTTATTTATTGGATAAATGGGTTACTCAATAGATAAAATCTTAATTTTATTAGTTTCTATATTCATATTTTAATTATGATGACATTTTATCTTCTAACTTTAGATTAAGATTAGAGATCCATCATATTAAGTTTTGATTTTGCTTAATAGAATTTGCATTAATCTTTAGTCCATGAGAATTAGGATTTAAACTTTAGCCTTTGGTATCTCATTTGGATTAAGTGATTAAACCCTAATATTTGGAATTTAATTCTTATTCTCTCAATCTTAATTTATCTTAATCAAGATTGATTTGGGTTGATAAAAATTATAAATTATGACAAATTATTAATTATTTAACTTATGTAAGTGTCATTGATTCAATTCCATTAGAACCTGATCAGTTCTATTTGCTTTTAAATCTTATAAGACTGTAAATCTGAGTTTATATTGGATAGTAGGATATTGGAGATCATAATCTTGTATAAACTTATAATAGTTATAATGAATAAATTAGATAACTATAGATATCACTTGTGTTTAGTAGAGTTTTTTACTTATTATTGAAATTTGTGCTTTGCATTCCTTATGTTTTGAGCCTTTTTTTGTTGCATTGAGCATATTATACAAGATAATTTGATGCATGAAATGAAAACATAGAAATTTAGGATAACAATTGCATTTGGTTCATTTCTGGACGGCTTTTGTGTATAAACATTACTGCCGATGGACAGGCGATAAAGAGAAATACGGATTACCTGACACGTACTCATTGGGGAGAGTTATGTTTAGATTTGGGAACTCACCTCAGTCTTGTAGACGTGCTTGACTCCACAGCTACTTTTGGACGTGCCCACATAAGTAAAATAAAATAACTAAAAATTTACTGCATATATATTTTTGCCTCTTCAGTTCAGTACAATTTTTTGCCTTAGCTTTGAGAAGATAAGTAATATGCATAATACAGTTCAATTACAATTCAATGGCCAGCTAGCCAATTCTTTTGATATGACAGCATTATATGTTACTTTATTTTACTGTATTTTGTTTACTTTTACTGTAACTTAGCTTTTATACAGCACTTTCTTATTTATTTATATGATAGGATTCTAGTTTTGCTTCACTACGTATATGTATCACAGTTCAGTTCACTTTCTGTTAATCTGCATAATTTCATATGATCATAAGCATATTATGATGAGTCTTCTTTTGAGTATTTACAATTATTTCTTATATGTATTTATTGCATAACTTTGTTATAACTTTTGGGTTGAGATATGTTCTTTTACCTTTTTGTTTAAAATTATAAATATATGATTTATAATTTTTCTTGTTCTTTCATAGATTGTTGCACCTAATTGCCCATTTTAGTTATTAAAGTGAATGGTGATATCTTAAAAAATTTGAAACTGACAATTAAGCTTAAAATATACTTAGACAATTTGTGAAATCAGTTTTTCTCTTTTTTTTTTTTGCTGGGGCCCTGTAATTGTGTAACCGATAATTGGAGATTCTGAGTTTTTCGAAGAAGTTGAGACAAGAGAGAAGCTAGTTTAGGAGGAGAAGCATAATGTTGCTCAAGATCATTAATTTTCTCTTTTTAGTCAAACTTATTAAATATTATAATAATATAAGTTTTTATTGTATTTTCTTTTACTACACATTTTATTCTAGGTTAGACAATTCATATTTCTATATTATGGTTAAATGAATGTTATTTGTTTTGTACTTTCGCACTATAATATTCATGTATGATCATTTAGTAAAAGATATTTGTTAGTGACAAATTCCTTAGTTATGAAAGATTATGGTGAATACGTAATCTGGCTGTAAATGAGGGATCTGTTATTTGGTGACCACCACACCGTAATCGTGTTAACTCAAGTGTTAACAAGACTGCGGCGGGGCGGGGTGCCACACGTGGGCCACGCAGGGCCTGACTTGGGCTAGCACTGTTGCACAACGCGGGCCTGGGCTGACCCGGCCCGAAGAGATAGTGTCATCGTTTCCGACATCCACCCGACAGGACAACTAGAGAGACTCTCCAGGGCCAATTTCTCCGCCGCTAGGGCATGTCACGCCTCGATCTCGATGGCTACACGATCCCTGAGCGAAGGCGCACCGTCTGGACATGGAATCCCTCTTTCTTGTGGTCGGAGACATTAGAAATTTTATCGATCTAAACCTCCTTCTAGGGTTTACTATGGGATTTCAAATCTCTCCACGAGGATGTCCTCAGGCCTAGGGCTCGATCCATACACCATATGGACGGTGAGACGGATTGAAGCCCCAATGCCACTTGGCACGGGAGGCACCCAGTGACTGGGACTTTACTCAGCCTCAGCACTGTGGAGTGACGCAGCTCGATCGATTGGTTCCATCAATCGGAGCTAGCCCGATCCCCAACAAGGATTACTCTGAGTCTGGTTAGCTCGCACGGCAATTACGAAACGATAGAGATCGAGCACTCTCGTTCAGTGAAGCTTCTGCAACCTCACTGGACGCACCCAGTTCATCCCAGACAGCAACGCTAGCTGTCTGGACTGAACCAAAAGGCTTGAAGCGCTCAGGAGCTTCCCAGGATGGAGATTAATCTTACGAATTAGCACATAACCATCCCAGTGAGCTCAATTAATGTCGATTCTACTCGACTTGACGGGAGGAGATGCAGTGCATATTCAATTTTCATTTTAAAGGCAACCTAAAACCCCCCTTTAGGGAGGGTTAGGCAAGAGTACCTAGAACTCATGATATAATGTGTGCTGCAACTCTTCTAACTCAATAAAATGTCAAATAAATTTGATAATGTTAGAATGAGTTGTGCATTATCCTACAAATTTGGTTTGTGGTGAAATACTTTTGCATCAGTGTATATCGTGATTTGATTTATATATTATTTAAGTAATTTTTAATTTAATATGTAATCGGAATCAAACTTAGTTGGAAGTGTTGCCTTTTAATTCGGTGCGGGGGCTCAATGAGATAATTCGAGAGAGTGACTGATATACGCTGGCGGCATAAGCAGATGAAATTTTCATGAAGTGGTGGATCTTCATGTCTTATAATATTATCCTACAATCCCATCCCCTTTATATATTTTATTTATTCATCCTATAATTCATACTATGTTGATACCATATAGTAGTTATTTTGCTCTTCTATTGTATTATTTTTCAAGCGTACAAATTTGAATTTCAAAGCGAGAGACCAAACGGTGCGGCGGTCCATCGGCACAATGCAGGAGGTAAGACTATATCAAGCATGAGGCTGCCAAATCACTCACTACTTCAGAAATTATTTATTTGTTTCAAACTTTTACAAGTACATCATATACAAAATAAAATGAAAATAATGTGATAATTTTATGTGTAAACATAAGATTAGTGCAATCTATCTATCAAAAAAGAGAAAAAAAAAAAAAAAATTTATTTTAATGAAAATAAATGGTAAGACTATCAAAAAGACATAAATCATGATTTAAATGAAAATAAGTTCAAAATAGATACAATGAAGTAAAACTTACGAATAGATCTACGTATAATTAAAATGCTTCACTCATCATTATTAATGAACTCATATTTATACTACATGTTTTTACAAAAATTGTAAAGATATGGAAAATTGGGCACTGTAGAGCGCTACGGCGTGCTACGGTGCGCCTTAGTGCCATAAACCCGTGGCTCAGGCGCTGCAGTGCACTACACCCCCTGACCCGAGAGCCAGGCGCTCCAGTGCGCTACGACGCTCCCCAACTCGAGAGTAGAGCTCTACGGCGCGCCGTAGCGCTCCCGGCCTGAGCCGGGCACTACGGCGCCACGCGAGTAGGCCTGCTCGAACGAAAATTAGGATGTCTCCTTTAGGGAATCAAATCGACTCGTTTGAATCACTCTAACACCGCAAACATTAATGCCCTAATTTCGGTATATGGGAGTTACATTAGGAGTTACTGTATACTACTCTGGCAGAAGTCGGCATTTATCGATCAATTCGAGCTCGTTTGAGCTCGATCAATCGAGGAATGGTTTCATATTATCGTGAAATAAAATCATACTTTTAATTTTGAGTGGGGAAGATGTCTTTGATTAAAAGTGACGGGTCCCACTTCTTAATTAGTTAATTATTTATTTAATGCATTTTAACAATAAAAATTAGGCTATTAAGTAAGCTTCGAAAAATTCTAAAATTTTACTCATAATTAATTTGGGAGTGAAGAATTCAAAAATAAAATAAAATTTTAATTTTCAATTTAATTTTTTAATTTTTTGATTATTTAAATATATTAAAATATTCAAGAAATTTTAACGACTTCCAAAACTTTTTAAAATTTCACTTATGGCTAATTTGAGGGTGAGAAATTCAATGACTAATTCTGATTTTGATTTGGTGGTCAATTTAATTATCTTAATTTTTCTAAATAAATATATTAAAATAATTAGGAAAATTTGATAATAGAGAAATTTTTCAAAAATTACTAAAAATTGTCTAAAATTAAACTTAACAATCAAATAATTTTATTTTATTGCTTTATTGTGTGATTTACTTGAATTAAAAATGAGAATAACTACAAATAAATTTTTATTTAAAATCTAGTGTTTTACATATAATCATTTATTCTAGTGGAATAGACTAAAGAGTTGCTTCAATCCCAAATTTTGCCACATTAAATTTAATATGAAAGATTTTAAGTATGTTAAGGTCACCATGCTTGAAGGAATCAAACATTTTGGAGTAACTATGAAATTAAGTTCAAAGTGCAACTGTTCATTTGAGATTTTAGCTCAATTTGGTGACAAAAAATTCCAATTTAAGGGTGGTTTGAGTGACCTAGAAGAATTTGCCTTTAAGTGATTGTGATCCTTGCTTGTGCTCATCCTAATTGGGTCATGTTCATCTTTGTTCACACCTCGCCCACAGTGGGATTCAAATCTTAACACATTCATACCACCCGATTCTTTGTCCCCCACGATTGTCTAACGTCGCCGACGAATTCCGTAATGGAGGAAATCTTTTCCGCGCCTCTTTACCCTAGTTTAGCCTCAATGTGGCCCAAACCCAACACCCATTTTCGGGTTAACCCGAACGGTGAAACTTGACCCCAAGCAGATCCCTAGCTCTATAAAAAACCTCACATAAGACTCTTTGTTTTTGTTTATCAACCCTTCGTGCTCCTGCGGCACTCCAAGAGATTCCTTAAACTAGTAATTATAATTTTTTTCATGAAATTAAATGACAGCTTATAGACATTATTAAGATTCGTGAGATATAATTTGTTGAGATCTAGTTGTTAAATAGGTAGCACATCAAGTGATAAGTCTTGAGCAATCTAAGTTGCCAATCAATAGTTTTAATAGTTGATCTCATTGATTCAGCTGGTCCAAGATTAGATGAGTGTTTCTAAAATATGATATCAACACACACACACACACACATATTTTAACCATTAAAAGAAAGCAAAATTCCATGGGATCAAACATTATTTAAACTAAGTAAATAATGAATAAAGTTATAATTGCTTAACTTAATCTCGAGAAGATTGCAATGTTAGAACTTTAACTCTTTAAGATGCTCTTGACATAAGTGAAGGAATCGCAGCATACAAGTTTTAAATTAAGAGCATTTCAACAATGACAAGCAATTGACATTCTAACATCAAGAAATGGTTCAATGAGTTTGACTAAACACAATTTTGGCCAACTTAGTTTATTAGCAGGGATTGTTTGATTGACATTAATTCCTACGGGTTAACATCCTCATGATTGGCATTAACAACTTTAAGAGTAATTATAAGAAGAAAAAAAGTTGCTTCCTTGATGTAAACTATCGTCCAAAGACAAAAGTGAAAGATTTTATTAGCTTAAATTTTATCTCAACCATCCCCACGTCCCAGCAGTCACATGGGCTCATCGAGAGCCCACCAAATGAGCCCAACTGCACCCAAATAGTAAAATGCATGCACTCTTATTTGGTAGAGGATTTGGATGAATTCAATTGGGATTCAATCAACTTCAGAAGCCAATTGAATGTATTCTGAACTGTTAATTGCTTCTAAGATCAAATGGATGCATTATATGTATCGGATATAGATAGGCTTCTCTCTTGAGCTAATTCAGAGCCTCAATATAACAGTTGGAGAGCTTATGGGGGTTCAAAGGATTATTGGGAACAAAATGAAGGCTTTAGGAAATGAACCGAATGCTCTAAGGATCTATTCCGGACGTGGACATGCATGCACTCTTTAAGCATGCATGCAGTCTTTAAGCAAAGTTTAGTCAAGAAGCAATCATACGTTTTGGAGATAAGCCTGCTTTTGTTCGTTCGCAATAAAGCTAATGTGCCTCGTGAGTCAAATGCAGGTTTCCTTTTTCTTTCTAAATTGTAATGAAGGAGGGGCAGCTTTGATCCCATAATCATAACTAAGAAGAAACAAAAATGGCCAACTGATGTCAGCAATCAAGGTTTAATGATTTCAAATCTCATGAAGACAATAATGTGGCGTCAGGTATGTCTCTAATTTTATCATAATTCCCTTTTTGTTAAAATTTTGTTCTATTTTCAGCATTAAATGATAAGCGCTTAAAATCTTGTCATCGGCACACTCTATATTATATCTCAACTTTGAGATACATTGTTTGATACGGGTACTAGTCATTCCTTTACATCAGAAAAATGTGTGCAAGTTCTAAATCTTCCTCAATTCAAGCCAAGCAAAACTTTGCATGTTCAAATGCCATCAGGAGTTAAATTGTGTGATAGCAAATTTTGTTTATTAAAAATATCCCAATTAGTAACCAATCTTTCGAAGCTAAACTCATAATTATGTCGATCACCAATTTCGAAATAAAAAGAGTATGAATTGGTTAGAGTAAGCATAATTCAGTAATAGATTATCATAAAAAGAAGGTTACTGTGAGATCTGGAAAGAAGTCTAAATTTTTTGTGGGAAGGCTAGGCATAAGCGCTTCGATGATTAATGTTGTAAAAGCCAGCGGTTGATAAGTAAAGGTTGTGAAGCTTTCTTAGCAACTCTTACGAGTGAAGCTAAGGAAGACAAGCCTACAGAGAATGTTGAAGTAGTAAGAGAATTTCATGATGTTTTTTCTGACAAATTGACTAATTTACTTCCAGAAAGAGAAGTGGAGTTCTCAATCGAATTAATTCCTGGTACGCAACCGAAGTCTAAAGCGCTCTATAGAATGGCTTTCAAAAAATTGCAAGAACTTATGGAGCAGTTGTAGAAGCTCTTATACAAGGGATATAAGACCTAGTATATTCACCTGGAGAGCTTCAGTGCTTTTTGTAAAGAAAAAAAATAATTCCATGCACATGTATATAAATTAATGTAAATACCTGAAGATCTTGAAGGAGTGCATATCCTTCAAGAACCAAGGTGTGAATAATCTTGAGGTAATCTTTCTTTTATTTTCTTATTTTCTATTTAGAATCATAGTATTTTTTATTAGCTTTATCTTCACTTTATTTCGCTTAAATCTGCTTCCATTTCGGCCTTCAAACGTTCCTCCTACGAAACTTGCGCATGATTCGACGTCATTGCACTTCGTCGTCCATAACTTTCACAAACAGCCACCGAATCATACAAAACAATATCATATAGATTTCTAACATCCACCACAATATTCTCTTAAACTTTGTATCAATCCAACTTCATTTAGTCCACCAAAAACTTTTTCAAATCATACCAAATTACATCTAAAATCTTACAACCATAACCCGTATCATATAGTCAAATTGTGGATCTTATGATTTTCAAAGGCTAGTGGTCTTAACTAATAAAATCCTAAGCTTTTATTAAGAAACTGACCAAAATATATAAAAAAATATTAGTTTAAAAACAATAATGGCCTTAACATAACATTCGATCATATTATATTATATATATATATATATATATATAATATTTATTTATTTATATATAATATTTATTTATTTATATATTATTCCTGCAGCCTGTAGCAAGTAGCTCGATTCAAATAGCAATGGCGACGTTTTGCTCCCACAAGAAGATCCACCTACAGCAGTTTCATCGCTTAGATTCAATAATCAATTCACAAGCATCCCGAATGCAGCAGCAACCTGCAACAGCTAATTCACATGCAACCTCCAATAAAATGCAATAACATTGTGCAAAAACAAAAATACAATTGCTTATAGCAAGTGAGATTTAATCTCAAGACTTAAAGGTAATAAATTATGAATCTTAATTATTAAACTACAGCATTATTCATTTCTTCCTTACTAATTAACTTTAACTTGTTAGAAAAAAGAAGCTGAAGATTCTTCTAATCAATGAATTCAGTGATGTTCTGGTATTGCCATTCAATAAGAATGCATAATTTTCAAACAAACCCATCCTTTAATCGTTGCAAAAAAGTTATAGCAAGTTACTGATGCACTGAGCGCTCATTATGCTTTTGGTTTCCTCCTACAATTAGCATCAACTTGTACAATTAACAGGCTACGAATCATCAATCATTTACAAGGCCTAATATCTTGATGCGAGCTGAAGAGAGATCGACCAAATGCGAAATCCATCATTAATAAAAGTAAATTTAAGAAAAGAATCAGCTTCAGATGCGGAAGAAAGAGTTCGCAGATCGAAGAACCTGCAGATGTCAGCTTAGGCTTCAGATGCGGAAGAAAGAGGTCTCAGATCGGCTTCAGATACGAATTGTTGGAGAATCGCAGAGGGAATCAGTGTCGAGGAGAGGGCTCTATTCGTCGTAAATGGGAGGGAGAAGAAAAAGTTTGCAGCTAAACAAAGGAGGAGAGGGCCGGCCTCGCTTTGCGTCGCAATGGTTTTCTAGGGTTATTTGAGAGTCTGCGTCATGCAGTTCCAAGGCATCCTATACGCCTCTTTTAGCTTCTGTCCAACCAAAAAAGAAAGGGAGCATATAATATGGAAAGCCTCTGATAAAGATTTGAGTTGGAACAACAACAGCAACAGGAACGAAGGAAGCAGGAGGAGACATCAAAGCGCAGATAAGGCTGAGCCTTTTTCTTTTGACTCGCAGTCCCCAGCTTCTTTCTCTTTCGGTGGATGACATCAAGTTTTATATACTTTTTTTAAATATAATTTAATAATTTATTAAAAATAGCCTAACTCAAAATAATTTTGTCATCTATTCAAAAAATAAATAAATAAAAATTGTAGATTTAAACGGAAATGTTGATCGGGAGAGCATTCCGTCTTCTTCTCCTCGTTCTGGGCACATCATAGGTGATAGATACATAACAACAACAACAATCAGGGTTAGCAGCGAACGAAAGCTTCTTTTTCCCGCGCATGGCATTACTGATATCGGCCTCATTCTCCTCCGTTCCGCCCTCCTCCAGCCCTCTTTCATCCCCGCCGTCAAAGCCGACTCGATCCTCCAACGTCGTCGAAAACCCTAACCCTCCCCTCTCCGATCAACTCCTTCCCCTCTCTTTGACCCTCCTGAAGCAAAGTTCCCCCATTCTCCCCCAAGCCCCAATCTGGACGAATCCCTCCAAGCCCAAGCCAGGGATCCTCCTCCCCCACCGCCATCCCCGCTCTTCCTCCTCCTCATCCCCCTCCGCCCTCACCGTCCTCAAATCCCTGCACCCATGGCAGAAAACCCTACGCTTCTTCTCCTTCATTCAGTCCAAGTCCCCTTCCTCCCCTCTCGGCACCATCTTCTACAACGTCCTCCTCAACTCCCTTCGATCCGGCCGCCAGTTCGCCCTTGCCGAATCCGTGGCCGCCGAGATGATCCGCCTAGCCGTACCCCTCGACAACATCACCTACTCCACCCTCATCGCCTGCTCCAAGAGCTGCCGCAGCTTCAGCCGCGCCCTCCGCTGGTTCGACCGACTCTACCGCTCCGGCCTTCTTCCCGACGACATCACCTACTCCGCCGTGCTCGACGTCTACGCCGAGCTCGGCCGCCGCGAGGACGCCGTCGCGTTCTACGAGCGGGCCCGCGCGACCGGCTGGGCGCCGGATAACGCCGCACTATCCGTCCTCGCGAAGCTCCCTGGCGGGTTACGCTACGTTCTCGGGGAGATCAGGGCGCTCGCGGCGAAGCCCAACGTCATCCTCTACAACGCCCTTTTGGCGGCGGCGGGGAGGGCCGGGCGACCCGGGCTCGCACGCAAGCTGTTCGACGAAATGCTCGCTTCGGGATTGCGGCCAGACGAGCGAACGCTCACGACCGCAGTCAAGATTTATGGGAAGGCGGGGTGGGGGAGGGACGTTGTCGGGCTTTGGGAGAAGATGAGGGCCATGAATTGGCCCACTGACTTCATTCTGCGCAACACCCTGCTGAGCGCCTGCGCTGAGCTCGGGTTGGAGAACGACGCGGAGAAGCTGTTCAGTGAAATGACGCAGCCGGATAGCTTCAGCTACACAGCGATGATCGAAGTGTACGCCGGCGCCAACAAGGCGGACAGAGCTCTGGAAGTGTTTCATGAAATGGTAGAAAGAGGGGTGGAGCCGAACGTGATGAGCTTCACCTGCTTGATCCGATGCCTGGGAAAGGTTGGGCGGATCGGCGACGCCGTGCGGATATTCGACGTGTTGATGAAGAGAGGGGTGAAGTGCGATGACTGGCTCTGCGGCTGCCTGCTGTCGTTGATCGCTGTGAGCGACGAGGCGAATGGGAAGAAGGTGATGGGTTGCCTCGGGAAGGCTAATCCGAGGCTGGCTGGGTTTGTGGAGCTAATGGGCAGCAATGGCGCCAATTTCGACGAAGTTCGGGCAGAGCTGAGGGGGATTCTGAACGAAGCAGACGAGTATGCTCGCAAGCCATTCTGCAACAGCTTGATAGATATATGCAGCAGGAAAGGAGGAGGGTATCCGCCTGGAAGAGCCTGCGAGCTGCTTCGGTTGGGAATAACGCATGGACTGTATTCCGGTTTGCACAAGGAGAGGTCTGAGGAGTGGGTCTTAAATCTGAGGTCTCTGTCGGTTGGCGCAGCCTGCACTGCTTTTGAAGAATGGATGGACACTCTATTTGATTCGGTCGAGCACGGGCGAGCACTGCCGCGTCAATTTAAGATTCAGGCCAGCTCCGGAGCTCGCTCAGGATTGGCTTCTGCTGTTGGCTCGTATACAGAAGAGTTAGCTGCTCCGTTCAGGCAGAGCGGAGAGAGCGGCTGTTTCGTCGCAATGAAAGAGGATTTGATCTCGTGGCTCAAGTCCAGAGCAATTTGAATTTTAATTCTCATGCAAAACGTCTTCCTTCAAAACATTATGTACCGAATTTCTTCAATGAATTAAAAGAGAAAAAAAAAAATATGCATCCACCTGAATTTTTTAAAAAGAAAAAGATCTGCTATTGTTTCTCCCCCACCAAAATACATGAAAGAATGCCACTATCACATCAAGGAATACTGCAGCGAAAGAATAAACCAATATGAGGCCACCAACAAAAATAAATTAATAGTTATGCCTGGTTGATGCGTCTTGCTATATCAGCAGGCAGGCATACTGGGTGGGATACGCTTGCAAGAGTTCATCATACGCCCCCGCTTATTGGTTTCGCTTGTTATACGGCATGGCATGGCGTCATGTGGCTGTTGTGTAATCCTGCGGGTGAAAGAGAAATACAGCAGCGCCGAGAGCGCAACGACGTGGTTTGGCTGGCCGCGCATAACCCTAATATATGTGGTGAACGCATCTGATAATTTCGTCTAAGAAAGAGCCTTGGGTTCTCGATATTCGGTCACACATATTTTCCCGAAGACTTCCAAATTCTTCCTTCGAGGGATATAACCATGACGGTCACATCATCGTGGTACTTTCGTCGGTCGCCCTGAGGTATGTCCAGCAGTTCTTGGAAGTTCATTCCTGCAGCAAAAACAGCACGATGAGGGAAACAGCTTCAGAAATTAGATAGAGAGCAAACATGAGCTTTATGCTTTTATAAAGTTTGTTATTTTTTCATCAATAGCTTACTGTTCATTTGACATCTAAAGAGGAGCATGCTACTCACCGCCTCTGTGCTGCTCTTGGACTCTTGCAGAGAAATCATCTCTTTAATAGACAAGTGCTGCTGTGCTACTCAAAATTCTCTATAAAATCATTCAAAAAATATAAAATGGATACTGCCTATAACTTAAAATCAATTCATATACTTTTGCTTAGAGGTTCCATTGCAAAAAAGGCCTCTGTGCTACTTAAAATCAATTCATATAACTTAAAGGTTTTGAGAAATTTATTTGGAGTAGAATATCATCCGAGGGTATCAAAAAAACTGAGTTGACAGAGTGCTTCTTCTTCTAATAATCATATTTATTATTATTATTATTCAATAAGTTTATAAATGAACCCATTAATATGACACCCAAAAAAATTTATCCAATAAAATTTGAGCATCATTTCAATATAAATTTTAAAAATAATATTTAAATTATTTTAATATAAATAAATAAACATTAATAAAATAATATTCAAATTCTATTAATTAAATTTTTTTAAGTGTCATATCAATAAATCTAAATAGTATTTCTCATAAAGCAATTTGGAGCTGAACATTTTATTGATTATCTCTTAGTTTTCTAAGTAGATAGTCAAAACTTGCTAATCAGAAAGACATTAAGTTTTAGACGATTTATTTTTATACCGTAGGTTAAGCCCACACACCGAGCGAGAATGGATGTGAGGTTTTGCAGCCCAGATCGAGCGAAAAAATTTACTTCAGGCGTCAATGAAAGATACTCTGCATGTTAACCCTCCATCTACACCAGCATCGTCGTAGGCCTCCATAGAACTTTGCCAGCCTCCACTGCCATGCACCAAACTCAAGCCTCAACCTCCCTAATACCAACCCTTTTGGTTTCACCGTCCATCTCTCAAACGACCAAACCTTGCCAACTGCGCAGCTCTGTACCAGCCACCACCTCCTGACACCTAACTTCGTGCCTCTAACAGATTCATCCGTTCTCCATCCTTCATAAAACATCCCTAGTTTCTGTTGTCTATCATCCATCATTTGTGCCCTTTTTTTAAATTTAAGGATATATTTTTGTTTAACTTTACACTCAAATAAGTCATAATTAAATTGGCATGGTGTTTTAGCATGCTTAATCATACCTGAGGGGGAATCAAACAAAGGCTAAGGAAAATAAGTCATTCACAAAATTTCCTCAAGCAGTACAATTACAACTCTAAATTTAAGAAGCAGCCAATCTGATCACTATACTAAGGACTGGCAATCAAAACAAGATTCTTTAGAAATAAAAATTTTAACTCATTACTTTGCAATCTAGCAACTACTGTGCCGATAAATAGAAGAGTAATTTAGTTGAATGCATACTGGTGCTTTCAAAATATCTTTAGAGCAAAATAAGTCGATCAATAAGCTATCTTAGAAATAAGTATAAATAATAGGAAATAAGTCAGTCAATAAGTGTAAATAAATATAAATAAGCTAAGTATAAATAAGTAAAATAAGTCAATCAATAAATGAACCGAAAAGGCTGCTTAGAAAAGAAAGAATATGGGTATTGAATGAACTGAGCTGCAATTTAAGCTCAAGACTGGCTTTTTAGAAATAGTAATTATATATTATCTTAATGGAAAAAAGCTTAGATGGCTTACCCTAATAAATATAC
The DNA here is from genome assembly GCA_016760335.1 of Gastrodia elata. Lineage (NCBI taxonomy): Eukaryota > Viridiplantae > Streptophyta > Magnoliopsida > Asparagales > Orchidaceae > Gastrodia > Gastrodia elata. The sequence continues at coordinate 20,199,992 of CM028681.1, forward strand.
GAATATCCAATTAGCATATTTAATTTTTAAGCTTGGCATAATATCACAGAATTATCAATAATTTTTACAAACGGCCACTTTTGGAAGTATGATTTCCATAAACAGCAAAATCAAATAAATTCAAAAAAACACAAGCAACAAATAAGTGGATACCTATTATCTTTTGTCCCAAACGACCCTATAGAGATAATTTACTAAACTTATTATAGATGTGAGTTAGCTCGTGATTAGAACTATTTTTGAAAGATTTAATTAGATAGGTATATGGGCTTGAACAACCATGGTTCAACATCAACATTTACAAAATAAATAAATGGGTGCAATATGTTGCAGGCGACAGAAAAATGTTTGAGAATAATATTTCAATTCAACTACTCAAACCCTTTCTCACTTGTGAGCCGGGCTACTCTAAGAACATCTTTAAGTTAATAATAGGAAATAAAAAATCACATGAGATATAATTTTAAACGAAACTAATCCACTTATACAACAAGATGATGACTAGGATGATCAAACCAACCAATCCTCGTGTGTCTAGCCAAAGCCTAACCCTAATCCTCTGCTGTGTTAGCGAGGTAGGCCAATATGATAACCAGTTCTTAAAATTCACAATTTTTCAAGCCACTAAACAAGTATCCGTTATAGCATGGTTTCACCATACAACCCTACGATGCTTCACTTCACATTAAAGACAATGCATGAAAACTTAATAACTCAAAACAAGGAAATACAAGTTGAGAACAAACGTCTTAATCACGATTTCTATTTTCTTTCATAATCAAAATTTTCCATGGATGTATCAAAAATCACTTAAAAATTTGCATGACAAGATTAAAAGATATCAAGTTCTAACCAATGTGTAAGCAAAACCATTGTTGATGATGATCTTACATTTAACTAGAAACATCAAATCATAGGACTAAGTTATGGAAATAGAAAAAAAAAGTTACCAGCTTTTTTTGCAGCACGAAACAGAAGCTCTTCAATCAAGCTTTGAGCAGGATCACCATCTGGAAACCTTTCGATGAATCTTTCAACGTGCACAACCACTTCATCGTTGCTCAAATATTGGTAAAGCCCGTCAGAGGAAAGAACCAAAAACTTATCGTTACGTCCCAATTTATGGTGACAGAGAGAAGGAATACAGGAGATATAAGGTGCAGTTCCAATGAATTCATTCCTGAACATTTCTAACAACCCATTATTCCACTTGGGCTGAAATTTAATTACAAAAGGCATAAAAAGCGTCAGTTTACTGCATGAAATAAAGATTTTATACAGGCAAACTGTATATGATGTATTTCATAAATATTGAATCATTTGGAATACAAATTGCATCAATCTGCTATAAATAATTTGCATTGATCAACTTTTCCAAAGACAACATCATATACTCAATATCCAAAACAATATGAAATCAGCGCATACCTGTTTGAGAGATCCAGCCCCAAAAGCACGAGTAACCTTAAGGCGTCCCTTAACCCTATCGTTTACAATGCAGTGGATATCATCAGGATGTTCTTGCTTTATCCTTAAAACCTCCTGTACATACCAAAAACCAATTTGGTTACAATAATTACTACTAATGCAATCATGCTAAAAATAGGACTGTTGGGTATAATTATCACTGGTATCATCCCAGCACTCGACTCAAATTTATAAATCTCATACTCAATCCTTTCCTGTCAATTTTTACTTAAATATTAAATCAATCCACAAAATTTTATATTCCACAACAGCCATTCAGATTAACATTACGATACATCCCTTGTTTTGTAATCCTTCTACATCAATTTCATCTAGTCATCTTATTAAGGCATCTTCTACTCTCAAATGTGTTCCAAAGCAAAATACAGTCTCTTAAACTGGGCCATACAGGTGCATTAAACGATCCCTTCATGTTTAGCATTCAATAGATTCATGTAGGTGCGTTAAATGAGTTGTTCAAGATCATTTTGGCTTCTTCAATCATAAGCATAAACTAGCCCCTTACAGAGTGCAGATAAACTATACAGCAATTTAAGCTAAGCTAGCCAAAACAATACTCTTAATTAACAATTCCACTACAAAATCTCAAATGGGGATGCAATAGGTTGGGATCAAGTTCCATGCTGTTCTATAGATAAACGACCGAATGCAAAACAGTGAATATATCAGGGCTAAATCCCATTTCTTTAAGACCAGCTTATCATTATTTTAAAGGATCGTGACTGCTGGTTAAATGACATTTGATAATTGTAAGTTCACAACGCTATATTAATGATCATTGCTTCATAAAATTGCAAGACAACTGCATTATTAAAAACAAAAGAAAGAAATTCAAACCGTACTTCAGGAATGTTGGTGTTATGATCAGTAGAAAGCTGCACTGCCCCCAAAGTCATTCCCTGTCTGCCAAATGGACTCTCAATCTCTACTTCAGAGCCCCCCTCCTCCACAGGTTCCTGCAACTTATACTGAGCAACAATCGCCCTGCTATCACCAACATTCATAACATACACATCCTCATCCCTCATTAACACCACGAGCAAGCAAGATCCCATCAAAGCCAGCTCTGGATTACAACCCATTGCCCTATCAGTCATCTCCAAATAGGCAATCTCAATGGCCTTGAGCGCCCTTGAAAGAGCCCTGAGCACCAAATCATGATTATAAACAGGCCCCAACTTCCTCCGGCGACAGCTTCTCTCCGGAGTCTCTAGAATTTCCTTTGCCTTCTTTCTCCAGCTCCCAAACCCACTTCTCAGCTTGGATAGTGACAACGCAAACCGACCAGAACCAGAAAACTCCAAGCCACCGTCCTCATCCCTTTCAGCTAGAAATTCCCTCAAACACCTGGAAGGCATGCCAGAAACATCTCTAAAAGAAACAACACCTCTCTCACAGCCTTCCTTTCTAGATTCCTCAACATCTTCCCAAAACAAACCACGCAGCTCATTAAATACAGAACGGTAGAGATTGCCCACAAGAAACTCAGGAGCCTCCGGTCCGTTGAACCCATCATAGATGCCGACGAAGAGCCACCTCTGTTCCTCTGAGACGACTACGTGGATTCGGTCTTCACCGGCTTTCCCGTGCGCCCACTGCACATTCCCAGAAGCTGGAGACGGCCCCGGCGCATCGCCTGCTTCAGGCTCCCATCTCCGGTCAGGGATTCCACGAAGCGGAACTACAGACGGGCGATTCTTCTCCGACAAACTTCTTCGGAAAAGAGGGGCGCTGCTCCTCCTCTTCCTCCTTTTCTTGACCAGAGGGCCGGAGAAGGGGATGCCACCCTGGTCGCCACCCTCGGAGACGTCGATCGGACCGGAGAGGAAGAATCCGCGGTCCAGATCGCCTGCGAGCTGAAGCGGGAGGGTGGAGAACGAGGAAGAGCTCTGGAATCCCGCAGAGCGAAAGCTCGCCGCGGAGTTGTCGTAGATGGGGAGAGTGGCCGAAGAGTTTGCCGAAACAGAAGCGCCGGAGATGGCCTTGAAGGCGATCTCTACCGCAGACGCGGCGGAGGAGGACCGCGAGTGCGCCGGAGAAGACGATCGGACGTAGCAGAAGGAGTGCCCTAGGGTTTCATCAAGCGGTCCCGGGTCGAAGGCGGAGATTTCATCGCCGGAATCAACGCATCCTCCTCCGGCGGACGGCCGGAGACATGATCGGAAGTGACGCGAAGCTCCGTTTCCCATTAGAAGAGAGGAATGGGCGTCTCTTTTAGGCAGCGAGTTTTATTCACATTTTTTCCGTGAGGAAAAGGTACGCTGCGGAATGGAGGAGATGCTCTGATTCACTGCCCTGCCCGCTCTAAAACAAAAACGCTGGGTCCGGGTGATGACGTGGCAAATGAGGCAGGGCAGTCAACCGCCGGTTCCGCTTTCGCCCTTGCTGTTTCCGGGATTCACCGCCCAGCCAGGGGAAGAATCGAGGCTAAGACTTTTGAATGCAGGGGTGCTTTCGTAATATCCTCAAAAGATAAAGGAGCAGGCTTTGCGAGATCCGACGGTTGAGATGCTATCGAATTCCGTCGCGATCACGGAGTCAAACTGCCGAAGTCTTTTATGCGAAGCGCGCATCCCCACATATAACCCACCCATCTTTTATTTTCAGAAGAGGTATTAAAAGATGAGAAATGCGAAAATAAACTCTTCTTTATAAAATTCAAATATTTATTCATTTATAATTTATAAAATATATCACAATATTTTTATTTTAATCTGTAAAATATATTATATTATTAAACTTAATTTGTGCAAAATATGTTAGCCACATAAAATTTTTCATTTGCTTTATTAAATCTCAAATGTTCTTAACAAAATTCTATTAGTTTTCAGACACTAACCAATATTTTCTTATAATTGGAAATTTCAGGGTTTATGTATTACTCTTAATAAGTTGTGTAAAGATAGTTCAACACTTTTTGTAGTGTGCTTTGATGAGATCCTGGCTCATAGCCTAATATTATTCTACTCTTGAATACGTTTTATATCACCATAGTGAGCAGTTGAGGATGGAGAGGACAATTTGGAAGGTGAAGAAGAAGCAAGTGGGGGAAGGTAATTAGTTAACTAGTTGAAAAGATGGTGGAGAAGAAGAGGAGGAACATTTCGAGAATAGGACTGTTTAGGTTTAGAGGAGAGATCGAAGATGTTTTTATAGGACGAGGAAAGGTTCCAAGGATAGGGGAGAGAAGAGTGCTTCGACTGAATGTAGCGTTGGTAAGCTCATGATTTATCGGGTTGGGCGAGAAGCGTGGATTTCTATGATTCCTTTGAACACAACTTCTTCCTCGATTAAAAGTAACTTAAATATTATATCACATGCATTTGGGTAAAAATAGTTGTGCACCTTACATTTATCTAGTAGCCAATCGTAAATAACATGTTGATTAAGAGATTCACCATTTACTTCAATCACAATTTCTTTAGCAAGAGGGGAGTGACATGTAAACTTCAGCAAATAAAATCATCACTTAATGAGAATAGAGAGAACAAACCCTTTAAGCTTCCAAAGTTTATTCATGGAGTCAAGTAAAGGCATGTAAGCATGTGTTTTACCTAGCGAGAAGCCTACCAAATTGTTTGCCCAAAGAGGAGAAGCAACTGTTATGTCATCGGTGTTGAGAGTTACATGAGTTCCATTAGGTGGAGGGATGTAAGAAAGAGTGAGAGAGTTATTTTGAGAGGCAAAGAAAGATTTCTAGTCTTCCCTAGATGAAGGCGGAATAATCGATACCGAAAAAGTAGAAGTATGGTGTTGAGGAGGGAACCAGGTAGAACTAGGGTTGGCTTCGAGTCGAGTCATCCCATTCTCAAAGCCAACTCAAACTTATTCAAGTTTGAGTTTGAGTCAAGTTCAAGTCGAGTTCTAGTCGAGTTTGTGTCGAGTTCGAGTCATTTCGAATCATTTTAAATATAGCTCGAGTCAAGACGCATGACTCGAAAATTTTGAGTCGAATCAAAATGTCTCGAGTTCGAATTTCTAATTTTGAGTCAAATTACCAACTCTAAGTAGAACAAAGTGGAGAGGAAGACAAGGGAGGAGAAGATGTGGCTGACGATCTATTTGTTTATTAACAATCATATGCTATTAATATACGAATTTTTGGCATGGAGTAAAACTGATGTAAAGTAATAAAATTTCAGAGAATTCATGAATGTCGATGTTTGGCATGCAACAAAACGAGCGAAAAGTTTAACAAATAATCCCATTTTAAGTCGCTATAAAGATTAAATGCGTAAAAAAATTTCAGCCAAATCAATCGAAATTGTGCTATACGCAAAGGAAAGCTGTGTGAAGTGGAGCTTCATCCATGTTTGCCTTTCGCCATTGTCCATGGCTTTGTTCAAAGAAATCGTTTGAATCGAAAGATTCACATTCAAGTCGAACGAAATCGAACGATTTAGTTTTGAAATTCTATGATTTTGTTCGATTCGAATGAAATAGTTCGATTAAAATATGTTATTTATCCGATTCGAGTGAAGTGGAACAATTTCATTTAATTCGAAAGAAATGAGATCGAGCATAAACCCTAAAAAAATATGAAAAAAATTTAAGGGAGTAATTTACATCCTATATTCCTCGAAACACAACACTATCAAATTACTTCAATTTAAACAAAAATATATTAAGTTTCCTAAGAAACTACCAAATAATAGTAAAGCAGTCTCATTACACTGCAATAAGATTAGCTTACGCTCCAATTTCTCAGATTTACTCATACCAAATAGCCTTAATAACTGAAAATATAATTAATTAACTTCAAATACAATTTATGAGATCTTTTGTATATAGTTTGAAATTTAGTGATTTAAGCGTGCCATTATATGAGGACATTGTTAATCAATCTTTTAGCAACTTTTGGTATTTTTACTATTTTTAAATATTTTACAATAATCATCAAAGATAATTATTTTGAACTTTAATATAAAATAATGTATTCATCAAACATTAAAAAATTTGCATTTTTTGAATTCTCTGTAATTGATTTAAGAAAAAAACTTCAATATTCTCACTAATATTCAACTTTTTTTTTCCAGGCAATTAAATTTCTTTAATGGAGTAAAAGTCATAATTTTGACTAATAAATATAAATATAGAAAAAATTTGAGTGTCAAGTTAAAATAATTAATTATAAGTAAAACAAAAATTATAGTGATGCAAAGTAGTTCGAAACAAATGTTGAAATCGAATAGGATTTAAACTAAAAGCGGAATAAAAAAAAATTTGAGCAAGCGTTGAGAAGCTGAAAAATTAAAGCAGGAAAAACAAGCACATAAAATATGTAAAAACTTATTAAATTTTAGCGTTTTGAAACATTGTATGAATATTTGAAGACTTTAGAGACTTGGGTGTGTGAGGTTCTAGTAATTTGTCAACAAATATATGAGATTATATTTAAGAAGGTTCCAAGACCTAAACATGATTTTTAAGGAAAATAAATTGATGAAAAAGCCATTATCTTGGAAGAAGATTTTTGATGAAAAAAGTATCTTAATTTTTACTCGAGACTAATAATTTGATTCATCATGATATTATAAAGGCTAATCTTGTTCATGCAAGAGTTAAAATTATAAGTTTGAACACATGCATACAATTATTCATCATAAGTATCAATAGAAGATCTCCAAAACTCAAAATTTCTCTAAGTTATATATGACTTTGTAAATTTCACATTGAATCAAACTAATTTAAAATTGCTAAAAAATAAGACTTAGATCAAGTCTAAGTAGGATTGGCTTTGAGTCAAGTCAGCCCATGCTCGAACTTGACTCAATCATGTTTGAGTTCAGGTTTGAGTCGAATTCAAGCCGAGTTTAAGTCATTTCGATTCATTTCGAATCGAGTCAAAGAGGGTTCGAGTTAAATCAAAATGTTTCGAGTTCGAGTTCTAATTTTGAGTTTCTGATTAAATTGTCATCACGAAGTCTATGTCATCACACATGACTTAGATTTGAGTTTGAGCCATATGCAAATGAGAAAGAGAAGAGGATAAGCTTTGAGATTTATGAGGGATGATCTTAGGAGGTAGAAAGTTTAGAAATTGATAGACCACAAAATAGTGTGACTTTTGACACGCAATTGCACATACTCTGAAGTAATAATAGTGAGTTTTGGATTATCGTCATCAGGGATTAAGATTGCAGTTACTAGTTACTGCTTTTACTACTAATGCTCAAACAATCGAAAATTTGGGTTTTATGTTTAGCGAATTTAATCTAAGCATACAAATAAATAAACCTAAGATTAGTGCGGATCTGACGATGATAAATTTGTCAGGCGCCTAGGCTCGCTTGAGCGCGCACCCTACTTCAATGTACATTTTTCTGGCTCCTGGGCACACCTGAGCACCCATGCTTATGTTGGGATGGTGCTCGGGGCGCGCAGAGCACATATGCGTCTGTCAAGTTGGTGCTCGGGGCGCGCAGAGCACATATGCGTCTGTCAAGTTGGTGCTCGAGGCGCACCTGAGCGCATATACTTCTGCCAGGTTGGCGCTCGGACAACGCCTGAGTGCACGTGTTTCTGTCACCCTGGCGCTCGCGGCGCGCTTGAGCGCACAATCTCTGTCACTTCGGCGCTCCGGGTGTGCTTGAGCGCACGCTTTAAGAAAGCTACTCGGGTGCTTGAATTGTGCCTGAGCGCCTTGCTGTTCTGCTTGATGAAATTTTAATGAAAATCACTAGACTGCCTTGATTTGTTGTATAATTAAAATGAAAACAAAACACATCAAAAATGAATTAAAAATAATCTATTCTAATACAAAATAACATAATAAAATGGAGTAAAATGGAGTGATTTTAGTATAAATGTGTGTCTTATCAAACACCTTAACAAAGATATACATTAAGAACTCTCATCATCAAATAAAATATTCCTAATGAAGAGGTTGTTCAATATACATATGGCGAAAGGCGGTTCAATGACAGCATTTAAATAATTTCAACATCTTCACTAGTCAATTGAGCTTGGTCAACATTAAGTTTAATGACGAGTTGCGAGATTTGTTCTTATTGTCTTCATTGTTGGAGAGTTGGAATAGCTTGGAGACGATGGCAAGCAATTCATTGGGAGAAACAAGCTTAATGTTTGACAACATAGTTGGGGCCATCCAGAACAAAATGAGGTGACAAGGAGAGATCCGGTGGTGAGGCAACAACATCCGCCTTATATGTTGAGAAAAAATGGGGGAGCTAGGAGTGGGGCTTAGAGCTGAGCCGACGAAGCTCAAGGAGATGGAAGTTGGTGAGCAAAGCCGGGTGTTGGAGCTACGGTAAATGACACCATCTCGAGAGGAGGTGTGCGAAACAACAAAAGGCTGTAGGCGCAAACTAGAATGTGGATGGTTGCAACCAACATCATAATAGTGGACCTCGAGGATGTGTTGATCATGTCCCTTAACAAGATGGCATCTTGAGCGATGGATTTGAAAGCATCATGTCATACAAATCCAAGCGTGGGTGTGTTCAGAAATTAGAGTGCAGGAGCACAGGGGTGCATGAGTATGGGAGATGACATCGCATGCAGTATAGAGGGGCGAGGTGATGTGGGCACTAAACTGTCAAAAGTGACGATGCGGCAGCTAAAGGACATCTGGCATATTCGAAACTTAATTTATGTTGGGCACATAGCATGGGCTGGATACACTACCACATTCACAAAGAACTCCTAGAAGGTGATCAAGGGAGCAATGACGGTTACACAAGGGAGCAAAGATCAATCACTATAGGTAACGAATTTGGATGCCAATCAATGGCCAGTCGGGGACAGCATTGCCACTGCTTTCTAGCTGCCATCTACGTTTTAGCTACCATTCACGGCTTCAACAATTCTCTCTTTTCCACCAGCACTTGTGAAGCAGCGGTAATGCAATTCAAAGCCTCCCATCTACTTTAGCAGATCTCCTTATTATCTTTTCTCGATTGGGATTCTTCCTCATCCACTTCTTCCCGACTGGCTTATGAGAGCTCAGACAGAACTCATGATGTAGGTGTTGCAATCATGTCAAACTCCCCTATCCTAGTGAGATAATATCCCAGCCATGCCCATCTTCCGAACTAAGCTCATGCCCCCACCCCAATCTAGTGTTTTTCCAATAAATAGAGTGATTTTAAATATTAAAAACATAGATTTTATACCTGCCATCTTCCACTCGGCAAAGAGTTTCCATAAAATGTAAGAAATCTTGCCTTCCAGCATTGTAAGATATAAGAAAACAATGTAATAATCTATCAATGAATTTGAAAAATTGCACAAATATTGTTTTCCCACAAAAATGTTCTATTTTTTGTTTGATTTCCGTTAGTTAACGTTTTATTTTTTATGTATTGTAAATACAACAATAGATTCATTAATCTCATTTCTTAAGAAAAAACTTATAAATCTTGTTGATGACAAAAATCACATTGAAAAGAATTTAAAAAAAAAAAAAAACCACACAAATATTGCTCATAAAAATGTTCAATTTTTATTTTGATTCTCCTTTGATTTCCTACTTTAAATTATTCTTTTTTATAGTATCATATATATAACATTAGGTTCAATAATCTCTTTTCTCAAGAAAAAACTATTTATAAAATTAGTTTGAAAGTATCCCAAATCCCAATTTGACTCAAATTATGCTAAACTCGAACTCAAAATTTTCAAACTTAACTAAGCTCAAACTCAAATCATTTTGAGTCAAACCAGCTCGTCTCAATTCAATTTCGAGTTTCAAGCCAAACAGAAATTTATTTTATGATAACTCAAAAAATAAAAAAAAGGCTTTGAACCAATAACTTCCATTTCCTTTCAAAATCATGACTCCAACTAAACTAGCCATACAATTTAATAATATATATTAAATAAATTATTATTAACTTTGATCAATAAATACTAAATAAGCAATTTATGAAAACAATGTCCTCTTTTTTTTGGATTGCTTATATAAACCTATTGAGGAGGACACAATTTTGTTAGATGCATACTAAGAACATTTATTATGTATTTTGAATCAATTTAAATCATAACTCTGAAATAGATTCGAAAAAAATTGAAGTTGTGGCATGAATTAAAATTGAAGGAAATTCAGAGTAAATTCTGAGCAAAAGAGCTAACCTAATAAACTATCTTTTTTATTTTTTTTATTTTCAGAAGACACTTTTTGGGGGTAATAGGAGAATGAAGGGTCAACATGTGATAATAGAATGGTACCTGCATCACTGGATGGCACAGAGCTGGAGCAAATGTGAATCTGGTCTCGTCAAAGAGGCTTTCATCATTACTACCCTTACTATTTATTATTTAATTTTAATTTATAGCTGCACACTTCTATAAATTTAGTATCTCCAATCCTCATATCTATTGCTCTAAAAGCTAAAAGAGCATAAATTTGATTTGATTAAGCTTTTTGTTAAGCAATTAAATGTCTTTAATGCAACTACAATCATAATTCTGAGTTAATGAATCTCAATTTTTATTAATTTAATATTAGAGTATTGCTACACTTACACACTAATATACACCAAAACATATAGATGATATTTTTAATGTAACTATATATATATATATATATATATATATATATATATATATATATATATATTTTTTTTTTAACATGACTTGTATTTTTTTTAACATGACTTGTATGTTCAAGAAAATAAATATACAAATAAGCATGTGTCTTGAAGGCCTTCTTTCTGGCTTCCATTATTTTAAGTCATCTTTCACATTTTAGCCATTCATTGTTCACATGCCAGTTAAAATCTATAAATTCCTGGCTTCAACTCTTCTTCTCTTCCACACTTCTCCGACGTCTCCTTCCTCTTGTCCAAATTTCCCATAGAATAACTTTCATGGTCAATACTAGGATGTCTTGTGCTTTTGTATTCCTACCAGATTTACTCTTAATGAAATCAACTTCTTTGTTCACTGACTAACTACATATAATAGAAAAAAAGACATGGTTCAACTTGCTAAAAATAAATTGGCCAATACTTATAAAATCATCTTCATCTTAGATTATATATTTATTTTTATGTAGTTGTAGCATGCAAGTACAGTATCTCTGTAGACACTTGCTTGCATGACATTCAAAACTCTATATTTTATATATTCAACATGTTGAGATATCTACGTCATGAAAAGATAAAGTTCTCTTCACATAGCGTAGGGTCACCTAACAAAGAACATTAAAGCAAATAAAGAATGAAATAAACAAGCACAAAAACAAAATTTACAAGACTCGTTGATTGCTCATATAGTCATGCGCCCGCACTAGAGTTATATTTTTTATTACTCAAAGAAAGGAAAATATTATAAGAGAGAAAAAAAGAAGCTTATGCTTAAAGTGTCTCATCCCACTCTACTCATACCCTATTTATAATATCTCAACTCCCGCATAACACCAAATTAAAATAATTCATAACAATTTCATTGGTTAAATAAAGTGGCTTCATGAAAACTTCTTTTTTTCATTTATTAATCGAACGGAAATTTTCTTGGAGATTTCTCCTATTAACAATTCCAATCAAGTCCTCATAAATGAGACTACTTAACTTCTTTGGTCAAAAATTGTCACGCTCAAATATGACGGTTTCAAGAAAGATTCAATTGTGTCCTTATTTGACTAAACAATCTCCACATATATAACAATCTCTAATTTGAAGATTATTTCTTAAGTAAATTGCTTTCTCTTCTTTGAAATTCATCTGATATGAACTTCATGATCATCATCCTCTGATGTGGCACCTCTAATAATCAAGAGAGGCAGCCACATAGACTCATCTTTTGGATGGTGACAACCATGGCCAACATATTTGTAGGATTCTTTGAACAAACTATCATCTCTAATAGAGGGGGTCTCATCATTACCAATCCACGAATGTGATGATACCACAATTGAATATGCTTTGTTCTTACATAAAATGCAAGATTCTTTGCCAAATAAATAGCACTCTAATTTCAGCAAAAAAATGTATTGTTGTCATGTTTTTTACCTAGTTCCTTTACAAAAAATTATCAGCCATATCATTTTTTTTAGCTTTGATATTGCCATATCCTCAACTTTAATGGTTGAAAGAGAAATACTCTTATGAATTTGCAACATCCAACTAATACTTGTCCCTCCAAGTGTGAACAATATACCCACTAGTGCTCTTTTGATCATCGAGATCTCCACCCAAATTAGCATTTGAATAATCATTTAAAAATCAACTTGTTCCTTTTAAAAGAAAGAGTCATACCTGAAAACCTTTTAAATATTGCATAGTCCAATTGATATCTTCCCAATATAGCTCTTTTGGATCTATTATAAAACAGCTCACAACTCTCACTGCAAGAGTAATGTTTGGCCTTGTATACACCACAACATACAACAAACTACCAATTGTTGATGCATATGGAGCCTTAGACATTTGCTCCCTTTCTTCGTCTATCTTTGACAACTTTTCCTTAGTTTGAAATGTGCTTTTAGAGGAGACTCTCTGGGCTTTTACTTTTTAATAATGAACCATCTTAGCACCTTATTAATGTATTGCTCCTAAGATAACTTCAGGATCCCTTCAGATCTTTGTTTGGATATTTTCATGCTAAGGATTTGCTTAGTGGCTCCCAAGCCCTTCAATTCAAATTCTTTTGAAAGCTATTTTTCAAATTATTGATCTCCTACATGCTTGGTCTTGCAACTAACATATCATCAAAAAAAAGATTTAATATGATGTAGCAATCTACAAATCTCTTGAAGTAATAATAACGATCCATCTCACATCTTGTAAATCCATTCTTTAACATAAAATAATTACATCATGCATCATTGTCTTGGTGCTTGCACCATACAAGATCTTACTAGCTCTTTTATAATTTGCGCACAATACCTTTCTTTTTTGAAACAATAAAGTCTTCATGTTATTCCATATAAATTTATTAATTTAAATATCCATGTAAAAATAGTTTTTATATCTAATTGCTCCATATGTGTATCTGAATGACAATAATACTAAGCATTGTTCTGATTGTAGTTATCTGAAGATTATATCATTGTTTAGTTAATCTCATGCATATATTGGAAACTATTGACTACCAATTTAGTTATATATCATCACTTACTGTTGTGCTCTTCTTTTACATGATACACTCATTCTGTAGAATCTTTATACCTTCTAAAAGTGAAGCTAATACTTGTTTTTTTTTTGTAAGAACACGTTTCTTCTTTAATAACTTGATCCCACTTAACAAAATCTTCAACTTATATAACTTCATTATAACATCTAGCTTTCCACTATTTGTTAACGATAGATAGTACAATAATAGAGAATATTATTTGATTGGCCTTGACTACCAAATGATCTTCTTAAATGTAGTGGAGAAACTGATTCTAGAGCATCTTGTACATGAACTCCATGTTGTATAGCCTTTATATCAACATTTCATTCCTCTTGAACTCTTTGTACATCTTCATCATCGATATCTTCAAGAATGGTTATTTCATACTCTTTTTTTGTACTTCTTGGTCGTCCGTGATGTTTGTCTTTGTAAAGTTTACTTTTATCCAACATTACATCTTTGGCTCTTAAAATATTTTCTATTTTGATCACCTCATAATAGATAATCAAAGTAATTGAATCCACAACTAATAAAATAACATTTTATTGCTTTTGCAATAAGATTACTCCTTATATCAAAATCAATATGATATAAGAAAATGATGCAAGATAGACAGCTCACTGAAGGTGATGTAGTGTAATGACCCTAGGTCATTTATAAGGTAAGAAGTGATTTCCCGCAATATTCAATTCTTTAAATCCTCCCGCAAATTTCAGTTTCCCGTTAAAACTCCCGCTAAATTTCGAATTTTCAATTCAATCCGTAATTTAGAAGGTTTTAAAGTTCGTCTAAATTGAAATTGAAATTTAAAATCGTCATTAACACATATTTAAATTAGTAAAGCGTAACTTCCTCATTTAAACTCATATTCAAGGCAAATAAAATCAGCTGAATCTGAAAACAAATAAATCATAGTTATTTTAGGAAGGAACGCTTAAGGTAATTAAGAGTATTACCGTAACCTGCTGCTATGAGCCGAATAAATCGGACATGCGTTACATACGCACGTCCTATTTAATCGGGAGGAGACAGAAGACCCTCGGCACTCAAGCAAAACCCCTCCCCTCTTAGTCACTCGTCCCTCTACCGCACGAACAAACCACATCTGACAGAAGCAGATAACAAACGAGCGAGTAACCAGGACCCTTACTGCGATCGACGAAAGGGCGCAGACAGTTTGAAGCGTAGTCGACACAATCTGGCCCTCTCATCTCCGTGCCGATTCTTCTTTCCGCTTGGTCTCCCTACCTGTGCCCGATCCTTGCTCGCTGGTTCCGCTCTGCATCGGCTCGCCTCTGCGCCAATCCGTCGCCCGACTCTCTCGCTCGGTCGTAAGGTAAGGTTCTTTTGTTAGGAATATAATACGTGTGTGTATATATATATATATATATATATATATATATATATATATATTTTTTTTTTTTTTTTTTTTTTAAAATTTTTTTTTTTTTTTTTTGGTAAAAGCCATCTCGGCATTACTTTTATTGAACTTTAAAGTAAGATACAGAAAACAGGGCTGCAAGGGTACAAAATATCCTATCAAAATCTAAAACCTGAAGACAGCCCCAAAAATTCGAACTCAGGGTATATCCTAAAAGGTCCAGATAAGCAAAAAGCAAAACCTAGAAAGCAAACATTTAGATCAAACATTTAAACATAAAACCAAAAAACTGCCTTAGCAGGGTGAGAGACAACCGAAGCACTGCAATCCAAATAAAACGAAAGAGACGGTTCATCCAAACAGAAGCTCAGCTATCCCTCTAATATGAAAGAGACGGATCATCCAAACAACCGAGACAGGATCATAGCATTTCCAGTATCACCCCGAAGGTCAATCAGCGTAAAGCCTGCCACAATTGATACAAACAAAACACCAGCAGCAGCTTTGAGTTAAGAGGAGATTGGTTTCAGCAAGAGATGATTGGAACGGTTAGAAACTAAACCACTCCAGAATCACCATTTACTGAAATAGACCAATCTTTTCTTAGTTCAAAACTCAAAGCAAGAAACGCCACCGCAGCTAAACATAACAACCGGAACAAAATAAGACACACCAGCAGCCCTTATATTTAAAGCAAAAAAAACCCAAATCAGGCAAAATCTGGGTAGAGATTTAAAAGCAGCCAACAAGGAAGAGCAAGCATAGTCTAAAATAAACTTAGCACCTCAATCTGAAAGCGGCTCATAAAAGTAAAAACTTCAAACACAAGCCAGCTATATTTAGCACCGCAAACCAAGTTCAACATAAAACCAGCATAGCCTTGAATAAACTGGGAGCAAAATAACAGCAATTAATCTAAAAGAGGAGCTTTCAATTCTGCGCCAGTGACCAAAAGCAAAACGCGAATTTAGCTAAACAGATCAAACTTTATCATGCAGGAATCAACATAAAACAGAACGGCAAACTGAGAAACTCAACCTCACAGATATGCCTTCGGGAACCGGCCGAGGCCTAGCCCTAGCCCATCAACAAAAAATGGAGATCAAGCCACATACAGCAATCAAACCAGTGATACCAACCAAAGTCTGTTTCATTAGCCATAGGACACAACATACCATAAACTACGACAGCGACCAGACCCAAAAACTTCTATTAAAACGACTTATCATAAACCATAAGCTGCGACCAATCAAAAGGAACCCACCAGAATCAGATCCAAACGAAAAACAGAAGACTAAAAAAGTCTCTGACATTAAGTGATTGCTCTATTAAGTTTACATTTGAAATCTTGACTCCTGTAGGAGCCCCAAGCGAATTTTTTGTCATTATAAGTTTTAAAAATAATATTGATTTCATTGTGAATTGCAGCAATGATTTTCCGAGCATGCATAGGAATACAATTATATTTGGATTTATTTCTGCTATTCCATATGTGCCATAGAGCTAAAACAGTAAATAAATTTCTAATATGGAGCTTTTTGCCATTTGAATTAGTGTCACTTTGGAAAAGAGAGTTAAGTGAAATGTTTACATGTGATTCAAAAATTTTATCGATCCATTCCCAGACCTCATTACTATGGTGGTTTTCAGAGAACACATGATTTAAGTTTTCTTGGCTGTTGCAACATTGACATTTAGAGGCGAGGGAAAAACCTCTTTTTTGCATGCGATCATCAATACTTATAAAGTTATTTGACACTCTCCAAAGAAAAATGCTGATGATGGAAGGAATGCAACTATTCCAAATCCAAATAGGAAAATCGGGCATCCTTATAATTCTGCAGCAGTTCCATATGTTGGTTAAACTTAGCTTGCCTTTAAGACACAAATCGGAGTTTGCTTTTTTATCTAATTATATTTGGATTTGTTTCTGCTATTCCATATGTGCCATAGAGCTAAAGCAGTAAATAAATTTCTAATATGGAGCTTTTTGCCATTTGAATTAGTGTCACTTTGGAAAAGAGAGTTAAGTGAAATGTTTACATGTGATTCAAAAAGTTTATCGATCCATTCCCAGACCTCATTACTATGGTGGTTTTCAGAGAACACATGATTTAAGTTTTCTTGGCTGTTGCAACATTGACATTTAGAGGCGAGGGAAAAACCTCTTTTTTGCATGCGATCATCAATACTTATAAAGTTATTTGCCACTCTCCAAAGAAAAATGCTGATGATGGAAGGAATGCAACTATTCCAAATCCAAATAGAAAAATCGGACATCCTTATAATTCTGCAGCAGTTCCATATGTTGGTTAAACTTAGCTTGCCTTTAAGACACAAATCGGAGTTTGCTTTTTTATCCAGGCCAATTTTAGGGTATTGAGTGATAATTCCAGGAATGAGGTGAGGATGTATAATATTGATTATCATTTCCATATTCCAACCTGGATCATTTGAGAAAATTTTTCCT
The DNA here is from genome assembly GCA_016760335.1 of Gastrodia elata. Taxonomy (NCBI): domain Eukaryota; kingdom Viridiplantae; phylum Streptophyta; class Magnoliopsida; order Asparagales; family Orchidaceae; genus Gastrodia; species Gastrodia elata. The sequence goes on from CM028681.1 coordinate 20,217,409, forward strand.
AACCTTAGTTTAGGTTTCGGGATAGTATCCACTAAATTTGCAATCGGTTCCGATTGGTTCCAATTGTCAAACCAGAAGCTAGTATTATCATCAATTTCGTCCCAGTAAAGATTTTCTTTAGTAATATCACGGTGACCTAACAGCCTGCTCCAGATTCTGGAATCAGTGATTTTATGATTGATTTGAGCTGGGTGTTTTGTCGTGCAAAATTTAGCCATCAAAAGTTGAACTGTGTGTGTGTATATATATATATATATATATATATATATATATATATATATATATATGTATATATAATAAACCCTAATAGCAATAATAATAATAATAATAATAATAATAATAATAATAATAATAATGATAATAATCGAAATTAATAGTTAGGGTTTTGCTTTGGCCTACTAGTTCACTTTGCCCTTTATTTTATTATGTCAAACCTTTTATAGTAGGTTAAACTTTTAAATGAAAATTTCCTTTAAGTATTGTGATAAGTTCAGTTATTATTTTATAGAGAGTTGTCCGTGATTTAATTGCAACTAACTTAGTAGGTTGAAGTAACCTTGGAGTTTTTGTAATAATCATTTGATCGAAAGACTAGCTATTTCGAATCAAAGTTTGTTCCATAATAAGATATAAGTATTTTAGCATATTATCAAAATTTGAAGGCTAGAGGTCTTTAATTAATATAAAATTTCATTAAATTATGTACAGTTACTAATGATAGAATCAAGAAATTCTCCATTTGAAATTAATTTGTAATATATGTGTGATTTGGGAAAAATAAAGATTTCAATGCTATTAAACACTTTAGAACAACCTATGCTGCATTTCAAACCCGTAGAGAAAGCTCACTTAGGGTTTAAGAATACGCAAATTTTAATACTAATTTTCTCTACATTAGCTCGTTCAATCTCTTAAACAAATATGCATCATCAGTTAAGAAGAACGAGGGATCACAAGATTCACAAAAGCTTATAAATAAAAATATTAGTTTTCATAAAGCCGGCAAATACCTTCAAGGTTTAATAAAATCTCAATTATAATTTTTATAGATACATCAAGTTATGAGTGATTCATCTAGTTAAGTCAAACACGAAAGGTACACTGGATATTACTTTTATGTTTTATATCTTTTTGCTGCTTAAGCATCGCTTTGAACCTGTTTTATATTTAATGATTTACTCTTACTGTTAGTCATGTAAGAGAGACAAAATGATGTTTATGTCTATTGTGAATGTTGCAATGGGTTCCGATACGGAGGTTAAATTAAGTTAGGGACGTCTAGTCTAGTCCACCAGGAGTTATAAGGATGCCATCTAGAGCCTTTGAGGAGGCTCAAGTGAAGGTCATGCTTAATTGCATATATGATTCCATCTGGAGCCTTTAAAGGGGGCCCAGGTGAAGGTTACCATCTGGAGCCTTGAGAGAGGCCTAGGTGAAGGTGCCATCTGGAGCCTTTAAAGAGGCCCAGGTGAAGGTTACCATCTGGAGCCTTGAGAGAGGCCCAGGTGAAGGTGCCATCTGGAGCCTTTAAGGATGCCCAGGTGAAGGGCATGCTTAATTGCATTTTTTTTTATGAACCCAGCTTCATGGTTCTAAATTTGTCCATTATAATTGCTAACATTGCTTTATAATATCAAGTCATAAACATAAATATGAATTTTATGCTATATTTGATTTTCCTTTTGAAACTTGGCATGTGAAAAGAACATTTATTTTGTAGGAGACATGATCATCTTTTATTTGAAACACACTGTATTTTCCTGCAATTGTTATCATTTTTACCTTCCGCTTTTGCTTAAAGTTTATTTTTAATATCATTTGTATTTAGAATGTGCACTAAGACATTATCTTTATAATGCCAAATAAGATACAGCTGGAGGCGGTTGATATAGTTTAAAGGCATGGCGCGGGAAAATAACTGCCCCTTCAAGAGATAATAATTTTATGTATAATGAAAGCCATGTAATACATTTTGGATAATGTTTGCTTTAAATTGAATGAATATTATTTTTTATATTTGAATGACTTTGCATGTTTGTTTAACTGCTATTTTACCTAATTACCAATATGATCCTGCGGAAAGATGCATCCGATGTTAATTTGGTTGTTACCAACCTAACATGGGTCATCACATGTAGGATGGGGGTGATGACATGTAACATAATCAAATCCACTAATTAATTAACAAAATTAAACTTGCATATTTAATTTACTAGTAGATATGCAAGTCGCTTGTTGAGAATAAAGAAAAGTGTTGTAAGCGTTTACAAGTAATGAGAGCTAGGATTAAACAAGCACACTTGGAAGGTAGGAGGAAAGATAATATAAATAAATGGAGAAGATCTTACGGGAGCCTTATTACCGAATATGCCGCTTACGATAAAGAAGATTAACTTCTACGAGCAGTCCTTCGCCGCAGATCGAACATTCTTTTCTTAGAAGTCCTTCTCCAAGAATTGCAAACCACACCTCAAGAAGTCCTTCTCTTAAGAATGAAGCTCACATAACACAAAGAAGAAGAGGGTATTTTTTTTTATATCACTTGCAATGCCAAAATACATGTGAGGGTGGCCAATTTATAGCCAGAAAATACATGTCAAATAACCATAAAAACTATTAACCAACCTCTCAGGAAGGAATGAAGTATTATTTCCTCTAAAAGACCAAAAAAACTATATACTTACTCTTTCATGAATGACTAAAATATCATTTTATACAAATGACCAAATAAACCATAAACCAACTCTCTCATGAAGGACTAAAATATCCTTTTATATAAAAAAATCACATGATAATATATGGGCTAGGATGAATGCCCATTTATGAATTAAATACAAAAGCTCATAGGACTCAAAAATAGGAAAATAAAATATGGTACCATTAAACTAATTTATGATCTGGTACGTCGATGATGATTTCGTTGATGCGCTGCATCATCACTCCCTGGCTTTGAAGGATTCACCTCTGGTGAATGAAGCTCATTATATTCTTGAAGTAGATATGAATCAAGTTGCTATAGTTCTTCATGCGTCAACCAAGAGTCTTCTAAAGGTGAAAGACATTTCCATCGAACAAGATATCTTTGAACCCCACCATTAGTACTAGCAATTATTTGATCATCAAGTATTTGGGACATATGATGAGAACGGAGGCGACAAGTCGGTAGTGGCAATGGTAATATTGGTTCTTGGTTTTGTGGTTCAGTAGGTTAGTAATACAAGTAGAAGCATAATCATGGTACAATGTAAGGTTTGCCATATTGAAAACTGGAGATATTCCAGCATCATTTGGAAGATCAACTTCATAAGCATTTTCATTGACTTTCCTTAATATCTTAAGAAGTCCTGCTCGCCTAGCATTCAACTTTTTGAATGTTCATATTGGAAATCTCTCATATCTCATCCTTATTAGCACCTTGTCACCTTCTTGAAATTCAACAAATTTTCTTCGCTTATCTGTATTAATTTTATACTTATTGTATGTAGTGGTTAATTTATGTTCAATTTCTTGGTGGAGATCATGCATGCTTTGAGCAAATAATGATGCAAACTCACTAGCTCTATATGTTATGGGAAGATCAATTAAGTCGATTGGTTTTTATGGCTCATAACTAGTTACAATTTGAAAAGGACTTTTATTAGTATATCTATTAATAGAACTATTATAAGCAAACTCTGTAGTGGGTAATATAAGATCCCAGCTAGCAAATTGATCTGAGATTAAGCATCTAAACAGATCTCCTAAGCTTCTATTTACCACTTCTGTTTGACCATCTGTCTGAGGATGATATGCTGTCGAAAAGTGAAGTTTTGTGCCTAGTTTCTTCCAAAGAGTCTTCCAAAAATAACTCATAAAGCGTACATCTCGATATGACACAATTATTTTAGGTAAACCATGTAACTTGACTACTTCACAAAAAAATAATGTCGCAACATGAGATGCATCAAAAGTTTTATAGCATGGAATAAAGTGTCATCTTAGAAAATCGATCAACGACTACAAGAATAGAGTCATAGTGCCGTGTTGTGCGAGGTAACCTAATGTAAAATACATACTTATGTCTTCCCAAGGTTTATGAGCAATAGGAAGAGGAGTATAGAGTCCAGAATTATTCTGCTTTTCCTTTGCAAGTTGGCATACATGACATCGAGAAACCATACGAGCAACATCTCTCTTTAGACTAGGCCAATAAAAGTGATCTTGAATCATTGCAATAGTTTTGTTACGCCCAAAATGTCCTACAATTCCTCCTGCATGTAGCTCATCAATGAGAAAAATACGAAGAGATGAATTATGAATGCAAAGACGAGTGACATAAAAAAGATACCCATCTTGAAATTGGTAATTTGAATCAATAACTCGCCCCTTTTCAGATAATGAAGAATAAATTTGACCAAAATCTTTGCATGTAGAATAATTAGAAATCATTTTATCACACCCAATTACTTTTACTTTCATTGTACATAAAAGGAGAAACATGCGACTCAAAGCATCTGCGACTTTATTCTCAATACTGGCCTTATGCTTTAAAACAAAAGTGTATTTCTGTAAATATTGAACCCATTTAGCATGACAAGCACTTAACTTTTTCTGAGAGTTTAAGTATTTAAGGGCTTCATGATCAGAGTAGAGAACAAATTCACGAGATAAAAGATAATATCGCCAGTACCATAGAGTTTGAACAACTGCATAAAACTCACGATCATATGTGAAATATTTTTGGCGGGCATCATTTAACTTCTCACTAAAAAAAGCTATCGAATGGCCTATTTACTTAAGCACTCCACCTATTCCTACCCCAGAAGCATCACATCAAACTTCAAAATCTTTATCAAAGTCTGGCAACTTCAATATTAATGGACTAGTTAGACGCTCTTTTATTTCAGTAAAAGCCTTAGTGGCTGCAGGAGTCCATTTAAAATCACCTTTTTTTAGGCATTGTGTGATAAGTGCCATGATGGTACTGAATTCACAAATGAACCTTCTATAAAATGTGGCCAACCCATGAAAACTCCTAACATCATGAATGGATCTTGGTGTAGGCCATTCTTTAATTACTTTTATCTTTTCAAGATCAGCTGAGGCTCCATAGTTTGAAACAATAAATATTAAAAATATGACAGATGAAGTCATGAAAGAGCATTTCTTCATATGAATATAAAATTTTTCTTGACAAAGTGTTTCAAATACTTTTCTTAAATGACTTAGATGTTCTTCTTGGATTTTGCTAAATATTAAAATATCATCAAAATACACAACTAAAAAGATCCCAATATAAGGTTGAAGTATATGTGTCATGATGCGCATAAATGTACTAGGAGTATTAGTTAAACCAAAAGGCATAACTAACCATTCATAAAGGTCATTTTGTGTTTTAAAAGCAGTCTTCCATTCATCACCATCACACATTCTAATTTGATAATATCCACTTCGAAGATCAATCTTTAAAAATATTACAGATCCATCCATCATATCAAGCATGTCATCCATCCTTGGAATAGGAAATTGATACTTGATGGTGATCTTATTAATTGCCCTACTATCAATACACATGTGCCAAGTTCCATCTTTCTTAGGTGTAAGAAGTGCTGGAACAGCACAAGGGGACAAGCTCTCACGAATAAATCCTTTGTGTAATAAAACATCAACTTGGTGCTTAAATTCAGCATGCTCAATTGGATTCTTTCGATAGTGTGGCAAGTTGGGCAAGGTAGAGCCAGGTACCAAATCGATATCATGTTGTATGTTTCTCAATGGGGGTAGTTCACTAGGAAGTTCTTCAAGACACAAGTCTTGAAATTCAGTTAAGAGTTGAGTGACTTCATAGGATTGGGTTGAATTTTCATTCCCTTTTAAAGACTATAACAATAAGAGCATAAACAATATTATTTTCACTAGAATGCTCAAACTCTTGCCTACTAATAATAGTTAAAGGTCGCTTCTCTATTGGTGCAGACGAGTCTTTTGGATTCTCAATCAAAAGTTCTTTTGGCTTTGTCGTGTTTAAGATAATTTTCTTTTCCCCAAACATAAAGACGTAAGTATTAGCCCGCCCAAAGTGAGTAACGTCTTAAGTCATATAGCCAAGGTCTCCCTAAAAGTATATGTGCAACGTCCATAGGGAGAACATCACACCAAATGCGATCATAATAGGTTGTTAAGTTGAGGGGAACAAGACATCTTTGGGTAATAAAGATACTAGTCTTATATACCCATACAACTTTATATGGATGTGGATGAGGCTCCGAGCTTAGTTTCATTCTTACAAATGCACTAGCTGAGACAACACTCATGCAGCTACCACTATCAATGATGAGTTTACAAGACTTATCTCCACTTTTAAAGTAAGTGTGAAAGATATTTGTTCGTTTTCAATCTGTATTGGTTTGTGGGGTAGTTAAGACACAACGAAGTATTGTTAAATGTGAATTAATTAAAGCTTCATCAGCGTCACTAGCATCTTCACATGGATCACACTCAATATCATTACCTTGATGATCGTCTTGTAATTCTGGATCGATGGAATCTACATGAAGATTCCTGTGTGGACAATTATTTGCATAATGTCCTGTTTTTCCACAAGCAAAGCATGTGATGTTTAATTTAGCATTTGAACTTCCATATATGGTTTTACTCTTTGATCATTTGGAACTTTAGGAACAGATGGTGATGGTTGATTTGGCTGAAGAGGTGCACCTTGCACATTGTTAAATTTATGTTAAGAAATTGGCCTTAAGTATTGTTCTATTTGGAGGGCTCTTTGAAATGTTTCTTCAAGTGTATACACCTCTCGAGTCAACATCTCTCGACGAATGTCAGGTCTTAATCCAGCTTGAAACCTAGCTATAGTAGCTCTAGAATCTTCAATAATATCACATCGAATTAACAACTCATCAAGGCGAGTCATATAATCTGCAATACTCATAGATCCTTGCCTAAGTGTTATGAGTTCATCTAAAAGCTGGTCTTGAAATGTTGAAGGAAGATATTTTTGCTTGAGCATCTCTTTTATTTCTTCCCAAGATCTTGCAAATAATTGGCTTAATTGTTGTTGTTGTCGTTCTAGATTTACCCAGTAAGTTTTAGCATGGCTAATAAGTTTCATACTAGCAAATCTAACATGACAATTTCCAGACATTGTCATCCAATTAAAATACTGATCCATTTCTACGAGCCAATCAGAAAAAATTTTAGGATCAAGATGCACATCAAAGGTTGGAGGGTCTACTCTAACCTTCCTAGTAATGTCTATATCTTGGTCATGTTCAATGCGCCTTGTGGTGGCGTAAAGTTGATCATAATCTCGATAAGGTTCTTCAAAGCGTAGATGATTTTGGTTTTGTTTAAAACCTCCTAGTCGACCCAAAGGTGCATTATCTCTACAGAGAGTTTGAAATGGAACATCTTCTGCCTCATAATATTCAAATAAATCACTCTGTGGAAACGTCCTATTTCTTTGTATTCTAAATGTAAGTGAAGAATAATTTGTGTGCAGGTCATAAGATGTATTTCGCTCACTATTTTCTGGTGGGGCATCTGGTGTCGGGTTAGGTTCTTGAATTGTGTTGTTGTTATTTTATTTTCTAGGGCCTCCAATCTTTCTCTGAACTCTCTACAAGTTTGTTAATAGAGAAAAGTTAAATCATCGAGCTGCTTTTGCACATTAAGAATAGCATTCTCACATCTATGGCCGAGCATTTGATTTTGATATGGGTGACCACTGTGAGTAGTCATAGCTATCCGAGTAGATAATGAAATAACTAGCTACGAAATTGTAAATTTCTTGTCGATTACCCAAAAACTAGATTTATAATAATAAATATAGACAACTTTTTTTTGAATGATTCTAATGAGGCGGATGTGAATAAATTAAAAGTAAGAAAAAAAAAGAATTTTTTTTTGTTATTATTATTATTATTTTTTCTTTATTTTTTTTGTGTGGCTAAGGATGATATAAATTTTAATCCTACTAAATTTTAATCAAACTAACGAACCTTTAATATATATTAAAATAAATTTATTATGAATTAATATAGAAATGTAGGACTATATATGAGGATAAATTTCTTTGATACCAATCTGATGTAGGATGGGGGTGATGACATATAACATAATCAAATCCACTAATTAATTAACGAAATTAACCTTGCATATTTAAGTTACTAGTAGATATGCGAGTCGCTTGTTGAGAATAAAGAGAAATGTTGTAAGCGTTTATAAGTATGAGAGCTAGGATTAAACGAGCACACTTGTAAGGTAGGAGGAAAGAAAATATAAATAAATGAGAAGATCTTACGGGAGCCTTATTACCGAATATACCGCTTTCGATAAAAAAGATTAACTTCTACGAGCAGTCCTTCGCCGCAGATCGAACCTTCTTTTCTTAGAAGTCCTTCTCCAAGAATTGCAAACCACACCTCAAGAAGTCATTCTCTTAAGAATGAAGCTCACATAACACAAAGAAGAAGAGAGTATTTTTTTTATATCACTTATAATGCCATAATACATGTGAGGATGGCCAATTTATAGCTAAAAAATACATGCCAAATGATCATAAGAATTATTAACCAATCTCTCATGAAAGACTAAAGTGTCATTTCCTCTAAAAGAATAAGAAAATCATATAATTACTCTCTCATGAAGGACTAAAATGTCTTTTTACACAAATGACCAAATAAATCATAAACCAACTGTGACGGCCCGATGCCGGTTCGGCAGAAACCGTTCTGGCATCGGGTACTTACTGCAGGATCATATCGAGCAATTTGAGAGAAAAAGAATACGCATATAAAAGTAAAATATATTTTTCATTTATCGAAATTCATATTACAAGGCCTTCATCGTACAAAAAAAAGAAACAAAATAAGCAAAACAGCGCCGTCATCGATCCATTGAAAATTAGGGTTCTTGTTTAACCTCTTCCAGGAGCACCTGACCTGATATTGTACAGAAAATAATATCGGGATTGGAATTCCTAATAATTAGAGAATACTCTAAGTACAGCAGTACACAATAACAAATTATTTTATAAATATGCGTTTAGCGGAAGTAAGATGAAAATAAAATGCAGAACGGGTAAGGCAACAGAGCTAAAATAAGCAAGCAATTTCCTGCAACAGGTAATTATCACAAAATAAAAAAGGTTACCAATGTCATTTTCCAGTAACTAACCCCGAATGTTATTAATATCATTTTCCAATAACTAACCCCGAATATTACTGATGTCATTTTTAAATAACAACCTTGAATGTTGTTGATGTCATTTTTCAATAACAATCCTGAATGTTGCTGATGTCATTTTTCCAACAACCCCGAATGTTACTAATATCATTTTTCCAGTAACAACCCCGAATGATACCGATGTCATTTTCCGATAACAACCCCGAATGATACCGATATCATTTTCTGGTAACAACCCTGAATGATATTACGTTGGTTCCGGGCAACCAACCAAGCTTCAAATGAATTTGGCTCAAAGCAAATATGCGAAGCATAGCAGTAATAGAAAAATACAAGATGTAATGCAAGTCAAATACTGTGTACCTTTAGTCTTTATGTTCAGGAGTTCAAAAGTTCGGATGAGTGACAGTTCACTCAATCTGCATTTAAGTCCCCGACATTTTTTTAAATTAGTCTCTTTTAAAAGTGATGCGATATTTCATGATTTTTTTACATTTATTCTTTATTTTGTCCTTTTTCTTTATAATGATTTAAGTCCGTATTTCATAATAATATTATTGTATTAAAAGAGTAACGATATAAATGAAAAGAATACTTAAAATAGAAATAGTAGTCATTTATAGCATTTTGAATTGTTCCTATTATTAATTAATGAGAATGATTAAAATGCGAATGACTAATAAAATTTGTATAACAATGCATATAAGGTTAGTAAGAAAGCGTTCTTTTCAATTTCTTCCATTTCCAACTTCTCATACCTTAGTTTTTAGGATTGCCGGAAAATAAGGGAAGATTGGAATGGGGTAGCCGGATGGTTGGCCGAGGTGGCAGTGGCAAGAGGCTGGCTAGCAGAGGCTACTGAGTGGTTTGGCGGCTTGATAGCTGGCTGTCGGGGGCTGCCGGGGGTTGCCGGAGGCTGCTGGAAGGAGGGGGTTGGCTGTTTGCTAGCCATCGGAGCTGCCGGAGGCTGCTGTTGGCTGGGAGGCTTGCTGGAGGGGGCTGCCGCTGGCTGCCGAAGGTTGGTAGGGCTGAGGAGGAGCTAGCGGGCTGCTGGAAGGAGATGGAGGCTGCTGTCGTTGGCTGTCGGAAGCTGCTGGAAGGAGGGGAAGGTTGTGGGGGAGAAGATGCTGATGTGGGTGAAGAAGGAGAGGGCAGGGGTATTTGTAGAAGGCGAGGGGCGTAGGAGGCGTGCGCCATTTAGAGCCAAAATGGCGCCTGGCGTGCGCCAAAAACCCCTGGCGCGGAAGCTTCTCTGCTTGGAGGCGGATGGAAGGGGTGGCCGGCCAATAGGGCCGACCAACCTGCGCCAAAATCAGCGAAGGTAGCAGGCGGCCAGGCGGAACCTCCCGTCTCTACTGGCTCTGTCATGGGACAGAGCTTGCGATCGCAGGTATTGCAGGTTTCTACGATTTGGATCGGCCGAAGGGGGGAGAAATCGGGCGAACATGGGAAGCAAGGGAGGAGCAGGGGAAATGGAAAAAAATTTCTTAAACTTTAAATTAATCGCATTTTTCCGCTGTTTGACGTCCAAATCCAACAAAATTTGGCGCCAAGGTGTGTCACAACATGATGAACACCCTCGCGCCAAAAATTTTTGATTCGGAGCAAAATTTTATTTTATTTTAATTTTTGAGGTTTAAAATTTTGAAAATTTGCCACGATCAAATCGGCGCTCAGAATTAGATAAAACTTCTCGAGCAATCTTTAAATAATATACTTAACAGAACGACACTGAAAACGATGAATTCGGACATGTATTTCAATGTTTTGATTTTTATAATTTAAATAATTCCGAGAATAAGGCGAGAGCTTCCGTCTTTCAAATTTTTTTCTAAACTAGAGCACTTTGATCATTAAAATTGCTTCTATCTATTGGTAATTTTGTTTGCCCTAAAATGAAATTCCCCGTGGTTCTAATGTCAGCGTTGAAATTTGACTTAATTTGCAAAATAACGACTTTGGGTCGTTGCACCAACTCTCTTAAGGACAAAAGTGTCATTTACATAAAAAACTCACTTGACAATATATGGGCTAGGATGAAGGCCCATTTATGGAACAAATACAAAAGCCCATAGGAATCAAAAATAGGAAAATAAAATATGGTACCATTAAACTAATTTATGATCTGGCACGTCGATGATAATTTCGTTGATACCCTGCATCAGAAGGCCCGTGATGGGTTTTATTGTGTTTTGTATCGTGTGTAGACTCGTCTTATATATATATATATATATATATATATATATATATATATATATATATATATATATATATATATATATATAGCATTTATGTTATCTTGGCATGTCTTTTTATATCATCTTAATAGTATCGAGCATGTAAAAGGTCACCCAGGAAATTATGCTGAGGCCTTTTAGGTCTTTGGGCATAATTATGTTAGAATTAAGGTTTGGGGCTCCTATATATCATTGTTGTAAACCCTTATTGAATGGTTAATGATATTTTATTCCAGGATATTGGCTTGAGAACTCTTATTTTTTGCGTGGACAACCGAAAACTTCCATTGGTGTGTATAATCAATGGACTTCAAAATGTGTATTATTCCGAAGGGATCAAGGTATGCATAGTCTTGATCAAATTCATCATTCTTTGCTTTGTTTTCTCTGTTTTCTCTGCTTTCTTGTACTTTTGTGTTGTTCCCTCTGTTAATTTTGTTTTCACTTTGTTTCGCCAAAACCCGCTTCCGTTTTGACCTTCTAACATTCCTTCAAGGAAACATACGCAAATTCTGGCACCATCTCACTTCGTTGTACATAATTCTCTCAAACAGACATCAAATCATATAAAACAAAGTCCTACATATTTCTAACATCCACTACAACATCCTTTTAGAAAAGACAGGTCACAAGAGGAGGCCCAAGGTGGGTTTTATTGTGTTTTGTCGTGTCCTGTGTAGACCCATCTTATTGATGTATTTCTTTGGTGTGTTAACATTAATGTTGTATTGACATATGTATTCTTATATTATTTTATTGTATGTGTCAGGCATATAAAAGGTCACTCGGGGAATTGTAATGGGGGCTTTTTGATCTTTTAGCATTGTTATGTTAGAATTAGGGTTTGGGGCTCCTATGTATCATTGTTGTAAATCTTAAATGATTGGTAATGATATTTTCATTCCAAAATTTTAGCTTAAGAGCTCTTGTTTTTTATGCAAACAACTGAAAATTTATGTTGGTGTGCATAATCAGTAGGCTTCATGGTGTGCATAATCCTAAAGGATAAATGTGTGCATAATCTTGATCAAATTTATCTTTCTTTATTTTCCAATACTTTTGCGTTGTTCCTTCTGTTAACTTTTGTTTTTTACTTTGTTTTGCCAAAATCTGCTTCAATTTCAGTCTTCAAATATTCCTCCAACGAAACATATGCAAAATCCGACACAATCTCACTTCGTTATCCATAACTCTCACAAACAACAATCAAATCATAAAAAATAAAATCCTACAGATTTCTAATATCCTCCTAAGGTTTTGTGTCAGTCCGACATCATTTGATATACCAAAAGCCTTTATAAAGTCTCTAAAATGATATATACAATCCTACCATGTTAACCCCCAATATTTTTGCTATTAAAGCTAATTTTCACACCTTGGTGTAGGAGGGAAAGTTGATATACTCATTAAAAGCGTTCTACCCAATTTTTTGAATTTTTTTAATTTTCCACTATTCTGGCAACCTCAATCGCAGGCCCGCGTACGCACAGCCGCAAGCACACGAACCGCCGCACGCATGAAGTCGCAACTCTTCGCAAACCGTCGACCTGGTTCGACCTGACCACCCAGCCCGGTTTAGCCCACGCTAACCCGATCCATCCCAACCTACGCGCCGACCCAATCTAGTTCAACACACGTGAACAATGCAGTTGATCCAGGAACAATGATGTGCCCACGACCTGCGTCAACCCAATTTGACTCATGTGAATAGTGCAACCAACTCAGATCCGACCCAATAAGGCTAGAACCGACCCATTAAGAGCCAGATTCAGCCAAAAACGTGCAACAACTTCCAAAAGCCATTCCAGGCAATCCATAACTCCGATTTCAGTGCTTTTCGTTCATTAAAAAGCTGAAATTTTCAACTACACTTTAGTAGCAACCAAACAACAATTTGAGCACACAATTGAGAAAGGGAAAGGGAAAAAGTTTTAACACATGGGCGGTGATCTATTCACCCTCATGCAAAGTAGGTCATGTAATTGTCTTGCATATAAAGCATTTTAGAGTGGAATTTACTATCAATGTTAATTTTAAGAAAATTTACATATTAGTTGCAAGTCTTGTGCATGTTTGTGTTCTTGCCTATTATAGTGAGCTCCACCATAAATAGACAGCCAATTGACCCCAAACTTACCCGAACTCTTGACTGACCACTTGTAGGCTTGTGTGCCACTAAAACAATCCTCCTATAGTATGAATGAGCTACATTTGAACTAAAATTAAAACAATATTTACTCACTAGCCTTTGTTAGTTTGTTAATTACATTACTTCATTATTTTCATGACATTCAACAATCAAACTTTGTGTTGCACATTTAATTAAACTTTGGCAAATTAATGGCATCGTGATTAACCAACAACCAATTATGATTGGGATAAATCAGCAATTTGAGGTTTAGAGACTTCTATGGGTAGCATAGAATCACAACTTAGGCAAGTCTTGGAAATAATACACTTGAGGAACAATCATCATCCTCAGCCAGCACGATCATCTAACACCCCAAATTAGATCCAGGGCATATCGTGACCTTTCACCTCAAGCTAGGGATGACTACTTTTATAAAATTAGGCATAAACCAAATTTTGGGAGAGGTGGAATTCATATGAGGAAGACTGAGAATGAATTTGATGATTTGTATCCGAGGGGCCACCAAGGTTATCATAAAATGACCTTGTTGATCAAAACCAAAGTAAGAGCTCTTTCGTATGATGGAACTCATGATCCTGAAAAGTATTTAGATTGGATGATCCAATTGGAAGAATTCTTCAAGAGGCATGATTTTGATGATTATCAGCGAGTTGCGTTTGCTCGCATGAAACTAACTAGACAGGCTAAAATAATTTGGAATAATTACCTCCCAAAGGAAGAACTAAGTGATCGTAAGAAGATCATATGAGTAGGGATGCAAGATATTTTATGTGAAAAGTATTGCCCATATTATAATCACAAGCAAATAAAATACTTAACAGATGTTAAGATACCTCCCACACCAATTAGTACTATTTAAATATCACTTCTTGCACCCATGTCAGTTCGTTTCACTTATTTATAAAAGAATAGTATTGATGCAAAATACTTATTACACCAAAGCTAAGAGAGCCTGAGATAGTTGATTACAATTGCCACATTACCTTTGACTACGATGTTCCACTTACAACTGTCATACCTAAGGAGACTGAGAATTCAATTTATGCACCTATTATATATCTAATAAGAGACCACACCTTATGTCAAAAGTTTGAGAAACTTGAAGAGGTTCAAGTCTTAGCTGCCCTTGATAAGAAATCTGTCATTCTTCCACCCATTGTGGATCTCCTAAGAAAATTTCCAGAGACCTCACTTGAGGATCTTCCAAATGAGTTGCCACCCCCACAAGAAATTCAATACGCTATTAATTTAGAATTGGCTTCTCAATTTCCCAACTTGATACACTGCCATCTTAATCTTGGGGAGCAACCTGAGCTTCAATGACATGTAGAAGCCTTACTCCAAAAAAGTTTCTTATGGGAGAATTTAAGCTCATGGTGATTAATGGTAGCACACTAAGCTGTTTATCATCATTACACCCATAAGAAGATGATCCAATTGAAGTGGTAAATAAGTTATTAATGAATCTAGTAAAGAGCTTAATGGGAGAGAACTTAGTCACTTGTGATTTACATCTTTCTATAACAGAATTTGTCTACAAAATTATGCATCAACGAGTATACCATTTGAAATTAGTTATAAGTACAATCCTATGAAATCAATTGACCTAGTTAGTCTACCTAACCATGCATCTAATACTACCTTTATTTTTATAAGGGATTTTCATAAACTTCATCACAATGGTAGAATCTATATTGAGAAAACCAATGAAAATTGTGCATTAGAAGCTAATATGACTAAGTCTGGTAAGAGTTTTAATGAAGGTGATTATGTGTTCATTCACGCCTTGAGAGGTTTTCAATGACAAAATATAAGCAACTACATGCTAGAGCAACAAGACCTTTCAAAATCCTTAAAAAATAGGTTGAATGTTTATTGATTTGTCTTATAATATGCTTATCTTATTTTCAATATTAAAAATTTAATTTCATATTCAAATGAGCTTACAAGAAAATGCAGGTACTTCTCCAAAGGGGCAGAATGGTAAACCATTTTTGAAAAGTCTCCAATCTTTTTTTAGATTAATGTTTTTATTTCTGTTGAGATTATTGCATGAGAGCAAATTGAACGCAGATGCCTGATGTGATGGAAGGATAGACCACCATTAGAGAACACTTGGTTGTCATGAGGAGTTCAAATGATCAACTCTGTAGAGCAAAGTTTTTTTTATGGGGGGGGGGGGGGGGGGGGGGGGGATCTGATGCAAGATAAGCAAATCACAAGAGACCTATGATGGGTTTTATTGTTGTGTTGTATCTTGTGTGTAGACCCATCTTATTTATGTATTTTTTTGCTATGTTAATATTTACATTTCTTGGCTTATGTATATTTATATTCTTTTATTATATTTGTATTGGGCAGGTAAAAAGTCACTCGAGAAATTGTAAAGGGGCCTTTTTGGCCTTTTAGCATTGTTATGTTATAATTAGAATTTGGGGCTCCTATATATCATTATTGTAAATCTATCGAATGATTAACGATATTTTGATTCCATAATTTTGGCTTGAGAGGTCATGTTTTTGGTGTGGATAACCAAAAATCACCATGTGGTGTGTACAATCAGTGGGCTACAGAGCGTGTATAATTCTAAAATGATCAAGGTGTGCATAATATTGATCAAATTCATCTTACTTTATTTTGTTTTCTCTATTTTTCTTTACTTTTGTGTTGTTCCTTATGTTAGCTTTCATTTTCTCTCTATTTCGCCAAAATCTGCTTCTGCTTCGGCCTTTAAGCATTCCTCTAGCGAAGCATATGCAAAACCCGACATCATCTCGCTTTGCTGTTTATAACTCTCTCAAACAGCCATTAAATCATACAAAATAAAATCCTATAGATTTCTAACATCCGTCACAATATCTTCCTAAGGTTTCGTGCAATCCAACATCATTTGATCCATCAAAAACCTTCATAAAGTCTCCAAAATCATATCAATAATCCTACCACTTCAACCCCCATCAAAACACAATTGAAAAGTTTCAAGTGAGAACAATTTACCATCTTTCCTAAGCATTCCTCTTCAGGTATCTTAACTATTATATGGAATTGATGGTCCTAAATTGACTAGACAAAGCACAATATTGATTACATCATCCCAAAGCATCTTGGGCAACCCAAAGTGCATCTCATGCTCTTTGTTCTTTCATTTAACATTCTATCCATCATCTCAGCAATGCTTTTTTGCTTCGATCTTTCAAGTATAATTTTCAGCATATGAATCACATGCATTAAATAGTATTCAAATTTCTTTGTTGTCACATTCTTTGCCATTATCAAAATTATTTTTTGATTTAAGCATTTGATTTTTAACAATTTGATTTTTCATATCATTTTTCATGACTCAAAAGTAGCAAATAAATCAAATTTATTTTTCATAAAATGAACTTATACCTTCCTTGTCAATCTATCAATGAAGGTGACGTAATAACGTGAACCTCCAAGGGATTGAACATGGCTGACCCTCAAACATCTAAATGTATTAACTCCAACTTTGATTTGGTAATTGTCGAGCTTTACGCGAATCTAACTCTTCTTAGCTTGCCAAAAATATACTCTTTGCATTACACCAAATCAATAAACTTAGGATTTATAAGCTTTCCTTAGACACCATAATCTTCATTCATTTTCACTGGTGTAGTCGAACCTTTGATGCCACAATCTTGAGTTCCAACTATCAATTATTGTTACTAGATCCTTATCATCTTTAATCATGCATAGTGTTCCAACCTTCTTATCTCTCATCAAGACCATGGCTCCTTTTTGATATTTTCCAGTATCCATTGTCAAAGGTTATGGTGTACTAGTAGTCATAACTATCAATCTGACTCATATAAATAAGTTTCTTTTTGAGGTTTGAAACATGTCTCACCTCCTACAAAATCCATAGTATTTTATTTTCAATTCTAATCCGAACTTCGCCTCTTCCCACAATATTAAGCAATTCATCATTCATCAGATAGGCTTTTCCACACTTCTCTGCAACATAGTGTAGAATAAAAAGACTCGTTTTAATCCAAAATCCAAAACTATACAGAGTTTTCAACATAGCGCAGTAGGGTATCGGTAGACTCCCCATTGATTGAGCATATTAAATCATCATCCTTCTGCTAATTCTTGTCTTTGGTGCCTTGCACAAATATTTGAAGTACCTCTTTTGATTGCAATTCCTATGTGTTTTCCTTATGACAGCTTGTTTAACTTTTTCCTCATGATTTGGATATGTAATTATATCTTCCTTACCTATTTAAATTGGTCATTTTTGCTCTCAACAATTAAGGAAAAACTATATGGTTCCTTGATTCTCTTCAATAGATCTCCTAGATTAAAATAATATATCTAATATCATCAAGCTTTAATTTGGCACTCTTGAATGAACTACTGCAATCACTATTGTTGATCAGTTCTCTGATAGAAAAAATAATATAATCATTGTCTTGACCTCATCTTCAAACATAATCATTATGAATCCTAATTGATTCAAGATCACATTAAACTCATATATGTGGTTGATAATATACGCTCCTCGCATTTTAAGAGAGGCATACGATATACCTTATTAAGGCTAATGGCTTCTCATACAAGTTTGATAATGCTCTTATCAAACCCGTCATCGTCTTCTCATTGACAATGTTGAATGCCATGTTTCATGTTAAACATTAAGCGCATAGCTTTGTTCCATCTTTTCTAAATTTATCCAAGACAAAAATAGATGTAACTTCTTCTAATAGAAATAAACCTCTATTTGCATTCTCTAAAGCAAAGTCCTTCCCATTGAACTTATCAATCTTCGCATTTCCATCCTCACCCATAGCTCAAAATTGCATTCTAAAACATGGCACTCTGATCAGTTGTTGAATATATACATCACAAAGATACAAGCTTCTCTTCACACAGCGTAAGATCACCCAATAAATAAAATTGAAGAAAACAAAAGAATAAAATAAACAAGCACAAACACACAACTTACGTGATTCAGTTATTATTCACCTATATCCATAGGCCACACCAAAATAATCTTTTTTTATTACTCAAAAAAATATATATTACAAGAGAAAGAGACACTTATGTTTAAGATATGTGCTCACACTCTATTCAATCCCCTATTTATTAAATCTCTCAACTCTAATATAACACCAAATTAGGAAATTTTCTTATTCAAATAAGATGGCTTCATGAGAGATTTTTTCATTTAATAATCAAATGGAAACTTCGTTGAAATTTCTTCGATCAACAATTTTGATACTCTTTGTGAATGAGACTGCCTATTTCCTCAGTCAAAATTGTTATGGTCAAATATGACAGCTTCAATGAAGCTTCCTTTGTGCCATTATTTGACTAAACAATCTTCACATGCATAACGCTACACCTTTTTTTGTTATTTACCAAGCTACCAAATATACATACCATGTAGTTTTGACAAGTGTGAATAATTTCCTTGATCTATCCCTGTATGAATAACTTGAATGGCATGTTGAACTTGTCACAATGGAGGTTAAACTTATCCTTTTTATGTATTGTATATAACATGTCTATAGACACAACACTACTTCCAAATCCCATATAAAGATTTCCATAGATTAACTAACAATCATTCAAAGAAACTACATCATTTAATGTCATTATTGTCATTTTTAAGTGACAGCAAACTTTTTTTGGCATTGCTTATATCAATTAGCTTGGTATCCTTTTGTATCTAGCATATTAATTATAAAGGCTTAGGTATTGTGTTGTCTCAAGACAATGCTAAGCTCTCCTACTCAAATGAAAGATAAATGTTACCTCTAGCTTAACATACTCAAAAAGTGAATAGCTCTCCTTGAGTTCCCAGTTGTCACCCCTTTTTTCCCTTCACAATGTCACCAAAGAAAGATTTCTTTTAAAACCATGCTAAATCAATCTTATATAATCCATCTACCATTTTTACAACCTTTTTCCACTTTGAATTAATAAACTTTACCAAAATATTTCGTGTGCTTCCTCCAAAACTTTTGCTCTTCAAAGCTTGAAATATTGCAGTGCTCACAAAAGAGATCAGCCCAGTAGCTGTAAGTAGTCTAAAAATTTCAGTAGGTGAGCTAGTTGTTAATCAGCTCTGAACATGGTCCCTAGACTTCCATTATTTATTCCTCAAATTATAAGCCACCTTGTTGTTCTACTTCTTCAAAGATTTCCCTGCTCAATTGCTCTTCAAGATTGGTAGAGAGCAATAAGAGCTGGCTTTCAAAATGTCTCTACTCAAATATAGTGCTCGCTTAACAGTTTTTGTGATGCAACCCAAAGATATACTTTGTTAAGACCAAAAGAGCACATAGTGTAACCGCCTTTTAGTAAAACTTGTTGAAAAAATTATCAAGGATTGAATAATCCCATTTCTAGTGTCATGTCATTTCTTTGCAATGTTTTTCATTGAACAAGAGTTTTCTCAAAATAATTGTTTGAGCCACTTCAAGTTATGGTTGTTTTGCTCGGCTTTGGGCTGCTTAATTTATAGAATTTAAGTGTTTAAATAGTTTCAATTTAGGTAATATAATACTCTCATTGAATGTATTTTCTTCATTTAGTCTATCCGAAAGTCATTTTACTTGACTTTCAAGGTACTATCATAAGTTGGCAAATCAATCTTTGACTTTGCCTCCAAATACCCCATTTTTTTCAAGGATCATATTCTTCCTTTATGTTAAAATCTTCCTAACCATTGAAATCAACCTCGTTTATATTGTATCTAGTAGTTACCACCCAGTGTTTTGTCTCTATGCCCTCATCATCGGGATAGGCATTGTATCATTTGCATCACTATTGTGACTACTTGTAGGCAGAAACAATTGCTCGACAAGATCTCCTACCTCCTTTTTACATCCATCTTTCTCTCCTTATCTTTTTTCTCGAATTGATCAAACCAACAAACTCGTCCTCTCAAATTATATATATCCATGCATCAAGACCTTACACATAATCCTCATGTGTGAAACAGAATGCTTCAAAACAAAAAAATTGATCCATATGGCCAAACATAACGGAAATTGCTTCAATTGGGCCACAAAGAAAAATGACTTCTGCAAGCGTAGAATAAGTGTCAAGATTTGCAAAGAACAGAAAGGAACAAGAAAAAGAAATTTTAGAGGTGTTTTCAACAACTTCATTGATTCAGATTCGGCTATACGGTCAATTAAAAAAAGGCATAATCAACAATTACTCATTAACAAAGTAACAATAAAAGTAAATAGGACACTGTTATATAAATTCAGGTACAGCACCACCATAGTGCAATGATTGTGCGAGTCAGTTACCAATCCAGCAGCATGCACCATGCCACCAGGTGCCAGGTGTCACTTGTTCCTAAGAGCAAATCCAGATTAGGTCAAGCCAATTATATCACAGAGAAATCTTCCATCAATCAGTTGATTCTCCTCCCTAGTAATCCTCCATGTTCAACCAGAGCTATATAGCATAGGCAATTCTTCAGCGAATTCAAGCTCAAGAGTATAGAGCCAGTGTAGTTTATAAGTTGCTAAATAGGCTCAACGGGAGATTGAAACAGCAAAATTCAGATCAGCAGAGGTTGCATCGATGATAGTTTGATAAATTTTTGATCCAGTGTTGATCCTTTGATAAATAAATAAGCATAACTTTGTGTGCATATATATATATAAGTGAATGTGTGCATTTTCTGCAAAGGAGATTCCTTTTTACCACGTCTCACACTTAAACAAATTAAATATACATGCACCGAATAGGGGGCTAAAAGGGTTTCCATATGTGTATCCGATAATTCAAATAATAACAAAGATGAAAATGATATTCCTATTTGTAATGACCCTAGGTCATTTATAGAGAAAATATTAATGTCCCACAAATTTCAATTTCTTTTCCGTTAAAATCATCTCCCGCTAAAATAGCTCTTCGGTTATCAATATTGATTAAGGAAGTTTTTCAAACTAAATGCTGAAATAGGAATTTATATTTGTCATTAAAACCATCTCCCGCTAAAATAACTCTTCGGTTACAAATATTGATTAAGGAAGTTTTTCAAACTCAATGCCGCAATAGGAATTTATATTTGTCATTAAAACCATAATCAAATTTCAGTTTCCCATTAAAACTCCTGTTAAATTCGATTTTCAGTTTCAATCCTTAATTTAGAAAGTATTCAAATTCGTTTAAAGCTGAAATAGAAATTAAGGCCCGTCATTAACACAAACTTAAATTAGTAAAGCATAAATTGCCTCATTAAGACCCATATTCAAGGCAAAAATCAGCTGCCCCTTTTAGAAACTGTTAAGCAATTAAATCTCAGCTGTATAAAGAAGGTATGCAGAGAATAATAAAGGTAATTACCCGTAACTCACCGGCTAATCAGCCCGAATGAAACGGACGTGCATTACATACGCACATCCTATTTAACCAGAAGGAGCCGAACGACTCTCACCACTCGAACGAGCCCTCGTCGAACCCTCCCGCTCGACTCCCTCCCGCACGGAGGACGACTGCGCAGCGACGAGAGCACTCCTTGTAGTAGGCGAGCATACGACGACAACTCGATTCCTGTAACCGAGCTCCTCGACCCAACCCGCTGACGGTCGTAGACCCGTTCGACACCAAAACTCAAGGCGAAGACGGTCGCAGACCCGTTCGACACCGAAGACGCTCGCAGGTCAACTTGACTCGTCCACCCGCCCGGCGTAACGTACCTGTAGCCGATCTCTCCCTGCACCCGATCGTCTCTACATGCGCCGATCTTTCTCTGCTCGACCGCTCGATCCTTCCGTCTTGGCACCGATCCCTTTCTGTGCGTTCGACCGAGAGTTATAAGGTGTGAATCCTTCTTTACATCATAGAATAGAATCTTAAGGGTAATACTTCAAATCAATATATACAAAAAATAATAATAAGGAATTTGTGAGAAACTTAGAAATATTGAAATCTTTGTTAAATTATCTAGTTAACAATTGGGTCAAAATCCCGTCATGAATATATGTGTCCATAATTATTGATTTTATTTAGAAATTGACATCAAGATAGGGAGCAGTCCAGCATAATTGAGATCTCCTTTATT
Source organism: Gastrodia elata (assembly GCA_016760335.1). Lineage (NCBI taxonomy): Eukaryota > Viridiplantae > Streptophyta > Magnoliopsida > Asparagales > Orchidaceae > Gastrodia > Gastrodia elata. Next base: position 20,240,030 of record CM028681.1, read on the forward strand.
TTATTAATTTCAATTACTATTTTAGGTAAAGACGTATTATTCATTTTAAATTCTGAAATCAAAACTTGTAGTAGAAATTTATTAGAACCTTGTTGTACTATGTTGATGTAATCTCAATTTAGATAATATGTCAATTTCATATAATGGTTGACCGTGTGAAAATAGAGGACGGTAAAAATGTGCTAAGGTTATAGTAAAACTATGGTGAAAGCAATGTGCTGATGCTATTATTAGTCAACTACCATCTTGATTGATAACATCAACCTTTTGTGTTTCTATTCCTTAATTAAGCTACAAAATTTCTGCTTCAATCTACTACTAAATTTCAATTAAGGATAGAATATAAGAGAGGTGAAATGGTCATATATAATAAAATCTATTGGCAAATTATCATCTACTTGCAAATTAGAATCCCTACATAATGAATTAAGCGCACGTTAAGTTACTTAGGATTCTGACGCATATCGAATGAGGAACTATGAAATCATTATAGTCACATTTTGATTCGTTAGTCTTTATCCTATTCACTAATGTATTAAATAAATTATAAGGACTTGTAAGATTAAATTATAGGCATAGTTGTGTATGTATTTGTATGAGAGACCAATTATTCATTAGAGTCTAATGAAAATTATAAATACACCTTTTGCAGACACAAACTTTGTGAGTGATTCATCTTTTTAAGTCAAAATATAAAAGGTACACTGGATATTACTTTTATACTTTCTACTTTTTTGCTACTTAAGCATCGCTTTGTACCTGTTTTATATTATTATTTAATGTTTTACTCTTACTGCTAATCATGTAAGAGGCAAAATGATGTTTATGTATCTTGTGAATGTTGCAAAGGATTCCGAAACGGAGGTTGAATAAAGTTAGGGACAGGGCTAGTCCATCAGGAGTTATAAGGGTGCCATCTGGAGCTTTTGAGGGGGCCCAGGTGAAGGTCATTCTTAACTGCATATATGATGCCATCTAGAGCCTTTAAAGGGGGCCCATGTGAAAGTTGCCATCTGGAGCCTTGAGAGAGGCCCAGGTGAAGGTGCCATCTAAAGCCTTTAAGGGGGCCTAGGTGAAGGTCATGCTTAACTGTATTTTATGAACCCAGCCTCATGGTTCTGACTTTGCCCATCAGAACTGCTAACATTGCATCATAATATCAAGTCATAAATATAAACATAAACTTTTATGCGATTATTACTTTCCGTTTGAAAATTTGGCATGTGACAAAAGGACATTTATGTTGCAGGAGACATGATCATCTTTTATTTGCAATAAGCTATATTTCCCTGCAATTGATCATCAGTTTTGCCATCCGCTTTGCTTTAAGTATATTTTTAATATCCTTTGTATTTAGATTGTGCATTAAGGCATTATTTTTATAATTGTCGGATCAGATACAGCTGGAGAAAACTGATATAGTTTAAAGACATGACGCGGCAAATTAACGGATTCTAACTGCCATTCAAGGGATAACTATTTTTGTATAATGAAAGCTATGTAATAAGTTCTGGATATTGTTTTGTTTTAAATTGAATGAATGCTATTTCTTATACTTGAATAGCTCTGAATGTGTTTAATTGCTATTTTACCTAACTGTCAAAATGATCCTGCGAAAAGATGCATCCGATGTTAGATTGGTTATTACCAACCTAACATGAGTCATCACACTGTTGTTGCTTCATCTATATGTGTAACGACCCTTGGTCGTTACTCAGAAGGCGCTAGCATTCCCCGCCAATCCTAACTGTACGTTAATGCCGTTATAGTCTATTATTACCCGCAAATTTCAGTTTTTTCTGTTAATTTTCCTGCCGGGTTTCGTTGAATTTTGATATTCTGTCAAATCATCACTCAAATTATAAATCCTTGTTTTCATTTCCTACTTCTCAGTTTAAACATATATATATATACATACATATGTACTGTATTCAGTATAAGTGTATATATATACCTACGTATCTATATATAAGGTAGAATGTGGTATGAAGCAAAAAGATGCCACATATTCACCCTACGGTTGAACCGAAGGATGCTTCGAGAGGATACGACGCCTCTGGCTGCTGGAGAGGCGTGACGCTTCGAAAAGGAGAAAAGATCAAATGCATAAATAGGCGGACATACCTGTTGATACCCGCGCATTTCGGCTACCACTCCCGCAATACCATACGCTTGGTTTCCCTTCTCCGCTAGCCTCCACTCCAGAAGCAGTCGAGCCGACACAAGCAGCAACACATTGCCGAGCCGACGGTACCTTCGACGCAGCCGCAGGCAATGACGCAAGCAGCGACGCATCGACGTAAGCCTTCGTCGCAGTCGCAGTGCCTCGAAGCAAGCAAAGACGACGTCGCATCCTACGGAAGTCTTCGACGCCTTCGAACCTCTTCGTGACGACTCCGTGACGTCTCTCCAAGCCGACAGAGACGTTCGACGCCTGGAATTCCACTGCCGCCCGATCCTAGCCCACCAACAGAGACCATCTCATCCGTCGGCTACCAGCTCGCCTTCATCCACCGAACCGAAGCCGCTCGACCTCATTCCACCGAAGCCTCGCTCAACTTTTCTGCGCCGATTTTGGTTTTCTGGAGAGGAGTTCGTCCGCATAAGGTATGGACATTTTTAGTTTAGAAGACTGAAATGTATTTTTATTAGGAAGCTGTATTCAGTGAGGTTGCATTAAGAGCTTTCCATGCCTTAGCTGTTAAAATTTAAATTCTATTTGCTATTAGTCAAATATGCCCAAAATTTCAATTTGAGGTTAGGAATTTCAAAACTAATTACATTTAAGCAATAATAACTTCAGGTATAGCTATTAACTTGGACAGTAAGGACTTTTCTTATATTTACAGGTTCTTTTCTTAGTTATTGCTATGTGGTTCTATTGAATGTCAATATATACATCAACAATTTCAATAATATTTCTAATGCAGTTACTCTAAGAACTATTGAAGGCTGCTTCACATGTTAAAGCTCATAAGCAAAATGTAAGTGCAATAATTAGCCATGATAGGATATCATGCTAGAGACACAATTATCTAGAATGAGTCTTGCATAACCAATGTATGAAACATATTTCTTTTGTGTAAATCTGTAATACCAATTTATTGTAGCAAGTAGGGATTAGTGTAGCTGGAAGCAACATGATACTTTAAGGATTTTATCGCTCATTAGAATAACCGTCTATCAATAATGGTTGTGATGAACTACACTTATATTGTTAAGATCCTCACCATAGCAATGAAGTAAACATTGAAATAGTAGGATGAATTCTTAAAATTTGAAAATGATCTTTGTGAGGTGATTAATATGTGTTATGGTAACTGGATTTTATGGAACAATGTTTGGCAAGTAAAGATCCTGAGATACCATAGTAATTTATTCACTCTAAAGTTCTTGTAATCAACTTTCATTTGGGGTCCATGAACAACCTTAGCAAAGGAACCTATAGTGGAAGAATTAATAATATACAACCTCAGTCACAGTAGACAATTGAGCAGTAGTTTCAAAACTTAATCTGTCTAAAATAACATATTATATACTTTTGCAAATGTCAAATGAAAGAACAAAACATACTCAAATAGCTAGCAATGCCCATCTTTTTTCTTAAAAAAATTTCTTCTTCGTGGCAATAATTTAAGAATGTTCATGCCAATTTGATTTGATAGTATCAGTTTATTAGTTAGATCCCCAAACGACACCATTTCTTAGATTCTTCAAACATACCCTTTTTATAGAAGCTTCAAATTAAATATAAACAACTAAACTCTGCACTCTAAGACTTATACCCCATATACCATCTTGAAAAGATTTCAATACTTATACCAATTTGATTTATTAGCAACTGTTGATGGTTAGATCCTAAATAACACTACCTGCTTTAAGCACAACAGCTTCAAACAACTAGTTTTTCTGCAGTAGTTTCTTAACTAGTTAAACAGGTACACCATCACTGAAATCCACTGGATCAAAGTTCCAACAAAAGCACCCCAATTATGGATCATCCAACTTGAGTAATATATTCTTTTAAGTTTGGTTGACCTTAGATAAGATAATTGCTTTTGAGCCGATCTCTTTATACTAAAATTGACAAGATAATTGCAAATACTACGCACCAAAGCACTTCATTTAGATGTGCTTTGAAAGAATGTACATAGTTAAGTCAATCCTTGATATTCATTTCTCATCCACTAAGATTACTAAAACGGATGTCATTTTAAGAATATAAACTATCATGTAGATTGCCAAATACTACCCAACAACCTTAAGAGAACCTAAACTCTTTAATCTATTTAGAGAACCTTGTACAAAAATAAGAAAAAGAATGATAATGCAATATTCATTATTAAAATCTAATATAGTTTATAAACATAACTTTTACAGACTCGCAGATTTTTGAGTGCTGAAATCAGAAATTCAAAATATCGAGGTACAATTGATTTTACTGTTTATACTTAAATGTCTTTATTACTGCTTAACACCGCTTTGAGCTTTGTTCTTATTGGTGAAACGCAATGTTTATTGAATGCCAGAATAGTGTCATGAATGAATTGTGTATGTTATGTCTTGTGAATGTATGCAAGGGTTCCAAAATGGTGGTTATTAGGTAAGGGATGGAGCTAGTCCATTGGGAGTTATAAGGGTGTCATCTGGTGCCTTTGAGGGGACCCAGATGAAGGAGTTGCTCTTACTTGAACCCAGCCTCATGGTTCTAGATTTGCTTAACAGAACTGCTAACGTTGCTTCGTGAAATCAAGACATATATACAAACAAGCATGCATGAAACTTATTACATGACAGGTGACAGTATTATGGCAAACTAAATGCTAAAATTGCAGGATTATGTATTTTACTAACCTTTTTATTTCCTGCAAAATTTCTTATCATTCTGCTTCTTGCTCTTGCTAAGTATAACATGTAAATATCTTTTGTACTTAATATGTGTATTGAGGCATTATTCTTATAATGCCAAGTCAGGTGCATTTGGAGGAAGTCAAGTTATCATAAAGAATATTCAGAGTACGGCGGTGTAGCAATGGCACATAATTTTTGATTTGTGGCTTAAAAACATTATTTATATTTGATTTAGTTGGTAATAATTTGGATATTGTATTCTTTAATTTGAATGATTGGCAAACTTATTATGTGGAATGGCTATGCTGTTTAAATTATGTCAAAATACTATCTTTTTCTTAACTACCAATATGATCCTGCGGGAATGTACCCAAGGGTAGTTGGGTTGATACCTAACCTAACCCTGGGGGCATTATAATATGTATCTGCGTATTCAAATGACATCGAAGACGGAAGAAAATCTACTCCATTTTGATAAAACATTCAATATGTGACAAGAACTCATGTGCAAGCTCACGTATTATGTCTGTCATATGAAAGCATGTGTAAGGTAGTGGTAGACCAGGAAATAAAATGGCTTCTTAGAATACCATACTATATATATATATACAAAGAGAGAATTATCAAAATAATCATTTGACTATTGCAAAATATTCAAAATAATCATTTTTTTTATCTTTTGAGTTTTATTTAAGTGATTTTTTTGGCCCCTACCATTATAATTTTATAGCGTCATGTGTTTTCTATTAATAGATTAATGGTAAATGCGTAATTCCAGCAGGTTGCCTTAATTTTCTTATTACTGTGACTTTTAATTCACACTAATATAAGTAGGCTAATTTTATATTCGAAATCATAGAGGTCGAAAAGGGCATCAACATTGTAAGCTGCGATGTCCACGTCGGAAGCCACGTATGCGATGTGAACGTTGGAATCAGCATCGAGATAGCGGTCGAAGCTGCTTGTCTTCCCTACGTCGACCGTCTGCAACGTCCTCTCTGAGTCGACAACAGTCCTCTCTGTGTCAACGACCACCTGCGACGACGTCGTCAACGCCGCATGTCTTTCCTGTGTTTTCTACATTGACCGTCTGCGACATCACAGACACTTCTGACGATGTCGACAGCAGTCATCTCTGCATCGACGACGTCAATGCCGTTTGTCTTTCATGCGTCTTTCTGCATCGAACGCTGTGACGTCATCGACGCTTCAGACGTCATTGAATGTTGAATGTGCAATTGAAAAAGATTTTGGAGGAAGGCGTGTAATTCTTCCAAAAAACTAAAATTAACTTGCTTACGAGTATTAAAAATTTAAATATAATATTCTAAATCATTAAATCTTCAAGCAATTTTGATTCTTCATATAATTTTATTCTTGATTTGATTGTCTTTTTCTTTCATTTATTATTTTTTTTTTCATAGCTTGGCTTATTTTAAATACTTTGACCAAACTTTAATAATTATCATTGTTCTACTATTATCAAAATTATGAGAACTATAATGCAAGTTGTGTAATTCTAAGTGTGGAATTTTATTAGTTAAATTCTAAAAGGGCAAATTTACTCTTCATACTTCATGATTTACAGCTAAATTAATAGCATAAGATCAAAAAAATCACTTAAATAGAAGTCAAAGGACCAACAAAATATTTAAAAGAATTGGGGACTATTTTGAATGCTTTGAAAGAGTCAAATGATCATTTTGATAATTTTCTCTCTCTCTATATATATATATGTATATATATGTGTGTAACAAATGCTTGTATAATGTTCTCAATCTAAAAATAGCAGTTAATTTCAACAGACAATTCGACTTCTCAATGAGAGATAAAACGATATCAAGTAGATCTATTTTACAAGAGCATTAATTTTTTATGCAACTTAGGAAGGAATATATATATTAAGAAAAAAACTAACTTGCATCTTAATTAAAACATCTTTGAGTAAATAATATATATAATTTGACGGAAAACAATCTATCAATGGACGTGCCATCTTCAAACCTTCCGAACTTGAATGTGATGTGTGGATTCCTCACGCCAAATTGCCTGTGTTCCACTCTGAACAAGAGTAACAAATTCTCCGTTCTTCAGAAATCCTTTATTCTGTTGTAGGAATCACAATAGGAATTGAGCCAAAATTGATCAAAGATGAAAGAGAAGCTAGCAGGTTGGAATCAAGCCTAGCTTTATACCAGTAAGTAGCTCATTGCTCTAGATAAAGTCTCTTCGGCATCATCAGAAAACTTGATAAAAATAGGTAATACACCATGATAGAGTGCCAGCCTCTGCTTAATCCTTTCACTGCAGGAAAAATTCATTGAGATTTACCATTAAAGCAGATTTAAATTACCTCCTGAGATATAACAATTTGAATGAAATTAACCACAAAATAATGATCTCAAATAGGGCAATTCCTCATTAGCTTTCATATTTAGAATTGCAGATCAAAATAATAAAGTTACTTTGAAAGAACATACTCATTAGTAAACGTAAAAATAGTTGACAAGGGACGATAATGGCTCAGAACAACAGCCATGGACCCAGTTCTGGTGAAAACAATAATAGAAGTTCCAAAAGTGTTGCTCATTTCAGTCGCATGTGCCGCAAACAGTGCACTTATATGGCTTTGACAAACCTTGTCGCCGTGGGCAACCTTAAGAAATAAAATGAACTAAAAAATATAATGTTGCAGGATGGAAGCAGTTTAGATCATATCAGAAACACTTCAACATATAAAAACAACAGTTTGACAACCTCAAAAACATGAGGTATTCTCATGTTCTGGTAATATATGCACAAACCTGGACAGCTGAGTCAAAACTTGGATGGGATACAGCAGTTAAATGTGTTGATTCAGTTTTCAATGCCACATTATGCATCACATTAACTGCTTTTAATGGATACCTACAACCAAATAAATCTTGCACTAAAAATATATATAGAAAATAAGATACAAGTGCATCATATTAAAGTCTCATACTATATATGGCATGTAGGCAAAAGAATTCTCTTAAATGAATACCACCCTACTCAAAAAAATTGAACTTGTTGGTAATGAATTATTAATCATAGTAATCATCTTTCTGCCAACGGTTCAACCTGCCAGCTACAATATCTTAAGCTTTTAAGAAAATGTTGCTTACTTCCCGTGGGCTGTCTCTCCAGAAAGCATAATGGCATCAGCCCCTTCATGCACGGCAATTGCAATATCAGAAACTTCTGCTCTAGTTGGAGTTGGGTGGTTGATCATGCTTTCTAACATATTTGTTGCAACAATTACAGGCTTTTGCATGCTGCGACATCTTCGAATGATCTCTTCCTGAGGAAGGATTAAAATGGCACTTATCAATTAACAATTAATTCTCTCCAAATGCAAGAGCAAATTACTGCTCAAAGTTATAGTATAAAATAAAATCTAAGTAAATTAGTTTAAAATACATTGTAATCTTTTGACGAGGACAAGGGTCAGATATATTTTACTGTAAAATGCATCTGACCACTTATCAGAAGTTATGTAATTAATACAAAAAAACTTCAAGCACAGATTATATGTAACTTCGTATAAGTGTGTTTAGGTGTGTGGGTAGTCTGATTATGCATATTCATTCTGACTTGTTCCCACATATTTGTGAATGTGACCCTCATATCTTTGTGCAAGTGAAGGAGCAAATAATGGGTGCGTGGAACAAACTACAAGCCCTTACATGTACTATTTTACTAGTTTTTATACACAAATATTACCGTTAGTATGTAAAATGATGAAGTTCACCTGATTGTCCTAAGCTCTACAACGCAAGAAAAAAAAAAAAAAATTCCATGTCCAAGAGAGGAAACTAGATATCCATCCTTTTGCAGATAACAAATGTTTAACATATCTTATCGTTGAGTGTTGAGTAGCATCTTAATTTTTATTACGACAATTATGACATTAAGTTTATTGAATTCATATCAAATCAAAACATATGTTCAATTTTACAATTTAATTGTTGCATGAACATTTATAATCAAAATTATGTTTGACTATTTTGACAATTGAGTGTTAAAATATTTAGCATTACAATTTCAGATTTGCTACAAATTGCATTTTTTTAGCAAGAAATTAATGGCCATACATCCAGATTTTATAGTTTATGAAATTCTTGGTTTGAAATTGCTACAAATTGCATTTGTTGAGTAAGAAATTATAAAAAAAGTTGGGCATTTGAATTTAAAATTGGTCATTAATAATTTAATTAAATTTAGGGACAAACTAATTTTCATTTTAATTATTCATTCTTATACAAGTTATGTCTATTCTCACTAATTACAATTTTATAACTCAATTGTGTAAGAACTTTTAAAATATTAAATATTAAATATTAACTATGTGATTAAAAATGAATAAAATGTTATGTCCTGTTATTTTTTTAGTTTAAGTATTTTATGATATAACTTTTGTTTTATTTATATGATCTGGGTTATAATCATTTGCATTTCTTAAGCATGCTAGCTAGATGGAATGGTCCTTGCACCTGTTAGGATACAGGGAATAGGCACATCTAATCAGTTTGAGGAGACTAACAACAGCAAGCATCTCTAAAAAAGGCCAGGAGTTCACACACGCCAGAGGCTTCTGTTTCTGCGAGGGAATATTGCATGCCGGAGAAAATGAAAGAGAAGAACTAGCGAATGAACTGATGCCTTTGGCAAAAGAACAAAAGACTGACAAAAGGCAAGAATCAAACTCTTACTTGAACCGAAGACGGTTTAAGCTCCTACTGCAGTCTACAATTGAAAAAATGAAGAGAAGACTGTTCTTAAAATTGTAATGGAGTTTACTTACTAGATGATTTGGTTATTTTGAGAGATCCTTGAGCAGTGTTCTTGTTAATTTGTTCTTAATACTTTTTATACTTGCACATACAAGAATGATGAGTGAATTCTTTTTAATCTCAAGTTAAAGTGTATCTAGACCTAAATAAAAAGATATATTTCTTATAGAAGAGAGACGTTCTTGTAGAATACCTGCAATTTAAAGAATTGAAAATACTAATGTTTTGGTTACTTAACATAGATATATGTCAAGTATTTAAATATGGCATCGAGAGAAGAAGACTAATGATTGTGAGATTCTTGATTGACATTGTTAAGAGTTAAATTTTACATATCAAAACATAATTTGATTAATAACTAGTAATTCATTACAATGCAAGGAATATTTTCTAGCTGATAGCTCTACATATTTAAAAAAAAAACTATCACTTTAACTTAAAAGCATGTTTATCTATTTGGATAATATTTTAGAACTAAAAATTAATAATTAGCAAATCAAATCAACTAAGTCTCAGGTAATGATACTTACTCACTCTTTAATACTTGAGTTGACACATGCACTTGCAATTGCTAGTATGCTAATAGTGTTTGCTATGTTAGGACCAAGTTGTGATTGAAATCTCATTTTTTGAATGTTGTATTTAGCATGCGATAGCATTTCTCTTTTAATCTTAAGGAACACTTCTGCACGGTTCTTGATCCTTATCTTCTCCACAAGGTGACGACTGTTCTTATGTGACCTTTGTTCAACTAATTTATGCTCTTGATCTCTTTTAAGAATTTGTTGGCTCTGGTAACATCATCACCCGGTCAACTTGTTATGTTGTGAATACCATTTAGTTCATCATGAAGATGCTAATGGAGCTCTGGTGAACTTTCGGGAGGTTCCAAGGCGAATTGGAATAAGGTTGAAAGCTCAGCTGCAGCATAGGCGCCACAGTGCGCCATGGCGCACTGTAGCGTGCCACGACGCCCAGCACTCGAGAGGGAGGCGCCGTAGCGCGCCTTAGCGGCCAGCAAACAGAGACCAAGGCACTGCAGCGCGCCCTGGCGGATAGATTCCAGAGACTGGGGCGCTACAGTGCGCCATAGAGCGCGTTTTAGCGCGCCCCAGTGGCAGACATCCCGAGAGCAAGGCGCTACAGCGCGCCACAACGGAGCGCGCGCTCTAGCGCTCCCTAGTGCTAAGCAACCCAAGAGCAAGGCGCTGCAACGCGCCTGGCTACTCAAGGCTTGGGCGCTACGACGCATCGCAGCGCCTGACAGATTTCAACTCTTCAGTTTTTGCCCCAAGCTATTTGGAGGGTATTTTGAACCATTTGGGGTCCAAAATGGAGCTGAGTACTTAAGGAAACATCTTAGAGATATTTCTTATGTTGGCATTTCAGTTTGAGAGGGATTTGACTGCTGTGAAAGGAGGTTCCAAGGAGAAACCATAGGGAGAGCTGCTGTGCAAAGGAGCTCTTGTATGTTGGAGAAGGCACTCCAAGTGGTGGCTCCTACTTCTCCTCTTCATCCTAGAGTAAAAAATAGTGTTTATTATTGAGGTTAAGCTCTTTGTAACTCTGTACTCTTCAAAATTCATAGTGCAATTTTCTGTGTGGTGTGGCTCCATGATTTTTCCCATTCTTGAGTTTTCCACGCAAAATCTGAGTTATTTGGATGTTCTTGTGGTTGTGATACATGCATGTGCTGTGATTCCTTTTTCTTGCAATTTTGTGATCTTATATTTTGCTTAGTAATCATCAACGCAACCCCAGTCCTCGATTGAGTGCTCTAAATCGCTTCCGCTGCGGTGCTTGATTTCCATGCTCGATTTCTCTTTTAATCTTAAGGAACACTTCTGCACGGTTCTTGATCCTTATCTTCTCCACAAGGTGACAACTGTTGTTAAGTGACCTTTGCTCAACTAATATATGCTCGTGATCTCTTGAAAGAATTTACTGGCTCGGGTAACATCATCACCCGGTCAACTATCATTCATGCATTCAGTGGATACTTGTATGCCATTCAGACTAGTGGCTAAGTATTTCAAGCACGCCTCAAATAGTGCCATTGTTGTTGATCCATGGATAACACGGTTGAAAACAAAGTGAATATAAAATAAGCTCTCATTCCATGTATTCATTTATTACAATGAAATCCTCTTAGCAGGCTCACTAATGTTAGATCTATCACTTCAGTTTGATTGAATGTGGTGCTTCTCATGAGTCATATCCATCATGTTCTACGAATGTTTTCAAACCTCACTAGAATGTGACTCTCAATCAAATACAATTGCTATTGATAATACAAAACGAACAAACATAGATTGGAAAGAACAGTAGAGTGGCTTCCTGACATGTGATTGCCTTTCCTCAAAGTATTTAACTGCACCTGTGATTGTCTTCCCACAAGGCATCGAAGTAAATTCTACTTATATTAACAAGTGTCTATTATTCTTCATTTATAATAATTGTATCCTTAATTGATCCTATAATATTAATACTAGGAAATATAATATTTTGCAAATATATATTATTTATTAGTTTATAATTTATATTTTTATTGATTATTTTATTTTATTGTTTATATAGTATGTATATCAACATAGAACTAAAGGTAATAGAATTTCTAATAGTTACCATCTTTCTTGGTAAATTTATTAACAAAATTTTATATATTTATCTACCATAATTGAACTATTCTACATATATATTATATTATTTGTATATATTCTACATATATATTCTACATATATATTCAATAATTGAATCTATTTAATCAATAACCCTTGATCCTATATTTGAGCTAGATCCCTCTATGAGTTAGATGTTTAAGAACTTGAGCATGAACAAACATGATCAGTACTATTACTCTTTAAATTAAAACTAAATATTGTATCCTGCTTCATCTTATAATCATAGTGATGGGGACCATCTTCGACGCGGGTCCCGCCGCCGAACCCGCCCGGACCCATACCAGCCTTGATATTTCAGTTTTATTTTTATGCATTTATTTTCGTCCGTTTCAATTTTATTTTCGCATTTATTTTTGTCTATTTCATGTATTGATCGGAGGGACAAATATTAGCCCTCCGATCATTTATTAAAAATACTCTAAGGTCTAGATTGCTTTGATGGTATTATAAAAACCCAAGATCTGTATGTTAATTTCAGTTTTGATAAATAGAAATTTTGAATTTTCTCCAAACAGTGAGAACAGCTCTTATTTCCCCCGGGAAACCCTAGTTTCCAAATCCTCCCTCTCCAAACCCTAGCCGCCACCTTCCAGACCCCTCCCCTTGTTGCCTTCGGACTTCTCCCTGCAGGACAGCCGCTGCCACCATCCCAGTCGCCGCTGCCCAGCCGCCGCCGCTGCCCGATCGCCGCTGCCGCTGCCCAGCCGCTGCTGCCAGCCGCCGTCGCCGCCCAGCCGCTGCTGCCAGCCGCCGTCGCCGCCCAGCCGCTGCTACCAGCCGCCGCCGCCGCTGCCCAGCCACTGCTGCCAACCGCCGCCGCTGCCCAACCACTGCTGCAGCAGCCACCGCTGCCCAGCCGCCGCCGCTGCCCTTGCTGCCACTGCCGGCCACCACTCGCCGCTGCTGCCCCAGCAGCCGCAGCCGCTGTCGCTGCCCCTGCCGCCGCTGCCCAGCCACCGCTGTCCAGCCGCCTCCATTGTCCGGCCGTCGTTGCCCTAGCCGCTGCAAGAAATTTACTCGGATCCCCCTTCTCGCTCCCGGTTTAAACCGGCGTGTGTTCGTTCTTCCCATACCATAAACTGAATTTATTCAATTAATTTCCTGTGCGATTTTCGGGTATAAATTATTTGTAGGAGCGCAAATCTAGATCCGATCGCTGCGAATGGTTTCGGAACGGAAACGCCTCCGAACACACCTGCATGGCAAGTACAACTCGAAGTGCGAGTTACCTTTCCGGACCGGAGCCTTTCCTTTGATCCGGAACCGGTGCCGACCGCTCTTCCTGTTCATGGCTCAGGATACCCCATTGCCAACGAAAGTTATTTTCAAATTAGTGTGAAATATTCCGCAGGTAAATGCTGAAGCTTAATTGATCTAAAGCGGCTGCGCGAAAAGTGCTTAAATTTCCAAATACATCTTAAAGAAAAACATCTACATCCACAAGCATTCACAAACCCTAGGATTGCATTAGAGCCCGGCAACACCAAACCCTAGTGTTGCCCTGCATCAAATTTGGTATCAGAGAAGGCTCCGAAATTTTCTCAAATTTCGGAATCATATTCTCCTAAGGTTCACATCACTGCATTCATAGGAGTCTAGGTGCATACATATTTAAAATCGCATCCATCATTGCATGCATCTGAGGAGTGGTAGGACAATTAGCATGGGTAGCCACAGTCAACACTTAGAGTCTGAGATGCACCAACCACAAGAGATGACCCACGTTGCACCGCATTTGAGCCTTGACGAACCTATCTGGTTTAGGAACTTCCGCATGGAATGGAACGCGGAGAAACATCACCTGAGGGAAGAGATGAACACCTTGAGAGCAAATATGAGAGGAGTTATATGACGGGTAAACCAACTGGAACACACGAGTAGAGGATCTAACCCGCCTGGTTCAGGAGGAGAACCATCCACGAACCGCTTCCAGACTCGAGTGGATGCCCCTCATGAAGATCTGAACCCACATATAGGTCCACATGATTTATACCACGAGCGAGACGAGGATAGACTAACTCCCGAGATAGATCCCTGCCGCACACCGAGGCCTAGACTTGCTGAACCTCGGGATGTTAGATATGATGACGCCTTTAGGGTCCGACCTGATGCCCCTTTTGGTGATCAGCGCTGGGAGGAAGAGAGACCCGTACCTGCTGGGCACGGAGATGTGAGACGTCCTGTTCGAGCCCCCCTCGAGAGGATTATTACGGACCACCTCCCAGAGGTCGGGATGGCCGCCGCGGATTCCCACCCAGGGAACGCAATGACTACCCCCGATTTGAGGATGACTTTAATAGACCCGTGCGAGACAGACGCCCAGACCTGACACGTGTTCTCAAGCTATACCCTCCTAGCTATGATGGCACGATGGACCCCAAGATTTTCGCAGACTAAGTTCTCGATATAGAGAGTTATTTTGACTGGTACAGTATGTAGGAGGATCAAAAGGTCCGCTTTGCCAAGATGAGACTCACCCTGAAAGCAAAGACCTTTTGGCTAGGAAAAGAGAGACAGATGGAGTACGATGGGCTTCCTCCAGTGACTACCTGGGCTGAGATGAAAGCCCTATTGGAGGCCCAATACATACCGGCATACCACATGAGCCGATTACGCGATGAGCTGACCGCATTGCGCCAGGGCACTAGGACCGTCCCAGAATATTACGCCGAGATGAAAGATTTCATGATACACTGCCGCATCCGTGAGTCTGAGCTGGACACCCTGTCCAAATTCAAGTACGGATTGAGGCCAGAGATTCGTAGTGAACTCATTCGCTACGGCATATATAATTTGGAAGGCACTGTGTCTATTGCGACTGATATAGAGACATACCAAAAGAGTCGCAATAAGACATCTGAGACGACTAGGATCGATAGACGGGATGACTCAAAGGCTCGAGCTGATGACGCCAAGACTACGGGCGTGGCCACGAGAGAGGATAAGGGGAAGGCCCCCGTAGGAGCTGTGAGTCTGGCACACATTAAGTGCCTCAGATGTGGTACGTTTTGGCACTATGCTAGGAACTGCACCAAGCAGCTCACCACATTACTGATTCAAGAGGCTAGTGACGATGAGTCTGCCCCAGCCGGAATTGATGATGTCGGTGTTGTGTTAAATGAGCTTGACTTAGGGACCCCCAGTGATGAGGAGTTGACTCGAGCCTCCTAGTGGTGAGATGTAGGATCGCCACATCCCGTGAGTCTACTGATTATTGGAGGACCAACATCTTCCAAGCCTTTTTCCAAGCCGGGGAGAACTCATGCAGATTAGTGATTGATAGTGGCAGCTGCATGAATGTTGTGGCAGAGTCCGCACTTGCGCGTTTAGGGGTCACTGCCGAGCCCCACCCGTCATCTTTTCAGGTAGCTTGGGTTACCAAGACTACCATTCCTGTGACGCGCAGATGTCTCGTACCCATCACGATCGGACCCTATACCGATCGGATCTGGTGCGATGTCATGCCCATGGATGTTTGCCACGTTCTTTTAGGGAGACCATGGTTGTATGACAAGGACGTGACTATTCATGGCAGGACCAACTGTAATGACCCTAGGTCATTTTAAGAAAGATGTTAAATCCCCGCCAAACTCAAATTCTGTTTCTCCCGCAAATTTCCATTATTTATCAAAAAGTCCCGCTTTAACTTCTTTTCGTCAAATTTCCCGCTATTCGTCAAAATTTCTGTTACGTATTGATTGTTTGAGGAAGTTTTTTAAAACCTGTTAATGATAAAATGAAGTTTAAGAATAGCCATTAATCTCGTGTTTAAATTAGGAAAATATTAATCCAAAATCAGAGGATTATAAGTCTCCTTCCTCTTCCTAAAACTATCAGCATTTAAGCTGACGGTTCCAACAAGGAAATATGGAGTTGTCAGTGAGCGGTTTCTGAGACTTACGTTATGGGATTTAGTCGGTTTAATCCGCGGCACTTGCGTCGCCTTGAGTGGACGTGCGTTATATACGTTGTCCTATTTAATCGCAAAGAGCTGCTCGATCCTTCACTCGGACGGGGTTCGGCGGTAGAAAGCGCAGGCGAGTGCACCGAAGTCGGCATGGGAGGCAGACGAACGATTGGGTAGCCAACTTCTTTCCATCATCCGATCTAGGCACGCACAATCTTCACCTCTTACCGCTCGACAGAGGCGCAGACCGAAGAAGAGACGGACCTTGCTGTCAACGTCTCAATGATCCACACGATTCAGCTCTGCGCCGATCTCTTCTTTCTCTGCGCCGATCGCCCGATTCCCTGCGTGCGCCGACTCCTCCTTTGCACTCGACCGGTCCTTCCTCTCAGCTTGCCCCCTTCCAGCGCCGACTCCTCTCTGCGTGTCGCGCCGACTCTGCGCGTCGCTCAGCTCGTTCGTGCGCTCATCCGCTCGGCTAAGGTAAACTCCCTTCTGCTGATCCTCTTAACATAATAACATATAAATACTTATATATATATATATATGAATATACATATATATATATATATGTATATATATATTAACAAAGATTATTTAGGAATTTAGAATTCGATATAATGAATTTGAGCATTTCCTTTTTTTTATTAATCCTGAATTCACTAGATTTATAGTAAAATCAATTTTTGTTCCGATCAATTGAAATATGTGACATAATATTAGTAATGTTTTAAATCCCTAAACCGCCAACTTTAGAACTCTTAAGTGGATTTATTATGAGATCTAAATCACTGAACCTACATTACTAAATTTGGAATTTGTCTGATTCACATATTGATTTGTTACATCTATTTCTATTTGCACAGTTTAATTTCACATCTATTATCTATAATCTAATCAAATGCCATAAGATATGTAAGCATAGATCTTAAGCTTCCTTAATAAAGTTAATCGAGGTAGAGCCAAGTATATAAATGATATTTAAAAGCCTATTGAATATGGATTCATCATCAAGATGATTATGATGAATTTATAAAATTATACCCAAACATTAGGTAATAGATACTATTATAAAAGGCTAAGTTAAGTGATATGCTGAGTAAATAAGATTCGTTGAAACACAAAACCTTACTTTCAAAATTTAATAGAACTCCAATCGTAACTTTTGCAAACACATCAAAATTGTGAGTGAATCATCTTGAAAAAGTCAAACACAAAGGTACACTGGATATTACTTTTATGCTTTTCTAATGCTTTCTATCTTTTTGCTGCTTAAGCATCGCTTTGACCTGTTTCATATTGTTACGTTTTACTCTTACTGCTAGTCATGTAAGAGAGATAAAAAGATGTTTATGTATATTGTGAATATTGCAAAGGGTTCCGATACGGAGGTTAAATTAAGTTAGGAATGGGGCTAGTCCATCATAAGTCATAAGGGTGCCATCTGGAGCCTTTGAGGGGGCCCAGGTGAAGGTCATGCTTAACTGCATATATAATTCCATCTGGAGCCTTTAACGGTGGCCCAGGTGAAGGATACCATCTAGAGCCTTGAGAGAGGCCCAGGTGAAGGTGCCATCTGGAGCCTTCAACGAGGCCCAGGTGAAGGATACCATCTAGAGCCTTGAGAGAGGCCCAGGTGAAGGTGCCATCTGGAGCTTTTAACGGGGGCCCAGGTGAAGGATACCATCTGGAGCCTTGAGAGAGGCACAGGTGAAGGTGCCATCTAGAGCTTTTAAGGGGGCCCAGGTGAAGAACATGCTTAATTGCATTTTTATGAACCCAACCTCACGGTTCTGGCCTTGCCCATCAGAACCATTAACATTGCTTCATAATATTAAGTCATAAACATAACATGAATTTTACGCTATATTATTGCTTTTCCTTTTGAAAACTTGGCATGTGCAAGAACAGTTATTTTGCAGGAGACATATTTATCTTCTTTTTTTTTGAAACACACTATTTCCTGCAGTTATTATCATTTTGCTTCCCGCTCTGCTTTAAGTATATTTTTAGTATCCTTTGTATTTAGAATGTGCACTAAGGCATTATTTTTATAATGCCAGATCAGCTACAGTTGGAGGCGGTTGATATAATCTAAGGGCATAGCGCAGAAAAATAACTGCTCATTCCAGGATTAATAATTTGATGTGTAATGAATTTCATGTAATAAATTTTTGGATATTATATGCTTTCAATTGAATGAATGATATTTTTTATATCTGAATGGCTTTGAATGTTTGTTTAACTACTATTTTACCTAACTGCCAATATGATCCTGCGGAAAGATGCATCCGATGTTAGTTTGGTTGTTACCAACCTAATATGGGTCATCACACCAACACATGTTCATTCATGTTGAATGGGCAGAAGGTGGTCCTGAATCCCGTCAGACCCTTAGCCTCACACCCAAGACCGAAAGCCACCAAGTTGACCCTTCCGCCCACAAAACGGAAGAAGGCCTTGAATATTATCCGGGGAGTTGAGTTAGAGAGAGAGAGAGTTTTGCGAATGGCATCCTTTATGCCCTGGTGGTACTCTAGTCATCTGGACTGGTGCCTGACATCACCCACCTTCCTGAATCTGCCAGGAAGCTTCTTGAGGAGTTTCAGGATGTCCATCCTGAGGAGTTGCCTGCTGGATTACCTCCTATGAGGTCGATCCAGCACGCCATTGATTTAGTCCCTGGCTCCTCCCTACCCCATTTGCCTCACTACCGTTTAGACCCCGCAGCGCACGCTGAGCTGCAGAGGCAGATCACTGAGCTATTAGATCGTGGATTCATTCGTCACAATATGAGTCCATGTGCTATTCTAGCCCTTCTTGCCCCCAAGAAAGATGGAACATGGCGCATGTGTGTTGATAGCCGAGCTGTCAACCGAATCACTGTGAAGTATAGATTCTCCATTCCACGATTAGACGACGTGTTGGACATGCTGAGTGGTGCCGCTATCTTCTCAAAGATAGATCTGAGGAGCGGATACCATCAGATTAGGATTAGAGAGGGAGACGAGTGGAAGACTGCCTTCAAGTCGAAGGAGGGAAGTATAGATTCTCCATACCGGCCTTGATATTTCAGTTTTATTTTTATGCATTTATTTTCGTCCGTTTCAATTTTATTTTCGCATTTATTTTTGTCCGTTTCATGTATTGATCGGAGGGACGAATATTAGCCCTCCGATCGTTTATTAAAAATACTCTAAGGTCTAGATTGCTTTGACGGTATTATAAATACTCAAGATCTGTATGTTAATTTCAGTTTTGATAAATAGAAATTCTGAGTTTTCTCCAAATAGCGAGAACCGCTCTTGTTTCCCCCGGGAAATCCTAGTTTCCAAATCTTCCCTCTCCAAACCCTAGCCGCCACCTTCCAGACCCCTCCCCTTGCTGCCTTCAGACTTCTCCCTGCAGGACAGCCGCTGCCACCACCCCAGTCGCCGCTACCCAGCCGCCGCCGCTGTCCAGCCGCCGCTGCCGCTGCCCAGTCCGCCGCCGCTGTCCAGCCGCCGCTGCCGCTGCCCAGCCGCTGCTGCCAGCCACCGTCGCCGCCCAGCGGCTGCTACCAGCCGCCGCCGACACCCAACCGCTGCTGCCAACCGCCGCCGCCGCTGCCCAGCCACTGCTGCCAGCCGCCGCCGCCGCTGCCCCTACTGCTGCCAGCCGCCGCCGCTGCCCTTGCTGCTGCTACCGTTGCCGGCCACCACTCGCCGCTGCTGCCTCGGCTACCGCTGCAAGCCGCAGCTGCTGTCGCTGCCCCTGCCGCCGCTGCCCCAGCCACCGCTGTTCAGCCGCCTCCATTGCCCAGCCGTCGTTGCCTTAACCGCTGCAAGAAATCTACTCTGATCATATATATATATATATATATATATATATATATATATATTAAACCGGCGTGTGTTCGTTCTTCCCATACCCTAAATTGAATTTATTCAATTAATTTCCTGTGCGATTTTCGGGTAGAAATTATTTGTAGGAGCGCAAATCTAGATCCGGTCGCTGCGAGCGGTTTCGGAACGGAAACGCCTCCGAACACACCCGCATGGCAAGTACAACTCGAAGTGCGAGTTACCTTTCCGGACCGGAGCCTTTCCTTTGATCCAGAACCGGTGCCGACCGCTCTTCCTGTTCGTGGCTCAGGACACCCCATTGCCAACGAAAGTTATTTTCAAATTACTGTGAAATCTTCCGCAGGTAAATGCTGAAACTTAATTGATCTAAAGCAGCTGCGCGAAAAGTGCTTAAATTTCCAAATACATCTTAAAGAAAAATATCTGCATTCACAAGCATTCACAAACCATTGGATTGCATTAGAGCCCGGCAACACCAAACCCTAATGTTGCCCTGCATCACATAGTCAATCATTTACGGAATTTATCGCCAAACCTATCAACGGGATTTACAGTATACAAGTGATTACTTCTCATAAACTAAATCTAAGAAGTAATTTCAAAGTTGAATTTAAGATATACTTTTAGGACAATGATTTATAGAACCAAATGATCCTACGTGACTTTTTATGAATGTATGATTTTTAATCTCAAAATAATCATGCTAATCATATGTTGTTCATAATAATAGTTCTTAGAATATACCTAGTTACTCATGATTAAAATCGCTCAGATACCAGATTTGCGGCATGAGGAATAAAAACACTACATGTGATTAAACAAGGAAATATTTTATTAAAAAGAAAATAAACTTTCAAGGGATAGGTGTTTACCAAAGGTATCTCTTCCTCACAAGAGAATGGAATTTCTAAGGTCTTTTCTTCCAATGAAACCCATATTTCCAACAGCTAGAGAAAGTTTAATTCTTTTGGTGATAACATGATCATCTTAGATCTTATTTTTTTATTATTTGAGACATCTAAAAAAAGAGAAACATGGGATACTTCTCCAATTTAGCTAATAAGAAAATTGTGAATTATTTATTCATTATTATTTATCAAGCATTCTTGTGAATGAATAATTGTCAACAATTAAGACACGTTTACTCTTAAAAATAGGTACCCGTTCTACCACATAAACTTCTAGATTTTATCTTTCTGCTTTCAAATTCATAGACATTGTAGATCCTTCCTTTTTTATATAATTTTTATGCATTATTGCAATTGTATCCTAAAAGCATTTAGAAGTTCAAACACTTATTTTTCGGCCAAATGTAACCATCTAATTAAATCAAAAAAATAAAATGAACAAATTATCTGATAAGCCCTACACAGAATAATCATCATCATCACAAACAGAAAGTGCACAAAATAATTATTGATGTGTCTTAAGACAGTCACCTGCAATAGCGGAACATCCTCAATTGGAAGCTCAGCTCCAAGGTCACCACGAGCTACCATTGCCTATAATTGTTTGCATAAGCTTTATCAACAAAACCATTAAACAAAAATGTATGATTCAACGTTTCATTATAAAACATTCATTAATCATCAACAGAAATCTTTTATTTGTATGCTACCCTGAGTAGCCAGTGATCTTAGGTTAAAATATTTTCTTTCAAGTAATTCAGCGTACTTCTGCTCCAAAACTCAACTAGTACAACGCCCACTAATGATCACAAAATTATTAAATATGGATAAACTGGCAACTTGAGTGCATGCGGGAAAGTAAAAAAGGCTGTTCGGCTTTTCACTTTTCATGGCAATGAGGCATTCTGATTACAAAATAATATTTGGCAAGGGGAGGTTAGTATTTAGGGATTTAGAAATCACCCAATAGGGAGAATTCCAAATCTTGCAAATTTTGTTGCACCCTTTTACTCACCTGCCCAGTTACCCTCTATTAGGCTCATCGGAACCATGCCATAGCATCCAACCGCCCTCGCTCTCCCTGGCCCCAACTAACCCTTATAGGTCTCTACAAGCAGTCATTCCCCCTTGTCAACGCCGTCCTGCCACCTAAAGTAGAATCTACTGAACTTGTCATCTGACAAATTTTTGTTGGCCCAAATTAGCAACCCACCTCCCTACCTTCCCAAGTTGTCATCTCCCTCTAACTCCTTGTGTTGGACACATAGGCATCCAAGAGGACAATGCCCAAATAGGTGGAATTCCTAATCTTGTGCTGTACAGTTCACGAACTTTGTCACACCCCAGCATGCATCTTTCAGTCACCTCTGACAGGTTCATTGATATCAAACTATGGCATCTAATCATCCCCCGATGTCCTCCACTAACCTCCAATGGCCACAACCAACAGCTCAGCCCCATCTTACTCCATTCACATATCCCTTGAGCATCCTCTCTGAAACTGTCAGCATCTGACACCCCAACAAACCATGCCTCCCCGTTTGCACCTCATTCCCATCTTACCAAGGGACATCCAGCGAGTCCTTAATAGTATTCAACTAGCCCTCATAAGTTTATAGTCAGTCATTGCTATCCCTGTCAGCAGCCCAACATCCGTACCTCCTAATCACATCCCCCCATTAGCAAACCTTCATCCTTTTTTTTTATGATATCAAAACAAACAAAAAAGTGTGTACATCTTCCCCAAACCAAATAAATGCAAATAGTAAGTCAACTTAGACAACTACCGAAAGAAGATAAGAAAATTAAGCCAAGAACAAATGAAACCTCTATAGTACACCATGTATTAGAACGTAGTGCAAGCATAATATACCACAAGAACTATACATGTAACATTATTAAGCATCATGAGCTATACAACTTGATTTATGTCAGTTGCATAAAACACACATTAATAGGGCCGACAATTTTACCTGTAACTCGAAATTCATTCGAATTTTGAGTCTAGTTCAAGTTGAATGACTTGATTCGAACACAATTCGACTCTACTCAAATGTGATTTCGAGTCACATGCAATATATAAAATCAATATAAGTTGGGTTCAATATTTAGTAAATTCAAATGAACTCTAATTTAAAAAAAAAATAAAGCACTAATTTGGTCATAGCAAGAATTGAACTCGGATCCTTTTGATAAAATAAAGGCAGCAATACCACCAGACCGCCAAATATCTTCAGTAAATGAATAAGGTCTTTTATTTTTTATTTCAAGTCTGACTTGAATTAAGTTCGAGTAAGATCAAACTCAAACTACTGAGTCAAAATTGACTCGATTGAAACTTGATTCGAGTTCAAGTCGAGTTCAAGTCGGCTCAACTCAAAATTTTCGAGTTTGAGTCAAACCTGATTTGCTAGAACTCAAATCAAATACAGCACTTCACATTAACCAAAATTTAGTGCCAGCGCAAACAATTCATCTAAGAAAGCTAGATAAAGGTAACTAAAATGTAATCCCATGATTTCTAAATTGAGCATAATTCATTCACCAAGATGACCCAAATTAAAGTAACAAAGAGCTAAATAAATACAAACATACTTTCAGATTCTACTAAATAGATAAAACCAGTTTAATAATGGATTTATTAAAGAAAGCTTATACTAAGAGTTGAAATTTAAATCTATAAATAATATTGGGATCTTCATGTGCTAGGAAGATTATTTTATCAAAAAAATTAAGGCCCTTTAGATTTTTCTTATTTATAATTAGCAAGCCCAATACTGGGTCATATTCAAACAGATGTTGGTGAGCCATTGACATTGAATTCAAAATTGGTATACATAATTAGATAATTTTTATTATTGTAAGCAAAAGTATATCAACTTTAATAATACTATCAAAAAATTGTATACCCCATCAGAAGCAAATAGAATAGACTCGAGGTTGGGTATTGAGTCAGCACTTTCGATCTTAACAATCACATGAATATCTATGCTGCAACCTAAAATCCCAAAAGAAGAAAACAAAAGTTAATATAGAACAAACTGAATGACTAAAATGATTAATATGACAGAAAAATAGACGGGCAATAATCTTACTTTTGAGATGATTTTTCAATTCACAAACAACTTTTGCGTCTTTTACAAACGATAACGCATAGAAGTCAATTTTATTATCCACCCCGAATTTGATATCTTCCCAATCCCTTTCTGTCATAACATAAATTAGAAGCATGTATAACAAACAAAAACCATAAGAATTGCATATCAAAATTCATACAGTTAGTAAACCTTCCAATTGGAGGGAAAAGAAGTACCTGTTATTGACGGCAAAGTAGCACTTTTCCCCCGAACATTTAAATGTCGTCTCGATTTAAGTTCTCCACCATCAATTACTTTGCACTTAACAGTATCAATAGTTTTTTCCTTCACAGATAGAGTTATCATTCCGCCTAAGAGTATAGCAACAGAAAATGACTTATCACTCAGAAACAAAACTTTCATACCATCATTTTTGATTATATAAAGAAAGAAAGGAATAGAAAGATTTGCTAGAATAGTCATTTAAGGTTGACCAATTTAGTACCAGACTATTATGTCTAATTTAGTCCCACATTGTTCAATCTGTTTCCAGTGTATTCCCTGACTAATTGATTTGAATTAATTTAGAATCAATTGATATCAAGTTCAACAGTTAGAATATTTAATTGTCACAAAAAACATAGGGGACTAAATCGGCCATCCTGAATAATTAAGCAACTGATTTGGTGAAACTTTCCCTACATGCATAACTTAAAAAGACAATTATTTCAAAAATATATATATAACTGCCAATATTAAATGATAGTATTGATAGCAACGTAATAGAAAAATGAAAGGAAGTTAATATTCCTCCGTACTTATTAACTATGGCTGTCAAACAAGAAAAGCATGTATAAGTTCCTCTAAACTTTATCAAAACAATTCAATGAAAATGTTTTTATTTTGATCAATTAACATAGTACCATCAGTATTTAACAAGTCATTGTGCCTCAACGTCTTGCTATCAAGCACTGGAGCTTTATTTTCATCTCTTGCGACCTAGCAAAGATGATGCCAAAATAAGCAAACAAAGAAAATGTCTTCATGCAAATAGCATTGTACCCTAGTAATTAGGACTCTTAGATTTGTACTCCAAGTTAGGAGTTCAGATTCAATCGGTCATATTATTGCCTCTTAACGAAGCTTATCTTCTTTCAAATAAAAACCTTTAAAATTTTGTCAGAGAAGAGGGTTCAAGGAAATGTTATTATTTCTGTGCTTGCTAATATTATTGCTTAGCAGCAATTCCATAGCACAAGCAATCAGCACTAGAGGATCCTCACGATACTTTCACTTGGCTCCTGTATTAACTCAATTCACCTTGGATGCTTCAAAAAATAACTTGCTTTTGAAATTCTAGAACTTTAAATCATTACCATTGAAATGTGTAGATTAATTATGCAGGATATGCAATAATAAAGACGCATCCTTCTATAAGGATTATAGTACATCTCTATTTGTTAGAAACATCAAAACACCATACAGTGCCATTACATCATGTTATGAAAGCTAAGACTAAAATGCACAAGGGGATTGAATCGGATGCTTTTTATGTAATTTTTAATGAATTATAAAAGATTGAGAGATTTTAAGGCTTCCTAGGAATCTTGAAACTCTAACAACTATTTACAAAATAATGATTAAATCATAAAACAACTAATAATGAATGATTCAGATCATGAAATACACAAAAAATTCTACAATCACAGGAAAAAAAAAGAATCAAATGAATACAAAAGATTTCAAGATGATTTAACATCTGCCTATGTCCATCACACCACCTATACTTACTTTCAATCTAAATTTTCTCAACAAAATTTGTTAATTAACAAATTTAACAGACAGTTTGGCTTCAGCCCATATTTGTCTTTCAAATCATTCTATAGACCCAAAAGTTCTTATACGACACCTTGGGTGGTACCCCAAACTAAAGAGCAAACATCAACACTTGGATCTTGCCCCAGATCAATGAACAATCTCCAGCTCTAGAATAATCATATCAAAGAAATCAAAACAAAATTAAATATATAGCACATGTTTCTTGCTTAAGCAAAACAAATGAAAATTATAGCATATATTCCAATTAGAATAAAAATAAGAAAGATTAAACTAATCACAAGAAGATCTTCCTCTTGGGAGAATGAGTGAGAGTAGAAATAAATTTAACTTTCAAATGAATTAATACTATCTGCAAAAAAAAGTAAATAATTTAATGTCTTAAATTATATTTTTATATGTAAAATAAAATATACACAATAATTGCAAGAAATTTATCTCAAGATATTTGAGCAGAGTTTTCAAAGCTGATGAGTAAAGAGCCTGGATTTTTTATGATGGAGAATTTGCACAGTTGTAACCTGTATGCCTTCGGCTTGAGTGATCTTCTCTTCATCTTCATCATCTCAACAATTTCCGGTCGGTATTTGAAAAAGCGTTGGCCTCTTCTGAACTTTTTATGTATTAATTTATATCTTGAAAGTCTAGCTTCACTGTCTCAAGTGTAGCTTTTGACTTTCTGTTTCAAGTCTATCTTAGAAAGGCCTCTTCCGTCTACTACTTTTTGGTTTGTCTGAAAAGAGAACTGAAAAATGAAAACTCTATATGGTGTTTCCTACATGCTTATTTTGAAAACTTTGAGGATTCCTTGAGACTAATTTATAATATATGTTTAAAAGTTATAACGTTATATACATGAACATGATTTTTGCTTGCTTGATAACCATAATCACATGGTTATTTTTTATGTTTAGTTTATAAAATCTATGAATATTTGAGTAATTATATGATTGCTGAGTTGATGACAGCTGAGCTGTTGAGTGTTGAGATGAAAGGTTTTCAGCAAAAGCAAGGAGTTGACTACAATGAAATATTCACTCCAGTAGTGAAGATGACAACAATCCGATTAGCTGACTGAGACCATCTCCGGCTTTTGGAGGGGCATTGAACATAATAGCAATGAAGGATTTACATCTGGAACAAATACATGTGAAAACTGCATTTCTTCATGGTGATCTAGAGGAGTTTTATATATTGCAGCCACAGGGATATACGATCCCAGGAAAAGAAGAACTAGCATGCAAGCTCAAGAAAAGTATGTATGGCTTGAAGCAGGTGTACCAAGGCAATGGTACAGAAGATTTAATAGGTTTATGTTAGATATGTGGTACAAAATGTGCCAGGAAGATCATTGTTGTTTTATTAAGCAATTTAACACCTATATTATTATATTGTTGTACAGAGATGACATGTTAATTGCTAGATCAAATATGGAGGAGAACAAAAGAGTGAAAAAACAATTATCAAAGGAGTTTGACATGGACTTGGGTTTAGCAATGCAAATAATCAGGATGAGAATCAGCAGATAAAAGGGTGCATATACAATGAAGTTGTTTCAAGAATAATATGTTAAAAATGTGCTAAAGAGATTTAACACAAGTGAGGCAAAGCCTATTTGCACACCCTTGGAAAATCACTACAGATTGTCAAAGGAGCAATCGCTTGGATTTGAAGTGAAACGAGAACATATGGAGAAAGTTTTCTATGCTTCAGCGGTTGGTAATTTGATGTATGTAATCTCGGCAAGCATCATTGAAAGGCAGTCAAATGGATTTTCGGATATCTAAGAGGTACTGCAGATAAAGCATTTTACTTTGGGAAGTTAAGAATTGGGAAAGAGAATGGAAAATTGCACAGTGACAGTATTAATGCAATTCATCTAGCCAAGAATGCAACATTTTATGCCAGAACGAAGCACATCCAATTGCAGTATTATTTCATCCATTCACTGCTAGAAGATAGTCAGTTGCCATTAGAGAAGATTCATATAGCGTAGAATCCAGCAAACATGCTTACAAAAGCAATGACAGTGGAGAAACTAAAGCTGTGTACAGCTTCAATTGGCCTTGGAACATGATGAGAAGGTTGGGTGAGTCATACCACGACCTTAGTTATATTGATGTTATGGTAGTAAGGAAAAGGATATTTCTAGAGTTGAAGAACAATTGATCGTAATCAGTCTCCAAGTATGAGATTGTTATGTATGGAGCTTGATTGGATCAGCACTGGATATGTTGACGGAGTTTTTGACAAGGCGGAACAAACTTTAGGCGCCCAGACGCCTATAACAGACAAGCCAACAATAGGCTGGGCGCTCGAGCGCCTGTGAAAGACATGCTTCAGCTAAAGGCTGGGCGCGCCCAGGCGCCTGTGGCAGTTATGCCGCGAACAAACATGACTCTACGCAAACGGTGCGACGAATGGAGAATTCAAGATTGGTCACCCAGGCGCCCACAGCGGTTTAGCCACGAAGAGAGGCGTCCTTTCATGATTTAATGGACGATTATAGCTTGTTTTAAGTATGTTCTCAAGCCATTTTTTATGTGTGTTGGCGTATGCGCTATTGTAGAGTGTTGGAGTGAAAACAAGAGAGGAGTTTCTGAGAAGATTGTGGCTTGGGTGCATAAGAAAATTTCCTAGGCTGGTGTTATCTAGCTCTTCCTCTAAGATTTTGTGTACTCTGTAAACCCTAATTCTTCATAGTGGAATTTTTTTTGTGATAGTGTGACTCTGTGATTTGTCCCATCTTTGAGTTTTTCACATAAATCCTTTTGTTTGAATGTTATTATTTGTGTTTTGTGTTTTTGCTCTTGTGTCTTTCAGAACTATGTTATTCCTCTACATGTGATAATGGAAGTAATTTGCCAAGATAAACTATATAGAGCATTTAGTATTATCTCTTCTTTACTTTAATAGCTAGCAATATATGTGGCATCCCATTAGAAAAAACCTCGCAGCTCACAGTATTTCCATCCTCTCAGCTGATTTGAGTCACCTCATCAACTCACTCAAAACAATCAAGTTCCTAGATAAAAACTAACAAGAAATTTCAAATGGATCATTGACAATTGATCCATCAAACAACCAAGCTATCAATATTAAAAAAAGTTGAAAATTTTTCATCAATAAAATCTTACATAAACAAGATAGGTCAAAACTCTTCTATAATTCCTATTATGCTCATTGAAATGTTTTCAAATTAAATTCACCTCATAAGGTAAAATACAACAAATTTGTAAGCCTGCCAAATATGTGAGATAGAATGTAACGACCCAATGTTGTTACTTCACAATTACGTCAAAATTCTGACTCTAACATCAAGATCCCAGGGAACTTCAAATTAGGGCAAACAAAAATACCTTTAGATGAGAATAATTTTTAGATCAAAGTGCTCTAGTTTGGGAGAAATTCGGATAACAGAAACTCTCACTTTATTTTTTTGAACTTTTTAAATTCGATAAATTGAAAATATTAAATATGTGTCTAAATTCATCAATTTTTTGTCGTTATGTTGAGTATATTATTTAAAAGTTGCTCATGAAGTTTCATCAATTTTGGAGCACCGGTTCGCTCTCAATTAATTTTCGAAGTTTAAAACTTCAGAAATTAATTTAAAATAAAATATTCTCCAAATCAAAAAAATTTGGTGAGAGGGTGTTCATTATATCATAACACGCCTCGATGTTAAGTTTCGTTATTTTTGGATGTCAAACGGCGGAAAAATGCGAAAATTTTAACTTCAAGTAATTATTTATAAAATTTTTAAGAATTTTCCTATTTCTCCCCCCGATCGGATAGCAGGATCCTGCGATCGCAGATTCTGTTGCTAGACAGGGCCTGCAGGAGGAACCTTCAGCCAGCCAGGAGGGCCCCTGCGCCGTTTTGGCGCGGGTTGGTCGACACTGGTCAGCCCTCCTCCTTCCCTCCTTTCATCTCTAATTAACCCCCCACTCCCTCACCTCTCCCATACAGCAGCAGCCTCCTCTCCCCTTCCCAGCCAACCAGCTCTCCCCTTCTCAACCAGCCCTCCTGCCGCAGCCAACCAACCACCCAGCTCCCTCCTCCAGCCAGCCAGCTCCCGCTGCTCAGGCAACCTCCTGCCAGCTCGCTTCAACTACTTTCGGCCTCCCTCCATTTTTCGGCAACTCTAACCGAGGTGAGAAGGGAAATAAAAGAGGAAGAAAATGAAGGAAAAAATTTGCTATTATATTCTTCATTCTTTTCATTTTATTTACATATACCTGATAAATCATTATTATGAAAATAATAATGATAAAATTACATCATTTACATTATTATTGTTGTCATTAATTAATAATGAATAACAATGAAAATGTTATAAAATAACTATTATTTCTATTTTTTATCAATTTCAATTCAGTCCTTTTCATGTATTTTTCTTTCGTACATTATTATTATGCGTTATTATATTAAATATTACTGCTATCGCAGTAACTTAAAAATTGGACTGTAATCAAAATGAGAAAGTGAAAGAAGAACATAATAGAAATGAAGTTAATAATTACTCTTAAAAATATTGGCTAAAAGCTAATTTAAAATATCAAATGTAAATGCAGATTCAAACAAATTGTCACACTTTTAAACTTACAGAAAAAGGTACCCAGTATTTGAACATGTATTACTTTTTGCACTTTACTACTGCTTAGCTTCGCATTGAGCCAAATTCATATTGAAGCTTCGTTGGTTGTTCGGAACCAACATCTCTTTTATAACGTGGTTGGTTACTGGAAAATGATATCAGAAACATTCGTTGTTAGTTACTGAAAAAATAACATCAGTAACATTCATGGGTTATTGGAAAAATGACATCAGTAACATTTATGATGGGTTACTGGAAAAATAATATCAGTAACCCACATTTTGTGATAATACTTTTCGCAGGAAATTGATTATTCCTTTTGCGCTATTGCCTTATTTTTTCAGCATGTTTATTACACCCTTATTTCCGCTAATCGCATCTCTGCTTTTATTAAAGTGTAATATTTTATTGTTTGTTACGGTACTTATAGTATTATCTAATTACTGGGAATTCCAATCCCGGTATTATTTTCTTTACAATACAGGTCAAGTGCTTCTGGAAGAATTCAAACAAGAACCCTAATTCATAAATTTTCAAACTTGCTTAGGGATCTACGGCACTACTTTAATTTTACATTTATTTTTATTTTCCTATTGTTTCAATTCATCTTTTGATGAACTTTGTAAAAAGAAACGTTAGAGATTTTTGTAATAAAGAATTTTAATGAATGAAAATTATCTTTTGGCATTTATATATGCGTTTCTTTTCTTTCAAATTGCTCAATATGATCATGCGGTATGTGAGTACCCAATATCGGGACGGTTCTTGCTGAACTGGCATCGGGACATCACATAGAAAATATCAGTTTACATATTTGTTCTTCTAAATTTAATTGTTTAATGTCATTTTAATATCCACTTGGCACACCCTCATAAGTGTTTGCATTTTTCAATGATATTTTGATCTGTGTATTACAAATGCTCGTCTTTATGTAATCTCATAACATACACAACCCACACATATATATAATACATTAGTGTTACTGATTGTTTGCCTTTGTAGTAATGTTCATTCCAACTTAATAAATAATAATGATTTACCGTATCTCAGTTCTGATCTTGGTTTTGACGTATCTGAACTAGGTTTGAGCGAGTAGCGATATGGCGCTAGCCCGAACCTAGCTTCTCTCTTAGCTATTATAATATAATTATAAAAATATACATATCAAAATATTGTTAAAGTTAAAAACCAAATAACAATGAGATGAACCATAGGAGTAAAAGAAGTATAGCAAATTCAGCCACCAACATATTGACAAAATGGCAGTGGTAGTCGTTTGTGCTATCTAGAGTACCAATAGAAGACTAATAACGTATATTTAGTCATTGATTAACAAAAGGAAAGATGGTGGTGTTGATCACTATTTCTTTGATTTGAAGTATCGCTAGAGGGAAAAAAGGTATTATAGTTTTAATCGTTGGTGCAGAGAGGAAATGAAGGTAGTGGGGGTTGTCAATGCATTAATAAAGAGCATCACTAATAGGAGTTTCATAGTTTCTAATACAGGTACAAAAGAAGACTCGGTGTTGCTTAAAGAAAAAGGAAGTTCAATGAATGCGGTGGAAGACTATAAAAAAATACTAAAAGCAAGATCAAGTGTTCAGTGAAGTTAATCTTCGAAGTTGCATGGGCAAAGATGCATGACAATACCGATGTTTTAAAACAAAGATGAGTGAGACAAAGTAAAAATGTAAAAACTAATATTTTAATAATGGTAATAGCTAAATAGTAGAAGAGAAAGAGTTAAAATTTTGGTTGATGGGGACATAAAGTTAATGATGAGATAGCTTTTATTTAAAATTGAATTTTTTAGTCAAAGAGTATTTAGAATTATTCTGCTTTTAAATAAAGAGCCTTTAAGACACTACTTTCTCTCTTATCTACTTATTGAAATATAGATGCTTTACGACCAAAACTTAAATCCAATACCTTACAACAACAACATCGAGCCTTACTCGACTAGATGGGAACAGCTACATGAACACTTTATTTCCAATGTGCACAATCAAATAGAAGCCCCTCCCTAAATTTCAATTAGAGTAGATCATTTCTAATATTTTATTCCCATATCTTTTTTGGTCTTTCTCTTTGTCTTTTAATATGGCCAAGATTCATAAGCTCAATTATTCTAATAGGGGCATTTAGCGCTCTACGCTTAATATCCCCGAATTTACTAACGTGGCATTCTCTAATCCTCCACTATTGGGGCCGCTTCAACCTTGCTACAAATAAACACATTTCTAATTCTATCCTTACGACCATACGCACTCATCCACATAAGCATCCTCATCTCTATAACACTTACATTATCAGTAAATTTCTTCTTTGTGGCCAGCATTCAGCCCAAAATAACATAGCCTATTGACTAGCTGCTCCATAAAAGTGTACTTTAATTTTGAAAGGATTTTTGGATCGCACAACACTCCATAAACACTACTGCATTTCATCCAACTAGCTTGTATCTAATTAATCATATCACTCTCTATTTTGCTATTATTTTGAATAATTAACCAAGGTATTTCAACCTCTCACTCTTCTTGACTACATGGTCCTCAATAGTTATGCCTTTGAGATTAATACTTCTACTCCATATATTCTATTTTAGATTTACTAAGGCAAAAAAAATTAGATTCCAAATTAGTCCTCCACAACCCAAGTTTTATTTTAACTCTATACCTATTCTTATCAATTAATAAAATGTGATCTGCAAATAATATGCACCAAAAAATCTCTTCTTGAATGTGAACAATAAAAACATCTATAAATAAGGCAAACAAGATATAGGCTGAGTGTTGAAGCCTTGATGTAATCCGAAAACAATAGGAAAATCATAATGCAAACTTCCTTGTAATCAAACACATGTTACAGCCTTATTCAATATATCTCTAAAAATATCAATATATGCAACACAAATTCCTTTTCTCTCCAAAACTCTCCAAAAACTTCTCTTGGTACTCAATTATAAGCCTTTTCAAGATTAAAAAAAAAATTAAACAAAGATCTTTTTTTCTCTAAAGTTCTTCGTTAAAACTCTTAATTCATTTATGGCTTCCATGATAAATCTACCTGGCATAAAATAAAATTGACTTTCATAAATACAAGCATCCCTTCATATTACATATTCAATTACTCTCTCCTAAGGTTACGTCTTATGACACATTAATTTGATTCTTCTAAATTTGCATATCCTTGAATATCGTCTTTAATCTTGTAAATATGTCATCTTTTTTGTCTTGTAAATAACATTAAATAACTTAGCAAGTCAAAAAAATTCTTGTTCACCCAAAGATTTCTATACATTGATAGGGTGTCATCCGATCTTACCATTTTTCTGAATCTCAGTTTTATTAACATGTCGAAAGAAAGTATAATTAGTATTTTTTAAAGTCGTTAAAGTCAATTATATTAATTATAATTGTACAATATTTCATTAAAAAATTAAGTAAAACAACCCATCCATCTATGTTGAATATCTATTATCATCTTTGATGTATTTTACATGAACTAAATCTTTTATTCTTTTCTCTTAGTTTGGCTAGCTTAAAGTGTTAGTCTCTCCCTCAAAAGTTTCTAATTTATTATAAGAATTTTCAAATGCAACACTCTTAGCATCTTAAATTGTTATTTTATATTCACGACAAGTTAATTTATATTTCTTCCAATTCTCTTCAGCCTTACATTTAAATCATTATGTATAACACATCTTTTTATCTTTATATTTACTTGAACATTATGTTTTCACCACTATGCTTATTTATTATTGGGTACTCTCTCATTTGATCCACCAAATAAACTCTTTGATGCATTGCAAATACAACTAGCAACCAAAATCTACATAAAATTAGTTTCACCCTCAAAATTTCATTGTTCAAATTGTAAAACTCCACAATTGAAAGAATCTATATTACCCTTATTAAAATTCTACCACCCAATTTTAGAACATATTTTAGATTTAATATTACTTTGATTATCCCCTTATTTTCAAAACCAAAATGAATAAACAATATTGGGTTGTCAAATAATCTCTTTGAATTATTTTACAATCCTTACAATATAAATAATATCTTTTCTTTAAGAGAAAATAATCAATCTAAATTTTGAACCTCTATTTTTATAAGTGACAGCTAGGGTTGGCAATTTGACTTGAAACTCAAAATTTGAACTCAAGACATTTTGACTCAACTCGAAAATTTCTAGTCGAACTTGAGTCAAGTGTCTTGACTCGAACCATATTTAAAATCATTCGAAAATGACTCGAACTCGACTCGAACAAATGTTAGCAAGTTCGAGTCGAGTTCAAAGCCATCCCTAGTGACAGCATATTCTCTCTTCTCTTAAAGCAAATGTTAGCAATCATAAAATAATAAGCTAAAACAAACTCCAAGATCATTCTTTCTTCTTCATTAATCACTCCAAAACCAAAACAACAATGGATAATATTAAATTCTTTAATTACCCTTTCAATATGTCCATTTAAATCACATCATACAAAAGGTATCTCCTCTTGATATATTTTGTGAACCAACTTATCCAAATCATGCTAAAATTTTTCTTTTATACATATATTCAATCATATTTGATTGGCATAGAAACTTGTAATACTAAAAATTATTCCATTAATTATAAGCTTTAAAAACATAGTTCTATCTCATGGCCTCATAGTTCCACTACTTAATTATTTAAGTTTTTATCAAAACTGATGCCCACATTATTTTTATGGTGATTCTTACATGAGTACCAAAGTTTAAAACCTAAACTTCTTCTCTCCCCATCCACTTAGTTCCTTGAAGGAACTATATATTAAACCTCCTATTTATCATAATATCAACTAACTCAAAAAATTTGCCAATGAAAGTTGAATATTCCAACTACCTATTTTAATTAAGAATCATAAATTAGCTTCTTTACTCATGTTCATCCATAATACAAGAATCATTGCTTATTTGACACTACACCCA
Source organism: Gastrodia elata (assembly GCA_016760335.1). Taxonomy (NCBI): domain Eukaryota; kingdom Viridiplantae; phylum Streptophyta; class Magnoliopsida; order Asparagales; family Orchidaceae; genus Gastrodia; species Gastrodia elata. The sequence continues at coordinate 20,275,507 of CM028681.1, forward strand.
ATCATTGATGTAGCGACCTTTGCACATTTTTCACTTTATTCAAGCAATGAAGCACGATGCTTCCAAGGGATGCTCTACTCTAGCACAGTTATATAATGGATTCATAACATAATAAAAGCCGACAAAGTTTTAAGCGGGTTGTCGGCTACTTAATGCAATCTTCCTCCTTTTTCATCTAAGACATGGGACCCAGCTATGGAAGAGTTAAATTGTTTCAATTGATTGCTCAAAGAAATACTTAGGGTGAGGGACAACAAATTGGAAAAGATAATAAATGTTCTTTGAAACAATAAGGGTTAGAGTTAAACTTTCCCAAGCTCATTTTCAAATTTTGTTCATGATCTTTAAGATAGATAACGTCCCTTTCTGAAAAAATAAAATAACTTGTTGTTTAAGAAAACACAAAGTTAATCTCAATAATGAGAGTATAAGCAAAGCAAAAATTTTAAACGCCACGGAACTTCAACACAAGACCTTCACGGCTAGGATAACAAACATATTTACCACAATTTAGAATCACCACAAATGCTTAAGAAAGCCCTACAGGCCCAATGTTAAACGCTAAAGCACTAAGCCACAAAAAGTTTTACCAATCTTCTTATCTTAGCATATTGCTTGATAAAAAATAGTGTTAAATTCTTTAACAGCATGCACCATAGCATAAATTTACTTGTTGAAGTAAAGTATCAATTCAAAAGACCCATAAATATTCAGTTAGTGAGCAATTCGATACTTGCATAACATCAATTGGATTCAAAATATTGATAATTCAAACTCAACAAGTAAGAATAGTTCTTACCATCAACCAATAGAATGTCTCCAATACCCACATCATTTATAAAGTCATCATAGTTTACACTAACAGTATTATTGTCGTAGACAGCACTTTTGATAGTGAAATTGAATTCCTGGCCTTCCACAAGTAGAATGGGTTGTGCAATATCTCCACTTCTAACTTCAGGCCCCTAAATTAAGTTTTTCATGATCAAACATCATTTCCGTATTATTTTTCATTAAGTTTATAGCAAGTATATAAAATATTGTCAATCTTTCCAAAGAGTATACTGATTGATGGCACTTCTTTTGACTTTGATCACGCAGAATGCATTACCTTCGTGTCTAACATAATTGCAATAACGTTATCTTCAGACTGAGCGTTATACTCTCGAACCAAATCAATAGTTTTCTGATGTGATTTATGATCCCCATGAGACATATTCAACCGTGCAACATTCATTCCTTCTTTAGCAAGCTTCCATATCATTTCACGTGAATTTGTAGAAGGACCTATTGTGCACACAATCTTTGTTTTCTTTCGAGGACCCATAGACAACCCCTTGCTACTTGCTTTTAGCTCACCTGACTGAAAACAATGTCAGACACATTCTTCTTTCACGGATCAAATTTGAAATGATGAGAAATACGACAAATTGTGATGAGAAACGATATTAAATTATGTGTAGCAATGACGCATAAATATAAATTCCTATTGAGCTCAACCATCGTATTTATGCCACAAAGGAAGAAAAAAATAGGTCAATTTTCCCGATAATGTGTTTTGCTTGGTATCAAAGATCACACCAAACCCCAAGCCTCTCATTAATGTCTTGCTAAAGTTCTAGAAAACACACCACACTCACCGGCCCATTGAGAACTGCCGATCCAGCACGCTCACTCTTCTCCATCGCCCTCTCCGATCTCACTACCACGCCTCTCCGGCATGATAACGATGAATGCGATCGTGCTCTACTCGCAGGAAGGCCGTGACTAATACGCCGCGAAAAAGCCAAATAGGTGCGATCCTCACCGGCCAGAGTAGTTCCCATTAGAATGTTGACACTCTCTGCCATTGCTAGATTATACAAAAGCACGCACACTTGGAAAAGCAGGGGTGGAAAACATGAAAGGAAGCGGATCGGGGAGAATAAGGAATGGTCTTTACTGTAGATAGCGAATGAAGGACCGAGAGCCAGCGCTAGCGCTCTTCGGAAAGCCTTCACAAAAGCCCGCGTAAAAATATTGATAATGATAATAACAAGCGGTAAAATGCTTGCATACAAAATTTGATGGTTTTATAGCTTTTTCCATCCAATAGCATTTAAATTTTAAATTTTATGGTGTGTATCTGTTCGATATATTAATTTTGTAATTGAGAGAATAAATAAATTAAAATAGAGTGTGAAAATAAATTTAAATTCAAAATGTATTTTTTAGACTTTTTTTTTCAAAAAGGGAAATAGAAGCCCCATGTTATTTAGTTTTAGACCTCTAAATTTCTCTTATTTATGTAGCAGCCCCTTTTAAAAAATTAAATATACAAACTTCTCCTACATATTTCTCCCTTGGTTTAAAAAAATATAAAAACGATAATCCACCGTGTGTGCAAGTATCCCGTGTATCTATCACAAGAGCACTACAAGACCGGCCATCGCTCCAATATCTGCATTATAATATCTTGGCCTTCACCAAGTGATAGTTTTCCCCGCATTAAGTCATCCAGATCACTGTCAAGTGATACTACCTCACATGGGAACAAAGATCAGTAATCCACTGCATCCCCTAGTCTAGTCCTCTATGCCAATACATTTCCAACTAGAAAGCTATCATCACCCTTCGATGGGAGCCAGGAGCAGTGTCATTATCGATGTCAGTAGCCAGTGCATATGATGATGACATTTCCACACAATCAACCTGGCCAACCAATCAATAGGTGACATGTGTCCATCAAATTCCCACAGTCTCCTCAATTTTCACGCTGATTACATTTGCTAGTATTGCGCCACGATGCCATTATTATGTTATGTCATCTATTAATGATCCGTGTCATAAGCACATTTGAAAGAGGTTAATATCTTTGCCTTCTGATTGAGTATGAGGCCCATCAATAAAGTACTCTACTCTTCTGATACATAAGGAAACAAAAGAGGAGGGAGAGATGCATGAATTTGAGAAATGGAACTCCAAGGCTAGACTTAAGAGTCAATACTTTGAAGCATATAACTCTAAAGGAACTATTATCTTCCTCTTATAAATAGGACTCAAGTTTGATCTCACAACAACAAGAACTAATTTTCTTCGGTAAAACACCAATTGTAACTTAAGCAACTAAAAAATAATGAGAATTTGGGAGATTGAATCTCCTACATGTAAACATAGGCCCTTGTGCAGAATGAACCTCTCTAAATGTATATGTTTTTTTTATTTAATTGATTGGCTTAGGCTTTATTTAGCATGTTTGAATTTATCATGTATTGCACATTACAAACTTCATTAAAATATTAGACTTATAGATCACTTGACCAACTCTCTCTTAAAAAATTTCTTACAAATATGTTCGTATGCATACAAACATATTTGGAGTATTATAAATATTTGTACTTGTAAAGACCCACTTACGTAGTAATAAATGAAACTCTTAAACATCGAGGCGTCTTTTCAAATAATGGTGGAGTTCTTGATAAGAAATCCAAAGTTAAGCGTGCTCATATGGGAACACTCCCATGATGGATGACCTGCTTATAAGTTATTTTCTAAAGGCAAAATCGTGAGACCTTTCAGGTCAAAGCGAACAATACCTTGGTGCTTAAAAGTTTGAGTTGTTACAAATGATATCAGAGAAGGCCATAGGGTGTTAGATAGGAGCTAAGTGCTATACAGGGTAAAGTATCACTTCATGTGAGCAACCTACTGAACCCATGATGGTTAAGGTGCTACATAGTTGTGAGTACCTCTTGCAGTTATAGGGGTCACCTCTAGTCTTATCTACCCAATAGATGGTTCTTATATCTATGTGTGGATACTGACGAGGACGTCAGTTACTTAAGTTGGGGATATTATAAAGACCCACTTAAGTAGTAATAAGTGAAACTCTTAAACTTCAAGGCTCCTTTTCAGATAATGGTGGAGTTCTTGATAAAAACTCCAAACTTAAGTATGCTCATATGGGAGTACTCCCATGATGGGTGACCTACTATGGAGTTATCTTCTAAGGGCAAAATTATGAGGCCTTTTAGGTCAAAGCGGATAATATATTAGTGCTTAAGAGTCTGGGATGTTACAGTACCTCACTAGATCCATTACACAAGAATGGTTCGAGAAAGAAATCAAAACAATATGGTCACATGCAACCCCGACCACAACAACCCTAACATTATCAAGCACACCTAATTTTGAAGGTGCATTTTTACTCCTTTTGAATTGTATTGACACATTAAATTAGCACCTTCAATCCACAATGGAGCTAGATGGGAGCTTAATAATTGTGAATCACACAATTTGAACAGGTAATGGCTTTGTTTTCTCTATGCCCCAACTCTCATACAGCCAACTACTTGGCTACCCCAACTTTAGTGTCACGTGTATTACAAGAGTCCGAAAAAGAGGATAATTAAACACCATGGCTCCTTAGGTATGTTCTCACCCCACTTTTGCAACCATCCCGACTACTTCTTAAGTATCCATCAATCCCATCAAAAATCCCTAAAACATTTGATCCAATCAAAGCATTGTACAATGAAACAATAGCATCCTTCAATCCACACAATGATGAGATGATGTGTGACGTGCAAGAATAACCCTGATTTTGATTTTTATTAATGTGCATCAAAAGGGATAACAAAAAAGAAATAAACATGCACACCCCCAAGTTCCCTGATATCTAATATGCCACGACTCCCCATAATTTTAGGATTTTTAATTTAGAAACAAACTGTTCTCACCCCACTTTTGCAACCATCCCGGCTACTTCTTAAGTATCCATCAATCCCATCAAAAATCCCTAAAAGGTTTGATATGATCGAAGCATTGTACAATGAAACAATAGCATCCTTCAATCCACACAACGATGAGATGATGCGTGACGTGCAAAAATAACTCTGATTTTGATTTTTATTAATGTGCATCAAAAGGGCTAACAAAAAATAAATAAACATGCACACCCTCAAGTTCCTTGATATCCAATATGCCACGACTCCCCATAGTTTTAGGACTTTAAATTTAGAAACAAACTGCTTGATCATAAATCTAAGGGATCGTGTGGATCACTTTAAAAAAACACTCTCACTATACAAGCTAAGTGATGTGGTGAAGTGTAAGCATTTTGACACATCACTTTTAGAAATTATTAGTTGATGATTTAATTTTTGCCTCATGAGAGCATAACGAGTTTCTATCAGCTAGTCGAATCTTTCACTACTCTTTTAGTAGCAGCTACAAAATTGCCCAAATCCTCACAACATCTATTGTTGATGCTAAGAGAAAAGGTGATTTATTTTATTAATACATTGCTAGGTTCATGCAAGCCTCTGATGACATACTTGTTGAAGATTGACATGTCACCTCCCTTACCTTCATACACGTCCTGCATATGTAAGGTTTTATTTAAATTGGATTAAGAAGCCTCAAATAACCATGATTGGCCTACTCAACTATACTACTAAGTATATACATATGAAAGAGTAGACAATTGCTAAAAGGGACTCCACTAGGACTTACACTGTAAAATATAAGATTTTGAGTTAATAAAATTATTACTTATTATCTTAGTTAATTTGATTAATTTATTATTTATTTTTGCAAATAAAAAATATCATATTGTTAAGAATAATTTTAGAAAATTTTGAGAAAATTTTGGGAATATTTTCATGAGATAATTTTCTCCGATTATTTTATGATGAATTTAAATCAAAATAATTATAAAATTATTATGGGTGTCAAAATTGAAATTTTTTAAATTTTTGAATCCTGCAATATCAAATAAGTTAGGAACAAAAAATTCATAATTTTTTGAGCTAAAATAGATTAGTATATTAAAATACATTTTGAATTAAATTAATTGAATAATTGACTTATTTAATTCGAAATAAAAAATTGGATGTTAACGACGATGGCAAATGCTGTTAAAGGGCATTTAATGCCATCTAACACTAATGGGGGATCCAACGGATCCCGTCATTATCTGCTGAAACTAATGGCAAAAATTGCAACAACAATTGACGTCGTTAACGGTGAAAGCGACCGGTGTAACAGCATTGAGGGCGACGTTAATGACATTAATGGTGTCAGCAAATCCGAGTTTGGCCAACTTCAAACTTAGATTCTGGGTCAACCACTTGGTCAAATTGGACAATTTTAATATCTATAAATTTCTCTCACTGAGATTTACATTTTTTTTAAAACCTTCAATTTGAATTTTGGGGGCACATTTTTTTTTTTGAGAAATACTAAATTTCATTTTTAGTCAAATTAGATAAAATTATGCCATATTTTTTAGGATTTTGTATTTAAATCACCTTATTAATGGTACCAATTGATATTTCACATAAATTAGTTTCAATTAAGGACGAATTTAAGTCAAATTATTTTGAGTTATCCAAATTCCACCTTGATCAAATTTACACCCTTAAATCTTTACCAAAGCCTTGTAGGAAATTATAGACATTCTAACCCTAATTAAAAACCTTAAATTTTGTCTCCATTTCTATCTTACGTCTATTTGAAATCCTTTTTCAAACCTCATTCCTCTTCTCCACCTCTCTAAACCCTGAGGACTTCATCCCTAAGAAAATCCTATGGCAAAGAGAAGATCTTGGAAGCTCTAAATCACCTAAGAAAGAATAATCCAAGCTTCACCATTTCTCAAATATCCATCAAATATTTTTCTTCAATATAACTCTTATATTATCTCTACATCACTTTCTTTCTCTTATTTTGTTTTCCCCTTGAAAAGAATATTTAGACCGGGATTTATATTATTTTTTTCCAACAATTTTGCACCCTCATAATTTTTATTTTAGCCACTATTACATCCTAAACTATTGTATACACATTCTCCTATGTATTAGTAACAAATTACTAGTAGACACCACACCTTAGTTTTGCTTCTATTATATCCAAAAATCACTCCAAAGTTAGAAAAAAAAATGTTTTCATTGAAATACTTTTCATAAATTTTTGTTTTTTATTTAACTTTGGAGAGATATAACTTTTCAACCACTAGTATTTGAGCGATGTAACTTTACATGTTTACTTTCTTATATTTTGTGAATAATTTTTAGAAGACCTTACTAGTCCATTTAGACTTTAAGATCACTATTTAGGCACTCAAACTTAATCAAACACCCATTGAAATCAAGAAAATTATTTTTGACATATTTTAAAAATTTTCTTGCTATGTTATTACTGCCATAAATTTTAGTCTAAGCATTGGAGTTATGTGAATTTTAGTATGGTTACTCTCTGTTATGTTAGGAACAACTTTACTTTTGAACACAAAACCTAATTTTATCATTTAGATATTCATATTTAGGTCCCAAGTTAAAAAAATAATGTGATTATTTCTTAGAAAATTTCAGAAACAGTCAATATTTTCCCAAATTTTGCACATTCATAACTTTTAAAATACTTTGAATCGGTAGCTGAAATTTGGTATGTTTAATCTCTAATCTATTAGAAACAACTTTAATTTAGATATTGATAGCTTAAAATATTATTTAAATCTTCATTTAGGTGCTTAAAGTTTATTAAAAACCTTAATCACATCACCTAAAAATTTTATGATTTTCATCCAAACTTTGTAATATTTACCAAAAACTTTTATATTATCATTTTCTAAGTTTTTAAATAGTAGATTAATGTATAATAATTAATTTTAACTTATTTATATATAAAAAAAAGTTTTGCAGAGTACATAAATAGATCAAATATGTAGAGTTATTAAAATTATATATTTTTAATATTGTTTGAGCTTACTTCTTTTGAATGTATACAATATTTACATGTATCCCAATGTTATGCTAAGTTAACTTACATTCTTAATTTCCATAAATACTTATGATAAATATATGTGGTGAGAGTCTTTAGAGGTAGAATAAAACTGAACCAATACATGTAGAATTTGCTAATAATCCATGAAAAAATAATGAGAGATCTAGTCCACTAGAAAAAAATAGAAGATCTAGTGAAAAGACTCACTAAAATAATATTTTTGTGAATAATAACTTATAAATAATTATATACCTTCCTATAATAATTTTAATGCTAATATTTAGGTCTCTAAGTGAAGCTTGGGGGTCTTAGGCCCAAAATAATATATTTATGTCACATAGTAAGCTAAGTTATTCAATTAATGTCAATTTATATTTTTACTTTGAAATTATTTGAGCCCTTGAGCATTGCGAGTTACTTATTATTAAAAAAATAGGTATAGTTATACATACAAGTGTGCATCAAAATAAGTAAAAATATGTACAGCATGATATATGCTAAGTAAGTAGAGAAGTGTAAGAAAATAGATATATAAAGTGAAATATACTGCAAAAAGTAATTAAATGAACTGTAAATACAAGTAAGTTGTAATATATAAAAGTAAGGAGATCTCAGTCTCAATGACTGAATAAACATTAAATACAGTCATAAAGGCTGTAAATTATAAATATTATTTATTTATCTTGAGTTAAATATATATTTATTTTGCAAACAAAATTACAAAACAAATGAGGAGTTAAGCATATCTGCTTAACCAAGTAAAGTAGGGCTTCTTAATAATACATACACTCCCCTATATAATAAGTGTGGTCTCTAGATCACTCCATTGCCTACCGTAACTTAATAATCCACCATATGAAACCCATATGAAAAATATTATATGTTTATTTTATGCACAATATCTTTAATGAATGTTTTTAAGGATTTAGTTTCAATGTGTTGCAGCATTCAAGGATTTTCAAAGTTAATTATAAATTACGCTATATCTATTGCTATCTGCTTTAGTTATATATCATACGAATGGAGCTAATTAAGCCCTTAATTGACTTAAATATTCATCAAATATTTTACCCAATTGATACATAATATATATAAATTAATGAGATTTGAAAATAATCATTTGATTAATGTCTTATTTAGATGGCAAAATAATTTATAAATATAATTGACGAATGGGAGGAGTCTGTATCGGAAGTCAAAGGCTAGTACTACAATTATCTAAGATATATAATTCATATACTATAGGCATTTCTACTTAGTTTGTATGATTTCTATAACTACACTATTCAAACTTATAAGTTATTATTACACTCTAATTTTTATATCTCACTAACATCTTAATGTCATATCCATAAAAGGGTCATTTATCTAATAAATTAGGTTAACTTATTCTTATGTGTGCCACTAGTAGGTCAATTATAGTTTATCCTTATACTTAATGGTTTTACATGGCTACTAGTTTAATGTGGTAAGGCTTAAGAAATGACATTACTTAAGCTTTAATTATCTAGATCTATCTCATATTAATTTACTAATATAAATATCAAAAATTATAAGATTTCAAGACTTAGTATTACTATCACTAAATTTCTAAGCTTAACTTCATTAGCTAATCCTTAAATATTCTAAGTCTTACTAATTTTCATCATAAATGATTCTAAGCATTACACTTAATATGACATGGTAGCTTAATCTACACTAAGGTCACACTAGGTTACTAAATTACATACTAAGTTCAAAAGGAGTCTATCCACTAACTAGACTGTACTGAGCATTACACTAACCCTCCTAAAATGCATCCATCCTATAATCTTAGGATTCTCTCCTAGACACATGCACTACACTAATGCCTACTCATTTCTATACTAGTGATTGATCATAAGATGAAGTCATGGAAGTTCTTATATATTTTCTATCTACTAATAGTTAGGGTTCAATCTAAGTTTACTAATATTAAGCCAAAACTACGCTATTCTAGTAATTTTCCTATCTAAAATATCATCTAATGTTGAAGCATGTCATAAACTAAGTTCTCTAAGGTATCGTAGGGTTTAGAAAGCTTAAATATGAAAAACCCAAATTTTGGATTAAAATAATAATTTATTTAAGTGTCAAAAACTCATGTTTTCTAATTGAAATTCAAATGATATATACTCAATGACTATAACTTCCTTATTGCATAATGAGTACAATAAATGTAAGTATGATCAATTTGAACTTTAAATGGCTCAATTAAGTCTTAGTTACACGTAATGATAATTAAGAGGTGATTAATAAGATTAGCAGTCAAAGTTGGAATTAAACTTCATATTAATATTCTACATATTTTTATGATTATTTTGGTATATAATTTTAATAAAATTTAGATTTATATTTTAAGAGTCATTAAATTAATTTAATTGAAATTATTCTACCTAAGTTTAATTAAAATCCTAAATTAAATTCCATTACTGCTGACGTCTTATACCCGCACACGCACTCCCTATCTGCTTCTGCACCTGCTACCCGCATGCGAGCAGGTTGTGCGAGTGAACCTAAAGACAATGTCGCGCGGGCTGAGGTCGACCCGCCTAGCACTGTTCTTCTTCCCATCGGGAGACGAAGGTAGGGAACTAAGGTTGCTAACTCATACAAAGCGTTTCATGATGCCTATTTGGTATCAAAATAAAGCTAAGAACGAGATATACCATTTGACATAGAAATCCCTAAGTGAGGACGCATATTATGTAAACCCTAAATTCTAATTTATGGGTTTTAGGGTTATTATTTTGTAATTATTTAATGCAGAGCTATCGAGCGTCAATCGAGCTCATTCGAGCTTTATTAGAGCTTAACAATTATTCAAAGAGTAATGCAATAACATAGCAAAATTAAGTGGACAGGAAAATGATGCTATATTGATGGGAATATGAGTACATTTTACTTGATGGTAGCCCTCTAGGGTTTGCTCATTTTCCACATGCATCCACTACTAATTGTCCTCTAACATCATCCGCAGCATGGTTTCACCGAGAGGAATGAATTGGAGGGGTAAGGAAGAATGTTATGTGCTTAATTGGGGCTGAGAAACCCGGCATGGCATCCCGTAGCATAGATGTCTATGGCTCCTGCATACGCACGTGTACTGCGCGGGAAGACTTACAGTAGCACAACAGCTCCCGGGCCTGTAGCCATTTCATCCAGACTATTCGAGCGATGGATGGCTGAGGCGGCCGCCCCTTTCTAATCATAAGGCTTAAGGAGAGGTCGTCACTAAGCACATCTCATACTTAACATTATGTTAGAATTTAAGACTCCAAACCAATCTTAAGGAAAAGAGGTGCTTTTCTAAATAAAGAAAAGATTAACAATAACTTAATGAGTATCAGAGTGCGAAAGTAAAGTATTAACTGAAGTAAACATCCATACTATAAAATAAAGACATCCAGCTCAGAATATATACAATGCAGGAAGGTAAAGTACAAAGCTCTATATTATTACAACATTTAAAGTTTAAAGGCTGAAAAGAAAGAGTCTCTCATCCTCACAATATAAAAGTAAAGTAATCTAATAAGAAAGCTAAGGTCCCTCAGTAGTCTGGACCTCTTCCTGGATCTGCTCCTCTGCAGGTTCGATCTCCTCAAAAAGCTTAGAATCTACCATTATCAGTTTCATAATGGTAGGGCCCCAGTCAACAAAATAAAAATCTTATTAGACAAAATGTCTAAGTACATTTTAAGGTAATAAATTTTAATGTATTTTAATGACATCACAACTTAAGTTAAGCAAAATATAATGGTAAAGCACGAAGAAAGGCAAGAACAAGTCATGAGGTAGAAACATACCTCAACTTAGGCTGCAAAATAAGGTAAGTAAAGTATAAGGTAAATCTACTAAGTACAAAGAAAAGTCCTAAAGAATATGATCAAACTAACATGCCAGTATAGTATAAGTAAAAGTACTGTACTGAAAGTATAAGACTAGCATCCTAACATGCTCTCAAGTAGGTAAAATAGCTGACATACAAAAAGATCTGAAATGTAAAGGAACTGCAGAAAATGAAAAATATGAAAGAAAGAAAAATGTACTGAAATAGTAAAGTAAAGTAAGTCTGAAATGTAAGGAAAGTATGTAAAGTACTGTAAAATGTCTGAAATGTAAATGTAAGTAATATTTATTAATTTATTGTACTTGTGAGATATTCTTACTTAGTCTGCCAAAAAGTAAAGTCCATCTGGTAATCTAGGAGAAACATCCCAAATTAAAGTAAAGTTCATCAAAAGAGGCATCTAGGAGAAACATCCCAGATCCTAAAGTAAATCCACAAAGTATCTAAAGGGCAAATAGGAGAAACATCATAATGCCAAAGTAAAGTATCATAGGGGAAATTCCCTAGGACAAAAGCAATCCTAAAGTAAGTTATACTAAGTGGCAAGTTAAGTAAAACATAAATCACAAGTAAAATATTATTTATTTAATGTTTCTTTTAAAATTATGCATATGAAAATGTGAATGAAATTTAAAGTATAATATAAAGTATGTATCAAGTATTCAAGTATGTGCCAAGGTATAAAAAGGCTCATATGACAAGGAAAGCATGGCAATTCAAATCAATGATATAATTTAGCACTACATAAGTTTGTGATATCACCTATTTTCTAATTTAGATGTTCTATCTACTCTAAGTTACATAAGATTCAGAATCAACAATTCCTACACTATCTGTAAATTAGAATCACGAACCTACATGTTGAACATAATTAGAATTGGCCACATCCTAATTATAAATAAATCCAAGCCGCCTATAAAGTTAAAATATGTAAATCAATCATTCTAATTTATTATTTTATAAATCCCAAATAAACCTTGATTAGCCAAATCAAGATTTAAGGAATTAAGAATCAAACTTCAAAGAATGAAGTTTTAATTCTTAATTATAAGGTTATCTTAAAGGTCCAAGGTTTAATCCCATCTTACGGATTAAGTGTTAAGGTAAATCCTATTGAATTAAGTCAAGTTCAATAGGATAGATCTCTAATCCTAATTCTAATGTTAAAAGATCAAATAATCAATAATTAAACTATGAAAAATCTAATAAACTAGTAAAATCAAGATTTCACCTTAATGAGTAACCCATTTTACCCATTAGATGAATTCTATCCTAAGATTTAATCCTAATATTAGGAATTAAGGCTCTTAGATACTAAGAGTATCACTCAGACACACATCCTAACTAAGGTTATAAGACCTAAAAGAATGTTCTAATAAGTTCAAAAGAAGTGATTTCTTTTATAATTTACTTAAATTTTATTTAAGACTTAACTTAGGGTTTTTCTTCAATTTTCTAATCTAAGGCTTAGAATTTATTAAATTATAGTTTAAATCACTTTAATTACTATTTGATATGATTTAGAGATGAAATTAAGTCTTAACTTCATTAAACCCTAATTTTGGGCAAAAAGACCGTTTTGCCCCTACTTAAGGGTCTAAATATCATCTTTATGGATTAGCACTAAATTCTAAATTTTAATGATGTGGAAGGATTATTTACTGTCTAATATGAGTTTAGACAGTAATTTCTCTAATTTTGGTTAAGTATTAAGCCTTATAGGGTCAAATTAAGGAATTTGACCTATAAGGGTATTTTGGTAAATTTTCCCTAATGGCATATAATTTTTCTGTCAGTTTATTAAGGGTTATACTCTAAGGTTTCCATAGAACCTAAATTTATTGAATTCTGATATGTATTGGCTAAGTTATAGCCAATACAAGTTCTAGGGTTAAAGAGGTATTAAGGATTCTTAATTGAGGGTCAAAAATCCTAACTTTGTCATTTGGTGCCCAAATTAAATAATTTTAGTGGTTGTATGTCACAATTGACCCACTGATTCTAATGACTAGTGGTAGATTCAATTTGGACTCTATTTGGCTAAGTTATGGCTTAATTAGGGTTTAGGGTGATTAGTGAGTGATTAGTAAAATTAACCACCCAATCACTAATCTATCCCTGTAGTTAGGTTTTAATATGTTCTAGGAGTTTTCTGAAACTTAGTTTGTCCACTTTGGATTATTAAATTTACTAATATTCACTAATCAAGTTTTAGGGTAATTAGGAGTGATTAGTAAATCTAACTGTTAGATCCTAAATATTTTTGTAGATTTCTGTAGATTAGGTTTTTCTAATCTAAATTGGTGTTTGGATCACCTAATTTGAAGCTAAGATGACCAACTTATGGTCATTTGAAGTTTTAGGTCAAATTAAGCTAATTAGGGTTAGGTCCCAAATGTCATTAGGCTCAATTTAATCCAAACAACAAGATTAACCCTACTAAAATGTTCCTTAGGGTTTTGTGAGCATTTTAACACCCATATTCAATATGTTTGGATTAGTGTGTGCAAAGATATGGCTAAATGAAGTTTTGTGATAATTAGGGATAATTTAGGAATCCTAAATGTCAATATTATAAATATAAGTCCAAATGTAAATTTGTCAGTACCGATGTGTTCCTTGTTTTCTACTGATCAAAATAACATATTTATTTGTTAAATTTGGAGTTATATTTTGGAAGATATGTATACCTAAAGCTTAGAAATTAATTGAATATGATTAAGTGCATAATATTATATTTGTTGTTTCATTAATTCTCCTGTTCAAGTAAATTAACATACCCAATATTATTTATCTAAAATATTCATTCTCTGTTTGCATTTATAAATTTTATATATATTTATACAACTATGTATATATATAAATGTATACATATATATATATATATATATATATATATATATGTATCAAATCATATATATATATATATATATATATATATATATACTAAGTATTTTACATTTATTCAACTTATATATAATACTTTGTACAGGTATGATCTGCAGTTCAAATGAGATGGTGGGCCCCATCTCAATTGAAATTGAGAGGCATTGTAGATGAATGGCTGACTCGGATAACACGTTTGCGAACGACACATCACTAAGAGGTGGGACCCACCACTCCAACGCAGCCGCTACGCAGGAATGTCTCCCCCCTTCGCATTTTCTGCATCTTCTTCACGAGCAAAAGGCACCGATTAGGGCATCACCTAAATTCGCAAGCAAAACACCACAGGATTCGATACGCATGGTGTTCAAGGGGTCGCGGAATAGCCCTTCGATAGAACCTATAAACCCTAAAATGGACGGCTTATTGCAAGAGGCAATATCGTGCCCTAAGTTCGAAATTTACAGTACTAGAATTCTCGCACACCTTAAATCGATTGAACCATAATAAAATTAAATTGCGAATGAAAGCTGATAAAACAATTGACAATTAGAATTTAAATCGAATGAAATGTTAATTAAGATTAGATAAAGATCATTGAGGAAGTGAGGTACCTTAGGGTTCTCAAAAATTTGTGATTTGCTCGAGCAGCAAGACATGGACCACTCCAGAGGTTCTTCAGAAAAGCTCTAAACGAAAATATGAGCAGAAAGGAGGGTTTAATGGATGCTAGAGCGGTGGGGGAAAGGCCAACTGGCGGACGAGCTAGGGTTCCGCGTGTGCTCGCGACACGCGTCCTCCATGCGAAGGGGATGATCTTATGACCGTCCGATCATATCCGATCGGACGATCAGATGGCGAACGTCAAGTGCAGATGGTGAACGGCGCACTAACGGGGTCGTTTAAGAAAACTTAAATATTTATTTTTATTTAAATATTTACAGATTTTATTAATTAAAATTAATTAATAAAATGCATTCCAAAATTTACCAATAAATCACCCCTAGATAATTGAGGGGTGAGGAACGCAACGGCATGATCAGATTTTAGTTTCGACGAGTACTTAATTACTTGATTTTTTTGAGGATATAAATAATATTAAAATATTTGTCAAAAATCTAACGACTTCTAAATGCCTCCAAAACTTCACCCCTAGCTAATTTGGGAGTGGTGAACGCAGTGGCGAAGTCAGATTTTTAATTTGAGGTCTAAATAAAAAGTCAATTTCTAGGGTTTGGGATTTTCCAAAAATCCAGATTTGATTCAATTGATTTCAAAATTTGATTGGATCTTAGAGATGAGTTCTAAATAACTTATTTAGTGTACTAGAACCCAAATTAAGACTAAGATTAGTCTTAATTAATCCTGAGTAACAACTTGGGTTGTTACAACAGCACTGATCGAGCTTATCATTTGATTAAATAGAGGGTCAAACATCGTAGCCCAATAATTAGGTTTTAAAAAATTTTAATATTAAATAATTAATAAGTTTTAATTAATCAAAATTAGATAACTAAACAAACTCCGAAAAATTCAAAAAATTCACCCATAGCTAATATGGGAGCGAGAAATTCAAAAATAAAATCAAATTTTTAATCAGATGACAAATTAATTTTCTTAATTTTTGATTAATTAAATGTATTAAAATATTAAATAAATTCAAATGACTTCTAAATCACACCAAATTTTTAGGGATTGCTCCGAATATAATTTGAATGTTTAAAACTAAGTGACAATATCGGGGTTATTACAACTAATGATCCTGCCTCACTTCACCATGAAACTGTTTATCCATTCAATCATGATGAGGTGAATTAAATATTGCAATTTATGAGCATGATGGCTCAATTTGTAAACAACCAAAAAACTCAAGTATCATCGTCTGCACTAATTCAAGTTAGGGACCCAGAAAAAGAAATGAAGTCCTTTCTCAGATTGCAACCCTCAAGGTTTGATGGAATGACAAATATTTTCCAAGTGAAAGAATAGATTTAAAGGATCAAAAAAGAAATCAAATGTGCAAGTAGTGACGATGACCAAAAAGTAGCATTGCTACTTATCTTCTCATTGACTCCACGGAAAAGAAGTGCAAAACTGCAAGGATAACTACATTTCAAGGAAGAGCTGAAGAAAAAAATTATTGGCCAGAATTTGTAAATACATTTCTTATGATGTATGTGCCTCAATCTATTCATCAAGAAATAAGGAAGCAACTACTCAATTTAAATCAAAGGGGCCATCCAGTGACTAAATACGAAGTGGAGTTCACATGTCTATCAAGCTTAGCACTGAAGATAGTAGCCTATGAAGATAACAGATGTCATTGTTCCTTAGTGGCTTAAGAGACTCCTTCCAGCACATTCTCACACCTTTTCAAGTATCTGAATTTGCTCAACTGATGGTGAAGGCTAAGTTAATGGAGGCACAAGTGTGGATCCTCATCCTTGTCGTGGTCATATTAATACTAATATTAACATAATTACAGTAGAGTGGTCACCGTGTGAAAATTTCTTAATTATAATCGAGTTAGGTTTTTAGCCTAACCGCCTTAATTGCAGAATATGCCACCTGTAACTATAATTCATTCATCAATATATAAGAAAGATTAAATTGCAGAAGTAAAAACAAATATAACATCCATTCCCACATCATAATAGGAAAAGAACAAAGGCTCCTCTTAGTATAAAAGTGCAAAAAAGTAAAAGTATCTAGAATAATATTTATTATAATAATGAATTCAATTTAATGAAAAAGCACACTCAATTTCACAAGCAGAAAATAGATCTAACTAAGCTTCAGCAACAACAGGAAAGTTCTCCTCCTGGCTAAGCTCCTCACCTGAAGCCACCTCTACAAACAACTCTGAATCTGACATTATCGGTATCACAGTATCAGAGCCCCAGTTAAGAAAAGAAAAATTTGCGTTAAATAATTGTCTATGTACATTGTAAGCTGATTTAATGATAAACTACATGCTTGATATCACATGTATTGAACATGTAAGCATTTAAAAGGTGCAACAAGAGATAAAAGAACATAATAGTTATAAATAAAATATTTATAACTAAAAAAATAAAGTATGTGAATAATATCTCAACCAGATTGTCTAAATTTTAATTTAAAATTTGGTTGAATATCACATATGTAAATTTATAATTTAGCTATAAAATAGAGAATGTAAAGCATCAAAGTAAAGGAAGAAAATAACTATAAAGAAGATAATAATAAAAAAAGGAATAAAAACTCACAAGTATGCTTGTTCTAGCCTACAATAATAAGTAAGGGAAAATGCATTATATTAAGGCTAAAAATTATTAATTTGCATATAAAAATATAAAATGGAAATATGTATATGTCCAATGAATATTATGTTAAGAAAATGAAATAAAGTAGTGAAGCATAAATGGAATTAAAGTAATATACAATGTATGAATAAAAAACTATAACTAAAGCATAGTAGATCAAATGAAAGTGCAATGTAAAGTAGAAAGAACCTTAGCCTCTTAGGCTAAGAAAACATAGTTAAAGAACATTTAAAGTAGGCATAGCTTGAAAGTTATGATGAGTTCTCACAATGAATAAGATTGTGATGGCCCAAATTTTATTTGTCGAATTTATTTTATGCATTTCTATTATGCGGGCAAATTTACAAAACGAGTAAGAAGTTAAGCATATTTTTTTAACTAGTAAGGAAGCGGGGTCACATAGAAAATGAACACTCACATTCATCCTCTAAGATATGTGAGGTCTCCTTATATCCTCCTTAAGCTTACCCTTAGCCATCACCAAGAACCCCTATAATTTATTATGAATATTTTATTTATACACAATGTCTTATATGTATGTTCAAAGCAAAGCTTGCATTCAAGGAATTCAAGTAATTGTAAACTATGTGATATCTAAAGTTATCTAATTTTTAATGATCTAACTTAATGATTGGAGCTAATTAAACTCCTAATTGATATATAAATATTGATATTTAAGTCAATTATAAGTAATACTATAAGTAGTTTGAATTTTGAAAAATAGTAGTTTGATTTAATTTATGAAATGATAAAATAATTTATAAGTATATTTTAAATGCAAAATAATACTTATCCTACACTAATCTTAAACCACACAATCCATATATATTACTAAACTCAAGCTCTAGGGAACTAGTAGAGAAAGGCAAGACTAAAAGATTGCAAAAATAAAGGAAATGGAAGTTAAGGTTTTACTAATTTTATCTAACTTAAAATTGAAAGGCTCTATCTAAATCAATCACTAAACTAATTAGAAGTAATTAATATAAGAAGTCTAAGTGTATGAAAGAGGAATGATTATTAGCAATAAAATTTTGTTCACTATAGGTTGTGTTGGTAAAATACAACATAAGACAAGCAATGCAGAATGACATTTGTAATGCAAACAACAAATCAGAGTCCAAAGACTTTGAGGATCGGGGTGCGTTGACGGTTACCAAGTTAGCTAAGAAATCACAAAATCACATCAAGAAAATTGCAGCACATACAAATCATCCAAACACAAAAATATATACGTGGAAAACTTAAAGATTGGAAAAAACCACGGAGCCACACCAACGAGAAAATCCACTATGAAAAAGTCTCATAGTTTACAGAGTTACAAGAGCTATATCACCTCAGCATGCATAGCTATAGCTCTACTCTTTGAATGGAGAAAGGAAGAAGCTGCTACCTCTTGGATTATTCCCTCCAAACAATAAGCCTTTTCTTGCTCAGTAGCTCCCTAGGATTCCTTCTATGGTTCTCTTTTTATGGAGCCCCACCTTTGATCTAAGGGAGTGGTGAACCACTTCTGGAAAATCCCTCACTTATCATTAGATTAGATAAGATCCGCAATCCATTAATAAATGAATGATGTGCACAAGATAAATATGAAGATCAGTCACTAAGTTTATACATACATACAGAGTGTTGAAGAAATATAAAGTACATATTATATCCATTCACCATATATCAAGTAAGAGACAGTAATATATAGCTCAACAAATAATCAATGAAGGTGATGAAGTATGTTGCTCCACCTATGAAAGATGTAGGAGCTGGACCAACTCTAATTTCTTACTTTTTAGCTCCCTTTAAACTTTGGAGAATAAAACTTTCTTCAGTTTGCCCAGCACACAGTCTTCACAAAAATCCAAATCCACTAATTTCAGCCCCTGGAGCTTCCCTTTTGATAGTAGAGATTTCAGCCCCTCTCACTCATATAGCCAAGCCTTCGATGCCATAGACCTGCATCTATCTTTTCTGCAGCTACAATAGTATCATACACTTTATTAATTAAGTAAAGTGTACCTTCCATACTACCCCATGCAATAATGAGAGCACCCTTTGTGACCTTCCATGAGTCTCGTGTGAAACAAGTGTTGTAGCTTTCTCTGGCTAACTAGCTCTCTGAGATCAAGTTTCTTCTTAGACATGGCAAATATGTAACATCCTTAAGCTTCCAAACAGCGTCGCTTGGTAGCTTCACATCCACATCACCTCTGCCGATGATATCACACGCTTTATCATCTCTAAGATATACTTTCCCCAAGTCACCCTTGGTGTAGTTCTTGAAGGCACTCCTCGATGGAGTCGCATAAAAAAAGGTGCCCGAGTCCACAACCCAGGACTCCTTGTTAACAAGTGAGAGGATCAAAGCATCCTAATCCTCCTCTGTGGGGTTCAACATCTTATCACCACCACTTGGCTTTTTTAGAGTAGGGCAGTCCTTCTTGAAGTGACCTGCCTTCCCATAATTCCAGCAATCTGGCTTTGCTTTTCTGGGTCTTGATTTACCTCGCCGAGACATAAACTTATTTCTGGTATGTCTCATCTCATCATGTCTTTCCCTGCTCTCAGCATTCAGTGCTGAGGTAGATGCCTCTCCATGAGATCTCTTCCGCACCTCCTCATTCAGCACTAGCCCAATGATGTCGTCGAACTTCAATGATGCATTTTCAGATGAATTGCTAATGGATGTAACCAGCCCATCCCAACTGTCCGGCAACAAAGATAGGAACAACAGGGCTCAGACATCGTCATCAAAACTGATGCCAACCGAGCTCAGCTTGATCATCACGATGTTGAACACATTGAGGATGTTCAGTCACTGAATATCCATCCATCATCTTCATATTAAACAGTCTCTTCATTAGAAAAACCTTATTCAAAGTTGAACGCTTCTCATACATCCTCATCAGAGCATTCATGAGATTTACAATAGTTTTCTCATTAACAATGTTAAAAGCAATAGAAGAAGACAATGATAAATGAATCAAACCCAAAGCAGTTCTAACAAGAACCTCCCATTCTTCATCAATGATAGTTTCAAGTTTCTTGTCGGCTCCTTTCAATAGAAGATACAACTTCTTCTGGTAGAGCAAATCCTTCATTTACATTTTCTAGAATGCAAAGTTCATCCTGCTAAATTTCTCAATCTTGTATCTCATTTCTTCAGCCATAACTCCCACTCAAATAAGCAAACCCTCCTTAAAAATAAGGCAAAGAACCTAACTCTCTGATACCACTTGTTGGTAAAATACAGTACAAGAAAAGCAATATATAATGGCACTTGTAATGCAAGCAACAAACCAAAGTCCAAATACTTTGAGGATCTGGGTGCGTTGACGGTTACCGAGCTAGCTTTGAAATCACAAAATCACAACAAGAAAATTGCAGCACATACAAATTATCCAACCACAAACATATATGTGAAAAACCTAAATATTAGGAAAAACCACAGAACCACACCAATAAGAAAATCTATTATGAAAAAGCTTCAAGGTTTACAGAGTTATAAGAGCTATATCACCTCAGCATACATAGCAGCTGCTCTATACTTATAATGGAGAAAGGAAGAAGCTGCTACTTCTGGAGTTTCCCCTCCAAACAATAAGCCTTCTCTTGCTCAGCAGTTCCCTATGGTTTCTTTTAGGATTCTCTTTTCCACAGTCTCCATACTAATTATAAAAGTCTTCTCTTGCTCAGGAGCTCCCTAAGGTTTCTTCTATGGTTATCCTTTTCACAACCTCCAAAGCCTCCAAACTGATTGCAAAAGCCTTAGGTTTTCCTTCACTACTTTAGCTTAAGTAACTAACTCCATTTCAGACCCAAAAAGTCCAAAATACCCCATCAGATTTCTTCAGATCAAGACGTGAATGAAGCAGAACTCCGTCGGCAGCTACAGCGCGCTATAGAGGTCTACTTTCAAATTTTGCATCCGCTATAGCGCGATACGACGCACTGAAGCGCCCGGGTTTGATTCCGCTGTGACGCGCTGTAACGGCCGCCCCTTAATTAACTAAGTTTAAGAGGTGGTCGTCATTAGTACCACGGGCATTAAACCAAAAACATATCCATGATACTAATCAAGAGCTGAGCAAGATCTAATAGAAACATACATATAGTATAGCAGTGCAAAATAGGTAAAAATGAGGCATCCAGACACAGTCCACATTAATTTATTCATATACAATACATTAAATACAGAACAGTAAGAATAAGAAAACTTAGTTATTACACTTTTAATAAATACAGGCCAAGAAGATTGAAGCATATCTCCTTTAATGAGCCACACCTCACTTTAACCTGCTAGCAGCTAAATCCTCAAACGCTGGATCTAACCTATACTCCTGATCTGCCATATGTACATATATGACAGGGCACGACTAAAAAAAGAAAATCTGATTATACTTTAATAAGTTTAAGTACAATTTAAGCTATTAAAATTTCATGAATTTAAAGATGTCAACATTTTACTGATACTACTAAGCAAGCAAGATAAATAGGTGCGACAAGCTATAAGGAAAGGATAATCACAAATAAAGCATTTGCAACTAATCAACGGTATGACTGAACATACAAAACAATAATTAAATGTGGTGAGGCTAAAAGCAAAAGTAACTGCAACTACTAAAATAATTTTGGTCCTAAAATGCTTATGATCACATGGATACATGCTGAGTATATAAAGAACACAAGTGCTGAAATAAACATATAATTCTAGCATCCTAACATGCCTTTATTTATAAGTATTCAATGGAACATATATATACAAACATGCAGATTTAAATAAATAAAAGGCCACTGAGACATGTGACAAAATAACTAAGCATAAAAAAGAGTTAAAGTAAAGCCACTGAGATATGTGGCAAAGCAAAGCAAGTACTAAAAGAAAGGCCACTGAAGCATGTAGCAAAAATAAAAACAAATACTAAAAATTGAACTAGAGTAGTAGTAAGCCTAAAACATAGTGCTGCCATAACAGAAACAGGCCATACAGGGCCTCTGAACTGAAAGTTCAACATGTATCCATCCTAGGCATCTGCAGAGTTAGGTCCGAGTTAAACTTATAGAATAAGATATGTATCCATTCTAGACATCCGTCGAGCTAGGTCTGATTCTATTCTATAACAAAACTAGAATTGAAGAGGTAGACTAAACTAGGACATACTCTATTAAATTGAATACACTGAAAGAACTGAATGAATGCTTTTTAAATGTTAACTTAGAATGTATCTTCGATATCATAAGTTTACCTATTATGCTCAAGGAACAAGGCTCAATATTCAAAGTGTGTGGAGCAATAATAATCGAGTGAGCAAGAGAATCAACTACACAATGTGACATCATTTGTTATCTATTAAACTATTATAACTATTCCAAGTTATACAACTTAGAAATACAGCCTTATAAGTTGAAAATAATCAGAACTGATCAAGTTCCAATTTAATTCAATTAAAATCGACTATAAGTTAAATAATAAATAATCACGTCCTAATTGATGAATTGAGATGTTCTAAGCTAAGATCAGATCAAGACCTATTAAGCTAGGGATTATAAATTAAACACAATGAATTTGGGTTCAATCACATAATCAAAAGGTAAGCGTAAAATCTATGGTTCAATCTACATGTGAATTGATGATAAAGGCATATTCCATTAAGTAAAAATCAAACTTAATAGAATGAAACTCCTATTCTTAATCTAAAGTTGAAAGATAAAATAATCAAAAAAAATTATGAAAATCTAGAAACTAATAAAACCAATGTTCCATTCATTGAATAAATCATATATTCAGTGAATGAAATCTAACCTAGTGTCTATTCCTAATCTTAAGGAAAAGATCATCAGGTGAAGTGAATATCTTAAGGAAGTGTTTTAGTTTTGAATCTAGGTTCTAATTCATGTATGCATAATTTACAATTTTCAACTAAGATAATGATTAATACTTAGTTAGCAAGAGTTCCTATACCCAGATGTCATAATTTTTAAATAGCAATCAAATCACTAATGATGCTAAGATATATGCAAGTGGTGTACGCACTGTAAATAGAGCTCAATAAAATAATATAATTAAATGAATACAAAACTCAATAAAGCTCTAAGTACGTAATGTACTTTTAAGCCGATTCGAACTTGAAGCTCGACGGTTGATTGGAATGAGACGTCAAACACACAACCCCTGCAATTTGTTTTTTGTAAGTTAGTTCCTTAAAGCTTAAATAGGCAATTACCCGTTCTTTTTACTCCTCTTAAGCTCAAAGTACTTTTATTAATGAGGTTGCCCCTTTGCTTCTAATTTATAAAGCTTATTGCGTGGTTACTATAATATTGTTGATATGTTGTAATTAACATCAAAAGATCTCTTTACCATTTATAAATATTTAATCATTTTCTTGATTAATGTTATTTAGAATAGTGAAAGACAATTCTATTTATAAAGACAAATTTATTTATAAAATAAAAGATGCATTATATTTATTAGTACTAATCATCAATTTAGAATGCTATTTAATTGATGATTAGCACTAAATAAGGTAATCCCCCCTTTTTTTTTTACTTAAATAAGCTTATTTTATTCACCCATCTAATAATTTAGCTCACATTGCATCTTTAAATGCGTCTAAAATAAAGTAGTTGTATATGTTGAAAACAAAAGATGATTTACTTAGCAATTTCCTTATATCGAACTACAACAAGTAAGAGCTCTAAATTCACTTCTCTTACATTAATTTGACATTTTTATTGAACACAACCATGAAGAAAACATCATTCATGATTGAAAATTATCATAATTTAGTGCATGCAACTATGCTCCCACACCTATTATATATGAGCTACCTAGAATCAACTAAGAATTAATGACGCGGCTCACACTATAACATGAATAATGTATAAAATAACAAAGGATTATAAGGACACTCAATCATCATGACCCGAATATATGCCAAAAGAAATATTGAAATAACTACATAACTGCTTTATAACATTCATTCTAATTTAGGTATATGATTTCATTAGTAATAAAGGAAGAAGATTTAAAAGCTTACATTGGATAATCTAAACGGGTGAAGTTTTGGTTTGCCTTGTCGGCTATACTAATTATCTAAATATCTAATCTCATGCACAATAAATTCAATGTATTAAAGTCTATTACATATGTTGTAATGAATCCATAAGGATAACGCTAACATCTAGCAGCAAGATAAAAGATATATGTATCATTTCTATGAATCATTGATGAATCAGCTCCTAAAAGAAACGGATAGAATTCGCAAAACTTTCATATAGTTAATATTAAGTTTGGACTAAGTAGAGTTAAGTACCTTGAGTCAATCCATTGCTGCGACAAAGTACTGAATGCACTCCACCACAGCCGAAATGAAGAAGGCGACCGACAAGAAGAATGACAAACGACGCTCGACGGTGTACACGATCTACCTTTGCATTCTTGAGCTTTGCACTGGTAATAATAAAAGGAGAGGGAGGAGAAGGTTCGGCTGCTACTCAGTCAGGAGGAGAAGGTTCGGCTACTGCTCGATCAGGAGGAGAAGGTTCGGCTGCCGCTCGGTCACGGAGATGGAGAGGAGGAGAGGCCATCGGCCATAGCCGAGAGGAAGGAGAGTTAGCTGAAAAGAGGGACAGGAAAATCGGCATGGAGAGGAGGGATTTCAACTGGGAGGGAATACATTAGGTCTTAAGGGATTTAGGTTAGAGGAAAGAAGCTAAATATAAGCTCAAATGGATGGATGAGAGCCATTCGATCAATATCGGGTAGTTAAGAATCACCGTAAATTCAAAGATTTGATTGAATGTTCAAATAAACTCTAAAAAATTCAAACTTAGTATCAAAACGACCGCCTCGACAAGACGAACGCAAGCATTAAAAAATTATTAAATTTGGACGAGTATTTATTTTATATTAATTTTTAAGTGAAAAACTTTAAAAATTCACTATGTTTAATCTGGAGCTCAAAAATTTACAAAACTTAAAAGATAACATCCTCATATAACGTTTAACTCAAATCTACAAAATTTTATGAAATCCGATTTTTATTTTATCTATTATCAACTCCGAAAGTTTAAACTTCTCAAATTTATTCAGGACGATCTGGGACCCCGATTGCGCTCAAATTTTGGTAGAATGATCCCCTTAATACACTTCATTTGAGGATATTTTTATTTAATTTTTATCCAACTTAAATATAATATTGAATTTCATCTTAATCTGCTCACGATTAGGTCTAAATGGTTCAGTAACAACGTCGGGTTGTTACACGCACTGCAGCGCCCGTTTCTCGATTGCTGACTGCTGAGGCGCACCGTAGGCCTCAACTTCGAGCTTGATTCCGTTGGAGCACGCAGTGGCACGCTGCAGCGCCTATGCTATTTTTGGACAATAAAGTCTCCACAATAGAACAAGTTGTATATAAATGAAGTCTATATAATACTTAAAACACATTAGGAGAACTAAGAAAATTCTAATTAAATTATAAGAGAGCTCAAATGAAGATTAAGAGCTAAAAGAAATGTGTACTAAAATCAATCATAATTGTTGAGCACTAGTCCTATTAAGTTTATATCCTTTAATTAAACATGCACTACGAATAACCACACTAATTGGGAGTATTATCTAACTCTTAAGATCATAATCAAATTAAGGTTGTAAAAAATTAATTATATAATATCTCTCCTAAAGTTGAGGGTTGAGTCAAGGATTTTGCTAAGTACGCAAATATCTAAAGTATGAAAAATCAAATTTCAAACACACATTTGAAATTATAAGGGAAGTAAATTAAATGAAATATGTTTGCTATCTTAGGATTTAAAAACCTAAAATAAGCATATTGTAAAATTAGGAAATTATAACATTACACTAATTAAGAAGTCAAATACTTAAAATTTCTAATTGTTGTCCAAATAAAATAATAATAGCAAATATAAAATCCTCACTGTATAAGGAGAAGAATAACACTAAGTATGTCAAAATATGACAACATTGAATTTTTAAACTTTTTAGGACTCCTAATTAGGGTTAAAAGTGATTAAGAAAATTAGCGTTCAAATACTAAATTAAATTATATCAATGTGTTCATCTTATTTTTCTAAATAAAATAGTATATAATTTTGTATTTTTTGGATATGTATTATTAAAGTTATAGTAGAAATAAAAATTTGCATTTAATTTTTAAATTAATTAGTTTCAGGTTTAGTTGTCGGCATTTAAGTCAAGGCAGCGCAGAATCCAGTGCAATTGACGGCACGGAAATAAACGCAACCATCAGCGCGGACTACGGAGCTACCAGGCCGATATGTCGGCTCGCACGGGAATCGAGGGTGCCGAAAATAGTACACGTCAATCCTGAATCAGGTGACACGTGTCCTTTGACGCGTATCAGATGACGATGTCTGAAGAACCATACCAGTCCAGTCCATGAAGCATACTCGGACCGATGCAAATCCTGGGTCAGGCCCATCTTCCCCGATATGCATGTAGAGAGTTTCAGACTACGACTCTTGATCATGGCCGCTCCTAGCCACTTCACGACCTGGCCTGCACATCAGTGTAAAGCTGACATCGTGGCCATTGTACCGAGCTCGACTACATTGCCTAGCTCCACTAGTAGCCCAAACAAAGTGACGCCCTATGTTCAAAGGGGCGGACCCAAGCGATCACTGTGGAGCACTGTGGACAGTCGGTGTATTGGTGTCAATCCGAGCGTTCTTGAGATCAATTGACTCCTTAAATCGAAGGTTCTAGTCTCGAAATAAAGTTGTGAAATGATAAAGATAATGATTACAAACTGGAATACAAATTAAGGGCGTACCTTTGAGTAGTGACAAAGAAAATTAGGGTTAGGGCTTTTTCAGTAGGTTTGCCTTCGGCTGCAACTCCAGATGGATTTCTAAGCTCATGGATGAAAAGTGAGGTAGTGGATAGGAGTATAGAGGTGTAAAAGAGGCTGCGATAAGGGCTAGGTGTACGGTGAGCTCCCTAGGCCGACGTGGCAGGCTCCTGATCTCTTCTCTGGTAGAGACGTACAGGGACTAAGTGAGAGTCGTCCGATCGTTCGCTTGATCGAATGGCTCACATATTAGATTTCAAGGATCAGATCATGGCTGCACGATCTAAAGGTGTGCGAGCGGGCGATCGAGGGGAAAATGCGCGATCAAGATTTTATGATTAATAATTAATATTGTTAAATACAGTAAAATTAAATACATATTTAATTAATCAAATTTGAATAGTCAAACTAACTCCAAAAAATCCCAAAATTTTATTCTTACCTAAATGAGGGGTGAGGAATTCAAAAATGCAATCAAATTTTTGATCGGATGTCAATTTAATTATCCTAATTTTCTGAGTATTTAAATATTATTGATATTCGAGAAAAATTCGATGACTTCTAAAGATTCCCAAAATATCACCCCTAGCTAATTTGGGGGTGATGAGTCTAATGGTGGACACTGATTTTGATTTTGAGGTCTAATTAAAATTGGTATTCTCAGAAATATCAGAAAAAAATCAGATGTGAATCTTGGAATCGCACCAAACTTGAGGTGGTGGATCTTAACACTACTATAAGAGTGTTAAAAATGAATTGGAGTTGATTATGCTACTAATTATAGGGTAACAACACTAAGATTATTACAATTTAGTTCCACATTATAAGCGTTACTTCTCTAGACCTCAAGGGAGACTTCATAACATTCAAGACAATACTGCTAAAGGTCCCAAAAAGAACACTAACTGTAGATTTTGTAGCATATTTCATTCTAAAGATAGGTATTTTACTAAAACAGGTTAATGTAGTCATTGTGGAAGATGAAATCATATAACAAAATTCGATCATGCTACATATACTGCAATTAAACATCAAATTGTAAGAAAATTATTGAGGAGCAGAACAAACTCCAAGCCAACAGAGGAAGCAATATTACCTCAAGTAGTGGTACCAAAAATTCAATAGCGTAATCCAAAATTTTCAATTTGGCCCAGGTAGAATCAAGGGAAGAACCCGAAGTTATCATAGGAACCATCTTATTATTTTCAAATCTTTGCACAATTCTCTTTAATTCTGGAGCTACACATTATTTTATTGCTTTGATTATAGTTAAGAAACTCGCTTTACATATTGAGAAACTATCATCCTCTCTTAAAGTAAGCTTACCATCATGAAATTTTATAGAAAAAATAACTATTGTATGTGTGAAATAAAAATAAATGAGAGTTTATGGGAAACCAAATTAACCATCCTCCATATTACTACCTTTAATATAATCCTAGGTATTGATTGGATGAGTCTGAATGGAGCATTAATTGATTGTGCTAAGAAGAAAGTGTTTTTGCGTCAAAGAAATAAGTAGTTTTCATTCATTGGTTAAAGATGTGTTGTTATCAATATCATTTCTACAAATAAAGCTGAGAAGATGATTATAAAGGGATACCCTACTTTCATAACTGTACTATCAATTTTTGAGAATAAACTTATGACTCTCAATAAAACACCAATTATTTGTGAATATGCGGGTATCCTCAGAGGAACTTCTTAGCTTACCTCCTCCTAGAGAGAGAGTTTAGTATTGAACCAATATATGGATCATATCTCTAAAACGCATTATAGGATGGTACCAAAGGAATTACAAGAACTTAAGTAGTAACTTCAAGAACTATCTAAAAGAGGTTTTATCCAACCTAACAGTTCCCCCTGGGGAGCTCCATTGTTATTCGTCAAGAAAAAAGATTAAAGTATGAGATTATGTATAGATTACCATGAGCATAATAAGGTAACTATCAAAAATAGATACCCTCAACCTAAAATTGATGATCTTTTTGATCAACTAGCTGGTGCCATAGTATTCTCAAAGATTGATCTAAGATCTGGTTACCACTAACTCTATATAAGAGAAGAAGATATTTCTAAATCTGCATTCAGAATTTATTATGAGCATTATGAATTTTTAGTAATACCCTTTAGTTTAAACAATGCCCCATCTTATTTTATGAACTTAATGCAACGAATATTGAACCCATATTTAGATTCATGTATTATTTACTAATTTATTCTAAGAGTATAATAGAATATGAAAAACATCTTAAAATCATTTTAAACCTTCTAAGGCAACACCAACTATATGCCAAATTTTCTAAATATGAATTTTGGTTGCAGTTATTAACATTCTTGGGCTATGTGATTAGTAAAGAAAGAATATCAGTCAATCCTAACAAAACTAATGCGATCCAAGAATGGCCCCAACTTACTTCAGTGACTGAAATTTGTAGTTTCTTGGATTTAGTCAGTTACTACAACAAGTTTGTAAGGAATTTCTCCCAAATTGCTATCACTCTCGCCCATCTAATTCAAAATGGTGTAACTTATGTATGGGAACCTTCATGCAAAAATGCATTATAGAAGTTAAAGGAATGTTAAATAATAGCCCCAGTCTTAAAGGATTACAAAATTTATAGTAATGCCTCACTGAATAATTTTGGTTGTGTGCTTTTTCAAGAATGCCATACTATAGCATTTACTTTCAGACAATTGATGGTTCATGAAAAGAACTATCCATTTCATGATTTAGAATTATCTACAATAATTTTTTCTCTTAAAATTTGGAGACACTGTTTGTACAGAATATAGTGTGAAATATTTATTAACCATCAGAACCTAAAGTATATCTTTATGCAAAAAGAAATAAATTTAAGATAATGAAGATAGTTTGAACTAATTAAAGACTATGATTTATCAATTAATTAACACCTAGGAAAGGAAAACATTGTAGCCAATGTTTTGAGTAGAAAGGAAACACTCATCTTGCACTTGTTAAATTCTACTCCATTATTACTTAGAGAAATGGAGAAGTTACAATTGGATGTCTTATTACCTTCAAATGCCATTATGTATTAGATGAACTTGGAGTGCTTATTAATTAATAAAATCAAAGCAGCACAAGGAAAATATAAGGACTATTCTCTTTTAGTTGCTTCTATTAAGGAAAAAAGATGATCATAATTGAATCTAAATTCAGAGAACTACATTTGGTATGGACCCATAATTTGGGTACATAATGAGTTTGAGGTAAGATTCAAATTGTTAAAAAAGGCTCATCATTTCAAACACACTCTCCATCCATGGAATAACAAAATGTATCAATATATGAAGAGTCACTTTTGGTGGCTAGGGATGAAGAAGGATATTACTGAGTTTGTTTTGAAATATGAATCTTGTAATACCATCAAGGTTGAACATCAGAAGCCTAAGAAATTATTACAATCTTTATCTATTCCTCAATTAAAAATGGAAGATATCTTTATGGATTTCATTGTTGGTTTTTCTCGTTCTTAATCAAGTAATGATGCGATATGGGTCATTGTGGATAGGTTGAAAAAATATGCACACTTTCTACCCATTCGACAGCCAGATCATGTAGATAAGTTAGCTAAGCTTCATCTAAAAAAAGTCAGATTGCATGATTTCCCAAATGTTATTGTATCATATTGTGACAGTCTCTTTGCATCAAAGTTTTGGCGAATGGTCCAATGAGACATATGTGCACAACT
Source organism: Gastrodia elata (assembly GCA_016760335.1). Lineage (NCBI taxonomy): Eukaryota > Viridiplantae > Streptophyta > Magnoliopsida > Asparagales > Orchidaceae > Gastrodia > Gastrodia elata. Next base: position 20,306,876 of record CM028681.1, read on the forward strand.
CTGTCTAAGCACTGTCTTTCATCCTTAAATAGATGGGTAGATCGAATAAGTAAATCAAACTTTGGAAGATCTTCTTCATCTTTGTGTGTTATATTTTGGAGGTTGTTGGGATGAACACCTTCCATTAACTGAATTCTCTTATAATAATAGTTTCTAAGCAAGCATCGGAATGGCTCCATATGAGGCCTTACATGGTAGAAGATGTATCACCCTGCTATCTTGGTATGACGTCGGTGAGAAAAAATTACTGGGCTTAGATCCTATGATTTAAAGTATGAAGAAAATAAAATTAATTCAACATTGAATGAAGGCAACCCAAGATTGGCAGGAGCAATACTTTGATTCTAGTCATTATCACATCGAGTTTGTTGTGGGATACTTTGTGTATCTTAAAGTCAGTTTTGTAACAACCCAAGGCTGCTACTCTAATAAAACTAGGCTAAACTCAAATAGCTATTTAAACATAATCCTAAAAATTTGGGATCAATCAGAGCTCATTTGAGTAATTTAGTTATTTAGACTATTTTATGATTATGAAAATTAGCTAAATTTAATTTATCTACAAATTAAAATTGGATTTTATCTTTGAATTCCTCACATCCTATTTAACTAAGGGTAAAATTTTAGAAATTTTTGGAAATCCTCTAGACTTAAATTGAATTTAAAATTTTTGGAATTAATTATATTAACTAATGATTTATTTATTTTATTTAAATAAAAATTTTAATAAAATTTTTAACAACTTGGATTTGCTGTCGGGACTGCGATATATCTGCTGCGAAGTTCCGACAGCAGAGCGGCAATGTAACAACCCTAGGTTATTACTATGCAAAATATAAGATACTTGATTTAATTTTTAGTATCATTGCCTTAAAACAATCTAAGCCTATCTAGAAGACTTGAAGTTCATTAGACTTCTCTAAGTCAAATTTGCAATTTGATCAATCTAGATGCCTTAATCTAGACTCAAAATATTTTGATCTCAAAATTAAAATCTGATGGCATTTTTGAATTCATCACCCCCAAATTAGCTAAGAGTGAAATTTTGGTGCAATTTAGAATTCATTTAGGCCATAATTCAATTTAAATTAACATGGTTCAATTGCATTTAAGGGTTTCTGACTTTTCCAAATTGCAGATTTACCCTTAATACCTAATATAATAGCCGGGATCCGCTGTGTGGACCGCGGGCGATCCGCTGCGGTGCCCGAGTCCCACGACACCGGGATCCCTCAAATCTAGCCGTCGCGCTCTCTTATCCAACGGCTAGGGTTAGAACCGCGGGTCCGCCGTTAGATCAACCGGAACGATCCTATGGCGTGAATTTAATCTGATTCGGCCGTTAGGATCCAGATGATCAGGGTCGTTGCATCTTTCCGATCGATACATCAGACGGTCCACAGCACACCCGCAGTGTGAATCTTCGTCTTCGCCACGCCGCGGCCGACCGAAGGAAATCCCGTGAATCCACGACAGCCTGGCATGTCCCCCACTACCCAGTCCACCTTAGCAAGCCATTGGGAACCTTTCCCCAATGGCATATTAACCCTGGTCGGGCCTCATGACCCGGCTGAGCCAATTGGGGAAAATGGAGAGCTCGGGCCTGGCTCGACTTCTCGGGCCTCATTAGCCCATTCAAAGCCCTCCAGAAGCTTCCTTGTAAGCATCTAAGGCTATAAATAGCTCAGCAATCCTCCCTCTGACCCTTTGCTGGTCAATTGAACCCTCTGCAAACTCACCGCCATGGCCGAGCTCCCGAGCAGCTAAGCTCCTTCCAGGCGCTCCCAAGCCCGCGTACCGTTGATAGGAGAGTTTCCTGGAGTTCAGGAACTCTCAGGGAGATCTAAGGTAGCTCAGCAAGGCTGGAGGAGACCTCTTCACCTTCTGCTAGCTTCCAGACGAATCCAGGTATCCTAGTTGCAGGTTCTGAGCTAATGAGGCTCAAACCTTATTCCAATTGATGCGATTTTGTGCTTATTATCGATTCGAACCCAGCCATATCGAAATTAGGGTCTATGTTAGCCCCGATCGATCGGGCTAAGTTTCTTTTGGATCGCCTCGATCGAGTAAGGACCCGGTGATCCAGACCACCCTAGACCCCTAGACCAGAGGGCTTTGATCCGCCTCACCTCCCTGATGGTATAGGGATCGAGCCCGGGGTCTGGCATGGCCTCTGTGGGGAGAATTATCTCCCCACAGTAACTCTATGGCAGAATCCTCGGGTGAGTAAGGTCTGGCTGATCCAGACCATCTCATGAGGGGCTTCGAGTCCCAATCGATGCGTCTGACCACGGTGATGGAGTAGCAATCGAATGCTGGCCGAGCCATGGTCTGGACGCGCCGGAATTTTGGCAATTAGGGTTCCCTACTCGGCTCTATCCGTCGGGACGAAGGAATGGGGACGACGGCATTGTGCGGGCCGGGTCGACCCACGACCCGTGCGGTGCGACAGTGCCGGGTTTCTTGGGTCCCGGTCGACCCGCGCATTTCGAATACGGGCCTAGCCGTTTAATTTAAATTGAATTAATTGAATTATTTTTCTCAAGGAAAATAATTCAATTAATCAAATCATAGGATTTTGATTAAATAAAAATACAGAATGTATTATTTAAATAACTTTTAATCCACTGGTCCAAATCGTATGATATCATAAATGGAAATGATCAAAAAATTCTCAGGAACCTAAATATAAAATAAAATCATGCATCTGATTGTTAGATCTTTAATTATTGCCTAATTACTGTGGATCTTAATTAGGGCAGATTAGTAAATTTACTTATCCAAATTGCATGTTTAAAGTGACATTAGTTCACTGATGTTAACTAGATTGCATGTGCTAAGTGGAATATTTTTTTAAGTTCTGTAATTTTAGTTATGCCCTAATCTTGTTAAATCATCATTTATAAATTTTAGGGTTTATACTCACTGGATCTTAGCAAACTTAGTGTAACAACCCTAGGTTGTTACCTTAGCTAAAACTAGATTAATTAAGCTAAACCAAGGTTTGATTTTGATTCCATTGGATTCAATGGGTCATTTAAACCTAAACATAGATGTTTGAAATCAATCGGAGCTAAATTGAAAAATTTGGTATTTTTGGTTATTTTTAAGCCCTAAAAAATATCTAAATTAATTTGATCTCCAAATTGAAATCTGATTTCATTTTTGAATTCCTCATACCTAATTTGCTAAGGGTAAATTTTTGGGAATTTTTGGAGCTCATTTGGTCCTAAATTGAATTTTGGGAAATTTTAGATTTATTGAAATTAATTTAAATAGTTTTAGTTAATTAAAATTAAATTTTATTTAAATTTTATTTCTGTGGGATTTGCTGTCGGGACCGCGGCAGATCCGCTGCGGGGTCCCGACAGCGGCACACGCGTTTCAGCCACTCGATTCATCAGCACGCATCTCAGCGCGCTAGATCCGACGGCTCTCATACCACGTGCTGTAATTAAATCCTAGCCGCCCGATCGACAGATTAAATCGGACGCTCGAGATCCTCTCCGCGATTTAGTTAATCAGGAAGCGCATCAGGCCGTCCATCACCAACAGCTTTGCGGATCAGACGGCGGAGACGGGTCCAAGCACTATGGATCATCTTCTCCACTCGCCCGTCTGCGCCTGGTCCCCCCCGACAGCGGGATCTCTCCCTGGCACATGGCAGTACGGGAAATTCACTGAATTTCCTCTCCTGCCCTCGGCACGTCCGTTTGGCCAGCTGCCTTCTTCCCCAATTGCCCCTAGCCGTTGGCCCGAGCCATTTCCTTCGGCTCGAGCCTTCTCCCCATTGCTGAGTCTTGGATACCACCCCTAGAGCTCCTCTTGGCCTATAAAAATCTCCAGGAGATCACAGTGAGTCCCTTTGCTCACTGTGAACCCTCAATTCCTCCAATTGCAGCCTCTGAAGCTCCTGTCTTCCTCGGCAAATTTTGGCTTCTCCCGAAGTGCGAACCGCTGTTAGAGGGCTAGTCTGGTGTTCAGACTCCCTGGAAAGTTTCGTCTGTTGTCTAGGAAGCTTCAGCGCCCATCAATTTCCCTCGGCAAGGCCTGTACCCCCGATTAGAGGTACAGCTTCCACCATTAAAATCTTCTGAAGCTCCTTTCATTTCTGTCTTCTGGAATGAGCTCTGAATGTTGTCTAAGCAACCTTAGCCACCTAGGAAACTCCTGTGATTGTCGCCTGGGGCTAAGCTAGCTCGAGTCGATCGTATCGATTGACTGAGCTAGCCATCGAGCCAATGGCTGAGTCCGAGTAAGGACCCAGCGATTGGCTGTGCCTCGGGTTAAGATAGGTTGGGGTTTCGACGCGTCTAGTCTCCCTGAACATGTAGGGATACAAATCCAGTCGAATCGAGGTCCCTATGAGGAGAATTTCCCCCTCACAGGCGACTTGAAACGTCTCGCAGAAGGACCTCTCGGGTGAGCTAGACCCCATCGATCCAGAGGAATCCAAATGGGGGTTCTTGGTCCAATAGACGCACCTTGACTCAAGGAACGTGTAGGGATCAATTCAAGCCCCGGCCATCGCCGGAGCGCTGAGAATTTCAGCTTTGAAATTCGACGGGCTCGGGACCCGTCGAGAGGAAGAAGACGAAGTCTTGGGTCTGGGCCGGACCAACTCGATTTTGGGCCGCGCCTAATTAATAATTATTGGATAGCATTTTTAATGATTGCGAAATTAATTAATTAAACCCTATAGTTTTAATTTAAATAAACATTCAGAATAAATTAATTAAATAACTTTAGTTATACAGATCCAAATGGTATGATCTAATATACCATTTGAATCAGAAAAATTCAAGGAATCTAAATATAAAATAAAATCCCATATCCAATGGTTGTATTAAAAATTATTTACTAAACCTTCTTTGTTTTTAATTAAATTATATAAAATCATTTAGTTGTCCAATTTAGGAGTTTAAGGGCTCAGATTGTTCCTTGTACCCTAAGGAACAATTCCAGATCGTTAAAATTAATTTTGGATAATTAATTTTCTTAATCACTCCTTAATCACCCTAATCAAGGGTTAGTAAATTAAACCCTAATTAAGCCTCTGATTTGGGTAGGGATGGTTCCTAATATCATATTAAACCTAATAAAACCTAAGTGTAAGACTGGATTGCCCTAAAGTGCCTTAAATTCACTAATCACCCTAAGTGCCTTAATTAAGTAATTAGTGCTAATCAAGATTATTTAGGTCATCAAAACCCAAGATAAGGGTGTTTCCCACTTCATTTAGTCATATGAAAGGTCTTAAAATAGATTAGAACAAATTTGGACAATAAAACCCTAAAATCCCAATTTTAGCCTTAAGATGGGCATTTTGGTCATTTTGACAAAAATGTGATTTAATATTCCTTAATGATTGAAAATTTCAGTAAACCACTATAATGTAGGGTGGAAATGTTTCTCTGAAATCCTAGAATAATAATAATCACCAAGCCATGAAATCCTCATTTAGTCCTTAATAAGATACTTAAACCTTAAGCATTCCTTAAAAAGATCATTTGGCCTTAAACTCATTTAATCTAATAATAAAAATGGTCAGCTATCTTATTAATAAGTTCAGTAAGCATAATTTAAGAATTAAGTGTTAAAGGAAAAGTAATTTGAAAGGGTCTAAGTAAAATCTTAGCTTAAGATCTAAGGTGATCAAAACTCAGACCCTTAGATCTTAAGAAGGTCAAAATGGGTTTAATATTAATCTAATACTTGGAATTGTAAAGTGATCAAACTTCAGATCTTTAGATCTTAGATCTTAGACTTAGATCTTCAATTTGAATCAAACCACCTCCAATTGAAATTCTTTAATGATTGATTGTTTAACCTTTTGGAAACCTTCCATGTGGGTATAAGATAATTCAATCAATAAGATAATGAAGTTATCTTAAGAATTGAATATAAATCTTAGATTCTCAAGTTCTTAATAGATTATTTTATCTTATAATTAGTAGAATAGCCTTTCATTAAGATCTTAGTTCCTGAATCTTTCAACTTATAGGATTCTTTACCTTTAAATTGAGTATTAAGTGAGAAACCTAGATCCTATTTAGAATATCACCTAGGATTTGGGACTTGAACTCAACATAGAGTTTAAGTTCTAAATTCTTAAATCTTGATTTATTTGATCAAGATTTGGGGAAGAGAGTAAAATATTCATAAAATTAGGTCGTTGATTTGCTCATTTAAACTATATAGTCGTCCCATCATTTTTGATTATAACTTATTAAGTTCTAATATTTAACTTTAAGGACGTAAATCTGAGATTCCACTCGATAGCTGGATATTGGAGATCCTAAGCTTGTACCTTCTCAGAGTAGTTAGGTTTGGTAATTAGACAATAACAGATATCACATAAGTCTAGATTGAGTATCTTGCTTACTTTGACTAGATTGTCTTGCATACCTTGTATTTAAGCTTTATTCCTTGAGCATAATAGGAAAAACTTAGGATATGGATGATATATCCTAAGCTATTATTAAAATTTCATATTATTCAGTTTTGTTTTGTTTGCAGTTAGTAGAATATGACCTAGCTTAGTCTGCCTCTTCAGTAGTAGTATTGTATAGACTGGACTCAGACCTAGCATAGTTGGATGGCTAGGCTGGGGATTGATTGATTGATATTGGAGGCCCTATATGGCCTATTGGCTGGTATGGCAGTACTATGACTCAGGCTTATTGCTACTTTAGCTAGATTTTATTGTTTTTTGATTTGCTTTGCCATATGCTTCAGTGGCCTTATTTTCAGTATTTGCTCGCTTTGCCACATGTCTCAGTGGTTTTATATTTCATACATTGCTTTGCTTTTGCCACATGTCTCAGTGGCCTTTCTTTTCATCTTAATCTGCATATTGTATGTATACTTTTATGGCTTATATATATGTATGAATGGCATATTTAGGATGCTAGAATTTTATCGTATTATTTACTTGTGTTCTTTTATACTCAGCATGTTTTACTTCGATCATAATCATGTTAGGATCATGTTTATTCAGTAGTTACAGTTATTTTGCTTTTAGCCTTACCTTGCTTATTTAATGTTTTGTATGTTACATGCTATAAATAGATAGTTTATAGTATTCCAGTTCTTTCATAGCTTGTTGCACCCTTTACTGCTTGCATGTGTAGTTAAATTAAATAGGATATCTTTTAATATTCAGTTCATTTAAATAGCCTAAAATGTACTTAGACAATTGTCTAACTGTAACATTTTTATTTTGTTGGCTGGGGCCTTGGCATTTGTGATACCGACAAATGTCAGATTCAGACGTGTTCATGGACAGTGTCGCGGAGGAGGAGCCAGTTCAGAAGGAGGACCTTCCAGCTGCTGTTTAGATAGATTTGCCTTGTTTATTTTAGTGAGGATGAGAGTCTTTCATTTTCAGTTTGTAATAATTAACTTTCTGGATGTACTTTACTTTCTGCATTATGATGAGTTACTATATTGTATTTTCTTTTCCTACTATGTATGCTTGTGGATGTTACTCTATTTTATATTGCTTCCGCCACTTTGATATTTATATTGATGAATGTTATAGCACTTGGTGACAAGTCCTTGCCTTAAGGCAAGTTGGGTTCGCCTAACTTTACTTAAGTTGGGGATTTGCCATAGTTGGAGCACCGTACTTCTTTATTGTTAGTACGGGGGCCCCACACTTAGGCTCTGATTACTTGTGTGATTTTGAATGGTTGGATTTATACTTATGTGCTAATCCTTTTTGGTTGGAATTAGGGTTTAATTAGCACTAAGTAACCTTTGTTTTAAATCTTGATTCATCAAATTGACATATGACAGTAAGTAAATGAACTGAATTCATCCTTATAAACTTATTAAGTATGCTTGAATAAATTCAAAGATATATAATCTTAATTATCTTAATTAATTTAAGAAATCGTAAGATTTGGATCAATCTTCTAAGACTTGATCTAGGTCTGAGATTGCCACCAATAATACATAATCAATCCACTAATGTGACATTGATCTTAAATACATAACTTAATTCTTCTTAAGGCATGAGAAGGGATCAAACCCTAATCTACTTAAGGAGAGTCCAAATCCTTAAGAACCCTAACTTAATTAATATTGATTTCAACATTATTGAACTGAACATTCTCCAATAATGCATTTGATTTATTATCGATTCTAAACACTAAATTAGACAAATTAGGGTTAATAATAATTCTATGTGACTTCTTGATCTGAATCAAATCTTAAGATCCCTAATTTTCTCTTAAGTAAGTGGATTATCATAAGAAAATCAATAAAATCATATTGATTAATCAAGTGATCTAAGTCTTAAAAATATTCCTAATTTAGATCCCATGCTCTTAGATTGAGTGTGATCAGATGACTTAATCATCTGATTTAATCATCCTAAACCTAAATATGAAATAGAACCTAAGAGATTAATATCAAAATTTAGAAGAGAGAACCTTAAGTATCTCTTCATAAGATCATCTTGAATTATTTAAAGGACCTAAATCCATATATCTTGAGGTATGAAGCCTTGTATAACTCCTTGAGGTAGAAGTATAAAAGATCCCATCACCTTAAAAATTGATCTACTCTCCTTGTGGTAGTAATCTATTGAGGCACTAGAAAATATACTTCTCCTTGTGGTAGAATCCATATAAAGTGATCCTTGATCATATTTGCTTGGTGAAACCATGTATAGGACTTACCTATTAGCTTAGGATTTGTAGTTTTGATAAATCCTTATTCCATTAAATAGACTTGATTGAACCATGATTATTGGGTAGTGCAGCATAGTATACCCATATTACTGGTCCCCAATAGTATTTGCAATTAGTTGAGTCACTCTAAGTGAGATTTATCTTTGTTGTTATCCTGCGGGCTTAGGCGGATATAACCTCACTTAGAGTAAATCAATCGATCCTAAGAGTGTATTAAATGGGTGCCCATTCCTTAGTTTAATTGAAAGACAAGTTGCCATAGGGGCAATGCCTCTTAGCGAAGATCGCTTCAATAGGTTTGGCTCAAATAAACTAAGTAACAGGATTCACCTTTCTTAAGACGCTAAGTATGATTGTGAGTTTAGTGACTAAATGCTTAGTTTGAGCTACAAAATCATCATCGGATGGTGCCTCCTAATGAAGATTGCTTTGTTAGGGTGGCATAATCAAATTAAATGTTGTGAGTCCTATATTTGCAGTATATTTAATATGGGTATACAATCACCCCACCTAGTGATCTTTAAGTAAATAAACAACTTTAACTAAATATCGATCTAGAGATTTGGAGTCAGAATCCTTTTAGCATGACTCTGTACAATGGAGACTTAGGATTCATTATTGTTTCTTACTATATTCTTCATGGATTTCGGGATTTCTCATTCATTTAACATAGTGGCATAAGCATGAGCATAAACATGAAAGTTAAACCATTCATTCTGTTGTGACACATGGTTATCAGTGATACAATATGAGATACAGAATGTTATATACACAGACTGGGGAATTTTAGAGTGCATCTGTGTCACCATACTAACTTCCTAACTGTTGTGCTTACATTGGACCGTACTACTCATAAACCTTCAGTGATAGCTCTGTGATATACCGTGGAATAGCATATTGTGAGCATTATTTCAGTGGCATATAGTGCAGCTTATAGCATCCTTCTTAGCATTCGACATTCCTTTCAAATTGATGTATGAGTATCTGGTATTTTTATTTACTTTCAGTATTTAGTTTTGATGCAGTTTTACCTTACTCAGTTCTTACAGTTTCAGTTATTTAATACCTTTACAGTTTTTCTGCACTTTTACTTTATGTTCTTGCATATTTATTATGTTTAGTCTAGCCTTGTATAACTAGCTTCGTTGTGTTAAACTTCTTGTCTAACACAGGGTACTTTTGGGATCTGGCAATTTGCTAGATCCCGAGAAATTGTTGGAGGCAGGTCAAGAGGATGAACCAGAGACTCAGGAGGAGCAATTGGAGCTCTAGGGGATTGAGCACCTACTTCTACTTCAAGTTCTTTTCAGCATTCTAGCTAGACTCTATATATTTCTGCATTTTAATAGTTTGTAATAAACTCTGGATGTACTTTTTCTTTTCTTTTATTAGATGGACATTTACTATTGCTTGAGACGAATGTATGTTGGATGTTTTGCTTATAGCTTTCGCACTATGTTGTACTGCTATACATAGTATTGTGATGCGATCGGCATACTGGAAATGCTGTTATGTTTTATAACGTACATGGGTTCTTTCTAGCTCCCTTGGACCCTATGTACGTGCTAATCTAATACCTATGATAAGAACCTCATTTTTATCTTAGGTATTGACTCTCGAACCCACTCTTAGGGTTCGAGTCAGCGGCCTTCAGTATGGATCTATCTCTTTAGCCTAATCAGGAAGATGGGTTCTACTTGTATGGCCCACCGTTCCCGAGTAGCGCACCGTTCTGCCGCCGGACTATGAATTACACTTGTCTTTGTGCACGGCGACGGGACGAAGCGTTACAGGCAAATCCAATGCCTGTTGGCCCTTGCACCGATCCTGATGCCTCCATTAGATGGCGCTTATCTTTAGATGCCAGGATAGCTTATCAGCCACAGGATTGCTTCTGCGATCCAATGATTGACATATTTTCTGCAGTTAGTCGTTAAGCTAGGTGCATCTGGACCATCAAATTCCAATGATCGATTCATCAGACGGTTTGCATTCCTCACCACTATGGATCTTCATCTCCAACAGATCGTGCGTGCGTATGGTCCCCTCCCGACAGCTCGACCATCAGCCACTAGCGTGGCAGTACGAGGGTGACTCAATCTTCCCCTTCTACCCTCGACCCCAACGGCATGCCGACAACGATCTCCTCAATATGCCCTCGAATGGTTGAGCCCGTTTGCTTCTTCCTCGGGCTGACCTCTAGTGTATATCTGAAGTTCAATTAAATTCTCAAGGTTATAGATAGCCCTGATTCTCCTCCATTGAAACCTTTATTCTTAGTGGGAGCATTTGTAACGCACTATTCCGTCGTCATGCGCAATTTATTCAAAACATAACAAATTAATGGCAAAGTGGTGCGTTACTCGGGAAGGAAACACAATCTCCCCGAATAAACCAACTGAGCATAAGACCTGTTAAAACTTAACCTCAAGAAAAGAGGGTTGAGCACTAATCCTTAATATAAGTATAATATCATTATCTTAACTATTAGGTAAGTTACTTGCATATGTTGGATTAAGAATACAAATATGATCCAAGTTACATGAATACGAACATTTTATGAATATCCAAATCACATCACAATACTAAGTATAAGTAATATAAAGACAAAGTGTGGAAACTAAGCATATATCCAAAGATATTCATTATAGAAATTGAATAAAATATTCATCTCAAAAAAAGAAAAGAGAAACATTTAGAGTTATTACAACTCTTTTATAATAAATACAGAAATGATGTCTAAGTACTGAACTGAAAAATTGAATAAAAGTAAATGTTGAAGAAGAGTCCACTAATGCTCCTCAAATTGCTCTTGGATCTCTTGAGTATCCTCTGGATTTGGCTCTATGAACTGTTCAGGATTTAGCAAATTCTTGGATTCTAAAAGTACTATGTGTTAGATAATAAGTCTAACACAACAAAATCTATTATATCAGTTTATAATTATCTACTATTTAATATTTAAATAGTTTATACATAATTGTAGAAAATATAGTAAAATAGTTGGAAACTCAAAACATAATAAATCTAAAGTAAAGTAACTGAAACTGTAATATGAAACTGTAAACTGAACTGTAAACTACAATGGTAAACTAAAATTGTATGTAAAGAAAATAGTAAATAAATCTGAAATTGCAACTAATTGCTAAAATGTGTATAAAATTGTATGAAATCTGAATCTGAGTAAATCATACTGCAAAATTGTGCTATATGCCACTGAATTCATAATTATGCATTTGAATATACCACATAACTGTATGCCACTAATATGCTGACTGGGTGTCTCATGAATAGACTACTGATTTCCTAGGTGAGCGAACACTCTGCTAATAGAGTCCTTATGTGAGCTAAATCGCTCCGCTAATATGCCAAAGTTTTAATGCTGGTATGTTTTAAATCATTAACAAATCCCGAAATCAATTTAATATCAAGTATTGATTTCATTTATCTCCATTATGCAGAATACACCTAAGTAAATTATAACTCATTAGTCTACTTTACTGAGTTATTTAAATTAAGATCATATATAACCATTAGCTGAAAGGATTAAATACACATAGTTGGTATATTTATAAGAAAGGGACTTTAACACTTGGTTTATTTAACTGCACTTATCAAAGCACATGATAATAAGACGTATGGCTTGGTTATAGTTTATTCTCTCAAACTAAGTTGTTAATACCTTAATCATAACCGTACATTGTGCTCTAAGAAGATAACTTGAGATATCTAGCTTGTTTAACTGCACTTATTGAACTGTATGACGATAAGAAGCATGACCTAATTACAGTTTATTTTCTCAAACTAAGCATCCAAGTTTATCCAATCATAAAATACTTAGGCTTGGAAAATTTACTCTAAGCTAGACTGTACTTATAAAATCACATAGGATAAGACCGAGACTCTACAATCTTACTTAGAGTGACTCATCCAATCCCAAGTTATACTAAAATAATTCAGCACTATGGATATACACTTTTACATTCTACTAATAATCTACTGATTTCCACAATTCTATTTAAACAATAAGGATTATCAGACTAGTGAATCTCTACTTCATTGAAATGGTACTACATAAGGGTCCAAAGATGTGACCTAAAGGCTACTCAAATTTATGTTACTATCACATGGAAGAAACTCATACTAAGTTCTTATGTAAGCCTATCATAAGAATCTAAGATCAAAAATCTAAAGTTAAATAAGGAGCATCTAAGTTCCTACCTCAAGATGTAGACAGTAAGTGCTTCCTACCTCAATAGATCAATTATTTATGGCTTAATGATTATTAATTTAATCATGCTAAGGCAAGATCAAAATGATCTTGCACTTCTAACTTAAAAGAAAATCTAAGTCCTAAACTTTGCACTAATTTCACTATTCTTGCTTCCTTAAAGTTTGATTTGACCAGATCAGATGGGTAAGCCCATCTGATCAACACATATGCTAAAATTATGGGATTTAATCTCATAAATTATTAAAGAATAATTGGTTTATAAATCCATCCCATTTTATAGGCTACATTATGATGGTAGTCTTACTTAAAAGGAAATCAAGGATTTAAATCCAAGTGTTCAAATTGATCAATCACATAGCTGATTAAAGATCTTAATAGTTCTAAGTTAATAAATTAAGATTAATTCCAAATCATGGTACATTATTTGAACTATGCTAATTGATTTACCTCTAAATCAAACTATTTTACTTAAGGTGATTTAAGATTTTAGACCTTAATCGGGGTAAGCTAGGATTTAATCCTCAACTTAACCAAATCAAGATCACATATTTAATTTAAAGTTAATGACAAATCAATAGGTTTTTGATGTATTATTGATACTTAAATTCAAGATTTATGATTAAGTATTAATTACTTAATCACTTCTTAAGATTCTTAGGTTAAATATTTAATTTTTCCAAATTCATTAAATCAAGGTGTTCAAGTCCACTTAATAGTTCTCTAACATTCATTCTACTAAAATGAAAGCATAAGAATATAAATTTACATATAATAAAAAGTAATTAAGGATAATCAAACTCTAAATCAAGAAACATGGGTTAGCACTTAATTAAAAATCCAACTATTAAATTTTCATGAAACTAGGCAAGAGTGTTCTAATAGACAATGTAAATAATCAGAGACTATAATTAAGGGTTTTGGCTAAGAAGAAACTCTAATTTTCGCTAATCATACTTTTACAAGATTAAGGCTTAATTAAAAAAAAAATTAACCTAGCACATGCATTCTACAAGGCATTAAAAATATAATGGCACTTAAGTCATGCAAGCTGGCTAAGTATACATGCTAATCAATCTTACTTAGGCTAAATTAGAAAATCTAATCATTAAAAGTGCAATATTATTTAATATTCCTATTACATATATTTTTTTGAATATTTTGGTATAATTTCATAGGGTTTGGAGTGGATTAAAAGATATTTAAATAACTCATTATGTATTATTTCAATTAATCTACCCTATTTTCCTTAAGGATTTTAAATCTTAATTTGGCTTACTAAAATCAAATGGGCCTTGGCCCATTTACAGAAAGGCGCGGGTCAGCTTGACCCGGGGACTCGCCACTGTCGCACCGCGCGGGTCAGCTTGACCCGGGGACTCACCACTGTCGCACCGCGCGGGTCATGGGTCGGCCCAACCCGCACAGTGGCATTGTCCCCGCCTCGCCCCAAGCTCGACATAGGCATTAGGGTAACCCTAATCAACAAAATTCTCCAATGATAAACCCTGCCATGGCCTTGGGTTGATCGGAGATCCATCCCTAAACCAAGATGCATCCATGGAGCTTTGAACCCCTCTCATAGTCTGACCGTATCACTGAATCCCTAATTGGAATTGGGCGGCCAATAGAACTCCCTGTGGAGCACAATTCTCCCTCCACTGACCATCAATGTCGCTCGATTCAAATCCTACACCATCCCTGAGCCACCATGGAGATAAACCCCATAATGATTGGGCTCGGGATGGACTAGATCAATGGATCCTTACTCAGGCCATAACTGAGTTGGTTCGAGTAAGAGTAGTTCGCATTAGGCTAGCTTGGACTGCCTAGACAGTATCGATCCATTAAAGGATCGACATGGAATGCAATCACGCAATAATTGATCCTTTCTAGAGGCCAATTACCAAAGATGTGACTCTGGAGCTGTTTCTGAATGACAAACCTTGCTCGACTATCCTCTACATTGTCGGGCCATCGTCATTCACAAGTGACTCCCAATCTCAATCACAGACGATGTAATTTCACAAGTATCTAAGGAGTTCCATAGGCAGACGTTGCATGTAGGACATTGAGCTCATAAAGTTCACTAAGGAATGAATGGGTACTTGGAGTGAGGTGGAGAGGCCAAATAGAAGGTGTTGAGAACCGAATTGATCTTTCCAAGCTTCCTCGGGTTTCAAGAGGCTAGACAGGGAGCTGGAACACCCAACCTAACCCTCAGAATTGACTGGACTCGAGCTGCAGGATGGCGGGGCTAAGCTAGAGTAGTTTGAGGAGGTAGACAACTTGTTGGTTGGGAAGGGGGGCAGATGAGGGAATTCAATTGAGCAAATAATTTATCCTTTGAGTTCCCTGCCTATTTATAGCTTGGGAAGGGAAATGGGAGCTCGAGTTTCCACCCATGGCTGACCCGAGGCTTGAATGATCTAGTTTGGGCCAAGCGAGGTTAAACCCAAAAATGAAGGATGGCAGGTCATTGGGATTTGAATGGTAGTGGTAGACAAGGAGGATCCCTGACCTGCCAAGCCCTCACCATAGCAGGGATCTATTGGGTGCGAGAGGGATCTTTCGGGATAAAGGTGAACATACTAGGAGGTATTAGGAGTCATCTGATGCCTCGATCTTTGCAGATAGATGGCCCAGATATGGCCTACTTAATGTATGGATGTGGGGAGATCGATAGTCGTTGGATCGACTAGAGTGATCAAGCGATAGAGAAGCGATCCAAGCCCAAAGTGCGGATGAACAAGGGATGGAGGCACCAAGATGCGTGCTTGGCATCTTAGCGGACAAGGAAAGCTGAGTCGTTGTCGAGGCCCCGCAGCAGATCGGTTGCGGTCCCGACAGCAGATCCCTGTCGTTATATGATACAAATGCAATTTCAAATTAATGCAACCCTTAATTGTGATTTCTCAAATATAATTAAATCCAATTAATGCTTAAATGACCTCCAAAAATTCCTAAAATTTCACCTCTGGCTAATTTTGGGGTGAGGAATTCAAAAATAAAATCAAATTTTAATTTTGATGTCAAAATATTTTAGGTCTAAATTAGGGCATCTAAACTAATTAAATGGCATAATTGCCCTAGAGAGGTCCGATTGACCTCAAACTTTCAGGGTTAGCTTAAAATGGTTTTTTGAATACATTGGAACTATAATTAAGACATGATTAATCTTAGATTAAGCTAGATAACAACCTAGGATTGTTACAGCATTTCCCTGAGGTCCCAATTGCCCTCCTTATTCCAGCCCTTGGGTCCCAATCTGCAAGCTCAGTTCAGTCACTTGTCGAGCTCTGTTTAACCTTCACCATCTTGGCAGTGGATGTGTCTTAGTGTTCAAGGCCCCATGTGCTTGTGTGGAACTAGAATAAACTTTTGATAGCTCCAGGACCCTCACCTTCTCTGTATTACCAGGAATTGCCTCCTTGCATTCTGGTCAAGCTGAATTCAGCTAAACTTATGTCTAATGGCATTAGATAATCAATTAGGTGTTGTGCTAGGATCATTTGGGGAGGCATAATGTTTAGTCTTAGTGTAACAACCTTAGTTATTACCCTAGCTAAATTTAGATTAATTAAGCTAAACCAAGTTCTAATTTTGATTCCATTAGACTCAATGGGTCATTTAAACATAACCCTAAAAGTTTGGGATCAATCAGAGTTAAATTGAAAATCCTAGTATTTTTGCATATTAATGAGCTCTGGAAAATACCTAAATTAAATTGATCTCCAAATTAAAATTGATTTTATTTTTGAGTTCCTCATGCCCTAATTAGCTAAAGGTGAATTTTTGAGAATTTTTGTAGCTCATTTGGTCCTAAATTAGATTTAGAATTAATTAGAATATATTATATTAATTAATTGATTTTATATTATTTATATTAAATTATTTAATTTAAAAAAATATCAGTGGAATTTGCTGTCGGGACCGCGGCCGATCCCCTGCGGGGTCCCGACAGCGACGCATGGGTTATAATCATTCGATGCATTAGCACGCATCTCATCGCATTTAATCCAACGGTTGGATCTCCTCCGGGTTAAGATCTAATCCTATGTGTCGGATCCATCACGTGCATCCGACGGCAATCACTCGATTCGCTTAAGTAACCCATCAGAACCGTCTGGAGCTAACGGTCGATCCATCAGACTGTGGTCTTTCCAATACCTTTCCATTGACACCAAAATTGTCATAAATGGAGCATCCTAACTATACGAGAAATGATGATGAATGCAAGGGTATACAAAATGGACAAAAATAGAGCATCCATTTTTTCAAAGAGATGAGCTACCTCAATGAGCCTTAATGGCTTCCATACATATTTATAGATTTCTAGAGATACATTCAAGCATTATAGTAACATGAAGGAGACAATGAGAGTAAACAAAAGAGTACAATGAGAGTAAGCAAACGGGTACCTTAGCCTTGCAAAGGGTGGAGGAAGAAGGAACCTTTGCTTTCTTCAAGACTTGGAGATAAGTCTTCTCCTTCAGCACAAGTGCAAAAATGGAGAAAAGAAAGAGGAAGATTCAACAAGAAGAGGAAGGAGGAGCTGAGATCCCTTCTTAAAGGGAGGAGGAAGGGAAATGGGGATATGGCCTACAGAGGCTAGGGGTGAGGAAAGAAGAGATGGCTCTCAGCCATCTCTTGCATGACATGAAAGGAGGGGCACCGAATATGGAGAGCATGGTCAGCCGACTAGGATGCCAGCTAGGAGAGAGAGGGAGAAATTGCAATTTAAGTACTAACTAATTACTTATTTATTTTCTCTAATTATTCAAAAAATCAGATTTTTGAAACGCACTCCGAAAATTTCTAAAAATTCACCCGTGGCTAATTTGGAGGTGAGCAATTCAACGGTAAAGTCAAAATTTGATTCCGACGATTATTTAATTATGCTAATTTTCAGGGTATTTAACTATATTAAACTATTGACAAAAATTTGACGACTTCCAAACACGTCTAAAATATCACCTCTAGCTAATTTGGGGGTGATGATCGCAACGGAGATGTCAGATTTTGATTTTGAGGTCAAAATAAATACCTCAATTTTTTAATTAATTAAATATTAGAATAATCCAAAATATTTGATTTAGCTCTGAGTTGCACCAAATCTTCGGGAATTGGGTCTAATGACTGGATGAACTTAATTAGGTTATGATTAAGCTAAAATTAAGCTGGGTAATAATCTTGGGTTGTTATACATCGGCATCATCTAAGCATAGAAAATTTTAGCGTTGAAGATTTCCCGGGTCAGCCCATCGCGAAGGCTATGTGGGGACGATGACACTGTCACCTCAGGCCAGGCCAACCCAGGCCCATGCGGTGCGACAGTGCCTATCCAGCCGAGCCCCGATCCAACCCGTGCGGTCTATTATTTGGGCTAGGTAAATAAATCGATAAAGGAATTAAATTCCTTCCAAAAAATAAAGAATATTTGGGTTTAATTAAAAAATCCTATGATTCCAATTTAAATAAAAATACATGTTAAATTAATGAAATAAATTTAGTTATATTTATCCAAATGGTATGATCAAATATACTATTTTAATAAGAAAAATGCAAGGAACAATAATATAAAATAAAATCATAGATCTAATGGTTAGATTTTAATAAATTGCCTAATCTTTCTCTGTTCTCATTTAAATCATAATTAATTCATTAAATGTTCAACAATATTGATTAAGATCTCTAATTGCTCATGAGACTATGGAGAACTTATTTAAGCCATTAAAGATAATTTAAGAACTTTAAATTTACTAATCACCCCTTAATTACCCTAATATGAGATTAGTGAATTAAGCCTTAGATTAGCCTTTAATTTTGGTTAATTTAGTTCATAGTGCCTTATTAAGTATAGTAGAGCCTATAAATATATTTGGATCATCCTAGTATGCCTTATTTCCCTTAATCACCTTAATTGGCCTTAAGGTGTGATTAGTGATAATTAAGCTAGTAATGCTACTAAATCTTAAGTTAAGTATTTATTCAAGAATTAGTTGAAGAAACTAGTACACCGCTAGCTTGGTCAAAAATAGGAAGCATTCAGCTTTTTGGTTCAAAATTAGTTGAAGAAACTAGTAGCAATATCAAATTAATTCAGCAGAGAATTCGTTCAGCTCAAGATCGTCAAAGCAAGTATCATGATTCTCACCACCGTTTCCTAGAGTTTAATGTGAGAGATTCTGCTTATCTAAAAGTCAGTCTAATGAAAGGTGTCTTCAGATTTGGCGTAGCTGGGAAACTTAGTCCCCGCTACGTGGGACCTTTCAAAGTATTAGCCAAGGTAGGATCATCTGCCTACCGGTTAAGCCTTCCTGATGGCTTTGCAGCTATTCACAACGTATTTCATGTATCCTCATTGAGAAGATGTCTTCGAGACCCTTCTCATCTCGTTCAATTTCCAGCAGTAGAGATTCAACCTGATCTTTCATATGCCGAAGAACCTATCAGAATCTTAGCTCATGATCAGAAGCAGCTAAAGAATCGTTCAATTCCTATGGTCAAAATTCAGTGGAAGAATCGACCGTTAGAAGAATCTACTTGGGAGAAAGAGGGATATGCGCAATAAATATCCCCAGCTCTTTGTAAATCCAGGTATTGTTCTTCTCTTTTCTATCAATTATATTTAAACTCGTATTGCCTCAGTAGAATATTTCTTCACTTAGGTGATGTTGGGGACGACATCATTCTTAAGTGGGGGAGTCTGTAACAATCCTAAGTTATTACCCTAGCTAGATCTGGATTATTTAAGCTAAACCAGGCCTTAATTTTAATTCCATTAAACTCAATGGGTCATTTAAATCTGACCCTAGAAGTTTGGAATCAATCGGGGCTAAATTGGAAAATCTTGTATTTTTGGCTATTTTTAATCCCTGAAAAATACCTAAAATAATTCGATCTCCAAATCAAAATCTGAGTTCATTTTTGAGTTTCTCACCCCCAAATTAGCTAAGAGTGAAATTTTGGGAATTTTTGAAAGTCATTTAGTCATATTTTGGATTTAATTTAAATTGGTTTAATTACAAATTAGGGTTTTAGACAATTTCAAATTGCAAATCTACCCTTCTCCAACGGTCGGCTCCTTCCCAAACCGTGGGCGCCATTTGGGTTGTCTGTTCTGCGGTCTTGATCCAACGGCCCACACGGATGGATGGATCCGTCTAATCTCAGTCGTTCCGCCATTTTGAGATTTGATCCGACGGCATCTAACCCATCCGTCTTAAGTATCCCCAATCGCCCGTTCGATCCGTGGATCAGATCCGACAGTCGATCCAACTCCTCGCACGGACGTTAGATGTCGGGTGATCAGAGCCATTCCGCGCTAACTGTCGATCCATCAGACGGTCCTGGAGCCCTCCGCGACTGTGGATCGTCTTCCTCCCCAGCTCGTGCCCGACAGCCAAATATTTCCCGTACTGCCGCGTCCTCCCGCCGATCTGCCACTCCCTTGCCACGTCAAGAAGGTCATTGTGACCTTGCCCAAGCCTCCCTAGCACTCCCAACCAAGCCTGAGGCCCGGTCCACCCCCAATTCAGGAAATTGAGGGAATCCCTCGGGCCGAGCCATTCCTCCCAACCCAAGCTCTGGAAGCCACCCCATAGCCCCCTGGGCCTATAAATATCCTGAGAGAATCACAGTGAGTCCCTTTGCTTACTGTGATCCCTCAATTGATGGCTAGAACCCCGTGGAGCTCTCGCCTTCCTCGGCAAATTCCCGGCATTTCTGAAGGCTAGAACCGCTGATAGAGGGCCCGTCTGGTGTTCAGACCCCCCTGTGGAGCTTCATCGCCTGTCCAGGAAGCTTCAGAGTACCTCAGCATCCCTCAGTCAAGCCCGTAACCCTGACTCCAGGTACAGCTTCCTCCATTGAAATTTTCTGAAGCTCCTTTCCATTACTGTATGTTGAATGAGCTCTGATTATCGTCTAAGCAACCTTAGCCACCTAGGAAACCTAATGTGATTATCGCTTGGGGATAAGCTAGCTCAAATCGATCGTATCGATTGATTGAGCTAGCGGCCGAGCCAATGGCTGAGTCCGACCAAGGACCCAGCGATTGGCTGCACCCCAGGTTAAGATAGATTGGGGGTTCGATGCGTCTTGGCTCCCTGAACGTGTAAGGATCGAACCCCGGTTGAATCGAGGCCTCTGTGAGGAGAATTTCTTCCTCACAGTCGGCCTGAGATACCTTAAGGAAGGACGTCTCGGGTGAGCAGCACCCCATCGATCCAAAGGGATCCAGATGGGGGTTCTTGGTCCAATCGACGCGTCTTGACTCAAGGAACGCGTAGGTCTCGATTTGAGCCCCTGCCGTCGTCGGAGCGCCGAGAATTTCAGCTTTGAAATTCGACGAACTCAGGATCCGTCGAGAGGAAGAAGACGAAGTCACGGGTCCGGGTCGGGTCGGTCTCTGACCCGCGCGGTTCTGATTTTGGGCCGCGGTTAATTAAATAATTATTGGATTGTATTTTTAATGGTTACGAATTTAATTAATTAAATCCTATGATTTTAATTTAAATAAAAATACATATTAAATTAATTGAATAACTTTAGTTATACAGATCCAAATGGTATGATCCAATATACCATTTGAATTAGAAAAATTCAAGGAATCTAAATATAAAATAAAATTTTTAATCCAATGGTTGGATTAAAAATTATGTGCCAAACCTTCTCTATTTTTAATTAAATTATATAAAATTATTTGATTATCCATTTAATGAAATTAAGGGCTCTGATGGCTCCTTGGACCCTAAGGAACAAATTCAGACCCTTAAAGGTAATTTTGGATAATTAATTTTCCTAATCACTCCTTAATCACCCTAATCAATGATTAGTGAGTTAAGCCTTAATTAAGCCTCTGATTTGGGTGGGGATTATTCCTACTATCATATTAAGCCTATTATAACCTAAGTATAAGGTTAGATTGCCCTAGAATGCCTTAATTCCACTAATCACCCTAAGTGACTTAATAAAGTGATTAGTGCTAATTAAGATCATTTAGGTCATCAAAACCTAAATTAAGGGTGTTTATCATTTCATTGAGTATTATGAAACACATTAAAATAGATTAGAACTAATTTGGATAATTAAACCATAAAATCCTAATTTTAGCCTTAAGAGGGGCATTTTGGTCATTTTGACCAAAATGTGATTAAGTGTTCTTTAAAGATTAAAAATTTCAGTAAACTACTATAAGGTAGATTGGAAATGTTCTCTGAAATCTTAGAATAATAATAGTGCTAATGTGATCTTTAATCCAAGAAATCTTCACTGAATCCTTAATTAAAATACTTAGATCTTAAGTATTCCTTATAAATGTCCTTTGGCCTTAATCATTGAATCTAATCATTTAGATAATTAAGCATCACATTAATAAGTTCAGTTATGATAACTTAAGAATTAAGTGTTAAAAGAAAATAATTGGAAATGTCTAAGTAAAACCTTAGCTTAAGATCTAAAGTGATTAAATTTCAGATCTTTAGATCTTAGATCTTAGACTTAAATCTTCAATTTGAATAAAACCATCTCCAATTGGAATTCTCTAATGATTGGTTGTTAAATCTTTTGAAACCTTCCATGTGGGTATATGATGATTTAATCAATAAGATAATGAAATTATCTTAAAGATTGAATATAGATCTTAGATTCTTAAGTTCTTAACTGATTATTTTATTTTATAATCAATAGAATAGCCTTTCACTAAGTTTTTAGTTCCTGAATCTTACAGCTTATAGGACTCTTTACCTTTAATTTGGGATAATAAGTGTGAACCCTAGATCCTTATTAAGATATTACGTATGATTTAGGATTTGAACTCAACATAGGGTTAAGTTCTAAATTCTTAAATCTTGATTTATTTAGTCAAGATTTGGGTAAGAGAGTAAAATATTAATAAATTAGGTCATTGATTTGCTTACTTAAACTATATAGTCATCACATGATTATTAGATTAGAACTTGTTAAGTTCTAATATTAACTTTAAAGACATAAATCTGAGATTCTACTTGATAGCTGAATATTGGAGATCCTAAACTTATACCTTCTCAGAATAGTTAGATTTGGTAATTAGATAACATTAGATATCACTTGAGTCTAAATTGAGTCTCTTGCTTACTTTGACTAGATTGCTTTGCTTACCTTGATTTTTGAGCCTTATTCCTTGAGCATAATAGGAAAAACTTAGGATATGGATGATACATCCTAAGCTAGTATTAAAATTGTATATCATTTAGTTTTGTCTTATTGTAGTTAGTAGAATATGTTTTAGCTTAGTCTGCCTCTTCAGTAGTAGTATTGTATAGACTGGACTCAAACCTAGCATATTTGGATGGCTGGGCTGGGGATTGATTGATGGATATTGGAGGTCCTTATAGCCTATTGGCTGGTATGGCAGTACTATGTCTTAGGCTTATTGCTACTTTAGTTGAATTGTATTGTTTTCTGATTTGCTTTGCCACATGCTTCAGTGGCCTTATTTTCAGACTTCACTCACTTTGCCACATGCCTCAGTGGCCTTATATTTCATATATTGCTTTGCTTTTGCCACATGTCTCAGTGGCCTTTCTTTTTCATATTAATCTGCATGTTGTATGTATACTCTTATGGCTTAGATATATGTATAAATGGCATGTTTAGGACGCAAGAATTTTATCATGTTCAGTACTTGTGTTCTTTTATACTCAATATGTTTTATTGCAATCATAATCATGTTAGGATCATATTAATTTCAGTAGTTGCAGTTATTTTTTGCTTTTAGCCTCACCTTATTTATTTGGTGTTTTGTATAATATTTCACATACATGTTGCTTACTATAAATGGATAGTTTATAGTATTCCACTTCTTGTATAGCTTGTCGCACCCTATAATTGCTTGCACATTAAAAATAATTAAATGTGATATCTTGCAATATTCAATTCATTTAAATAGCCTAAAATGTACTTAAACAATTGTCTAACTATAATATTTTTCTCTTTTTAGCTGGGGCCCTAGCGTTTGTGATACCGATAAATGTCAGATTCAAACGTGTTCGTGGGCAGTGTCGCAGAAGAGGAGCAGATTCAGGATGAGGGTCGTGCTATTGCTGTTTAGTTAACTGTTGCCTTTTTATTTTAATGAGACTGAGAGATATTTTTATTCTCTTTAAACTTCAGTTTGTAATAATTAATTCTGAATGTATTTTATTTCTGCATTGTGATGAGTTACTATATTGCATTATCTTTTCCTACTATGTGTGCTTGTGGATGTTACTCTATTTTGTATTGCTTCCGCCACTTTGATATTTATATTGACGAATGTTATAGCACTTGGTGACAAGTTCTTGGCTCAAGGCAGGTTGGGTTTACCTAACTTTACTTAAGTTGGGGATTTACCACAGTTGGAGCACCGTACTTCCTTATTGTCGGTATGGGGGCCCCACAGCGGATGGCACGGGGCGCCACATGGTGTGCAACCGATAGCTAGGTTCTTACTCGGCCTTAGCTTCTGGCTCGACTGCTAGCTCGATCAATTGATACGATTGATCAGAGCTAGCTCAAACCTTGGAGACAATCGGGGAAAGTTTGATTAGTCACAAGGAGAATGTTTGAGGAAACATTGAGCTGAATTGAGTTTTAGAGTTCAGTGAGGTAGCTCTAACCTTGCTGAACACCAATGTTGCCCAGACAATAAACCATTGCTATCTAGAATGGGCTCAATCAAACCCACTCGCATGCGCAGACATCCTAAGGTACTATGGGAAGCCAGACGGCATCCAGAGGCTATCCTAGAACGCTGAATTGAATATAGAATCCACACGACTCGATAGGATTAGGCTATTACCTAGAAATGGGGATGACAGAGACGTCTAAAGTAAGCTGGAGCTTCCAAGGCAACTCGAGGGAGATTCACAGTGAGTCTGAAAACTAAACCTAGCCCTCTATTAGCAGTTCATAATAGCTGGAACACCAAAGTTCGCTGGGAGATCAGGAGGAGGAGAAACTTAAATTGGAGGATCACGGTGAACATGGTCTCACTATGATTCTAAGATGAGTATTTATAGGTGCAGGAGTGACTAGGGATGGATGCCGAAGTCGGGAACCATCGCACAGGCTCAGTCCGAGGGTGCTTTAGCACTTACCTTAATTGGACTGGATCAGGCCTCGACCTCAGCTGGGAGTGCTTGGGAGGTGAAGGCAAGGATCGCAATGGCCTCCCTGACATGGCACGGGAGTGGCAGACCAGCCTGGCGATGTGGCTGTACGAGGGGATCTCCCTATCGGGCACGAGCCGAGGAAGGAGACAATCCACAGTCACGAGTGGAAGCATAGCCGTCTGATGGATCATCAGTTGGGATGGGATGGCCCTGATCTTTTGATAGCTAACGGCCGAGCGCGGATAGAAGATCGATCGTCGGATTGGATTTAGATATCTAATTGACGATCGAGGGTACTTAAAGCGGATGGCTATATGACCAAAATAAGCTTAAATGACCTCTAAAAATTCCCAAAATTTCACCCTTAACTAATTAGGGCATGAAAAATTCAAAAATAAAATCAAATGTAAATTGGAGATCAAATTATTTTTGCTAATATTCAGGATCCAAAAATAGGCAAAATAGCTAAAATGCTCAAATGAGCTCTGCTAGATTTCAAATTTATATGATTATATTTAAATGACCCATTGAGACTAATGGAATGAACATCAAAGCTTGATTTAGCTTAATTATCTTTGCTTAGCTAGGGTAATAATTAGGATTGTTACAAGATCAAATCCTAAAGGTGATGCAAGCTAACTAAATCCTTATATCAACCAATATAACACTTTAGAGATTAATGGGTTAGGACTATGGTAAAGTGTAATTATATATTTATGTTTGTAAATACCATTATTAATATTAAAATAGCAATCATCATGCATCTAAAACTAAGATTCAAAGATGATTAATGAAGGATTGGTGGGGTGTTAACCTAAGTTTATAATGGTGTGGAATAGGCTAGGTTTTACATTACCAAGCTCAACCATAATTAAGACTTATTACGAGTAATGATGAATTATGAATAACACTTAAAAACCAAGCAAAGCACCTATCCTAAATGCTATAACAAATGAAAAATATATAGAGGTAAAATGGATTCACCTAATTGATCTCCCTCTATTTGAGAATACAGAGAATTCTATGATTTTCTAAAAATGAAGCTCAGTTATTTACTACACTCCACAAAAGCTCTTGAACAAAAGCATAATGATTCAACAACTCCATGAAGCATTGAGAATCGAGGAAAACGCATCAATCAGTCCATTAGTATATTTGTTGAGGGTTTGTAGTTGCTTTAGGGACTTAAAAAAGATTTATAGAGGAAATGGAGGAAGGTTTCAAAGACCTTAAAAGGAGAGAGAGGTGCTCGATATGGGATATAGCAAAGGCTAGACATAGGAGAGGTTGGGAATAGAATTTGCTTACAATTAGGTTTAGGTTTTTGGGAAACATCCATAATGATGATGTATCACTAGTGGGTATTAGTAGGACACATGGGCAATACTATGCAGTGTAGAGGTTATTAGGGCTAGAAAATATATGTGTTTCCTTGAAATGATCAATGAGATTTTAAGGGTTTGTTATTGGTATTGTGGAGTCACTAATACCTCTTGGCATATTTGGAAGATAATTAGAAACTTAGCTATCACAATTAAGCCCTTTGAAAGTAGCTAGGAGGCTTGGGAGGTGAACCATCATTTGGTCTCGACAATTTCAGCCTTAATGAAGCCAATCGATGGTTAAATGTAAAATGCACATTGAATTGGGTAAATGAAGTCTCTAGAAACGTGTTGGTTTAGCTAATTTGGAGTCTACCCAAAAAAATTAGTTGTATTCCAAAATTTCAATCGACATTTAACTCTTTAATTACAACAATCATTTCATAATTAAGGCTCAATTTTGAATCTCGATCATTAAATGGAAGGTGGTGGTTCCGTGCGAATAATGTTGGGGGCGGCAATTTTGTCGAGCCAATACAAAATGTTTAAGAGTTAGTGTTAGGGCAATTGTCGCCCACTTTTCTGTGGACAATGACCTTGTGGCATAGGTCAGGCGCAGGTCAAGTCAAGTTTTAATGATTAACAATATATTAAATAATGCAATTTGTTCACGTTTGCTTTAAATCTTAATGCGTAAAACTTCTGCAATTGATTAAATTATATATATATATATATACATATATATATATATGTACTTATTTATTTATTTATTTATTTATTTTAACATTTTAATTAAGAAAAAAATAGTTTTAATGGAATCTTCAGCTGTATGAAAAAAAATATCTTTAATATTTACTTTTAAAACATCTACTTTTTGAATATTACTCATGTAACACTCAAATCTTTAAAATTGATCAAGCAGACCACCAAAGTAACAAAAGTAACAACCAAAGTAACAAAAGTAACACCCTCTCATGACGCCCACATCATCTCTCTCTTCGTCAGCTCCACCATCAATTATCACAGTGATAGGGATTCATGGTGGCGGGTTGGAGATAGCGTTTATGAGGGACACCACCTGGTCTCCCTTCCAGATGCCGAAATCCATGATGAGGATCTTGGAATGGTGCTTCGTGGCATCCAAAATGGCAAGATTCGCGGCCACGAGGCTAAGCTTGAAGAAGTGTGAAAATCGTAGAGCAATTGGGAGGCTGCTTGGTGCTCATAGATGCGAAGATTGGGGGAGCGGCTCATGCAGGATTCAAGGGCTGCGACCATCATCGCTATGAGCCGTTGCTCAAGATCGCTGACCGCTTTAAAATGGCGATGTACGCAGTTGAGACATCCTGATTTCCTTCATTGATGGCTACAACAGTGTCCAGAAGCATCGCCACGCTCTTCCACCGACTTTATTCGCACTACTTAGGTGGTAGGATTGATTAATTATATATATTAAAAAATTGGTCTTTTAGGAGTAATTATTAAAATTTTTGAGTTATAATCCTCTTTTTAATTGAATAAAATTCAAATATAATGAGATTTTTTGAGGCAATTAAAAAGATTATGAGAAATCCAAGACAATAAAATTTTGGTGTCTCTCAAAAACTAATTAAATCCGTTTATCTTAAGTTGATTTTGTAGCGAATTATACCTCTATTTTGATCTTTGTAGCAATTAGACCCGTTGATTTGGTACCCAAGAAAACTCATTCAATAAAATTTAAAATCATTTCATTAGTATTTTATTTTATTTATATTAAAATAATATAAATATTATTTTTAAAATTTGTATTGAAATATGTCCAAATATTATTGAATGGACTTTTATGAATGTCTTTATAAAAATTAATTTTTTTTATAATTTAAAAATATTTATTTTTTCTCTTAAAATTGAATACTTAAATAAATAATTTATTTTATTAATAATAATTAATCACTAAATTTGAAATATTATACCTACTTTTTTATTTTTACCTCTAAATAATTCTTATATTTGAGTTTAAGTCAAATTTTTAATAGTTAATTAGTTAATTAAATTTTTTTTAAATATAAAAATATTTTGATAAATTATTTTAATAATAAATAATTTAATTAAAAAAATTTTACTTTAAATAATTTTAAATATTTAAATTTTAAAATTAAATTTAATAAATAACAATAATTGATTAATAATATTAAGAATTAGACTATAACACATATTTAATTATTTATTTATCTCTAAATATTTGTTTTTTATGTTTATTTTAAGAATTTTTAAAATATTTTTAATAGTTTTTATGTATCATCACACTCTATATTTTTAATTACCTTTAATCAAAATCTTTATGAATTAATAATAATAAAAAAAATATTTTTGATTAATTTTAATTATTATCAAATTATTTTATATTATTATACAAAAATTTGAAAAAATTTTATTTATATTTTTTAAGTTTCTATACATTCTTTTAATCTTTATCTCTCATATATATATATATATATATATATATATATATTATACAATGTATGCATAAATTATGCTCATTTATTTTTTAGAAATATTTGCAATATTTATAAGAGGTATTTATAATTTTTGAAAATTTTTCCGGTGCATAGGGATTTATTATTAAGCCTAACAATTATCATATAGGGATTTATTATTAAGCCTAACAATTATCATACAACCGGCAAAACGTTCTCTGCCACATCCATAAACCCTAAACCCCGGAAGTCTAAGGCTACGAAAAATGCAGCCACCGGTGTCTCATCTTTTACGGAGATCAAAGCCTCATCTTACCAGTTCGATGTCCACCTTCATCCAAGCCCTCATCATCTTCATGAAAATAGCATTCTCCCATTGCCACGATCATATCGTCGGCGGCTCGATCTGGTCCATCCCTATAAGCAATGATTTCTACATCAACTGGTCCAAAAATCAGTCATTCTTTGCCGGAGACAATCTAGGTATCCTATCGATCAATGATTTCCTCTGAACAACTTTCTATCGAACTCTTGCTTTTTTCTCTGCTTGTTTGGGCAGTTTTCAGGTTCGAGACGGGGCTATTCGATGTGATACAGGTCTCAAGGAGGGAGTTTGAGGGCTGCACTTCTGAGAATGCTTTCAGAAGCTTTGAGATAGGACCGGCAACTGTTTCTCTTATTGAAGAGGGCGTGTCTTATTTCATCTGTGGCTTTGGAAATTACTGCTTCCTTGGCCAGAAGGTGTCTGTTCAAGTACAACGCCAGCCATTAACGACATAAGCTGATAAAACCTCTTCATTGTTCTCATATATGGTATTGAACTGATTAAATCATTATTAAATATTTACAGATGAACAAATAATTTAGTATCGTTGAATGTTTATTCAAGTTTTAGTTATCCATTATTGTTTATTTCAACATGATGGAGAAGGTAGAAGTTAGGCGCACCCAAGCGTGCGTCATGAACACCTCAATAAACGCATTGAAGGCAATGGCTTAGGGCGTTGGATACTTATAGTTCTCCCTCAGCGGGTTGAAGGGGCGGTGCTTGGGCATAACAAACACTCATTGTTATGTTGAAGCCAAGTCTACCTTGAGACTCTGGCGCTTGGGCAAACGTCTGGCCCAAACGCCAGATGGAACGAAACTTATGCAGAGATCGGTTTTTGGCGCGAAATTAAAGCATGTTTTGGTCATTTGGTGGCTGAAAAGCTTTGGGATATTTAAGGTATCATTGCATTAAGGTATTGTGAGAGATTACTTGCATTCTTGTGGGTTTTGGCTGTCGAAAAGTTTGGATGGAGAAGTCATTTTTTCCCTTTAACATAGAGCTCAAATTGTTGTTGGATTGTATGTAGTCCCTTATTTCAAGATATATCACATTTGAAGGTTTCGTGCTTTTATTCGTCTTGGGGTTACATGTAATGCTTTGCGTGTTTGGATTTGCATGTTTTTAGTGTTGCAATTTGTTTTGCACTGTGCTTGTCTTTTTTATGTGCGCATTTTGTTTGCCCACCATCAGGGTCGATGATAACTCCAATAGTTATGTTGTTTGTACTTGAGTTTGTAGCAAAATATCACAGCAACTGGTATTAGAGAGGTGCCAAGGTTGTGTATTGGAAGTTAGGTTTTAGTTGGAGCAATGACAAATGAACCCTGATACAAGATTGATAAGTTTAATGGGATGAGTTTTATATTGTGAAAAATGCAGATAGAAGATTTGCTATATTACAAAAATATGTACTAACCACTTGAGAAACATAGAAGAAGAGTGGAATTTTTTAGATATAATAACTATTAGTTTAATTCGTTTATCCCTTACATCTTCATTGCCTCCAATATAATTGGTAAAAAGGCCACTTTTGATCATATAAATGAGTTGCATTGATGTGCGAGAAACTATCAATATTTAACAAGGTTTTCTCAATGAAATGGTTGTTCAACGTGAAAATGGTGGACAATAACTAGGTGACAACACATCTAAATAATTTTAATATTGAGATGAGCTAGTTGACTTTGATAAGTATTAAGTTCGAAGATGAAGTCAGGGCATTGTTGTTGTTATATCATTGTCACTATATCATTGTCAATTAATTGAATAGACTCATCACATCAGTCAATAGCTCATTGGGAAATGATATGATGAAATTGTTGATATCGTTGGCTTAATCTTGAGCAAATAAGCTCAAAGGAGATCAAATTGTGATGCATTCACTTTAACTCTATGTGTGAAAAGCAGATTAAGAAATTGGGACAGAAATGCAAATTGAAACAAGTCCAAATCAAGAAGGGGAAGCTGAAATCAAATTGTTGCTTTGAGTGCTTAGCCGTTCAGACAAGTACAGTTGCGGAGCATAGTAGAGCAACAAATATTACAACAAATAGTCTCCTGGATGGGCTGAATTTATCCTTAAACAATCCCAAGTCTTAGGCAGCAGACTTTAGCGCATCGATTCCATACAACGCCAAATAAATACATGTTTAAAATCTTATGTTGCAGATGACTTTGGGAGAGTCTACTTCATAAATGACAAAGCATGTGACATCGTTGGCAAAATAAATGATGATATTAGGTTACCGAACAACTCAATCTGGTAGCTTAAAGAGGTTCGACTTGTCCCATCTTTGAAGGGGAACCTTATCTCCATATGCTAATGATAAATCCAAGATTTATGGCAAAATAAATAAATAAAAATATACAAAACATCGCTTGAATAAGCATACTTTGAAGTGAATTTAATGAATTTTAGGAGAAAGCTGGAGATAAGAAAACTGAAGCAAAAATGTGAATTCTGGAAGAAAACCGTTGTGGCGCGCTGCAGTGGGCCACAGCGGGCCATGGCGGTTTGCTGATTAGGCTCACCTGGAACATATTTGCAAGCCTGGAAGGAGAATCGTTGTGCGTGCCCCAGCGCACTCCAGCGGGCCGCGAAGTCATTTCCGGGAAGTAATATTAAAATTTTGGGACAACTAATTGAACAGTGACCCTCCACTTTTACAAAAGATTATCCGCCGCAGCACGCCTAGGATAATGAACAAAAGCTACAGACATATAATGAATTAGCTGCAACGCGCCGCCGCGCGCCATGGTTGGCCACGTCGACATTCAAAAAAATATTAATGAAAACTATATGGGAAGTAATTGCATAGTAGCTTTCCGCGTTTATAAAAGTTTATCCGCCGTAGCGCGCTAACGCGGAGCGCAACGACATTTTGAATAAAAGGTGTAAACCAAGGAGATTGAATTTGTGAATAGTGTTTGGATCGAGGTTGCCACAGGGCACTACAGCGGAACAATGTTTGGATCGGAGCTGTCACGGCGCGCTACAGCGATTCTTCAATAGAACAGCAACCTGGGACTAGTTTTGAACTAAACCTGATGTGATCGCTGCAGCGGTCGACATAGAAACCTGTGAATAGTGTTTGGATCGAGGTTGCCACAGGGTACTGCAGCGGAACAATGTTTGGATCGGAGCTGTCACGGCGCGCTACAGCGATTCTTCAATAGAACAGCAACCTAGGACTAATTTTGAACTAAACCTGATGTGATCGCTGCAGCGATCGACATAGAAACCTCCAGAAATTGTATTAATAACAGCATAGGGAATGGTAAAAATTTCTGAGCTTTGGGCTTCCTCTCCCTTTTTTAAAATAGAATTTATATTTAAGACTGCGGAATTCTAAATGATTATTAGAATAAAACATAATGGCTTGGCATTGAAGGAAGGGAATATGAAAGGCCACTTAGGATAAAGGCAAAAAGGCTAAGAAATTTCCTATTTAAGGGACATTTTTAGGCTATTCAAGAGTTCCCAATTTTGACATTCCTTGTTCCAACTTATAAGCTGCTGTGATAAAGAGAATGAGAACTCTCTAATGATGGAAGTTCAGAATCACCTTACTAGTTCAAGAGGAAAGAGAAGGTGAGGAACTTATAGAAAAGGAGAGAAGGAAGAAGAATGAACCAAGAGAATCCCCGAAATTCAGGGTTGTTCATAGTACCATTTCTAAACCCAATCTTATTTTTTTTATTTGTGAACCAATGTCAAGATTCATTTTCTTTTACATCTCTTGCTGTATTGAAACTGTGATGAAAGGCTAAACCCTCATTGGAGAAGGTTGGGATGTAATTATGTGAAGAGTAAGGTGCAACGTGTTGTATGTTTAATTTACAATTGATAAAATTTGAGCTGAATATTCTATTTATTTGTTGAATTCATGAATTAATTATCAAAGGAAAACCTTTATTAAACCAAATCTGGAAAAAAAGTCTTTGTATGAGATACTAAAAGACTTGTGCTCTAATGCTCACTAATTGGATTAGAGCAGGGAGTGAGTGCAATAGAGCTGAGAGCTACGTCAAGTTCTCACTCCCATTAGCATCATTCTTTAAGCTCATCTGAGAAGTTGAAGCTTGTGAGCCAAGCCCCCTTCAATCATGCTCTGCGGCTCATCAAAGTAGAAAGAGGGAGAGATCATCGATCGCCCATGTATGATGTGACATAGTTTATTGGGTTCGATGAATCCTCTCCCTTAGCTTGTAACAACCCAAAGTTGTTACCCAGCTTAATTTTAGCTCGATCATAACCCAATTCAGTTCATCGAGTCATTAGAACCAAACTCTGAAGGTTTGGAGCAATTCGGGGTTCAATCCAATATTTTGGATTATTTTAATATTTAATTAATTAGAAAATTGAGTATTTATTTTGACCTCGAAATCGAAATTCGACTTCGTCGTTACGATCGTCACCCCCAAATTAGCTATGGGTGATGTTTTGGATACATTTGGAAGTCATCGGATTTTCCCAAATATTTTAACATAATTAAATACATTTGGAAGTCAGCGAACGGCAGCGGGTTGCAGCGGACTGCAGCAAGCCCCATGCGCTTCCGCGCAAAAAGCGCTACAAGGCGCTACCGCGTGAAAAGCGCTCCAGCGCTGCAGCGCCCAAGTTTGCAAAATTTCTCATAATTCTTTAGAAACTGCCCAGTTTTGGCTGAAATGGTCAAAACTTCACTGTTTTGATATTTTAAAGCCCTTAGGACCCTAGTGGGGCTAAGTTATACTAATAATTGAATATTGCATAAAATTCTATGTTAAAATTTGAAACTTCGTCATTCTTTATGTGCTCAACAGTCTACTATGTACCTTAAATGTATGTCATGTCAAATGCTAAGTAATAGAATCTTTAAAAATATGTATCAAATAGGTAAGTCCTAATAACCTAAATTGCATGAAACTTAGATCTTTTAGAATTATGATTAAGTGCTAATCTATTTGTTTGTTTTAGGATTTGATTAGCATTAATCACCTTTTTATTTTATGTCACCTTTCTATTTATATGCCTTTATGATATTAGGATATATGTTAGAAAACTTTAATATTTAAATGGGACATCTTGATATGTAAACTAAACTTGAACATAAGAATCTTGATAACTTGATTAAGTAGATAATACTTAATCCAAACCTAAAGTTTGACATTAATAACACACTAATAATATATTGATTTGTCATTGACTTTTAAATTAAACATTGGTCTTAATGAAAGAAAGGTTAGGGGTTAAACCCTAGCTTGTCTTGATTAAGATCTAAACATTAATCATTTAATTAATTAACTTGATTGTAAGATAATTTAATTGACATATTTCCAATAATGCCTATAATTTGATGTTGATCTTAAATGATCAAATTAGAAATGCTAAGAATAATATTGAATGTATGTGATTGAACCATCTGAATCCAAACTTTAAATCTTTGATTTTCTCTTATATAAGATAATTAGATAAGATGGAAATAAAATTGTAATAATTTATGCAATGATCTAACTCCAATAAGATCTTTGATTTTATCCCATGATTGTAGAATAGGCAATGATCAAATGAATTTTAAATCAATCTGATCATCTTAACCAAAGTATCACAAGTAAACCTTAAGAAGTAAGGG
Source organism: Gastrodia elata (assembly GCA_016760335.1). Taxonomy (NCBI): domain Eukaryota; kingdom Viridiplantae; phylum Streptophyta; class Magnoliopsida; order Asparagales; family Orchidaceae; genus Gastrodia; species Gastrodia elata. Next base: position 20,341,670 of record CM028681.1, read on the forward strand.
AGTGAGATCTTAAGGGTCTTGCTATAGGATTCGTCATTGAAATGGTTAAAGACCTTAACTAATAATACATTAAGGTAGGAAGGACTTTTGTAACTTATTAAGGTAGAAACCTAGTTGATCCTTCATAACTTTAGAAGTTGAACTTGATACTTTGTGATAGGAATCACCTAAAGTACTTAGATTATGGCTCATTCCTTGTGGTTGCAACTTATGTTGAGTGATCTTTTGATCATATCCCTAGAGCCTTGTGTAGGATACACCTAATTAGAGTAAGGATTAATAGATTTGATAAATCCTTGTCGATTAAATAGAATCTGCTGAACTCAGATTGTTGGTTTGGTATTATAACAACCCACTTTAGCTAAACCTAGTTGAATTAAGCAAAACTAAGTCTTGATTTTGATTTCATTAGATTTAAAGGGTCATTTAAACCTAACCATAGAGGGTTGAAATCAATGGGAGCTAAATTAGAATTTTTGGTATTTTTGGCTATTTTTAAGCCTTAGAAAATACCTAAAATAATTTGATCTCCAAATCAAAATCTGAGTTCATTTTTGAATTCCTCACCCCCAAATTAGCTAAGGGTAAAATATTGGGAATTTTTGAAGGTCATTTAGTCACATTTTGGATTTAATTTAAATTGGTTTAATTGCAAATTAGGGTTTTAAATAATTTATAATTGCAAATCTATCCTTTCTAACGATTGGCTGGTTTCCAAACCATGGGCGCCATCTGGGCCGTCCGTTCCGCGGATTTGATCCAATGGCCCACGCCTTAGATCAGATCCGTCTAATCTCGACTGTTTCGCAGTTCTGAGATTTAATCCGACGGTAACTAATCCACCCACCATCAGTATCCTCGATCCGCCGTTAGATCACCTAATCTAATCCAATGGTGGACATTCTATCCGCGTCGTTCGTTAAGTGTCGGGAGATCAGGGCCATCCCGCTTCGATGGATGATCAATCAGACGGCCCCGAGCACCCCGAGCACTGTGGATCGTCTCCTTCACCTCTCCCGTCGCTAGCTGGTCCCCCCTGACATCCATAACCCCTCCAGCCCCCGTGGCAGTACGGGAAAAAGACCGAAATTCCTCTCCTGCCCTTGGCGCGTTCGTCTGGCCGGCTGTCTTCTCCCCAAATTGCCCATAGCCGTTGGCCCGAGCCTCCTGCCATTGCCAAGCTCTGGAAACCACCCCTAGAGCTCCCAGCTGCCTATAAATACCCCCAGCACCTCTCAGTGAGTCCCTTTGCTCACTGAGACTCCTCAATTTCCCCCAGCTGAAGCCTCTGGAGCTCCCGTCTTCCTCGATGAATTACCAGCATTCCCGAAGCCTCGAACTGCTAACAGAGGGCCCTTCTGGTGTTCAGACCCCCAGTGCACCTTTGTTTATCCTCCAGGAAGCTCAGGAGCACTTCAATTCTCCTCGGCTAAGCCTGCAACCCCGTCCTCGGGTATAGCCTTCTCCCATCGATCCCTTCGATTTATTTTCCCTTCTGTCCTCGAATTGAGCAGTTGTATGTCGTCTAAATTACCTTAGCCACCTATGAAACCCAGTGTAATTGTCGTATGGGGCTAAGCTAGCTCGAATCGATCGTATCGATCGATTGAGCTAGCGACCGAGCCAATGGCTAAGTCCAAGTAAGGACCCAGCGATTGGCTGTACCCCATGTTATGAAATGTTGGGGGATGGACTCGTCTCACCTTCCTGAAGGTGTAGGTATCGAGCTCCGGCCGGATAATGGCCTCTATGAGGAGAATTGCCTCCTCACAGTGAGCCTGAAACGCCGGTATCGAAGGCATGTCGGGTGAGTAGCACCCCGTCGATCCAGAGGGATCCATATGGGGGTTCTTAGTCCAATCGATGCGTCTAGACCCCAGGAACGTGTAGGGATCAAGCTGAGCCGCCGCCATCATCTGAGCGCCGAGAATTTTAGCGCGGAAGTTCGCCTGGGACGGACCCGTCGAGAGGTTAGAGATGAAGTCCGGGCCGGGCCGACCCCGTCCCGCGCGGTTTTGATTTCGGGCCGCGTCTAATTAATTAATTATAGGAATGTATTTTCAAAGGTTATGTGATTAATTAATTAAATCTTATAGTTTTAATTTAAATAAACATTCAAAATAAATTATTTAAGTAACTTTGGTTATACTGATCCAAATAGTATGATCCAATATACCATTTGAATCAGAAAAATATAAGAAATCTAAATATAAAATAAAATCACAGATCCAATGATTGGATTTAAAAATATTTGCCCAACTCTTTGCTATTCTTATTTAAATCATATTAAATTAAATAAATATCCAAATGAGGAGATTAAGGGCTCTGATTGCTCCCTAAACCTTAAAGAACAATTTCAGACTCTTAAAACTAATTTTGGATATTAATTTCTCTTAATCACTCCTTAATTACCCTAATTAGGGATTAGTAAAATTAAACTTAATTAAACCTCTGATCTTGATAGAGATTGTTTCTAATGCTATCTTAAGTATATTAGAACCATTTGGAAGGGTTGGATTGCCCTAAGATGCCCTGAAGTTACTAATCCCTAAAATTGGTTTAAATAAGTGATTAGTGCTAATTAGCTTAATTAAGTGGTCAAAATTCAAGATAAATGTATTTCCCACCTTATTTATCAGTATGGGACACATTAAAATAGATTATGAGTAATTTAGATAACTAAACCCTAAAATTCAAATTTTTAGCCTTAAGAGGGGTATTTTGGTCATTTCGATCAAATATGCTTAAATGCCCTATAAACCTTGAAAATTTCAGTAATCTGCCCTAACATAGATTAGAAATATTCTCTAAATTCTCATACCAATATTAATGCTAATGTGATCCTTAAACTTAGGAAATCTTTAATTAAGCCCTAATTAAGATACTTAGATCTTAAGTAACCTAAAAGAGGTCACCTAGTTTAATGCTTAACCCAAATATCTAAGATTGTCAATTATCACCTTAATGAGTTCAATATAGTCAGATTATAAACCTAAATTCTAAAAGAAATACAAATGGAAACTCCTAAGTAAAAATCTAGTTCAAAGTCTAAAGTGATCAAACATCGGATCCTTAGATCTTAGATCTTAGACTAAGATCTTCAATTTGAACTGAACCATCTCCAATTGAAATTCATCAAATAATTGATTATTTAACCCTTTGAAACCTTCCATGTGGGTATAGGATGATTCAATCTCTAAAGATAATGAGATTATCTTAAAGATTGAATATAGATTTTAGATTCTCAAATTCTTAATTGATTATTTTATCTTATAATCAGTAGAATAACCCTTCACTAAGTTCGTAGTTCTTGGATCTTTCAGCTTATAGGTTCCTTTATCCTTAACTTTGGAATAGAGTGTGAACCTTAGATTCTTATTAGGATACCCTCCTTGGATTTAGGTTTTGAACATCAAAGTGGAGTTCAAGTCCTGAATCCTTAAATCTTGTTTTACTTGATCAAGATTTGGGTAAGAGAGTAAAATAAACTTTAAGGACGTAAATTTAAGATCCTACTTGATAGTTGGATATTGGAGATCCTAAACTTGTACCTTCTCAGAGTAGCTAGATTTGGTAATTATATAACATCAGATATCACATGAGTTTAGATTGAGTCCCTCGCTTACTTTGATTTGATTTGCTTGGCATACCTTGGTTATTGAGCCTTATTCCTTGAGCATAATGGGAGAACTTATGATATGTATGATACATCCTAAGTTAGTACTTGAATTGCTTATCATTCAGTTTTGCCTTATTTGTAGTTGGTAGAATATGTCCTAGCTTAGTCTGCCTCTTCAGTAGTAGTATTGTATAGACTGGATTCAGAACTAGCATATTTGGATGGCTAGACTAGGGATTGATTGATTGATATTGGAGGCCCTGTATGGCCTATTGGTTGGTATAACAGTACTATATCTTAGGCTTATTGCTACTTTAGCTAGATTGTTCAGTATTGATTTCTATTTTGCTTTACCACATGCTTCAGTGGCCTTATTTTAAGTACTAGCTCATTTGTCACATGCCTCAGTGGCTTTACATAGATTACTTTACTTTTGCCACCTGTCTCAGTGGCCTTTCTTTTCCTTTCTCTTAATTAGCATGTTGTATGTATACTCACATGGTTTACTTATATATATTGGCATGTTTAGAATGCTAGATTTGCATATTTTCAGTACTTGCATTTCTTTTATATACCGATCATGTGTTAATATGACCATAAGCATGTTATGTTCATAATTGTATTGTAGTTGCTCTGTCTTTTAGATTTTAGCCTCACCTTATTTATTTTACGTTGTATGTTATTTTTCATACTAGTTGCTGGCTATAAATGGATAGTTTATAGTTACTATTTCTCCATAGCTTGTTGCACTTAGTACTGCTTACATGTTTAGCTAATTTAAATGTGATATCTTTAAAATATTCAGTTCATTAATATAGCCTAAAATGTACTTAGACAATTGTTTAACTGTAACCTTTTTATTTTGTTAGCTGGGGCCCTGGCATTTGTGATACTGACAAATGTCAGATTCAGACGTGTTCGTGGGTAGTGTCGCAGAAGAGGAGCAGGTTCAGGAGGAGGATCGTGCTGCTGCTGTTTAGTTAGATATTGCATTTTATTTCAGTGAGATTGAGAGACATTTTCATTCTCTTTAAAATTCAATTCATAATAATTAATTCTGGATGTGTTTCATTTCTGCATTTTGATGAATTACTATATTGTTTTCCCTCTTTCTACTATGTATGCTTGTGGATGTTACTACTCTCCTATTGCTTCCACCACTTTGATATTTATACATATATATTGATGAATGTTATAGCACTTGGTGACAAGTCCTTGCCTTAAGGCAGATTGGGTTTACCTAACTTTACTTAAGTTATGGATTTTCCACAGTTAGAGCACCATACTTTCTTATTGTCAGTACGGGGGGCCTCACAGGTATAGTAAGGTATACTCATATTACTGGATTAATTCAGAGTGAAGACCCACTTAAGTAGTAATAAGTGAAACTCTTAAATATTGAGGCGCCTTTTCAGATAACGGTGAAGTTCCTGATAAGAACTCCAAAGTTAAGCGTACTCAGGTGAGAGCACTCCTAGGATGGGTGACCTGCTGGGAAGTTATCTTCTGAAGGCAAAACCGTGAGGCATTTCTGGCCAAAGCGGATAATACCTTGGTGCTTAAGAGTTTGGGCTATTACAAATGGTATCAGAGCAAACCATAAAGTGTCAAATAGAAGCTAAGTGACATACAGGGCAAAGTACCACTTCATGTGAGTAGCCTCCTGAACCCATGATGGTTAAGGTGCTACATGCTTGTGGGTACTTCTTGTGCCTGTAGGGGTCACCTCTAACCCTATCTACCCAATGGATGGTTATTGGATCTGTGTGTGGATACTGATGAGGACGTCAATTACTTAAGTTGGGGAGATTGTGAAGACCCAGTTAAGTAGTAATAAGTGAAACTCTTAAACATCGATGCTCCTTTTCAAATAACGGTGGAGTTCCTGATAAGAACTCCAAAGTTAAGCGTGCTCAGGTGGGAGCACTCCCAGGATGGGTGATTTACTGGGAAGTTATCTTCTGAGGGAAAAACCGTGAGGGTTCTGGCCAAAGTGGATAATACCTTGGTGCTTAAGAGTTTTGGCTATTACATTCAGTAATATTCAGGATTTGTTGATTCACTCTAATGCGGACTTATGACCATGTGCTATTCTGCGGGATTAGCCGAATACAGTCTCATTAAAGTAAATCTTCTAAGACTAAGAGTGTTACAATCAGTGAACAAGATCCTTAGTTTGAGATGTAAACTGCGACCAGGTTCTACCTCCTATCGTAGTGCGCTTCGATAAGTGCAGTTTAAGCAAACTAAGTGTCTTAAGTCACTTTGCGTAGACCACTAAGTATGCTTGTAATTAGGGCATTTAACGGCTTAGCTTGAGATGTAAATTGTGACCGAGTTCTGTCTCTAGGTCGTATAGTTGCGCTTCGATAAGTGCATTTTAAACAAGCTAAGGGTTAAATCTATCTTTCTTGCAAATATGCTAAATATGTGTATACAATCTCCCCAGCTAATGATTTTTAAGTAAACTCACAATCTTAACCAATTATCGAGATTAGAAATCAGGAGTCAGAATCCTTTTAGCAGGATTTTGCACAATGGAGACTTTTGATTCATTATCAGATTTTAAAGTATTTTCTGGATTTATCTCATGTAGTTTAGAAGCATGAGCATGAGCATAAACATGATGTGTGAGTGTCAGAATGATGTATGAGTATCAGTGATGATTTATGAGTTACGAAATGTTGCATACATTGTCTGGAGAATTTCAGGATGCATCGGCATCATCAGTAGACAGTATTCCTAACTTGATGTATGTATATATTGGACCATACTGCTCATAATAGTTCAGTGATATTTTGGTGGCATATCAGTAGCATACAATGTTGTGGCATATTCAGATGCACAGTTTCAGTGATATACAACATAATTATATATATGATTACTCAGTTTCAGATTGAGTACTATTTTAATTTATCTTCAGTATTCAGTTACAGTTCAGTTTTACTTTACATTGCTTCAGTTTTGTGCAGTTTTATACTTTCGGTGATATTTACAATATTTCAGCAGATTTAATTATATTATGTAAATGTAAAATGAATGTCTAGAACTGTTTAGATTAGTTTCGATGTATTAGACTTATTGTCTAACACGAGGTACTTTTTGGATCCAGCAATTTGCTGGATCCTGAGCAGTATACTGAGACAGGTCAGGAGGACACTCAAGAGATTCAGGAGGAGCTCGTGGAACACTAGTGGACTCTCCTCCAGTTTTATTTTTTGCTTAATATTTTCAGTTCAATTTTATGTCTATTTCAGTAAACAGTTTGTAATAATTTTAGATATATTTTTATTTCTTTTCTGAGATGCATGTCTTCATACAGCTTCTGTGATTAACATTTTCTGGATGTTTACTTTAAACTTCTGCACTCTATTCTTATACTACTTATACTTAATATTGTGATGTGATCAGCATACTAGAAATGCTGATATTTTATACATATATTGGATTCTTATTATATTATAAATCCAATGTATGTATTTGCATAATACTTAGGATAATGATACTACTATTATCTTAAGTATTAGCTCTCAACCCTACTTGAGGTTGAGTCAGCAGCCCTCCAGATGGGCTTAGTTTTTAGCTATTCGGGGAGACGGGATACTCCTCCCCGAGTGGCGCACCGCTCTGCCGCCGATATGATTGTACTTAATTCTTTTGTGCGCGGCGACGGGGCAGGGCGCTACATAGCTAAATCGCAGGTGTAGTGCATGACGATAATTGGTGGGAATCAAGGCTTGTAAATCATAAAACTAAAAGAATGTTTTGATAACCTAAACATAAAAAATTGAAATTAACTTCATTTGATCTCATAAGAGTTTATGTGCTGAGGTAAAACCCCTAGAGTGTTCTTCTTGTGCACTAGATTTGAATTTATTAGAATTAGATGATCAATCTAAGAAATGCAATATTCACTTGATTGATAAGACATAGTATAATTACTTTATAAATTACAATGACATGATTACAACATCGAGACCTTATGAGTCACATAATAAAACCCCAATTCTCTCTTCTTAAATCAAATAATATATTCTATTAATTCTTTGTTTGTTAAATTAGAGACCAAACCAAAACCAAAATACGAGTTGTCTAAACATTATTGAACATAGATAAAACTTATTATCAGAACCACCATTCCCTGTGGACAATATAAATCCAGAAATTACCATTCCAAAGTATTACTTCAGATTACGTATAATGGCGTGCGAGTGTAGACGTGTATTTACAGTCTGTCAGCTAACTAGCTTAAGCTGGCATTCTCAAGTCTTCATTCTTTAATTTTATAATTTTTCATGAAACTTTCTCAGCATTTACACAACCACCCTTTTTCATCCTTTGAAAATTGAATTGTATTTATGTTTTCTACTTTTATTCCATTGGAAATAAGAGGTTTTAATTGATTTGCTATTAATTCCTACTATGGGAAGGGGAGAAGTCAAATCCATTTTTCTTCCCAATACTGATTTGAATGCCTTAATCATAGCAAAATAATAGCGGGTGCTACGGCTCTTGTAGCGCCGACCTCTCGAGCTTGGCCCGCTGTAGCGACGCGCTGTAGCACCGACCTCTCTACTTGAATCCGCTACAGCGCGCTGGAGCACCAAGTTCCCTATCAGGATCCACCGTGGCGCACTATAGCACCAAGCCCTCTGTTTGATAAACGCTACGGCGCGCTGTAGTGCCGACCTCTCAGGTTTGATCCGCTGCAGCACGCTAGAACGTGTTGTGGAGCCCAATAGCACTGAGCTCACTGATTTAGGCAGGCACTGCGGTGCGCTAGAGCGTCGACCTATCGGGTTGGATCCGCACAACACGCTGTAGCGCGTTGTAGCACCCTCCTGGTTCAGATTCTTCCTTAGACTTAAAATTAGCTCTTTGGTTCTGAAATGCCGCAACAACATGCATCAAAGTACAACTAAACTTAGGAAAAGCATAATTGCTAACACTAAATTAACTATATTTGTTGGGTTCATCGAATTATAAGAGTAGATTTTTCTGATTTATTGAAAATACAGTAAAATTTAAGAAAATAAAGTATAATGGTTGTATATTCATTGTTGTTTTAGTTTTCAGGAACGTCATGACCTAACATTTACACGAAAATGCCCGGGTTGAACACTTTTAAGAGAAAACTCAAAATACTTTATATGTCATTAATTACATTATATATATATAAGTGGAAATTATGAAATTAAATTTGTAAACTGCAAGGAAACAAAGTAATGTGGATTGAATAGACAATCTTTTCTCTTTTGAGGATTATCATAGTATTTATTGTAAATCAATATTGAACAATTATTGAAACAATAATAAAAGTAATATGTCACAAATATATCATACTTTATCAATAATTGATGTTTTATCTCAAAAATGAATAAATAATAATAATATCGTTCATGTGTACAATTCTCAAATCTTGAGTAATTAAGCGTGTTTGCTTGATTATTATAATTTTATGTTATAACATAACATATATCATTTCACTTATGCTAGTCTCCTCTTAGGCATAGTCATAGTATTCTTAGAAAGCATGATTATAACGAACTGCCCCGTTATAAACATAAAATTATATTTTGTATAGATTGTAAATAATTTCACTAGAACCTCATTTTTATTCAATCAAAATTTGTTATATATTCTTAATAGTATCTCAAATAATGATAATGTACTTAAATCATAAAATATAAAAATTTTAAAGTATAGCAAAAAGTATATAATTAAATTAATGAAATTTGTAAGTTTTAAAGTGAAACAAAAAATATGTAATTTAATCAACATATATAAATATACTTAAAGATATTTAAAGTACACATTTTTTTTGCTAGGTTAATCTCTTACAAATCTTTGTGTAAAACTTTTGATTAATAAAATAATGAAGACATTTTCATAAAAATATAGATTTTTATAATTTCCCCCCTCGCTATATTTCTTTGTTAGTAAGAATAATAAAGATAAACTCGGAGACAAGTGGATGATTGACATGGCAAAGAAGTAAAGTGTAACGACCCAAAGTCATTACTTTACAAATTAGGTCAAATCTCGCCTTATAAATCTAGATCTCGGGAAATTTTGTATTAGGGCAAACAAAAATATCATAGGTAAGAATAATTTTAAAGATCAAAGTGCCATAATTTGAGAAAAATTCGAATAACAAAAGCTCCAGTTTTATTTTCTGAATTATTTAAATTCTAAAAATTATGACATTGAAATACGTGCCTAAATTTATCGTTTTCAGTATCATTATATTAAGTATATTATTTAAATGCTGCTTGAGAAGTTTCATCAAATTCTGAATATCAGTTTGATTTTTTAGGTTTTTAACATCAAAATTTATTATAAAATAAAATATTGCTTCGAATCAAAAAAAATTGGCACGAGGGTGTTCGTTATGTCATAACACACTTCAGTGTCAAGTTTCGTTGTAGTTGGACAACACACGGAGGAAAAATGCAAATAATTTAAGTTTAAATAAAATCCTCCTTTTTTTCCCTTATTTCTCCCTGCCCCCCCCCTCCCATCCCGATCGCATCATGTGAAATTCCGCCTCTAGTGAAAGAATATTCCGCAAGCATGCGCTATTAGGCGTCATTAAGCCCTCCTTATTCCTTATCCTACACCTCTTCTTACCCATCCGTCTCCCTTCTCTTTTTAACCCCATTCACTCCTTCCTCTCCTCAAAGTTACCAGCCCTCCCTTCTCTTCCCCTCTCCCTCCTCAGCCCTGCCGGCCAGCCAGTAACAGCTCGTCCTCACCTAGCCTTTAGCTCTCAGCCCCACAGCAGCAGCCCCTCCTCCTCTCCCCACACAGCAGTAGCCCTCTTCTCCTCTCCTCACACAACATCATCCCCCAACCCCTACCAGCTTACCAGCTGCCCCGCTAGTCACCATCAACCACTTTGCCGGCCAACAGCAGCCCCACAGCCCTCCTCTAGCCTCCAGCCTTCCTTTGTTTTCCAAGCGATCCTAATCCTAAGGTGAGAGATGTTGAAAGAAAGAAAATGGAAGAAAAATATTTTGCTAATCTTATAATTCTATACATTTTTATGAAATTTTATATTTAGGCATTCATATTTTTATCATTCTCATTAATTAATAATGGGAATAATTTAAATATTATAAAATGACTACTATTTAAGTATTTATCTTCATTTCTATTTGTGTCTTTATTCTTTCATACATCAATATTATCATAATGATAATATTATATTACTACATCAAGTGACTTAAAAATATAGACTTAAATCATTATATGAATATGAAAGAAAATGACAAAATAAAAAAAGAAGAATATAAAAAAAGAAATATCACATCGCTTTTAGAAAAACTAATTTAAAGAAATACTGGAAACTTAAATGCAGATTGAGCAAATTATCACTCATTCGAACTTAAAAGACAAAAGTTACTCAGTACATGATAAGTATTACATTTTGTATTATTACTGCTACTTAGCTTTTAATTTCTTTGAGATAAAATTTTAATTTGAAGCTTGTTGGTTGTTCGGAACCAACAGGCAACATTCGCGACTAGTTACTAGAAAAATGACATCAGTAACAACATTCATGGCTAATTATTGGAAAAAAAATACCAGTAAAAGCATTCGTGGTCAGTTACTAGAAAAATGATAACAATAACAACATTCGTGACTAATTACTAAAAAAAATAACATCGGTAATAGTATTCATGGGTTGTTATTGAAAAAATGACATCAGTAACAACATTCGTGGTGGGTTATTAGAAAAATAACATTGGTAACTTACATCTTTGAGCTAATATCTTTTGCAGTAAATTAACTATTTCCTTTGCGCTTTTACCCTATCGTGATATGTCATCCTGGCCATGGCCGGGTAAGCATAGGTCGCCGTGCTACGGCCGCTTGTGGGCCGTTAGAAGACCCTCATTTAGTCCCCAAGAGGTCGTCAATGAAAGCTTGCGGAAGAGGAGTCTCGTCGGACATTCAGTACGCATTTGAGCTTTCAATTCCTTTTAATTCCAGTGTGTTGCATTTGGTTTTGCTATTTCATGAGTTGAAGTATCGATTTCGATTATTTGGAGGGCTTAATCGGGTTCAGCTAGCTCGGGCGAACTCGAACGTGCACAGTGTTGGAGCTCACTTGAGTGCTCAAACCCTTCTTCTTCGCTTATCGTCGCCTCTCCTTACCTCAATTGAACGACGACAACGTTTTGACTGTATTGAGACTGATCACGAGGCTTAGGGTTTACTATGGGCGTTGTAAAGCGAACCCACAGTATCATAAAACCTAAAATATACTTAGACTTTTTAAGACTAATCAGGTTCTACTTCTTTTGTTGCGTCCTACCATAGGAAATCGATACGGTAGATCAAGAGCTTAAAGAATATCCTAAATGCGATGTATAGACTACTTAGGAGGTGGAGCCATAGTCACCTTGAAGTTTTTATTGCCCTTTTTATTCAGTGAGGGTGAAAATCATTTAATAAACTGTTTGTATAACTTAGTTTATTTATATATTTTTCTTTTCTTTTAGTGATGATGCTTTTATTTTTTTTATGGGATGAAATGACACTGGACTTGCATGTTTTCTTATTTAATACTTATACATTTATTTTCTTCTCATTTGAATTAGCTTACATAATACTTGATATTGAATTAATAATAATAATCTAATATTGAGTATTACAATAACACCTAATATTGGGTTAAATTACTTAATCCAATATCAGACTGTTATTGCTTACAAATAAAATTTTCCAATAATTAAGACAAACTTTTATATGTTAACTGATGAGGGAAAGCAAAATGCTAAATAGTTTGATTCACAATTGTGCCAACATGAAAGTTATTTCAGCATCACAAATTCTTAGCCCTTAACTTGTCTTTGGTAAGCAGAAAATGACCAATTTTGCTTAATATGGTGAAATGCTTAAGTAATAAAATTTTATTTTGATTGTTAAAGAAAGCCAAATTAACTAGCAAAAAATAGCCAAGTTTTTCATAATATAGTGGTATGCTTGTTAGCAACTCAATTGGTTAGACATTTCACTATTAAATGAAGATTACTACAAATAATTTAAGGAGATTTAAATTTTCTGATTATCTTTGAGTACATAATTTAGGCAAGTTCTCTTAATCGTGGCAAGCTTCCTTTCATATTAACACATTTGATTTCTTTCAACTAGATTACTCTAAATACCTTTGGCTTGAATGTGACTCTGTTCAAGTTATGAAACTAGTTCCTCATTCTCAAAGTAACACAATATTTAAAATATGGATTTGATCAAATTTAACTCTCACGTATGCATCACATGATGTTTCAATTTTGAAGGAAGATCAATCAAGAAGTTCATACTTACGCAAATTTTTTAGAAATAAATTTTTATTGCAATGATTCTATTTTTAGAGAAATCTAGAATCATAATTTTTGAAGATTGAAATATATGTACATTTAATGATTTAAGTATTATGTATGTAAAAATCCTATAAAAATAATGTTATAGTTTCTAAATACATAGCATCAAATTTTTAAACTTTAGTATTTGCAATTAAAATATAAAATTTGTGTAATATTAAAGGTACTTCATAACATTTCAATAATTTATTAATATTTTGATGATAAACTATTTTATATATTTTTAAATAATAAATATAATAAATATTTGAGAGAATTTTATTGTTAAATGAAACTCTTTTATTTTTTTACACTAGAATATTTTCTAAATAATATAATTAAAAATATTTAAGTATATATATATATTATATTTAAAAATATTAAAGTAATATTTTTTTAAATATATTTTATATAATAATAAATCTTTGTGAATGAAATTGGAACTTAATTATTAAACCATAAAAATATAAAATTTGGTAGGTCTAAAATTTAAATTCACTTATATCTGTGCTCAAAGTTATTAAAAAAAATAAAAAAAAGTTTGCTTGATTTCGGAATTTCGCCGATAGCAATACAATGCCATTGTGTATCGCTATCCCGCCAACTCTTCTCCCAACCCTAACGGCAACTACTCATTCGCCGTCGCCCCACTGATCACTCCTTTTTGCTTCTTAACGAATTGCAGCGCTCTTTCACTGTCGCACTTCAACTCCCTTGCACCAATTTTCTTTCAAAAATCCCTAGGAAATCTTTCAAAACTCCTGCAAGAATGAGTTACGCAGCCTTCAAGATGATGCACTGGGCGACGGGTATCGAAAACTGTGCTTCTGGATTTATCACTAACTCCCCGTCGGACTTAAAATCTCAAATCCCGCCCTTCCAGGTCGTTGACCTTGAATCAGAGTGGCCCGCCAAGAGGCGCATCGGACCTATACCTGATTTAGTTGTGGCCGCTGCCAACGTCCTTGAGCTTTACACTGTAAGGGTTAAAGAGGATGATGACAGGCCCTTTCAGTCTTCCAGCAAGGCCCAAAATGGTGGAAGCGTTATGGATGGCCTTATTGGTGCTCATCTCGAACTCGTTTGCCATTACAGGTTCTCAGAGTTTCTTTATTTTTATTCCCATTTTGGTCAATATTTATATTCACAAGCGGAAATTAAGGAAATCATGTGCAGGGTGTAACGTTAAGCCATTAAGAGATGTTGTTGTGTGGAAGTAATTAGGGATGACAATTTAATTTGAAATGGTATTGTCTTTGATCTTATGAGCTAAATGAGTATGACTAATTGATCCCAAAGGTAGGGAGTGATTGTTGTAGCACATGGCGTAAAAAGAACATCACAAGGAAAGCTTTTAGAATGCTATATTTATGGAAAAAATGGTGAAAAAGAATGAATTGAATCTATACTAGGAAGTGCAATAGTGACAAGGAGTTAAATATAGTGTTAAGCTGTAATAAGCAAGATGCATATCCAATATAATTGCTGAATTTTTTCTTAGAATCCCTTTGTTATGTGTGATCATATAATTGATCTGTACTATGTTGCATGGCCTTTTGAGAATCTATTTTATAACTACAAATACATGAGGTCCTACCTAGTATGGGATCTATTAGGTTAAAGTGGGCCGTACTTTGCATTATATGCTTCGAGGCTAGATGTGCACATTTGATTTGGCTGACATGATTTGAAAAAAAAAATCAAGCCCATCAAATGTACTAAAATAGACCCCTGACTATATTTAATTTTGTTTAATTTTGATCAAATCAAAACTTTTTAAAACAAATTTGTTTATATAGGGTTACTTCATAAAAAGTTAAAAACCAATATTTCCTAAATCCTAAAGAATTATCAAATTTCTATGCAAATTGAGTGGACTAAGTATAATTTGTTATGTAATTTGGTTTGGACCAAATATTGTACACCCATACCTAAAGCAATACAAATGATAGCATCCCAACCTTTTATAACATTGTGTGATTCATGGATAAACTAAGAAGTTAATGGGCTTGTGTTGAATTGAATTTTATAAGGACGATTCAATGAGAACAGGGAGTGATTGCGAACGAACAAAACTAATAAAAGCAGTTCATGAGCATATATTAATCTTTATAGAGATGTTTGGTAGCACCGAATGTAGGATTTAGTGTGGAATTAATCCCTTAAATTTATAAGTTCAACAAAACTCGATTTATTTAAATGTTATAAGTAATGACAACATAAATCCTTTGTTTTCCCCAAATCAGTTTAAATTCTATATTTACTATATCCGCTAGGGGCTGGATTTCATTATTTACTTTCTATATCTTAAATCCTGTCAAACGTTATAGCAAAATTTAATGGGATTTATCCAATCTTTTTTAAATTGTTTTTATCATTTAAAAATCATTAGATTTATCCACTATTGGAGCCACTCCAATTCGTAGTAAGGTTGGAGTGGCTTTAACAACGGATAAGATTAGAGAATGTCGCCTTAAATGGCTTAGACATATCAATCATAGATTGGGAAATGCCCTTGTTAGAAAAATTGAGTTTATAAATCTCTCTCATATTAAAAGAGAAAGAGGAAGACCCAAAAAATATGGGAAGAAATTATTAGGAAGGCTCTTCTCTACTTAAAATTTAAGGAGGGGCTTCTATTTGATCGTGCACAACGGAAACAAAGGATTCATGTAGCAGACCCCACTTAGTGGGATTAATGCTTGTTGTTGTTGTTTAAGGATTTATTTAATTCTACATAAGTTGAAAATCTTGCTGTTTGCCACACAACCCCTAGGTGTCAAGAGTAGAAGGAAGATCCAAATCTTATCTTTGAAGTGAATTCAGTAATATTGGCTTCTGCTAGTCACCTTTTAAGATAGCATATTGATTTCTTATAAGTTTTGTAATGAAGCATGTAATTGAAATATTATTGGATGAGTGTCTATCCAAAAGCTTAATGTATAGGAACAAAATTATGTATTGCTTTGTATGCGATTGATTAGCTAGAGTGGGCAATATTTTACATGGGATAGTACTACACAAGTACCAAAAGTTTGGTTTGACCCCTTTTATAGTTACTCGGATAAGATTGAGGTTGGACACTATCAAGTCAAATTATAAATAATTATTTTTTTCCTACTAAAGATTTACATATGTACATGCCTATACGAGTATCACTTGCAAGCATATATTCATATCAAATGTTATATTAGAAACTTAATGACAACACAATTTTGAATAGTCTCAAATTCAACCTTGTTCAAAGAATGAACTAAATTTTAGCCAACTTGTATATATTTGAACTTTGAGCAATTTTTGAGCTGGGATTAGATTGCTTTCACCCTTGTACTTAACATGGATTTGATCACATGACTCTTAATAGCAAATTATTTTGTGGTTTTTACAGAAAAAGTCATTTTTCTTTGCTTTTTGTAGTTTTATAGAGATAAGGATGCTAAGGTGGATGAGTGAGAAATGAGTTCATTTGAAGCAATGTTGGAGTGGCACCAGTAGCGGATAATATTAAGAGAATGTCATCTCAGATAGTTTAGATATATTAAGCGTAGACAGTTTGATGCATCTTTTAGAAATAAATGACTGAATTTTGCTTATGAAGGCCAAAAAACATGGGAGGAAACCACTTGAAAGGATCTTCTCTATTTGGAACTATGCGAGGGGCTTCTATTTAGTCGTGCACAATGGAAATAAAAGATTCATGTAGCCAACCCCACCTAGTGGGACTAAGGCTTAGTGTTGTTGTCGTTACTATTATTTTTTTAGTAGTGTATAGAACAAATTTAGTAGTGTTGTTGTCGTTACTATGTTATTTCTTGCACCTCATTGACCAGATAGAGCTCATTACTAACTAATTAGCAATTTTTACAATAAAAATATAAAATTTATAAGAAATTTTCCTTATGTTTATTTTTTGACTATAATGCTGAGCTATGTTGCTATTTTTATGTGCATTTAGATTGCATGGAAATGTTGAATCCATGGCTATCTTATCTTCTGGAGGAGACGAACGCAGCAAAAGGAGAGATTCAATAGTGCTATCATTCCAAGATGCGAAGATAACAGTGTTGGAATATGATGATTCAGCCCATGAACTGAGCATTAGGTTGGAAGAGTCTTCATTGACTTTTTTTTCCTGTAATGTCATCATGCTGAATTCAAAATAGACACATGTTTAAAAAGTTTTATTCTAGGGAAAGCTTTTACTTATCGTGATGTATTGATGAAGCTTCCCCCTACTCAAATACCAACATTTTAATCTTGATAAAGTAGTTTTTCGGTATATTTTGGCATAACATTTCTAAGTTTCCTCTTGCTGCAGTTCGATGCACTGTTTTGAGGGGCCAGATTGGTACTACTTGAAAAGAGGTAGGGAGTCTTTTTCAAGGGGACCTACTGTTAAGTCTGATCCATTGGGCAGATGTGTTGGAGCACTTGTGTACGGTTTGCAGATTGTTATTATGAAGACTGCTCAGGTGTGTATTTTTAGAGTGGGTTTTCATTTTTGTTTTCACGAGCTTATTAGGGATGAATTCATGACCCCTGGATGCCACTATATATCTGTTTTCTTATATGTTGTCGCACATAATTTCAACTTATATGCACGACTTGCTTGAAGCTAGAGAGATTTGACTAAATTTCCCAAAGTAGTTGATGCTGCATAAAAACATTGTTTTTTGGAGAATTTTTTTCATGAGCTTACAAGGGACTTCTTTTAGTGACTGCTTCACTTAGATCCACATCTCTCTCTAATTTTTTGTAGTTTGATTAATATCGTTAATAAAGAGTTATATATCAAAATTATACATTGACTCTTACAAAATATTCAAAATGATCATTAACTCTTGTAAATCTTTATTTTTGTACATGGACTCTTGTTAAATGTTCGTTTTGGTCCTCCAGTAGTTAATTTTCGTTAGTCCACCGTTTCATGCAGAGGCAAATGCGAAATTTTAAAATTTTGGATTTAATTTTTCATTTATGCATATAAATACCTGAATGGTAAAGGCAAGCCTGCTTGAGGATGTCGAAGATGCCCCCAATCAAAGCGCTCGAGCTGAACTTAGCCGCGCGAGCCGCTGAGATCTTTGACAACGCAGGAGAAGAGCTTTCACTGGCTGCGCCAATGATTTTTGATGTCGTAGAGGGCGTAGATGGAGGCTTCTAAAAGGGTAGGGATGTGGGGCTTGGAGGGGAGATTGAGGGAGAATTTGCGCCAGGCCACCGCGCCGAGGGAGTAGGAGAGGGCAGTGAGCTCGGTGAGAACACGGACAAAGCTGCCTTCCATGATGAAGACCTATCAATTTATGGCTAACTCGAAGGCGAGGAGGTAGAGACATAGGAACGAGGAGTAAGCGATGACAGAGGAGAGGGATGGAAATGGGAGGAAGGATAGGGGAAAGCGAAGCCATCAGGA
Source organism: Gastrodia elata (assembly GCA_016760335.1). Taxonomy (NCBI): domain Eukaryota; kingdom Viridiplantae; phylum Streptophyta; class Magnoliopsida; order Asparagales; family Orchidaceae; genus Gastrodia; species Gastrodia elata. Next base: position 20,360,070 of record CM028681.1, read on the forward strand.
AGAAGAAGGATCGAAGGCGAGGAGGGGGGGCTGGTGATGGTGGGGATGATAGAGGGCGAGGTGCCAGTGTGAAAACCCACTTAAGTAGTAATAAGTAAAACTCTTAAACATCAAGACGCCTTTTCAGATAACGGTGGAGTTCTTGATAAGAACTCCAAAGTTAAGCGTGCTCATGTGGGAGCACTCCCAGGATGGGTGACCTGCTGGGAAGTTATATTATGTGGGCAAAACCGTGAGGTCTTTTAGACTAAAGCGGACAATATCTTGGTGCTTAAGAGTTTGGGCTGTTACAAATGGTATCAGAGCAGACCATAGGGTGTCAGATATGAGCTAAGTGTCATATAGGGCAAAGTACCACTTCATGTGAGTAGCCTCTTGAACCCATGATGGTTAAGGTGCTACATGGTTGTGGGTACCTCTTGTGCCTGTAAGGGTCACCTCTAGTCCTATCTACCCAATGGATGATTTTTGGATCTGTGTGCGGATACTGACGAGGACGTCAGTTACTTAAGTTGGGGAGATTGTGGAAACCCACTTAAGTAGTAATAAGTAAAACTCTTAAACATCAATGCACCTTTTCAGATAACGGTAGAGTTCCTGATAAGAACTACAAAGTTAAGCATGTTCATGTGGGAGCACTCCCAGGATGGGTGATCTGCTGGGAAATTATCTTCTGTGGGCAAAACTGTGTGGTCTTTCAAACTAAAGTGGACAATACCTTGGTGCTTAAGAGTTTGGGCTGTTACAGCCAGAGAGGAGGAAGAAGGGATAGGAAGGGGGGGACAAAAGAGCATCACGGGATTGACGACTCACGGAGCGGGAGCTGAGAATATGACGGAGGGGAAGGCGGGAGAAGATCTGCTGGAGGTTATCGTCTGGGAGCCGCTGGATCGGGCTGAGGCAAGGCAGCGGGTCGTCACCGGAGGGATGCATCATTGGTGAGCTTGACGGCAGGAGGGAAAATCTACTACTAATTGGAGCTTTTGAGGGAGGTATGAAGAAGGGAACTGCTTGGAAACCAATCAAGTGAAGGCACAATAAAATAATTTCAATTATTTACGCATAATTTTTTTGCAAGGCCTAGGAATTAAACCTGCAAATACTAAGAATTTTTTTTATTAAATTTCAGTTATTTATAAGCATAAATGAAAAATTAAATCTAAATTTTTTTTTGAGTAATATTTTTGGTAGGAATTAACAAGTGTTAAGGGACCCTTCAAAAAAACTTTATTACATATAAATAATTATTCCTGTAAATTAAATCCTAAAATTTTTTATTTAAAATTAAGGCTGAAAATTTTAATTATTTACACAATTTTTTTCTTGAAGATTCAAAAATTAAGCCTACAAAAAAATTAAACCCGCAAATACGCATAATTTTTTTTTTCCCATCAAATTTCAGTTATTTATACACATAATGAAAAATTAAATCTGAAATTTTGAAATTCCGTATTGGCACCTGCATGAAACGGTGGACTACCGGAAATTAACTTTTGGGGAACCAAAACAAATATTTATTAAGAGCCAATGTACCAAAACAAATATTTATAAGAGTTCACAGCTATTTTGAATATTTTGTAAGAGCCAGTGTATTATTTTGATAAATAACTCTGTTAATATATAGTCATGCGAAAACTATATTCTTAATCAGTACCATTGATGGAAAACTCCATGCAAAAACTATATTCGTAACTTTTTGTTTTGTTGTATTAGAATAATTTCTTGAATTTAATCATCATAGTTATTAGGTTTTTTGTATGTTTGATGATAGAGAAAGTCAATTGTGGATTTATAACAAAAAGTTTGTTAATTTACGATATTGTTCCCGTTTCATAGATAGATAAATTTTTGCATAATGCAGTATTTATGAAGCTGAAGTTTTTTGGGATTTTCTTGTTTGTCTATGCATTTCCTTACTGTTTGAAGGTTATCTTTAACTTATATCTTCTGGAATGGTGCAATGATTCATTGCACCTATTTTAATTATATGCATAATAATATTTGTTTTTCAATTTTTGTCTCTCTCAATGTATTTCTTAACTGTTAGACCAGCATTGATTAACTAGCGTGCTTTCCAATTTTATTTGATGGTCCTGTGTTATTTCATATCCTATACATCATTGATTCTGAGCAATCATCAATGATGATCTCACATTTCTGATTTTATTTGCATTGTGTATAAATTATTATTAATTATAATGCCAATTATTTATCTTGAGAACCTCAGTTTAGCTGTTCTTAACAACTGTATTATATTTGTTTTATTTTTTTTAATAATAGACAGGGCAAGGATTAGCTGTGGATGATGAGCCTACTAATCTTGGAGTAAGTGCATCTGTTCGTATCGAGTCCTCCTATGTAATAAATTTGCGTGATTTAGACATGAAACATGTGAAAGATTTCACATTTGTTCATGGTAAGCGGATCTGTTTTTCCTCATATAGCAACTGGCTTTATTTGCGTTTGAACATAATTCTTACTCCCTTCATATGTGCCATGTTTCTCCACAAAAATGAGTTTATCATGAACCCATATTGATCTGCGCACAACTGCTTTGTATTTTTTTGCTGTTAATGACTCGTTGTCTTATGATTGTCAGTTTTTCATATTCAGTATGCAATTTCTTGCATGTTTTTTGATATAATATGCTGTATTTTGTGTAATTTTGTAAACTGTATTGTTTATCAAACTTTATTCTTCTCGTTGGAAACACTGCATTATTTAGTCTAGTTGTGCGTGACTTAAAAGACTAGCTTTGTAATGTGTTGCTTCCTGAGAACATGCAATACCACAATTTGAGATAGTTGCAAAACACAGAATTATAGTGGGTAGCAATAGTTTGCACTTGCATCACTTGCACTTGTGGAGCAATTCTTATATCTCTGTGAAAACAGTGGTGTCTTTTTTTTTTGTAATTTAAGCAATTGCAACATTTCACGTAATGTTCAGATTTTGTTTGGCAGACTTTTTTTTGTATGCTTTGCTATCAAAAGAAAAAAAAGAAGGCGTTGACTAGTCAGTCGTATATAAACACTTTGGAAACTGTCACTTGTGCATGCATCCTTCTCTAAAATTAAGATGTTTACCAAGCATCCTAACAATGACATAATCACAACATAAAAATAAAACCAAATATATTACTAACAACATCATCTTCAACAATTTTTAATTTTCTAATTTTCAATGCATAAGCTTTCTATTTCTATTTTTCGAACACATAATTTGATTGCGGTGTAGCCAAAATTTGAATCCTTTTAACTTAGCTACTATTATTGGAATTTTCTTGAAATCTCTTCTATCACTGGGGTATTTTTTTCATTGTGTAATCTAACAAAGCAACAAAAACATTTCAAGACATATTCAGACTTTGTTTGGCAGATATTTTTTGTATGCTTTGCTATCAAAAGAAAAAAGAAGGCGCTGACTTGTGCATGCATTGTTATCAAAAGAAAAAAGTAGGTGTTGACATGTGCATGCATTGCTATCAAAAAGAAATATAATTATACTTTGGAAATTGTCACTTGTGCATGCATCCTTTTATAAAATTAAGATGTTATTATTTCAAGCATCCTACCAACGACACAACCACAATATATAAACAAATATAAATATATTTGTAACAATATTATCTTCATAAATTTATTTTTCTAATTTTTAATGCATCAATTTTCTATTTCTGCCACATTTAATTTGATTGTTGGTATAGCCAAAATTCGAATACTTGCAATTTAGCTGCTATCATTGGCACTTCCTTGAAATTATTCTATCTTTGTGGTGTCTTTTTCATTGTGTAATTTAACAAAGAAATTTCAACTTTTCAAGTAATGTTCATACTTTAATTGACAGATTTTTTTGTATGCTTTTCTATCTAAAGAAAAATAAAGGCGCTGATTGTCGTATAAACGCACTTTGGAAACTGTCACTTGTGCATGCATCGTTTTTAAAATTAAGTTGTTACCACAGCATTAAAACAAAACCAAATACTTATGTACACCATTATCAAAAGCTTAATTTTCTAATTTTTAATGCATGAGTTTTCTATTCTTACAGCATTTAATTTGATTGTTAGTGCAGCCAAATTTGAATCTTTGTAATTTAGCTAATATTTGGCATATTCTTGAAAATTCAGGGGATGTAGCTAAAACTTGAATCCTTGTAATTTATCTACTATTATTTGCATTTTCTAAAATTTAGGTAGGAACATGACCACAAAGATTGTCATATTCATAATCTTTTTTTTCATTTATTTATCCAAAAAATACAAAAAGTATTTTTGTAAAATAGCTACTAAATTATAAACTTCATATATAAATATATAAATATATAAAATAGATGTGTGCTTTAGTTTTTTTACCCTCAATCTAATTGTATTCAAATTGAGTTTTACAACAACAACAACACCATATTAAGCCTATAGTCCCACATGGTGGGGTTGGTTGCATGAATCATTTTTTTCCATTGTGCATGATCAAATAGAAGCCCTTCCCTAAGTTCTATGTTAAGTAGATCCATTATAATGGTTTTTTTTTATGACTTTTTTGGTCTTCCTCTTTTAACATGTCGAAATTCGTATACTTAATTTTCTAACAAATTTGACATGTACAGAATTTTCATGTTCAGTAAATACCAAAATTTCAACACACTTAAAGTACAGATTTTGCATTGATGCACTATATTTTATTGCATTCGAAAACTACTTTGCGCATTTGAAAAAATACAGGTTGATTTTTCAACTTCTTAGGAACATTGCTTTCTTAAATAATAGTTAAACAAAAAACTGAGCATTTCAATTTTATATAAATAAAAACTTACATTAGAAGATTATTAAAATGTTTTCTGAATCAAATATCACTTGAAAAATAAATTTTAGCATAAACAAAATGCTTTTTGAACCACATATTATGTGAATATTATTGTAAATGAAATTAATAAAATCATGTTGATTTATTGGGAGAATATGGGTAGAATGTGACATTTGTTTCACATGTTCACATTGGTTTCACAATTTGGTTGTGGATACATTTTGTTTGAATTTTAAGGAATATCAATTATAAATCGTGGGCTTCAGGAACTCTTGTATTAACACTTGTCATAAGCTTTTAATGTATATTTTTCACGTCATAGTTTAACAAATGATTCATATACTTATTGTTGGTTATCTTTAGCTCCTCAAGTGGGGTGACTTTCAACTTTAGTTGAAGATAGTTCTAATTTGATGATCATTATTATGTATATGAGTGCGATTGAACTATTTGGTTTGTACCATTTAAAGGAGTTAGTAGTTGTCACAAGTAATAATCTTAACATCAACTCTGTAAAAGCATGTCTCAAGTGGCATCATAATTATAAAAATAATATAGGATAAAGTGAAACATATTTTAGCTTTCCTTATAGGGCTTTCTAATTGGTTTGAAACAAAACTCAAACCATTTATCCAAATATCTCAAAACTTTGTTTATATGATTATAATAGTTATATGAAGGTTTAACCTTGATTTGACGAAGTTTCATTCGATTTGGGGAAAGTCCAACTCGTTAAACTCCTTATATTCTAATACTTAATAATATGGTTGTACTGACATTAATGGCAAGGCCAATACCCTTGTGTCTGGCTGTGCTATTGAAGCCTTTAGCTTATTGTATCTTTTTTTCTTCTTTGCTTTGTATATAGGCCAAATGGGAATGAAGTGTTGGATTTCTATTTTCTGATTAGATTTTTAATGTGGTATATATATATGTTTTTATTTTAACAATTTAATTGTTATATATATGTCACTAAAAACTCTAATTTATCCTCTTCAATTTTTACTAATTAATTTTGTTTAAAATGATTAACAGTTAGTTTTATAGAATTTAAAACTTTGTGAACACAATAATAAAACTTGAATTTTTTGATTATAAATTATTTCCTTAAAATTCATTATAATTTCTTTTGTAACAGCTAAGTCCGAGTAGTCTAAAGGTGCTGAACCTATAAATCTATGAAGAAAAGAACCGCCAAAAAAAGAAACTGAAGGTCTTCCCGAGGCTAGTTAAAAATGCAAACATAAAGAAATAAAAGTTCTTAGAATGGTTTTGGATAGAGGTTAAATTGCTTCCAATTGCTGTTTTATGTAGGAATGATAGTGAGGTGAAATTTCAACTTTTTTTTCTTATTTTGCTCAATGTTAATAGATTGTTTTGATTTGATATTTTGTTTCTCAATGCCAAATTTGCAGGCAAATTTTATTTCTTAGTTGGAACATGAATATAAATATTTTTTTTCTTACCTTCACGAGTAGATTATTCACAAGGGTTTCTACCCCACTCTTGCAGGATATTTAGAGCCTGTCATGGTTATTCTTCAGGAAACAGAGCCAACATGGGCAGGACGTGTAACATGGAAGCATCACACATGCATGATATCCGCATTAAGTATTAGCACTACCTTGAAACAGCATCCGCTTATTTGGTCTGCTGCTGTAAGTTGAATCATCATATATGGGTATGCATTTGGTGGCCAACATAGGCAATTGCTAATGATTTTATTATGTACTTCTGTCTTTTTTCGTACTTGTGTTCACTGGCTGGTAAATTTGATTAGTTAATCTGGTGATGTTTAAATGATGGTGTTATTTCTTCATAAAATTTATAGCAAGTACAGTCATTCTTATTTCTCCAGGAAAACTAGGAATTATCCTTTTTCATTGAAAGAAACAAAGCATACAAGCTACACCAAGATAAGATAAATAAAATAAAAAATCATATGGAAAGCCAAACCAAAAAAAGGATCTACTGAGAGATAACAACCGAGAGAAAATCACTTGGTAGAAAGCTAATACCCAAAATATATTCTAAAGTGCAAAATACCGTCTCTTATGATCACTATAAGACTCCTTTTCCATATCTCCTGTTCATTTCCAAATAATTTAAAAAATATTGGATAAACATTTTTTTTTTCAATTATGCTAAATAGCATTAGGAAAGAATATGTCCCATAACTATATATTTTTTAATAAATAATATTTTCAAGAGGTTAACTGCCTGCTTATATCAGAAATTGCCATAGGATTACTGAAGAGATTAAAATGCCCGCTTCAAATGTTTGAGTTGGTAGAACACTGAAAGCGTATGTCAGTCATACTCCAGACATGAGCTGCACAATACAAAATTCATAGTTACATCTGTACCCTTTTAAGTTAGAGTGTAGCGAGTTTGTTTGAGGTGAAAAGACAACCAAAATTGAAATTTTTGTGACGATAGAAACCCATTTAATTCTTCTCATTGAATACATTTATGAATTAATGCATCCTAAATTTCTAAAAATATGCCATTGAGGAAAGACAAATTGAAGAAAAAGTTTTAAACCTGATTGGCATTACTTGAATTGAAAATGATTTTGTCAAAGGCTTTGTGAAAGCAGGTTTTGTTATTTTTCATCTGCAATGAGTTGGTCCCTTTTCACCAGATAAGTTAACTAGATGGGCTGTTAAGTTGAGAGTTACATTGCAATTTTGTTTTTAAGATATTTCAAAGAGCCAAGGAAACTATTGGTAAGCGATAAATTTTGTATTAGTATATTCTTCCAAAATTTACTGTATAATTTGAGGTGAAATAAATAATGAAGTTAAAAATTTGGAGAAATTTTAAGATATGGTAAAATATTTTTTGCTTGGAATATAACACCGAGAATTCATGCATTTTTTGTGTTTTGATTATAGAAAACTTTTGGTGGTGGCATGTGATTGGGGGTGGTGTGAATGCCATTACTAAAGGCAGGAGGTGGTGGGGTTATGACCGGTGATGTTGGCAGACATTAGTGGTGGGTGTGGAAGGAGAATGGTGATGGATGGAGGGTGGTGGGTTTGAGGGTGTTTGTAGGTTTCTGTAACGACCTAATGTTGTTACTTGGCAAATTAGTTTAAAACCCACCTCAGACATTAAACCTTGGGGAACTTCGAATTAGGGCAAACAAAAATACCTTTAGATTGAAATAATTTTTAGATCAAAGTGTCATAGTTTGGGAGAATTCAAATAATTGAAACTCCTACTTTAATGTTTTTTGAATTATTTAAATCCAATAAATTGGGAAAATTAAATACATGTCCAAATTCATTATTTTTCATGTCATTATATTAAGTATATTATTTAAAGACTGCTTGAAAAGTCTCATCGATTTTTGAGCGCCGGTTCAGCCTCAATTTATTTTTGAAGTTTCAAACTTCAGAAATTAATTAAAAATAAAATATTTGTCAGAATCGAAATTTTTTGGCGCGAGGGTGTTCGTTACATCATAACACACATCGGTGTCAAGTTTCGTTATTTTTGGATGCCAAACGATGGAAAATGCGAAAAGTTGAATTTTAAGTAATTCCCTAAATTTTTCCTTCACATTTCCTTCTCCCCCCGATCCTATGATCGGATCCTGTCGCGCTTGCAGGTGCGGAAGCTTCCTCTTTAGAGCACCTTTCCTGCGCCATTTTGGTGGGCTCATTTGGTTGACTAGCCCTCCCTCTCCCTCTCGTGATCCCCCCTCACTATAAATCCCCCACCCAACCCCTCTCCTTCCTTCCCCAACAACAACCTTCTTCTCCCCCAGCCCTCCCTTTCTCCCCCTCACAGCAGCCCCCTCCAGCCCAGCCAACCCTCATCCAGCCGTCCCTCTGCTTCGGCCACCCACGTCCGACCTCCCTCCGTTTTCCAGCAACATTAACTTAGTCAAGTGGAGAAGGAAAAGAGGAAAAAAATGAGAAGATATTTTTTAATATTTTATTTCTTATTAATAAATATACTACTATATTGTCATTGCATTATTATTGCTGTCATTAATTAATAATGAACAACAATACAAATTCTATAAAATGACTATTACTTTCATTCTTTCAATTTCAATTCAGGTATTTTTCATTATAGCATTTTATTATTATTATTATTATTACTTTCTGCGGATTTTTACTGTCATTTTCATAGTTGTCCTTTTATTCATATATTATTATTATCATTATTACATAATAATAATAATAATATTATATTAAATATAATTACCACCCTCAGAGATCTAAAATGCTATTTTCTATTAAGATAAAAGAATGAAAGAACGACAAAATAGAAAAGAAGAAAGTAAAAATTCTTAAAAAAATATCATATTACTTTCATTTTAATATTAGATAAAAGGCTAATTTAAAATATCAAAAATCTAAATGCAGATTCAACTGAACTGTTGAACTTTTGAACTTAAAAGAATAAGGTACCAGATGTCTTTTATTATTCTTATTTAAATATTTTTTTCACTTATCATCGCACAAATTGATAAAATGCTTTTAAAAGTCACATAAAATGATATATGGACAAGTTTGGATAAGTGAGTAGCAAGGATTCCATGTTGATATATTTTTAGTCTGATCAGACAACTACTAGGACGGGGTTGTCCGACATCGGGAGTCATAAGGAGCCTATACTCATAAGCCTTTGAGGGGGCAGATATAGAGGGAAGTTGGGATATGCAACACAAAAATGAACCCTCCATTTCCTCGATTTTGTACTTGCCCAACAAAATTATATTTTGACTCAGATATAAAAAGTCAAAATTCTATATTTATTTTTATGATTGCAATTACTTTTATGCTAAAGTTTCAGTGCGCAATCGAAACAGATTTGCAAAAATAATTTTATACAGCTTTTATTTCCTGTCAAATTATTGCTTATTTTTTTATTATTTAACAATTGTAAAGTTGACATCTATCAGTACTTAGTTTCACAACGAATTGGTATTCAAATGCCCATATTTTTGAAACGTACCTAGATCAGGAGTTCATTCTGGAGGAAGGGTGCTAAGATCCAAGCAGTATTGATTATGCTTCATGCTGTTTTATTGCTCTTTTGACTCTTTTAAAAATTTTGTAACATTGTTTTATTTTGATCTTTGTAATCAAGACTTATGAATTAATTAATAAATGAGTTATGTTTGATGTTTATATATTTGTCTCTTAAATCACTCAATATGATCCTGCGGTTAGAGGACTTGTTATCCCCTAAGAGCCGGTGTTGGATTAGTTCTCGCTGACCTGGCATCGGGTCCTCACAGTTTCCTTGCTCATTTTGTGTGAATAACTCATTTTGAGTGTATTCCAAACAAGAGAAAGTAGAGGTTTAATGAAATTATTAATCCCAAGAAATCACTTTACATTTAAATGGTTTGAGTTCAAATACATAAAAAATCACTTTTCCATGGTTTTATTTTCATAAAAAATTTCTCAAACTACACATTCGATTAATAGAATCCATGTTGTTAACACGTTATGATATTAGTATTAGAATATAATCACCTACTCAAAACTATTCAATGTAATTACCTATCATAAGTAACCACATGATCTATATATAACTGCCTAGCCTAAGTCACCGCATGTTATCCAATGTAACCGCACACTTCTCTATATATGTGTACTCATCCATGTAATAATAATATATGAGAAAAAGCTTTCCTTCTATTTCTTCTTACATGTAATAGTTTTAGAGCCATTCGCTCTCAGCCTGCAACCTCAAGATCTTCCCTTCAAGAACTCAGTTCTTTCCAAGAAATCCATTATTCTCTCCCTCCTTATTCTTCTCCACTCTTCAATCCCTTACCCTCCTTCAAAAACCCAACTAACTATCATCTCTTGGCCACAAGAACACCAAGAAACTCCTCAGCCCAATCCTCTTTAACCAGCCCATCAAGACTCACCAAAAAAACACCCTTTCTCCCTCATCGCAATCATTAAATGACTGCCTCTTCCTCAAACACAACAAACAATACCGAAGCTTCTGAAAACCAAGAAAACAAGACGCCAAGCAACCAATTGACCTTAAATGATTCAACTCAAGAATGCTTTGCACAAGGCACCATGAAAGATAAGTCGATGTTAGCCCACTTCTCCGAAATTAAAAATATTGTAGATAAAATTTCAGCTTTTGGTTCCACCATCGATCCAGAAAACATAATTCTCCACACCCTAAATGGTCTCCCAGCTCAATATCAAGCCTTCAAAACAGCGATCCGGACATATCTACAACCACCAAGCCTCGACTACCTCTATTCCTTACTATGCGGCGAGGAGATAAATCTCCAACATGAAGCAAGTCATGTTCTCCAACAACACTTGCAGCCACTTTCTTGCAGCCCACTCTTGATCCACACAAGTGTTAGAGGACATGGCCAGCTGTCGAGAGGAAGAAAACACTTCAATTCAGGCCCACGACCAATTAGCAACCGTGATTACAATTCAGGACAATGACCAATTCAGGTTCATACCAGCATTCCGACAAGATCCCGCCGAGACACGATGTTGTTGACAACGTCGAGAGGAGTACCCGTTGGCAGCAACGAGGTGATCCACCGGGGAAGGCGGTGCAGTCGTCGAAAGGGGCTACGATGCCATACTCTCGTTGCCTTCGAAACCCCAACAGCCAAAATCAAAAGCTAAGATATATTCTATGATTCCTTCAAAAATGAACAAGAAACACAATAACATACCCTTGATTTGCATTTGCGACAGTGGAGAAATTCCAAGATTATGTTGTCATCGAGATCCTTGTTGGTCTTGAAATCAGCAAGGTTTAGCCTTTCTATTTGCTTTGCTAGGAAGGAACAAAAGAGGATGGTATTAGAGGAAGGAAAGATGTTTGTGAGAAAGAAAGATATGTGGTTGGAGGTTTCCTTATCCGTTCTTGGAGGATAGCTGCAGTGAACTAGTGGTTAGAGGGGAAAGGCCAGCTCTAGGACAGCCGACAGCAGCTTACTATGGCTGCTCAAAGAGGGGGTGTGGGGGAGCTGTGGGAGGCGTGGAAGAGAAATATAGAGATATCACCAACAGAGGGAGACTTGCAACATTTGTAGCTAGGGCTTCTTGTAGACTTGCGTGCATATCCCCCAAGTTTGGCCTTTTGTTTTGCATGAGAAGAGCTAGGGCTGACTAGGTGATTAAAAATATATGTATCGTTATTTAAAGTAAGAATTTGTTGTTACTTAAGGAAATAATTAAAAAATGCTAAACCAGCAAAAAAGCACAAATTAATTTTAGCTATGACAAAAATTATAAGTTACATTTTTTGTCACTTAAATTGCAAGATTTTAAAGTACCTCTAAGCGTAAAATTGAAAATTAACTCAAAATTTTGATTTTAAAGTTAAATGAAATTGAGGATGATTACACTTTGTATGCAATGCATTTGCTTAGAGTTTCAGTTGGGGAATCTAGATGTAAGAATATCTCCATTTTCAGTTCATTGTTTTTAAAGAAGGCATAAGATAAGTATCCAAAGAAGCACTTGACATTATTTTGAAGTTTGTAATGCTTTTAGAAGTTATTAAAGACATGTATGTTGGAGTTGTTACGTGTGCTTAAATATAATGTGATTTGTTTAATAAATTATTTATTCTTTTTGTGTTAATCATGTATGTTCTTACTAAACTCATTTAAAAAAGTTTCCATGGTAATTTTTATTTGGAGATGGCATTCTTTTTATTAATAAGACTAGAGATGGGGTTAATGTAAAACAAGTTATGGAGGACTACTATGAAGTCTAAATGATTTTTCATTTGCATAATCAAAATCAATTATACAGAGTGCTAGTTTTATCATAATAAGAGCTATAATAATGTGGGTATAATATTTGAAAATCATGTTTTCAAGTGATTGAGAGGCTCAGATTTCTTGGTTTAGTTATCCAAAATAATAGTGAAATAAAGGGTGATGTGATTGATAGATCTAAGCTGGTTGGATGAAATGGATGAGTGCATCATGGGTGTTGCGCTATAGAAAAACCTTTCTCAATTTTGAAGAAAGTCTTATAGAACAACTGTAAACTCTACAATGTTTTGTGTGATAGAATATTAGCCTGCAAAGTAGAAGCACATTGATAGAATAAGTGTTATTGAGATGAGCATACTAAGGTGGATGAGTGGGTATAGATTTAAGGGTATGATGGCAAATGTTTTCTTTCATAACAATGTTGGAGAATCTCTTATTGAAAATAAACTTAGAGAATGTCTTCTCATGGTTTGAGCTTATTTAGTGTAGACCATTTGATGCATCATTTAGGAAAGTTGAGTCTGTGGAAGTGGAGACCAAAGTAGACATGGCAAGAGACTATTAGGCATGATCTTGCATACTTGGAGCTTAGGGAGGGGTTATTTGATTGTGCACTAGTGATAATGGATTCATGTTGCTGGCCCATTAGATGCTACTAAGGTTTGTTGTTCGGAAAATGAGAGCATTATGCATTGCATTGTGATTATTGGATTTAGCATTTTAATTACACCTTTTTGCAATAATAAACACGGTTATTTCTATTCTTTTCTGTTTTCGATTGATAAAATACTTTTTATGTTCCCATATGTATGTCTGCGGATTAGCATTTTATTATCCATGTGATAAATAGTATTAACGGAGAATATTTTCTCTTGGTTTAAAATGAGTGACCTATTTGTTTGAACTAAACTAACTTCTCTTAGTGCTCCTTTCCAAAAATAGATCGTACATGATCATCCTCAGTATATGTTGAGGCATAAGTGCTTGAACTTATACTCCTGTTTTTAGTGGGATCCAACGAAACATCTTTTGTTATGTACTTCCATTTTGTGTTTGCTATTTGTTTGATACATTTATTGTTTGGAATTACTACGCTTTTACGGTCATAATTGCCGATATCATTAGGATGCAGCATTGTTTCTGTTATTTAATCTGTACTGCGGAGAAATTTTCATGCTTGAGCTGTTTTGTTATTGATTTTTTTTCTTTTGGATTGTCACTTTTTTCTCAGAATCTTCCACATGATGCTTACAAGCTCCTTCCAGTCCCTTCTCCCATTGGTGGTGTGCTAGTGATTTGTAGTAACAGCATTCACTATCATAGTCAGGTGATTTAAATTTTTGATGGTGTATTCTTTTGGGTGATGATATTATTTAACCTTGCAGAGTTATTTTATAGTTGTGCGGATTTTGTTGAACCTTTTTTATATTTTTGTTCTTGTTGCAGTCCATATCTTGCTCGCTTGGTCTTAATAGTTTCTCTGCTCAACTGGAAAACAGGTTGTCTTATTTTTTTTCTTAATGCATTGACTGTTCTATTTTTTCTTGCACATAGCATAAACCAATGCATAGCATGTAACTAAAATTTCTGTGTTTTGGTTAGTATTGTATGCCAGATATGGTGCTATATAGAGAGTGGTGTCTATGGTCAAAGTTGTTTATATGGGAGGCTGTGAAAAAAATTGTTCTGTGCTGTAAATATTAAATTGCTGTAATGGTGTTTAGACCATATGAAAACTATCATAGAATAAAAAAGGCCAGTGCAAGTGTTCATCATGGGAAATATAGTGTCAAGGGCTCTAACAAATGACTCATCATCTTCTAATTCATGTTCAGAGGATTTAATTTAGGTTTGAGATATTTTACCAAAATAGTTTCTCAACTATTTCAGTTTTGCCATTTTAGTCCCAAACTATTAATTATGTTCATTTTGGTCCCTCAATTATTAAATTTGTCCAATTCTATCCATCAGCTACTCATTTGAAGATTAATTTAGTCCCTAAATTTTCATTTTTTGGGACTTAATTGAGCTTAAAATGAATAGTTGAGGGATTAAATTGAACAAATTAAAAGAGTCAAGGTACTAAATTGGACAAATTGAATAGCATAGGAGTAAAATGACCAAATTAAAATAATAAAGGGACTATTTTGGCAAACATCCCTTTATCTTTAGTAGCCTTACCCCTTTTAATTTGGGCCTATTTTGTGAATCCTAAATTTACAGTTGTGTTTAATGCATACGTCCTATCATGTTGAATCTATATTTTGTAATTATTGAGATCGTATATTAAAAAATCAATTTTTAATTGAATGCCAGCATGGACATGCCAAAGTCGAATTTCTTTGTGGAGCTTGATGCTGCAAGTGCCACTTGGTTGTCACATGATGTTGCTATGTTCTCATCAAAAACAGGAGAACTACTATTGCTGACGTTGGTAAATGATGGAAGGTAGGTTTTCTTACAGATGGTCTCTGTTTGTTATGTTGTTTGACATGCTTATTTATGTAGAGATTGGTCTCCTATTTTGCTTAAAAAACCAATAACATTTTATAACATTATGTAGCGGCATGTTTCCTGCACTGTCATTTTGATATGATGAGATGGATTTTCTTTATTATTTTTGTGTTGGGAGTGGGAGTTTTGCTTTTAGTTTTCATTGCTTTATGTTATTACTGGAGTTTAAATTTGAGCTTTCTCCAACATGTTATTCATCTATTTTACATATACTCTTGCTAATTGAACTAATGGTGATATAATTATTAACAGCTTTACTTTTTTCCTTCCATACTCTCTCTGCAGGGTTGTGCAAAGACTTGAACTAATGAAATCTAAAGCTTCAGTGTTGACTTCGGTTAGCTTCCAATACTTTTTTCTTTCTGACAATTCTATTTTTATGCCTCATAGTTTTTGTTTTATGGCTAAGTTTTTTAATCTTCTTGGTTTGTTTTTAACAGGCAATTACAACATTAGGGAGTTCTTTCTTTTTCTTGGGCAGTCGTTTGGGTGACAGCCTTCTTGTACAATATAGTAGTGGAATTTCGTTACCAGCATCTGTGCATGCTAAAGAAGAGGTTTGTAGTTTGCATGCCCTTAAAATTACTTTTAGTACTGTTTACTGCTTTTTGGAGATATAGCTGTTTAATTTTTAGACATGATATATCGTATAATTCCAAAAATGACGTTGCCACTTTTTAAGTGAAATTTGTTTTTAGTGTTTATATCACATGGCTCTTTTTTGGTAACTAAATTAAAAGAGATAGATGAAACATATCAAATAAGTTTCTCTATATCCACCAAATTATTTTAATATTGTTTCCTGCTTCTAAATCACATTTTGACTCACCCCAGTATCTTTAATGAAATTAATTTTGATTCTAATCAGATATAGATTAACCCTCCTTATTATTTAAATAGCTATATGAATTATTTTAGGCTTCTAAATATAAAATAATCTTAACTATTACAATTAATTGGTTATGATTTCTCATTTTGTAACCTTACTTTTTTAATTTAAACATTGAAACATTAGATTAAATAAAATAGTAATTATAAAAGGCTTGTGCTTATTTAGAGAATAAATAATTTAGGAGATTGTGATAGGCCAATAAGAGATTAGATTTTAGGTGATTATTAATTAATTTAAAATCAAGCATAACACTAATATGTTCTAATTTTTACATTTTAATTTTTGTTCCAACTTTTACAATATATCCAAAAGACGAGTTTTTTTTTGCTAAATAGTATCCCTACTCTATGGAATTCCAATTTTTTCAGAATTTTTGGGGCTCTCAGAATAGTTATCTAATTTTTCTTACTTGTTCTGTTATGTTTTAGTGCTATGTTTTGACCAAAATTACTTTATTATTCTTTAAATTACCTTAAAAGTATCTCTTTAACAATTTAGTCTAGGACATTTCTAGTATTATTTTTCCAAAAAAGCATGGTAATGATTGTTTAAGAACAAATAAAAAAAATTGTACTATTTTTTGCACTTAACGGTATGTTGCTAAATTGTACCATGGGTTGTGCCATTATTTTGCAAAATTATACTCGCCTCCAATCTCAATTGACCTACTATTTTTATGAACATAGTTGTCATAGAAATTCATATTCCTAATTTTTTGATGGAAAGGAGTATCCATGAATCTTATTATTCTTCTCTTTGGGTTCATCTAAGCTCATAAAATGTAATTAGAAATTATGAAAATTGTTAATTTTTATATTAAAAATTTATTGTATTTTTCTTTAACACTTTAACTTATAAGACTATAAGGATTAATCTATTCCTTCGAGCTTTCCTTTCAAGGAAGGCAAACTGTTCTTTTTTATTTAATAAGCCATAGAAAAATCATATAATAAATATATAACTAAGCTTTTAAAGAAATTGTGTAATTTAGGATGTTCTCTCACATAAGATTAGATATAATTACTCTTTTTAAATAATATACATCTAATAACATATATCAAACTTCTTATTCTAATTTTATGATGGAAAGACTATCCATAAATATTATTACTCTTTTCTTTGAAGTAGGTTCTAGGCTCATAAAATGTAAACAGAAATTATGCAAATTGTTATGTTTTATATTAAAAATTTATTGTATTTTACTTTGGCACTTAAGCTTATAAAATATCTAAGGATTAATCTATTTCTTTGAGTTATTTTTTTAAGGTAAATTATTCTTTTTTATTAAGCCATAGACAAATCATATAATAAATATATCAACTAGTATTTTAAAGAAATTGTGTAATTTGGGATGCCTCTCATAGAAGATTGGATACGAGCATAAAAAAAGTTGATATGATTTTCGAGAATTTGGTTTAAGGGACACATTTCAAGAAGAAATTTTATTTATAGAATGAGTTTTAATTATGATTGATTAATTTAGTAGTATTCATCTTGAAAAAATGATTGATTAATTTAGTAGTATTCATAATGATTTTTGTTCTTTAAAGCTTAATAAAGAAAAATTGATTTTTGAATTTGTTTTAGCTTATGATTTTTTTTATCTCTTCTTTTAATAAAAGAGATGAATATGCTATAATTTTTAAAATTGAGATGTTGAAAATTTAAATCACTTATTTTTATTTAAAAATAAAATTGTTTATATTCCAATGATTGAAATTATTATGGGTGATAACTTGATGACAAAATATTGATTATTAGTTTTATATTTGAAAATAAGAAGTAATTCTACTGTTGGCAAGTCCCAGGTCCTGGATGAGAAAGGATGAGGGTAGTTTTATATTGTCAACAACCAACGTAAAACTTTGTTGAGTTCTATTATTTCATGAATCTCTTAATAATTATGCTAGAGCTTGGGCGCACTTGGAAGCGACACTCTACATTGCCCGAATGTAGTGAATAGTGTGCAAAGGCTGCTACATTGACACTCAGGTGTAGTGTTAAATAGTCAAGGGTTTTCGCATTATGAACCAATGTGGATAAAAAAGTTTTTCTATGATTCTAAATTAAGATTAGGTAGTTGAAATATTAACACTCTCAATGGCAAGCTTTTGAGTTGGAGGATCTATATATTATGCTTTCAAAAGACTAAGCAGGTGAGAAAGAAAACAAAAGAAAATGATAGTTTATGCTTTAAACTTTGGTGCTCAAGTAATAATTGCTATAGAAATGATGTGGGTGTCAATCTATATAAGAATTTAAAGGATGATATAATGGAAGTTAAGATGTTGGGAGATATAAATCCTTAAAGTTTATAGCTAACAGAATAATTTTTAATATTGCTAGTATTTATGCTTCTCAAATATGATTGAATATATGTATAAAAGAAAGATTTTTGTATGATTTGAATGAGTTGGTTCAATGAATACTTCAAGAGAAAATATTTTTTTATAGGAGGTTTAAATGGAATTATTGGAAGGATAATTAAGAATTTAATAATATTCATGATAATTTTGGTTTTGAAGAGATTAATAAAGGAATAATAATTTTGGAATTTGTTTTAGCTTACAATCTTATGATTGCTAACACTTACTATAAAAAAGGAACGAAATCTTATCACCGATAAAAATGGGGCTTTAAAACTCATTGATTATTCTCTTAAAGAAAAGGGCTCGCTTATGCTATAAGGATTTTAAAATTATTCCAAGCAATTGTTTGACAATTCAACTTCGTTTACTGGTTTTGGAATGACATAATTTTTAATTAATTTGTGAATTAAAAATGGAGTTTTAAAATGAGACATTCACATAATTTTTGCATGGGGATGGAGAAGTGATTGTGAATGACATAAACAAATAAACAAAAATAAAAGTAAAAATATAATAGAAGAGTTGCTTCAAATATTATTATGTACATTTCACATATATAATCAAACTGTTTAGACTCTTACCACTCAAGAATACAAGAACATCACTCTCTGTACTCTTTTCTAAGTAAGCTTCTAAGCCCCATCTTCAAGATATCCTATATCACTGTCTGTGCTCCATCTTCAAGCTGTTATATATCCTTGTCGGTGCCCATTCTTCAAGCTATTTGGTACTGCTGTCAATGCTCCATCTTTCAGCCCACCTTGTACTACTATTGATGCCTCCATTCTAGATCTACCAAGTGCCTATCACCCCTTTCCTATTACTTAAAAGGCAAAGTTGATTAAAGATCATGAAAATATATACAAGAATTAAAAATGCATTAGTATTAAAAATAGTAAAAAGGCGTGTCTGAAAAGTATGCATATGAAGACAATACAAAGTAAACCTATGATATACAATTTCTAGTTGATCTAAATGGTCCTAGTTGAGTTGTGTTATTCGATTCTTAGTAGATCTAACATGTTTTAGTTGAATCAAATCATATCAAAATATTCTGATACCTAAATAATTTGACATCAACTAAAACTATGTAATCTAACCTATGAAGATCTAAAAGATCTAAAATACAAGTAATATCGGGCCACCTTATCTAAATGATAAGGCCGTACGACCCATTATCTTGGGCATTTAAACATATGTAAGCTTTGTCCCAAATTAAACATGGGCATTCTAAACATATGTAAGCCCCATTCTAATATAAACTAAAAATCCAACGGATATAAGCCTCATCTTAAATCAAGCTGGGTATTTTAACGAATGTTAACTCCAAATTCAGGATACTCAAACCTATATCCAAACCCTCAACAACTATTATCCAGTCTGCTTGAGACTTTTGAGATGAGATAACATTTGGTTGTTAATCAGAATCTCTGGATATTATGGACAAAGTTCCCTTTAACATTGGCATATTGGATTGAAGTCGGTCCTCAGATCCATGGGATCTTGATTGGGTTAACTTTAACTTACCCCCACTATGCTACTGATTAAAAGATAGCAAAATTTCTTAATTGAGAGTTCTCTACTAGATGACTAGGAGGTGTAATTAACCTTAGGGACTTGCTCCTATAGGAAAATTTTGACCCTAGATCGAACTAAACCTTGAATCATTCATCAGGGGAAAGTCTGATTAAAATTCAAATCTATCACAAAAGGCTTACTCTTGAAGCCTAACATTAAAGGTTGAGATTGTTGCACTTTTCGAGGCGATTATTTATCAAATAGTGGAGGATATCTTTCTTATAAATGGTTTGGATATATTAAGCATAGCCCATCCAATGGCCCTGTTAGTAACTTGAGTTTTTGATTTTTAGCTTGTTAGAAAAAGGAAGAGGAGACCAATAAAATAAGGGAAGAAACTCTTATAAAAGATTTTGTTATTTGGAACCAGGGAGCAGCTTATCATGTCCAATGGAAACAAGTAATTCATGTAGCCTAACCCCACTCTGTGGGATTGAGGCATGTCGTTATCCTATAAATTTCTTAAATCTGAAGCTGTTGAAAGCCCATTGACTTTCTCTGCTAGCTTGATTGATCTCACATATCATTTGGTTGCAGGCTGTTTTACTTACGCTCATCTATGCATGCTGGTGCAGCTTCTTGCCCTACGTTTACTTGCACTGCATGCCCATGCCCTAACCTCTGCGCACTTCTCACTTGCCTGCTTTACCTGTTTTTTCTATCTCTTTTATTTTGAAATGGTTAGAGAATTGATCATTCTTACTACCTTAGTAGCTTCCTAAATTGTTGATTCTAAAATTAAAAAGGATATTAATTTTTTTATGAATTAAGAATGATTTTCTCTTTTGACACCTGTGTACAGGATATTTTGAGCTTACAGATATTAGGCCTTAAAAGAGTTTGAGAATTAATTTAAATAAATAATTTTCTAATTGTTTAAAGAAACTTTGGTTATTGTAAAAATCATTTTAAAAATTAATAATATAGATGCTGTTAAATCAAATGCTCTTTATTACTATTTTGAATCTAAATCTTCTTGTTACTTAAAAGATTCTCTTCAAATCCATAGTGATTGTTTCACCATTCATCAACTATTTTTAACAGGTTATTAATACTGATAGTGATGCTCCCCTTGCTAAGAAATTAAGAAGAATGTCATCAGATTCTCTGCTAGATTTTGGTAGTACCGATGAGCTCTCTTTATTTTCTACAGCTCCAAATAGCTCAGAATCAACACAGGTTTGTTACCACATGCAGTTGATACTTATTATTTATTCTCTTTCTTGTCACAGTTATGCTAGTAGCATTTTAATTTTTAGTTGGTATCTAATAAGTGATCTAAAATTTTTTATTTACTCTTATTAATTGCACACTCTTTATTAAGTTTATTTGCTGTACCATTTGCATTCCGTATCTCTTATATATGCCTGAGGATTATAAAGTATAAACAGAACATAAAAATTAGGTTTCTTAAGATACTTTGTAGCTATTTTCTAGGACTTTATATGTTCAGGTTTTCATTTGTATTTGTGACGGTTTTTTAAACCTTTTTTGGTTTTGTTGTGTCATAACCATCTATTTTTCAATAAGGGCATCATAGTTTCATTTGGCGGTTGTAATTTTAATATCAGTCTTATTATACATGGCTTATTTCTAGCTAACAGGAAAAGAAAGTAAATATGGCGTGTTGCTGCTTGGGCCATTGGTGGATTGTATTTTTTTTATATGTTGTTAATAAATTGAAGATTTACTTTTATGACAGGCGTTTTCTCCCTATCAATACCACTGACACGTCCTTCTTGATGCAGAAATTCTTCTCATTTGCTGTTAGGGATTCCTTGATTAATGTCGGCCCTATAAAGGACTTTGCTTATGGGTTGAGGATAAACTCTGATTCTAATGCAACTGGCATTAGTAAACAGAGCAACTATGAATTGGTCAGTTATAAGTGAGCAAACTTTTTTTTATTAATTTTCTGTTACTTTTTGAAGGACTTGATTTTCACATATTTTCTACACTTCATTTGTTCACCAAACTGAATTAAGTATTGCATAGTGGTCTCATGAAATCCATGTTTATTTTGAGCATAAAATTTCAAATATGCTAGGAATGAGCAAACTCTATGCATTTTTACCTATGAAGCCTATGTTTTTAGTTCTTGTACTTTTTGAAAGCCATATGCTACATTTTTTTGTGTGCAAAATATGTGACAACAGGTACTATGCTGATTTGTATAGGCTGTGTTTGGGACAGCTTTGTGGCTGTTGCACCTTACATAAAGCTCCTCTGTTTGGTTTTGCTTCTTTAGGAAACAGTTATAAAAAAACAGTTTTTCGGAAGTAGTTTCTAAAGTTTGACCTGATAGGCTTATGTTTTTTAACATATGAAAGTTACTGTTTGTCCTTTGTGCTCTACCGCCACTGATTCACTCTCCCATAGACACCGTCCATTGTTAGTATGCTAATAGTATGACAATAGAGTAATCAAACTGTAACAACTTTTGTTATAGTAGCTTCACAGTAGCTTCATATGTACTAGCCTTTTTAAATAGCTACAACTGCCTCAAATGGAGCCATAGGTTCTTTATGGTCATGCGAAGCTGCCATTTGTTCATTCTATGAGAGGATCCATAAGTTTGCATTAAATGACACTGTAATGCAATTTAAAAGGTTCCATTTATATTTGGGGATTTTCAAGTAAACAGCTGAAATCGTCATGGTTTATCTGTATAAAACTTATTTCATCATTTCATTTCTTTAATGTAACACCTATATTTTTCCAAGGATGCCAAATTATTGCCTTATTTTGGTCTTTAAATCATATAATGGGGTGGGGTGAGGCTTCATACATGTGTAAGATTTAGATGGTATTTTAGTTTTTATTGAAGGTTAGTCTCAATTTTGTAAGTTATAAACTATTTTGTGGTTTGTACATAAATATCTTCTGATTATAAAATTCTTCGTAGTCAGGCTAATCTGGATTTTTAATGAAATCTATTGTTTATGATTGTCAACTAATAATTATTTCTTTGGTTTCGAGGGGTTTACTTATTTAAATTAAAAATTGAATTGAGAACTAAGCATTAATTTTCAAGCATCTCACTTATCATTGATATTAATTATGTTTTAAGATCTGAACTTGGATTATAGTTTTTAAAGCTGTACTATTTAGGCTTTTAAATTTTTAGCACGTTAGTGTACTTAAATAATTAATTTAATATATGATATATGAATTGCTGTATTCAATATATTTTATTTATATATTAGAGAGTAAATATACATAAGAGAATATTATACTAAACTGCTATACTAAACTGCTTAACTGCATTTTTATGCACTATTTTTATTAAATTTAACTCTTTTATCAAATTAACAGCTAACCTAACCTAGTGCTACTAAAACTTGTACTCTCATCAAATGAATAAAAAATATGCTTATTAGAAGAAATAGTTTACTTATCCACTGGCGGGAGGACTGCAATAAACTGGTAACTATCTTAGCCATCAAACCTTGTTTGATTTGTCAACTTCAACTCTTGTCCAACTCATTATCTCATTATATAAAGAATTAGCAATTGCGAGATAAGTTCAGTGAAAACTCTTGAAACATCAACAATAGACTTCAAGACATAAGCTTTTTAATACTTGAGTAAATGCAGCAATTTCACAGTATTTTGATAGTGCAACAAAGCTTATGCTATTCATTTTATAGCATGAGCATCTTTTTCTGTTTAAGTGATTATGTAAAAGCATTTTAAATGTTATTACATCTTTGTGTTTCCAGTTGAAACACTATACAAGTGTAGTCTATTTGATTTCATTATTAAAAAAATTAAACACTTTTAATTATTTAATTCATTTTTGTCATGTTTATCGGAAGGTGACACTGATGCACAATTCATTGAGACATTTCATGTTAACTACACATCATATCATTCAGAAAGGAGGAAAGTAAACGAACATATAACATCTTTTTGTCTTTTATTCCTACCTTCGTGCTGGCTTCCTAAGCTGTGATTTAATACAGATGGAGATTTTCTGATCTTTTTCTCAGATGCGTTGACCCCTCATTGAATCTCTTGTGCAGTACCCAATTTATAGGGGACAAGAAGTTAAGTGTTGCTATAGAAGACTGTATGTTTAGAGGCACAACTTTTGAAATGTCAAAACTCCTTGGCTCTTTTTCATCTACAGTTTCTGCCAATTTTCTTATGTGGCGTGGTTTCCTCTTATTTTCTTGTATGGTTTGATATGCCCAAGTATGGTTTGATGGTGCAACAAGGGATCCATTTTTGGTGGTTTAAGTTTCCGGGTATCCAAATTTTCTTGGCCACATGTTTGAGCTGGTCACTAAATCTGAGTTCAAAATCTTATGATTCAAATACTAGGTTAAATTAATTCTTGTTGACCTTTTGAGAATTGGCTGGCTCATTGTATTTCTCTGCAGCAGAAATCTGTTTAGGGACAGTTAACTCAAGGCATACCTGTGAAAAATACTAACGGGTTAATGCAGCATAGAAAAGTTGCAAGATTCTCAGTCCTTGTTTTGCAGTTTGCATGTTTACTTCCTCAGATATGATTGTTTCTCATTTTATTTTTTTTAATACTCATAACTATATTTTCTTTGCTAACTTAGCTATTATTTTTCTAAATTTATCTAATGGTCCTTGCTATTGGGTTACTGAATTTCACATTAGAAATAAAATTTCTTTGGCTTAATTGTTCATTTCAGGTATGTTGTTCTGGTCATGGAAAGAATGGGGCCCTTTGTATAATGCAGCATTCTATTCGGCCTGACTTGATAACTGAGGTGATTTTTAGGCTATCTTTTCTTATTCATTATGTTTAAATATAAAACCTCTTGTAACATGCTCCAATGATTTAAAAATTCATAAACATTACCATATGATTCACTTTTTAAGTATCTTATAACCCTTGATATTTAAAATATATTATTTTCTCCTACATTTTGTGTTGCTACTATTTAAAGAGAAGTATCAAATTGTCTAGTTTTTTAGTTTTGTCAATTTGTTGCTTATAGGAACTTACTAGAAGTTTGTCAATAATTGCTCCATTTAAGAAATTTAACATATTTTTTAAAAATACAATGAGGCTATCTAACAAAAATTTCATTGTACTTTGTAGGAAAGTTAAATTGAGTGAATAATATTGAGTTTTTTTTGTTAGTTTTCATAAAATTTGCCTTCTATGGGCAACAAATTAATTGCTATCAATACCAAGTATAATTATATCTAATACTTGTATCTCTTGAAATGGTTGTGTGTTGGGTTCAAGATGAACCAAATGATACTATTCAAGAGAGAATGAATTATATCTTAATTTAATAAAATTGAACTTAAGAAATTTTAATATTATTGCAGAGGGAAAGAATTTATTAAACTAAAAATAAAATAAAATAAAAACAATAAATGTAAACAAGTAGAATTAAAATACACACAAATTTATAGTAGTTAGTATCAACTTTTGAGAAATTTGTCCACTCTTTGAACATTTACTACATTTTAGGTTCCATTGCTCCTTTCCTTATTCACTAGTTGATTGAGAAGCTTGCACAATTTTCTCATTTGCACACTTTGATATCGGACTAATTTAACAAACCCTCCTCAACTTGTGCCTTGGCGGAGCACTGAAATCCTTCATTCATAAACGTTAGAGGTGAAGTTATCGAAATTACCCTATTCCCAAAACTTTGCGTGGTGGGAGCTGCCATTATCCCTCCATAGCGAGCTTTTGTGGCAGAGTTGTCGAGGGAAATTTTACTTGGCTGGAGCTTGCTTGAATTTTTTTGCACAATCCACAAGACTAAGTTAAAGAAAAAAGGAAAGTCAAACTAAAAACTTATGTGCAAAACCTTGAGGTGATGTCTTCAAGATTTGAAGCACCTAAACTTTGAGAGAGCTTTTGAACATTTTGGAGAGCCTTGGGAAGATATTAAAAAGGCTTGGAAGTATTTTGGATTTCTTGGGATTTGATTTAAATGAATGAAAAGCTAAAGAAATAGGTTGTTATTTATAGGTGGAGACTCCAAAATGACATAGTTTTAATTTGGATTGTCATGGGAATTGGGGCATCCCATTGTGAATTGCGAATTCTTCTTGAAATAGTCCGTCGAGGCATGAGCCAAGTTTGATGAGGTGTGTAGAAGGCGCAAGATTCAAATTGGCTTGTCAAAACACCTTTAGGTGCTCGGGTGTGTGTGACCCATGTGTGGTCACATGCACTTGGGCGTGCCTACCGAGCGCCTGGGTGTGTGGGCAGACTATAGTGGGCATGCTGCAGTTTGTAAGTTCTTCAGGCAAAAGATCTATTCCAAAAAGTATGTAGACTACTCTTAAGTTTACTACAAGTATTTCCATAACAAATGTATTAAAATAAACTTAAATTAAAAGCAAAGAGAAATTTTTTGAAAATTTTATAAACTTGAACCAAAAACTAAGTCAGAAATATTATGAAGACTTTAGATGAGGCTGGGAATTCATTAGATTAGCTGAACCTGTTGCAACCCATCATTCATGTTGATGTGTTAAAGTTGAGTAAACTTGATGTTATAGGCTCTTTAGATCTTCTTGAGGCAAGCAACTAAAGTACACCTCTAACCTCTAATATTTTTAAGTTTTCGTGGGCATCTGGCTTATCTGGATTGTTTAGATTTAGTATGTGAGTCACTCGGGCATCTGAACATCTAATACATTAGATAATTTGAACAACTAATTTGAGATTAAGATACATTTCTTAAATATAAGTTTGATAAGAAATCATTTGAATTATACAAAAATAAAATAATATTTAATGATTATTAAAATCCAATAAGGAGAGGTAATTAGATTGGAACTCTATTTTCAATACCTTGAATTTGAATTGATTTCAATCAAATTCGAATTGGTCTTTAGTGTGGTTAATCCTAAATAAATTCAATTTATTTGAAACTTAGCTGAAACTCACATTCGTCACTTTATGTACATATTCATCTTATATTATATATACACCTTTTTATTTATAAATGTAACATGCCTCTCTTTTATAATGCACACACACATTTCTTTAATTATAACTAAAAATATAAAAAAATAATATTTTTTTAATAGTAATCTTTAAAATGAAAATCCTCTCACGTACATTGATTTGGTAACCCATTAGGAATAAAAAAATAATCAATATTTACATAATTATACACTTTATTTTAAACTAAAATTCATTTGGTAATTGATTAATTTTGACTTAATGGTAGGCTTGATAAACATGCGTGTAAATTGTTTTAACTATTTATTTAATCTTTTCTTAAATTTGTAGACTTTCTTGACCAAATTGAAAATTCACTTATTGCTAATTTATAGCTAGACTTTAGATTGTATATATCCCAATTAATACTATCATAGGCTTCATAATCATATATATATGTGTATATATATGTATATATGTGTGTATATATACATATACATATATATACGTACATACACACAAAAAAAATAAAAATATATATATATATATATATATATGTGTGATCAATCTCTTATCCGTTGGCTCTCGCGATGAGGAACTAGGGCAGCTTTGTTGCCATCGGGGCGGTGGCGCATTTTGTTCTTCCCGTCTCATGTATCTCATCAGGACCAGGGCTGGTGTGCGCATCCTGTCAGGACTAGGGGGCGGTGTGCGCATTACGTCGGTTTGTGTATTCGAGCTGTAGCTCTGGTCTCCTTTGCTGGATGAGGGAATGGATGCTATTAGAGTGTCATCTCTTCCCAATCTCCACCTTGAGTAGATCGGCCTCTAAATCTTTTCTTGATGTCTTGACAAACACTTCCTTGCTAAGCCGTTCGAATTCATTCTTGTTGAAAAATGTTTCAATGGGAAACCTTCGATGGTTTCCGTTCGTAAGCTTATCGACAATTTGGGCTTAGTTAGTGATTTTAGTGCGGGATTTATTAGTTTTTGTCATGTTTTGATTATGCTCTCCAATGAAGTAGATCATATCAAAATTTTTGCAAGATGTTCTTACTCATTGATAATTATCACATGGGAGGTTTAAAATGGACCATAGATTTTGATTCAAGAAGCGAGCCTCATTGAGCCGGTGTGGATCAACTTTCCATTCTTTAAGGTTCATTTGATTTCACATTCTATTTTTACTTTGGTAAGCCTCTCAAAGTAAATTACATGATGACAAACCTTCTTCGCCCCTCAGTTGCTCAATTTTTGGTTGAAATTGATTTAATCGAGGAGTGTGAATCTGAAATTAGGATTGGGGATGAAGAGAAGGGGTATTTCCAAAAATATATTTTTGAAAATATACCTATGTACTGCTTTCATTGCCTAACCATTGGACATGACATGTCGAAATATTTCAAGCTTCACCATCAACTTAAATCTATATATGTGGAGGGTGAGTATGTTACCTCCAAAGATTTGAACAAATGGAAAAAGTTCGTTTACATCCCAAAGAGTATTGATCCTCCAATGGTAGAACATCATACAACTGTCTTGACCTGGAGATTGTTGTCGAAGCTGAAGTATAGGCCCTTGCCCAAGGAAATGGAAATGTTGAGGTGGAATGCATAGGTGATCCACCAGTTGATGTACTATTGAGAGGAGGGTATCCCTAATCATAAATGTGTTAGTAACATCATGTACTAAAGAGTTACAAGATCTTTTAATAATGATAAAAGGGTTCACGTTGAGCGTTTTAGTGTCATTTAATGAATATTTTATGTTGGAATATAAAAGTTATTTGCATTACCTATTCCAAAATTAGATTAAAACATAATATTATGGAACAAAAAATTTATGTTGCTACTTTTTTGTAGCCTAAGTTGAAAAATGATGTTTGTTCGAAAATGTGCAAATTTCTCAAGTTTGATGATTTTCATTATTCCAACACTAATAATATTTGGGTTTCTTGGACAAAATGATTGTAAGATGAAAACTTTAGAGCAATTGGATGGTTGGGTGGGATTTCAATGTCGTTCTTAATCACAACGAATACAAAGGTTACACTATGAATCATTCTCAATCCACTGTAGACTTTAATTATGTGACCATTGATTATGGTTTAGATGATTTTAAATACACTTGGTCCCCTTTTACTTGTTCTAATGGGCGCAAATTTGCTAGACTTAACAGATTCTTCATAATAAATGGTGCGACATCTTTCCCAACATTAAGAATTGATTCCTAAACTCTTCGGTTTTTGACCACAAGACGATTATTTTGAAGCATGGGAATACCATTACTCCTCACTTTAAGCCCTTAGGTTACCGTGAGGACCTGGTGCTGGGTCAGCGGGAGCAGATCCAGCACCGGTTGTGTGAAATAAGAACAAGTCCTCTAGCCGCAGGATCATATTGAGTAATTTAAGAGACAAATATATAGACATCGAACATAACTCATTTATTCATTAATTCATAAGTCTCTTGATTACAAGGATCAAAATAAAAAGTTAAAAACTTTTAAAAAGAGTCAAAATGAGCGATAAGTCAGCAGGAAGCAGTGTCAGCGCTGCTTGGTTCTTAGCACATTTCCTCGAGGACGAACTCTTGATCTGAGCACGTTTCAAAAGTGCGGGAATTTGAATACCAGTTAATTGTGTGAACGAAGTACTGATAGATGTCAACTTTACAATTATTAAATAAGAAGCAAAATAAGTAATAATTTGACAGGAAATAAAAGCTGTATAAAATTATCCCTGCAAATTTATTTCAGTTGCATTGAAATTTTAGCATAAAAATAATTGCAGTAACAAAAATAAATATAAAATTTAAGCATTTATTATTTGGCGCAAAATGTGATTTTGTTGGGAAAATACCAAAATCGAGGAAAATGGGTTCGTCTTTTCTTTATTATATTCAACTTCCCTCAATACTTGCCCTCTCAAAGGCTTATCAGTATCGGCTCCTTATGACTC
The DNA here is from genome assembly GCA_016760335.1 of Gastrodia elata. Classification (NCBI taxonomy): domain Eukaryota; kingdom Viridiplantae; phylum Streptophyta; class Magnoliopsida; order Asparagales; family Orchidaceae; genus Gastrodia; species Gastrodia elata. The sequence goes on from CM028681.1 coordinate 20,389,829, forward strand.
TCGATGTCGGACAATCCTGTCCTAACAGTTGTCTGATCAGACTAAAAATATATCAATATGGAAACCCTTACTACTCAGTTAAACCAAACTTGTTCATATATCATTTTATGTGACTTTTAAATGCATTTTTATCAATTTATGCAATGCTCAACAGAAAAAACATATTTAAACAAGAGTAATAAAATACATTTGGTACCTTGTCCTTTTAAGTTCAAAAGTTCAACAGTTCAACAGTTCGATTGAATCTGCATTTAATTTTGATATTTTAAAATTAGCTTTTTTAGCTAATATTATTATCTTTGTTTCTATTTTGTTTCTCTTTCGATATCTTAATTTGATAGAAGTTCGTATTTTTAAGTTATTGATGTGGCAATAATATTTATAATAGCTAAAATAATAATGTACGAAAGAAAAGACAATGAAAATGATTGTATAAATTGCAGAAAGTAATAATAATAATAATAATAGTAAAATATCAAAATTGAAATGCCTGAATTGAAAATAATAGAATGGAAGTAATAATCATGTAATAACATTTGTATTGTTCATATTATTAATTAATGAGAACATTAATAATGTGAATGACTAATATTTTTCATAATAATGAATATTAAGTATAATAAGAAAAATAAATAAATAATAGCAAAATCTCTCATCAATTTCCTCCTCTTTTCCTTTTTCTCTTACCTAAGGTTGGGGTTGCTGAAAGCCGGAGGGAGGCCGAACGTGGCTGAAGGGAGCCGGAGGGGTGGCCGGGGCAGAGGCTGGCTTGCAGAGGGAGGGAGGGCTGAGAAGAGGCGAGGGGCTGCAGTGAGGGGGAGAAAAGGGAGGCTGACTGTTTTTGGGGAGGAGAGGGCTCGGGGGATATATAGAGGGGAGGGATCACGAGGGAGAGGGAGGGCTGGTCGGCAAATTGGCCGACCATTCCTGCGCCAAGATGGCGCAGGAAAGCTGCTCTGGCGCGGAAGTTTACGTGCCTGTAGGAGAAGAAAATTTTAAATAATTATTTAAAATTAAAATTTTCGCATTTTTTCATCATTTGACGTCAAAAAATAATGAAACTTGACACCGAGGTGTTTTATGATTTAATGAACACCCTCGCGCCAAAAATTTTCAATTAGGACAAATATTATATTTTTAATTAATTTTTGAAGTTTGAAACTTCATAAATTAATTGAGGCTGAACCGACACTCAAATATTGATGAAACTATACTTAACATAATGACATAAAAATGATGAATTCAGACACATTTAATTTTCTAAAGTTATTTTATTTAAATAATTTAGAAAAAATAAAGCAGGAATTTTTGTTATCCGAATTCTTCCAAACTAGGACACTTTGATCTAAATTATTTCTATCTAAAGGAACTTTTGTTTGCCATAATTTGAAATTCCCAGGGTTCTGATGGCTGAGGCGGGATCTGATCTAATTCGCAAAGTAACAACATTGGGTGATTACAGTTACGACTCTTTTGGCTAAACATACCTGATTTTGATGAGATGGTGACCTCCTCTTGGAAGGCTCATTGCTTCACTTTTGGGTTTTTTAGAGTGGTTGCTAAATTAAAAAGACTTGAAAAGATTTGAATATTAGGAACAAGAACTCCATTGATAACATCTTTAATAATCTTGAATGTAGTTGCTAATCTAGAAAATTTTTTTGAGGACTGCGCTTCGCATTCCAACAAGATTACTTTCTCGAAAGCCATATCTTCTTTAATCAAAACTCATAACGACATTGAATATTTCTAGAAATCAAAATGTTGTTTAAATTGAAGATAAATGGTGAAATAAATACCAAATTCTATCATAATTGAGTCAATAAATGACGACACATTAATAAAATTGATGACATTTCCTTCCCCAATAGGGAGAATTATAGCACTTATAAGAATATTTCGGCCTCTGTTATGTTAATGAAGATAGCAATTTCATGATTAATGCTCTTCGCAAGGATAATTAAATTTGGGAAGTTGTTAAAACCCTAAAGCTTAACGCTTGCTCTGGTCTTGATGGTTTCTCTGGTAAATACTTTATAAAATGTTGGTCCACACCAAAGAGAACATCTACAATGGCATCAAATTTTTTTTTTTTTTGATGCCCTTCTACCAAAATTTCTCACATTGGCTTTTCTCTTATCTCCAAAGAAAAAGTTTGTAAGTGGTGTACTCAATTCATGCTCATTAGCCTTTGCCCTACTTTTTCCAAAATTATCTAAAAAATTATGGCTAATACTAATGAAGCATTTGCTCCCCAATCTCATCTCCCCTAATCAATCTAGATTTATCCCCACTAGAAACGTTCAAGCGATATCTTTGCTACCCAATAAATGTTTCACTCTTAAGAATTAAAGGAGAAGCCACAACCTGATTTTAAAAATTGATATAGAGAAAGCTTTTGATAAAGTTGATTGATATTTTCTTGCTAGTCTTTAAATTCATGGCTTTGATGACTCCTTTATTTACAAAATACAATGTTTAAATGAAAATTATTGGTTCTCTATCATGATTATTGGGTCCCCTAATTGTTTTTTCAAATCTAAATAGTGGTCTTAAATAAGGTGATCTGCTTTTTCCTATTCTTTTCAATTTGGCCATGTACTATAGGTCTGTCAATATTAACATGTTTTCGAATGATAATAAAATTTACTTTAATATTGGTGGGAAATTAATGGTGCTGCATTTAGCTTAAATTGATGATCTTATTCTTTCGCTAATGGAGAAAAAAAAGCATCAATAAGATTAAAAACCTTCCCAACCAACTTGAAAAAGATGGGCCTTAATATCAATATCAGCAGATCTCAATTTTTCATTAATGGCAAATCCCCTACAAGCGTCTTTTTTTCATAATTAATACTTTGGGCTTGAAACAAGGTAAAGTACCTCTTAAATATCTTGGAGTCCCTCTTTTTTTCAAAGGGCATAATAAAATTTCTGTTTATAAAGAGTTCCTTGAATCCATTCATTCTAACGATACATAGCTTTTTAATCACCTAGTCGGCCCTAGCTCTTCTCATGAAAAAAAAAGGCCAAACTTGGGGGATGTGCACGCAAGTCTACAAGAAGCCCTAGCTACCATTGTTGCAAGTCTCCCTCTGTTGGTGATATCACTCTATTTCTCTCCCTCGCTCTCCCACAACCCTAGTTGAGGGCTTGAGAACATAAGTTCCTTTCTCAAGGGTAGGCTTATTCTCTTGAATTTTGTTCTTGACATCCCTTATATCGGTTGGAAGTGACATCTTCCACTAAATGGGTCTTTACTAGTATTAAAACACTCATTAATAAATTTCCGTTGGTGAACGAACGTGGGACTAAAATGATTTGCTCCTCTTGGAAAGATATTACCTTTCCCATTAATGAATGTGGTTTAGGTTTGAGAGGGTAAAATGACTTCCATTCTACATTTTCACTAAAACTCCAGTGGAAATTCAGAACATCTAATAATATTTGAACTGCTATTATTAAAGCTAAATATTGTGCCATTGTTCACCCGATCTTTTTAAAAATCTAGAATCACTAATTCCATTATATGGAAACCTTTACTTGGCTCTAGGGAATCTTTGAAAAATCTGTTGTTTTGGGACATTTTAAATAACTCCTTGGTTTGATCAATGGTCGGACTTCGGTGTTATTGGTGATCTTTATGCTCCCACTTTGCCCAAGTTGGTGATCACTGATTGCTTTATTATAATTAAATTTAGTTGTTATAAAAATAGTATTAATTTCACTTTCATTTGACATTAATAATTCTAAGATTTGTAATGTTTAAAGAAAATGAAGAGCAGAAAAATGGTAGAATCGAATGACATCTCTATCGATGTAAAAAATAATTGGGTCATTAAAGAATTTCTTGATTTACCAAATTATTTAATGTTATTATGAAACTAAAAAATAATAGATGAGCAGAAAAAGAGTATCGTTATACCTATTTACAAGAATAAAAGTGATATGCAAGATTGTTAGTTAAAGTTAAAGTGCAATACGTTGAAAGATTGGGAAACTGTTGCTGTCAGTCGGGTTGTATTTTAGGAGAGACTACTTGAATACTAATTATGAAGAGAGGCTTGTACTTCTCAAAATCAATTTATTTTATGCCAAGTAGATTTATTGTACTAGCCACACACACACCCACAGATACACACACATATATATATATATCACCTCCATCCTCCCTAATAACATATTAAGCCATATCCTCTCTATTACTCCCAAAATCAATAATATTAAGAATGCTTTCTTTGATCTTGTGGTTCAATAATAAATTCAATCTTAAAACTCCTTGGAACATTTGCAGGAGGCATGTTATGTGCAACACCACTCCTTGGTATTGGCATAATCCCATCCCAACATATCTTAGCATATTCATTTGGAGAATAATCAATACCTTCATTAGTGATGATGATGTGATGCAAATGCATGGTAATCAATTATCCTCTAAGAGGCTGTTTGTCATGAGAGAATATGAGAAATTTGAGTGTAAAGATATCTGATTATAATAGAATCTGATTATAGTGTAATCAGATTATTTTTTGCTGTTTGCTAGTTTTACAAAAAATTTAGTATTTTTTTTTGTTTGAAATGAATTAATCCATGAGTGTGGTGTTTTGAGTAAACTAGGTTGGGTTAAATTACCCCTAATTTTTTTCTTAAATTTTTTTAGGGTTTTGATTGAAACGAATGAATGAATTGTTCGAACGAAACGAATGAACGAATTGTTTGAACGAAACGAATGAACGAATCTTTTGTTGGAACGTATCGCTCGAATGATTCTAATGAAGGATTCACCTGGAATCGTTCATTCGCCGGAGAAGATGGATGCGTTCGTTCGCTGGTTCGTTCACTCGCTCACTTGGCTGCTCCGTGTTTTCTACTAATCCGCCCGATTCGGGCGTAATCCTTTTACCCCGTTTCTATATATTACGAAAAATCGAATTACAGTGTAAAAGTTTTTCACCTGTTTTATTTCATGCCAAATGTTGGTAATTTCAGTTCACCAGAAATTTTTTACTTTACACTGCTTTTACCTCAATCCAAATAACTTCTAAATGCCAATGCTGAAATGATATTAAAACTTTAAATCATGTGTTCATTTTCAATCATCGTAGCCTCTATATTTGGAATTATTTGCATATCCATCAAGACCCTTTCAACGTGCCGGCATTAATGTGCTCATATGGAGGTGGAATAATGATAATTATAACTCAAAAGCTGCATGTAGGAATTCTTATTAATTACGGTTTGGAAAATCTGAATGCTCGGAATAGAGCAAAATGCAGCAGGGCTAATTTTAATACTTATGAAATCATCGATGAAATTTCACTTGAAGTTGCTGGCCTCATTAAAGCTAGCCACCCTCATCATCTCAATTGGAGAAACACTGAGATTTAATTGTTTTGTTTTCATGCTGCATTTGCCTGGCAATGCTAGTTTAATGCTGAATAGTGCTCCGCAGCCTTGAATGCCTGAATTCGCATCTCTGAAATCCTTGGGTGAGGGTTTGGTTGGCAAACAAAAGAAAAAGCAAAATAAAAGCCAAACAAACCCTAAAAAAATCTACCCCTTAACATGAGGAGTTAACTTGCTTAAAGATAGCAAATATCTGCAAACTGAAAAATTAAAATCTTGCTTAAAGTTCATTCTAGTCTTTAATTCTTCGATATACAGTGGTTCAACCCGACAACATATTTATCTAGTGGCAAAGGCTCAAGTGCAAACATAACATCAAAGGCTCAAGTACAAACATAGCATCAAGGAGCTTAAGGAATCCAATCTCTATGCCATTGAAGATTATTTGGTGATGCAGCTAAACATAGCATCAAGGAGCTTAAGGAACCCTTGATTGATGCACTAGCAAGACGAACTGAGCTACATACTTATAATCGAAGCCCATACTTCGATAACCGTTGTTATGAGCTTCCGAAATTGTATAGAAACCAGATACAAAATTTAGGAGACAAACAAACAAGGATCATGAAAAATTATTTGGAAAACGCAAAACAAAAGCCAAAACCCAGATTCGAAAGATCCTTAAGGTAGCGTCCACAAAACCTAGATCGGGGAATGAAGGTAATCCATGTATAACAACGTAAAGTAAAATCACAAAGAATCCGCGAAGATCGACGACGATCTGAACTATTTTCAGTCGATACGCCTGCGAGTCACTCCAATCAGAGCATAATAGGGCGTGAAGTAAATTAGGAAGGAGGCATAGAGAGAACACACGAGGGAAACACCATGGTCGGCGAGGGGCTTATGGAGGCATTGCCATCTGCGAATCTCCCGAAGAGCATTAGGGATACATCTTTGTCATCCACACACACACACATATATATATATATATATTGTAAAAATATATGCTGGTTTTACTATTAATCAATAATAAGAATACAATAAATGTGCTTGTGGCCTCCAACGGAGTAAGAACCAAAAGAAAAATAAAGAAAGAAAAATGACCACCAAATCCCCCATGAAAATCTCGCCTATATGAGATTTCAGTACAACAGCTAAAATATAAACAAAGCGATATATGCAAATCCACACAATCTATAGTTTCGTTTAGAAATTTTCAGTGGCCTTTCCTTTTCTTTAAGTAATATCTGAATATTGATCATTTTTTGAACTTCTTTATAATTGTCCTTTTTCCTTTATCATGTTATTTTCAATTTCATCAAAATCATACTTCGACGTTGAAGAATTCTCTCCACTTCTGAGCCAAAAACCTCCATGGAGTCAAATGCTCTCATTTTTAATGGAGTGAATTCCTCGGTGAAAGTATTGAGGTACGAATTCTTCTTTATATTCCTAAAAACATCATTAATTTCTGTAATAATAAGTTGAAGCATATCTGTTGCTATCTCTATTAACTTTGCATCCAATTTATTGACCTGGTCATCATTCTACGGATGGGGGACCAGGTTCTCATTCGAGCCATCTTCCGTTTTAGCTTGCATATTCAGGATATCATGAATAATTTTAAGCTTGATTTTAAGATGATCCAAAGAAAAATGATTATACACCTCCATCATCTCATCTTCCCACACAATAGAGCGAGTCCGGATGGTCAACATCCAGCTGCCACCTCTGGCATAGAAGGTGGGTCACCCATCCCCTACGTTGGAAGAACAATCCTCACATTGTGACTACTCGGAAGACATTCCTCAATCGAATCATTAGCGCATTCATTTACGCGTACATACATGGGCACATTCGTCAATTGTAACATCGAACTCTCAGTCATCTCATTCGACTGTGAGAGATCAACGACCAAGTCATTTTTCTCCTTAGTTGGTTCGACCACATCGTTCGCCATTATGTGTGGATTCCTTTTAGGAGTTGCTTCCACCAGAGAATCCTTCTTCGATTTTGAAACGGAAGTCCCCTTACATTCGCCTCTATAGGCTCGATAGGCAGCCCAACGCCCGGGCAATCCTTAGCAACTTGTTTAGGGACATACACCATGCATTTACTAGGAAAGCTTTTTGAGATGGGAACAACATCATGTGAGTTGGCTTTATTTCTTGGTTTGAAATGCGGGTGAAGTTTAGAGCAGCTTGAATATTCATGGCCGATAATATTGCAATTCATACAAAAATAAGATGAGTCTTCGAAGCTTATTTATTGTTAATAACCATTAGACTCATCTTCAATTCAAATTACGTTCTCAAATTGTTTAATTAACTCTATTTTCACAAGGACTCGACTCACATACAATCTAAGTAGATTTGCAGTTGCAAAGTCTATCTTGAGTGGCTTGCCATAATATGATCCCAAGGAGAAAAGAATATCATAGTTTATCAAATACGCCTTTAGTAAAGAGATGTTTATCCAAACAGAGACAATAGGGGTTTCACAGCTTGGATAAAAAATAGTGGTCCATTTTAAGATTTTCGTATGGAAATTGAGAATAAAATAGGGCCCCCTTGAAAAGATTCTTGTGTATCTTGCTCACTTGATAGTTTTATGAGGATATGTCAATGATCCATCAAACTGATGCTATAGGTAGCCTAAAACCCCTAATTACTTAAAATTTTCAAATTAATGTCATTGAAGGTTTGCCACTGTAAAATTTTCCAACCATTGTGAATTCGAACAGCTTGGCTAGCATCTCCCACTTATTCCTTAGGTAAGATAAGCGCCGGTCTACCTCTCAACATCGAGATGAGTTTGATACCCATTGGATGTGAATTTTTAATCAGCGCATCAAGAAAAGCAATGGGAGCAGAGTTTGAAGAGGAAGAAGGTTTGGCATGGAGTTAGGTAAGACCTCCAGTCGATTTATCTTTTGCGTTTCCATGAAGGTTCGACGGTGATAGCTGTTGTCATCAACGAACCGATACGAAGACATCAGTGTGAGAAGACAGGGCATTGAGTGTGACCCCAACGACGGAAGGACAGGGTCTCGAGTGGCGGCAGTGCCGCCAAGAACTCTAAGGCACTATTACGTGCGTGGAACCTTTACGCAAAAAAAAAAAGAAATTTGAACCTTTACGTGAGGGGAACCTTTGCGGAACCCTTATGTGGTCTACATATATTATTTTATGTATGTGTATGTATATATATGCAGTGTGTTGAAACATTATTGTGTTTTTTATTGTCCCTTTACACTGGTAGGTAGTAAATATTGAATAAATGAGAGAGAGACTTTACCTACCCAAGTTGGAATGAATGGGTATACTAATGTGGAAGTGCTATTTGTTTTTCGTCATTTAAATTTGTATTAGGGAGTCCGATATTAATTTAAACTACGAAAAAACCTTGCATCCCAATTCACGAATCTATATACAACTCAAATATGATTACTATTGATAATAGAGACTTAAAAGTATGACATACTAATGTATTGTTAACTCAGTTAAAGTGCTATATGTGGTACAGTTTCTTCTAGCACGATATCATCCTACTAATTCTTCCATTTAGAATGGATCAGTTTTGTGGTTTTCATCTGAAATTGGCAGTTTTTGTTGTTTTTGTATTTTGTTATTAACGTTATCAATATGGAACCACTCAAGTTGGTTTCCTTATAGTTGAAAAGCTTACCAGTTCTGGCTCTCAAAAATGAATAATACTTTCCATATTTATTCTTGAGGCAACATCTTTTTCATCTTGTACTGTTACATTCTAAGTGCTCAATTTTCTGCATCTTTTTCATAAATGTAGGTTGAATTGCCTGGATGCAAAGGAATTTGGACAGTGTATCACAAGAGCTCTCGAAGTCATGCAGCTGACGCCCTTAAAACAATAAGAGAAGATGATGAATTTCATGCATATTTGGTTATAAGTCTGGAGAGTCGTACTATGGTATTTAATTGCTTGTTTTTCAGCACTAGTGTAGAATACTTATGATTTATTTTGTGGTGTCATGTTTTTCTCTTTCTTTGATGCAATATTTAGTGGGTTTAGAAGTAAAGCCCCTCTTTTTTTCTTCTGAAGTAAAATCCAGTTGCATCAAGGGTTCTGCATCTTGATGAAGGGACGATCCCTCTTTCACACAAATCTTGTGTTAAAGTGGTTACTTAATTTCTTGTATTGAATGATATGTCTGTTTCTTGACTAAGATGCTAACCACTTAAGATGAATACTCTATTGGATTGCCATGTTTTGATGTCTTTCCATGGACACCTAGTATTCTTTTGTTTAACGACTATTTGTGTATGCATTAAATCTGCTGATCTTGTTAGCTATGAAATTGTTGGAATTATGCGCCTCTTAGTGATAATGATGATATAGAGGAGAAACATAAAAAGATTGATAATGTGTAAAAATACACTTTATCGTTATATCAAAATAGAGATGGACAGACTCAACATATCATAAAAATTTTGCTGATCTTGAAATTATCTGGATATTCACCCATGGGATTGAGACATGGTCTTAAGATTATGCTTCACTTGAGGAGCTGTGCCAGAAGGTGCTATCCGAAGTAGCAAACATTTTATTTGGGTTTTGTCTGGAATAACATATTTACCGCAATATTTATTCTCTTATATTTCAGTGAGCTTTCAAATTTATTTGTTTTACTAATTTGATGATACTTTAAACAACATTGTTTAATACATTAGGTTTCTGCAGCAACAACAACACAGCCTTAGTCCGACTAAGTGGGGTCTGCCACATGCTCAAAGAATTTTAAAATAAAGAAGCAATACCTCACAATCAAAAATAGTTGATTCATGCCTAGAGAATATAAATTTATTGTGATACCTCATTTTATGGGTTAGGATGCATGCTAAGGCAACATAAATGGATTAATACTTATGATTCTTGAAAATTCAAGAAATATGAGAAAACTTATCCTACCCTAGATAGATCTAGAGTTTAATTATTGTGTTTATTGCTCAATATATGGTAACGTTATTTGTATACAGCAGGACCCGTGATGACAGAAGATCTGAAGAAAGCAAAACTTGTTCCTTAACGAATTTCATGCCCTTATTAAGGGAGCTCAGTTTTTTCATTCTCTTTGCTTTTGATGCTGTTTTTTAGTTTCTTATTCATATGCTTTTCCTTATTTTTTTCAATAGGTGCATTAACTTGTAAATGCATCCTGTTTCTTTATGTTTTATTTTATGTCAATAATATTTCTGATGATTAAATAAACGTTATTTGTATAGGGTTTGTTGTGAGGTTTTTATAGACCGTTAGATTTTGATGTACCCTTTTACATGGAAAGAGTTAAACTTGAGGCAAAGATAGTGGCTTGAGTAGTTAAAAGATTATGATCTTTCACAAACAGTATCATTTGAGAAAGGCAAATATCTTTGTTGATGCCTTGAGCAAAACTGCTTCTGCCAGTGTAAGCTAGATTGCTGCTTAGAAGATAGATATAATTATAAGTTTTAAGCAGATTGAAATCATTTTATTCTCAAGCCTACTGACAAAAAGTTTATTCTGTTAAATGTCAGTATATTCACACTTAAAGGCCATGATTTGAGAAACCTTTTCAAAAGATGGTGATATTAGTGAATCATAGATCTTGTAAAGGCAGATTATAATGAACTTGATAAGAATGGATTGTTAATATATAGGGATTTAATTTATGTATGAGGTGCTGAGGAAGGTTTTCTTCTATGAAACACATCACATTGTTATACTATTAATCCAAGAAGTAAAATTTAAATGCATGTTTTGGTGACCTTATTTAAAAGAATGTAGCTTAATTTACTGTTAAGTATCTCACATAGATGATTAAAGCAAAGGTCAAAGTCCATTTGTGTTATAAGTATGTTTGTCGATAGATTAAAAATCAACTTATTTTATGTTTTGTTTAGGAAGGAAATTCTTGACTCACCGGTTATCTAATATAAATTTGAAGGCTACACATATTTTATCATTTTTGTTAATCTAATAACTACATCCATATTAATGCATACCCAAACATCCCCATATAAATTCTGTTATATAGTACATTAATCTAAGTGTCTACAGCACAATATGCCAATACTTGGCTCGCGGATCTTGAAAAATTGTTGCCAATGAAAATAATGGTGAAGAAATTAATGCATTGCTTACTATCTTATTCATGAGCTCTCTAAATGCATTTGGAACATTTGTTAAGCTAAAATACAATCATTACCTGCTCATAATTTTCGTATCTTTGGTTACTTATTGTTTTTCCCACATCTTCTTGTATCCTCAATTTGTGATTACCTAATCTTCAATTTTTGAGATAAACGAAGCTCTCTTTAGTTGTTCAATAGATCATCAATTGCATGCGAAGGGTATTTATTTTAATGATATGCTTATTTAATTTTATTTAATTGATACATATTCCAAATTCTTTTTTCTTTTACAAACGAAGCACCTCACTATATGTCTGGATTTGAGTCGAGTTCGAGTTCAGACCAGATTCAAACTCGAAATTTTCGAGTTGAGTTTGGCTCAAACTCGACTCGAACTCATTTGAGTCAAGTTTGAATTATTTCGAGTCGAGTCAAATAGGGTTTAAGTTAAGCCGTTCGACTCAAACTCGACTCGAAAATTTTGAGTATAGTTTGAGTTCGAGTTTCGAGTTTCAGCTCAAATTGCCAGGCTTACCTCACAAAGATGTATTGTGCCTGATAAATTTTTATCCAACAATTTTGGCTATTGAGTTCTCAATTCTTGCAACTTTTTTGTTACCATTTGGCTCGTAATCATTGCCATTGAGGTAGAGCTTGACAATAGATCAAAACTAGTATTCATATCTTGAAGTGTATGGGTTGTTATTAGCTTTTCTAGTAAAGTGTTTTTGTAGTCATTGATAACTGGTAAATCTATCGCTTTCTTCACTAAGTATAATCTTTCAATTGAGTTAGATACATTTATTGCTCGCTACTCATCATTTTTAAAGTTGTGAAGTGTGATTTTATCATAATATTCATCTTTTGATATCTTTTGAACTTTTGATCTTGATCATAAGATCATTGATTTTAACAAAAATTCATGTATATTCCAAAGAGAATTGACCCTCCCATTGGAAATATGGTACAGGAGGATGCACCGAATGATCGGATGCTTAGCTATGAAGTTGTCGGGGTCCAACAAGAATTGGTTGGGCAGGAGATGCAAGTAGAGGTTTCACACAATACCAACAATCAACTAATGGTTGTTGAGGAATATGCTGAGAGATGCGCCACTGACGACTCTTCTTTTGTAGATTTCTTTGTGAATTGGAATGTAATCCGGGCCATCCTTATAATATGCTGTAAGTTGTAGAAAGTGTTTGATGATTTGGTGGTTGACTTGGACTCAAAACCTCTCGTGGAGATCCAAGAATTCATGGAAGATAATGATAATGTCTGAATTTGGCTACTCTTAAATGGGTGGGATTCTCATGGAGGAGATGAATCCATTGGTTTATGCTTCCCCACTTTGTGACGAGGAAAGCATTGATGATTTATCGAGTTATGATGCTTTTTCTTCGAATCGGCTTCAAAATGTATTTTTGGAAGTACAAGAGATAATGAGATTGAGAGTTGTTAGGGGAGGATAGACTATTGGATGCTCATTCCTATTGGGTTAGGAAGTTGATGGGTTCACTTTTGGACGTGGTTCAACAATGGATTGAAGAAATTCCATTAGTCCTTAGCAATCGTAATTGGATGGAGGACACTTTGTCTCTAGCCAGTGATGAACAATTCTTGCCTTTGGCGAACTACTGTGAGACAAGCAGCCCTTTGGAGTTTGAGGGGGTTAAACCTGGGCTCAATTCGTACCCTACATAATTTTTACCATGTGCTTGTAGAAGGCGCCAACTCGACCCTTTGGTGGAGTCGAATGAAGAAATGCCTTTTGACTTGGACTCAATTAAAAAGATAACTGATTCAGAATTTGTAATTTGGCGATATTGAAAATTTTACATGGAATAAAGGTAAGATGTCATTCTTATTATGCCTATTAAAAATGAGAATACTTAAATGAATTACGGGAGGTTTACCCCTCTTGAAGTCAAGCTTTTGAGCAATATAATTGATAGCATTAGCATTGGCTTTTTTACTAGTGAAGAAAATGGATTTATTATAATTAACGGTCATCCTTATATCCCTTTTGTTGATCGATTTGCTGCTTGCATTTGTGAAAATGATAAGATCATCGACATAAGATAAATGAGAAATCAAGATTTTGCCTCCAGCATTGAACCATAAGGAGTTATCCTCCAAAAACAAATTATTTAAGGTTTTGGACCAATGGTTCATAATTAGAATTAAGAGGATGAGCGAGAGGGGATCTTTTTGTCTCAAACTTCTATGAGACTTGAAAAAACATTTTGAGGTCCTATTCAAAATGATAGAGAACCATACTTTTTTGTGCTGTTCTTGATTTTGGAGATACTTTCATTGAACCCAAAATGATTTAACGACTTTTGCTAGAAAGCTTCAGCTCACTTTATCATAGTCCTTTTCAAGATCAATTTTAAGCATCATATTGTGGCCTCTTTGTTTTTCTCCAAACTATGGAATAGTTCTTGGATTGCTAAAATATTATCTTTAATGTTCCTATTGGAATAAAAGCACTTTGAATAAGATTAGTACGGTTAGAAAGTAGGTCTTTGAGCCTATTCACCATGATTTTAAAAATGATTTTGTTGAAGGTAGAACATAGACAATTAACCTATAATTGTTCCACCTTTTGCAATTTCTTTCCTTGGTAATAAATGTAATGACGATATGGTTAAAGTATTTAGGGAGGGAAGCATCACAAAAAACTCCCTACTAGCATTGCCATAATCTTCCGTAATGATGTGCCAAACTTCTTATAAAACCATTAGGGAACCCATCCTGGCCAGGGGCAGAGTTTTCATTGAGAGTTTTCATTGAAAGAATTAATAGTCAACCAAATTTCCTTGCGCCAGGAACCTTGTTGAGAAGTTTGTTAGTGTCACTATTAATTTCAAAGTCATGAGAAATCAAACTAGGATGGCTAGAATTATCATTAAATTGATCATATAGATCAGAGAAGAGTCTAATGGCCAATTCTGCAATCTTATCCTTCTCAAAAAAACATCGCCATTAGGGTTGCAAATTCTTCAATTTTGTTGAAGTGCCTTCTTTTGTTAACTCAGGAAAGACAAAATTTATTATTTTTTCACATTCCAACCTCCGTCTAATGTTATACTTCTGTTTACAGAAAGTTTTCACTTCATTATGAATTTGAATGAATTTAGCTTTCGCAACAGAGACAACACATTATACTATTTAGGAGTTTCTTCATAAAGATTTTTCAGATTGGCAACTAAAAGCTTATGATGAAAGAGATTAGAAAAGATGTTCCTTTCTTTGTCCTTGTTCCAAGAAGCCAAACTAGATCTATGCCTCTTAAGTTTAGCCACCAACTTGATAAGACCATAAGAAGGGCATTGCTCATTCCAAGACTCTTAGATAGCCTACTCTCAAGCTTCCTTTTGGAGCCAAAACAATTGGAACTTAAAGGATTTATAAATTGAAGGAGAATTTTTCCAAGCCTTGAACATAATGGGTTTATTTGTCTAAGCTGGTAGAGTTTAAGACAAGTTCTTTAGATTAAGAAAAGTATTAATCCAATTAACATTATAAAAAACTCTATCCAGCTTAGCGAATTTCCTGCCATTCAATCAAGGGAAAGAGGTCCCATAGTACTTAAAATCATCAAGCCCACAATTGATAATAGTAGAGTTAAAACCAGAGGTAGAAATGGAGTAATTATGAGCATCCTTGTATTTAGGGTGCTTAAGAGTTGCATTAAAGTCCCCTTCCAAGATTCAAAAAAGTTACTATTACTGCAATTTCTATTAAATTGCCAAAGATTCTCTCTTTTTGATCGTAGATTTCTCCTATACACAAAAGTAGCCAAAAATTGGGAGTTAACAGTAAGAACTCTTAAGTGAATAACTTGTTCACATTCACTTGAGATTTCCACTTCCAACCCATCTTCCAATAGGATTAATTTTAGGCTCAATGACGACATCCATTATATTAACCTGAAGAAAGCCATGATTAACGAAAAAATAGAAGACGACAAGCAAAAAAGATAAAAGAAATATTGAAATGAGACTGGGAAATACCTCTTAAAAGGCAGGGAAACAAACACCAGCCAAACCTTATACAGCTCACACCAATTAGGGAAGTTCTACATTGCTATATGTAATTTTTTTTTCTTTATATCTGAGCTAGTTTAAGTCTGTAGCATCAATGTGATTTTTAAATATATTAGCTTGTGAATTTTATAAAACAAGTCTTAGCATGCTAAGTACTCTTGTCAGCATAATTTTAAAATATAAAAACATGCAATCTTACTTTCCAAAAAGAGCATGCAATTTAACATATACCTTGGCATGTGTGGAGGTCGAACTATTTGTTAATTGGCAAAGAAATTATTCATCAACATCAGCATATAAAAATAGCTCGTCTCAATTTTGTTTTTATTTTTATTTAGGTGCTTCCGCTAATAATCAAGGCCGACCATAAGCTATTTTAATGACAATTATATGCAGCTGTTTAAACACTAAATTTAAATATACTTCATTAGGCCAAAAAAGGAAATTTGAAAATACATAACACTTGTTGGAGGATGATTACAACAAAACCAAATTGACCACCCCTTGATTGTAAATGAAGGGACAATCATTTTTTTGACTCAGAAGAAAGAGCTAGAGTAGTAGATACTCTTTTCTTTGCGACGTATTTAGTTGAATAATGAGTTCCTATGGATCTTCTGGTGGTGATTCAATGTCGACAAATTTTTAAATAAAGAGATGATGATGGGATTGAAGAAAAATTGACCAAATAGCTACCAAAGTGTGTTTTTAAATAAAGTGCATGAAAATTAAGTTTTTAAAGGGACTAGTTATTAGGAAACTTACTTGAAGTGGAGGGAGAAAGTCACTTCTGTACTAGCAAAAGTAGAAATATTCATAGTAACATTTTTATTCGTATGACTGCTGCACCTAATAACTCGACAAGCTTTTCCTTGACATTGAACAAAGTCTTTGGCTCAATTTCTGGCTCTTAGGTTCAAGTAAAATGGTCGATCTTATTGCCGTGCTCTTGATAAATATATATTTGTACCTCTATCCCTGATTTTTTTTTTCTGGTACACTATTTTTTTGGTGTATATAACCATTTTGGGAACCTTTAGCCATTATACTGCGGGACAATAGTTTCAATGGCCATTTTATTTTTCTTGAGAAGATAATATATCCAAAAAATTGTTTGGTGGAATAGCTAAGTATGCACAATACAGTACTGGTGGAATATTTGCTCCAACTCATTGGGTAGAGGAAAATACATACCAGCAACAAAATGTTGAAGCATACTCATTCTGGCCATCAAAAAGACATTAGGACTTTCTGCTTAAAAAGGGGCTCATGTTTTTACTTCATCATCAAGACAGCCCATATGTCTCCCAGTAAGCTTGCTAAAATGCTCATCTTAACATAATATTATTTTTTTGAACATTGTGATAATAGGTATGCTCACTCATAGAAGAAATTAGTTGATCACCAATAAACCCATTGTGTGTTTTTTCTTAATAATTAAACACACCAAATTTGGTGAAGGTGGTGATGAGTAAATGTGAGTTGAGATTTCATTTTAAACAGTTAAAAGTGAAGCGAGATACCCATATGTATAGAAAGGAGGGGAAAGCATGTGCCCCATTTTAATTTATTAGTCCAGCCTTTTCAGTAAAAAACGACCTCAACATTACATCATATAGTAAAATTAGTGCAGCGTTATATATATATATATATATATATATATTTATAATTTTTTCTATAAAATATATGTTGGCATTTTATATATATGATCGAATAGAGTACAACAGATACATTTGATGACCTCAAACAAAAAACAAAAGAATATATATATATATATATATATATATATTTATTGTATACATCATTTTAGAGTCTTACCATAAAGCCCAAACATATTGAACGCACAGGATGGACAAATGCGACATTTGAAACAATAATCATCTCGTTGTTTTCTTAATTAAAAAGAATGGTCAAACTCCTCAATTAAAACAATAATCATCTCATTGTCTTCTCAATTAAAAAAATAAAACATCAACATAAACAATATGCTATTGTAGGGGAAGGCCATGTATAGAAAGGAGGGAATGGTCATGTGCCCCAATTAATTTATTTTAGTCCAGCCTTTTCAGTTAAAAATGACCTCAACATTACATCATATAGTAAAATGTGCAATGATATATATATATATATATAATGTTTTTTCTAAAAATTATCTGCTTGGCATTTTGTATATACAATTGAATAGAGTATAACAGATGCATTTGGTGACCTTAAACAAAAAACAAAAGAAAAAAGATATTTTAAATTTATATACATTATTTTAGAGTTTTGTCATAAAGCCCAAACATATTGAAAACACAGGATGGTTAAATACCATATTTAAAACAATAATCATCTCATTGTCTCAATTAAAAGAATAAAACATCAACATAAACAATATGCTATTATAGATATTTAACAATTATAATAATAATTGATATGTAAATATGATAACTTCTGTAGCAATATGTTATGATAAATAAATTAACATCAATACAAATAGTTCTGTCAAAAGAAAACTTGTAATAAAAAATAAAATAATCATTATCTAATTGTTTTGCTAATTCATTCATGTTTATTAGCTATTCGTAAAAATAAGCAGGAAAGATATTATGTTCAGCCGTGATAGGAGCTTGATCTTTCAAAATTTTAATATCTATGGCTAGTTTTTATTTTACTTTCAATATGCAATAAAGGAAACCTTGATCCAGTTCATACAAATCTAACAAATGATTAGTTTTTATTTAATATCCAATTTTTTTATCAATTTGACATGTAGTCAATTAAAAAAAGAGGACAAAATTAGCTTAGATTTTTCTTTTTGACATAATCTACTTTATATCTGAACACTGAATTTCTTAAGCGTGCTTCATTATGATGGCTTTTGAACTGAGTCATTCTAGTTTTCGCTATTTATTACAGGATTGCAACCTTGTCTCTCTTAATTTTGTGATGCCTTTTTACCAATATTTTTTGTATTGATTTTTCACATGTTTATGTTATTAATTTAGAAATAAGGTTACGGTTGAGACTTTGCGGTACTCATCTTTTGAATAATATGTAGGTTCTTGAGACAGCTGATGATTTAGGAGAGGTTACCGAAAGTGTTGAATACTATATTCAGGGAACTACAATAGCTGCAGGCAATTTATTTGGGAGGTAATTTTAATCAAATATTTCAAGTATAAACATACAACATTCCTATTCCCTTCTTTCTAGAAGAGCCGAATTTGCTGCAATACAATTTATTTGAGTATATTATATTTTATATTATTTTTACATTTTTTGAAGATGCATATTATTATTTTTTAAATAATTTAGTATCCTGTTTGCCCTGCTTGGCATTTTACTTTATGCATGTGTTTGTATGCTTGTATGTATATAAATTGCTTCTTTCTTTTGCGTTGATTTGGTTTGACTTGTAAGATCCTAAATTGATAAAAATATGACCAATTTAAATTAAAGTAATAATTTTGTATGTTTTATTTTTGAGATGAGTATTGTTATTACAAGTTGATTAGCAATGGATTTTCAGTGCTTGTTGTGATTTGTTCATGCTTTAAATCATGCAAAAGACCTTGACGTTCCTAATCAACCCTTTATTATGTATTTATTTTTTATTTATCAATTTTAATATAATTCTATAAATGAGCGAATGACCCATTTCTTAAAATAAGGGGAGTTCTATTTGAAAATGAACCTCTCTCTAGATTTTACATTTTTGTATTTTTAAAATTATGGCCGTATCTTACATTTTTTGGGAAAGTTTCTATTCAAATTGGCATGGCAATTTCATTTATTTTGAGAGTTATTTTAACCTAGGTAATAAATTATCAAATGTAGTTTTATATTGGTATTTTAAGATTATGTATGAGAATAAAGATTAAAATCGAATGAAACTTTATTATTGTGAGTGGACGGAATTTAAACAATACAAGATTTCTAAATCATGTAAGCTAAATGTATAATTAAAATGTTAAATACATCCGCATTGTGTGGGTTTAGCATATTTATTCTTAGGCCTTGTGTCATTGATGCTTACTTAGTGTGCGCCATACAACCCCCTTCCTCCACTGAACTATGCTTTAAACACCTAAGTCAAGCACACATAGGATTAAGCCAATTACAAGTCAAAGAAATAAAAAAAAAGACTGCAAATGCATAGTAGTTAAAATATTAAATCTGTACATTATAGACTATATTGTGTTTTTCATAAGCTAGCATTAAAAATATTATTAATTATTTATTTTTGATATAGCTATAATAAATTATGATTATAAAATTAACATAATAAATCAATTTATATTGTTTAATTACATAAATATCTAATTACATTTAATGTTATTGAATTAATTAATGAGTACATAATTAATAATCAATATATTATAATTATATGATTGAATGATCCTTAACTAATAATTAATACTTAAAAATGAATAATTGCTAATACTTAATAATTCTTACTATCTTATATTAAATCAGTTTATCAATTTTAATTAGTAATATCAAGGGCATTTGTCATAGGAAATTGTCATAGGAAATAACAATCTTTGTTATCAAGTTTCAGTTGCCCTTAGCAAGGAAACAATTTAATAAGGTTAACTTATTTAGTGGTCTTATCAAGCTTAGTTTAGTTTAAAATGAATTAAATTAAGCTATTTGACCCATACAAACTTGTAATATTTATTTTATTGGTGAGAGAATGCTTTTTATCAAAATAATTTGATTTCAAAAGACTTCGCTTCAATATTTTTTATAATGCCTTCTCTTTGACTTTTCTTTGCAATTAAAAGGGGTGCCAGGACAGGCATTCAGGAGGGTCTTCTATAAGGGCACATGTAATGAGATCCTTTGTGGAGGTAACTAGTAAGTGGAACTAAGAATGTGAGATCCTTTGTGGAGGAGATAATAAGATGAGGGAAAGCTTCTTGAGTAGGGGCATCAAGCAGGGCTGCTGGACAGGAGAGAAACTTCTTAAAGGGGGCATCAGGAAAGGCCTTCAGGAGGGTCGCCAACTTGGGC
The DNA here is from genome assembly GCA_016760335.1 of Gastrodia elata. Lineage (NCBI taxonomy): Eukaryota > Viridiplantae > Streptophyta > Magnoliopsida > Asparagales > Orchidaceae > Gastrodia > Gastrodia elata. The sequence goes on from CM028681.1 coordinate 20,410,380, forward strand.
ACATGTAATGACAGCTTGTCAAACATTGTCAGGTGAAAGTTAGTGTCATTCAGTGTTTTGGATAGCCAATATTTAAATATTGAGGCCTGTAGTTTTGATGAATCTATAATCAGTATGAAGTTTTGTGTGTTTAATTGAAAAGTTGAGTTTTATGTATAATGCATATAATAATTCTTATATTTTTGAAGACATATTATATATATTATTTTGCTTATATGTGGCTGGTGAGATTTGAACCTATGACTTAGAATAACAAATCTTGAGTCTCAACTACTGGGCTACAACACAATTCACTATATATATATTTATATATACACACACTCACACATTATATCTTGCACATAGGTTCCATTTTAAAATGTATACATATTACGCTTTTGGAAAAGGAGAGTTCAAATTTTAATAGAACTATTTAAAGATTACTTTGAAAAATTATATTTAAAATGTTCATTTGTTTTATTGTTTTTGTATATATTTTTAAATTTTTATTTTGTAAGCAGTCAAAATAATATTTGATTCAATTTTTAAAAACCTTATGATCCACAATAATAGAATATATCTGATTGGATGTATATATGAAAATGAGGGAGAATGTGACATCCAAGCTATAATATGTAAGGAATTATTTGTTTTAGCTCGATTTGTCTTGTACCAGGCTGGACATCATGATTGCATCTTTAGTTGATATCTCTCTAGTTACCCATCATAGGATTGCTCCTATCATGAGCATATTTAATTTTTAGGTTTTTATTTGAAATTCTTCCAATCATCTCAAAATATGCATTGCTTAGCATGCCCTAAATTTTCTTATATAATCATAAATCCTTTCTTCCTATTCGAGTATGGGTTTCGCTCATTCATGGCACCCTTTTTTCTAAAGTTTATTTGGATCCGCTCATTATCTGAGAAGCATCTTGTCCAAGTTTTCATTCTTGTTGATCACTTATAATTCGAATTTGGATCATCATAGGCTCACTAAATTTTGCTTGGTTCGCATCCAGACTACATTATACCAAAGGAGACCTAGCTCTAATGCCAATTATAACACCCACAGCTATACTAAACAAGGCATTGCTTGCTTTTGCTTCACCCATCCCATAGTACACAAACATCATGATTTTGTCCTTAGATGATAACTTTTTTTATGGAAACTTACAGTAGGATTGCTTCTACCATGAGTGTGTTTAACTTTGGAATTCTTGTAAAAAAACTTTACTAGTTTTTTCTTTAGACACATTGCTTAATAATATTAGTTTTTACTTATATAGTTTTGATTTTTTTTATTCTTTTATTGATTTTGTTTATTCCTACCAACCTTTTCTTCTAAAATCATGCTAGGAGCTGCTTCATGCGTTAGCCGCCCCTTGTGTGAGCCTTTTGGTCAACAAAAGACCTTAGTTTTTTGCTTGTTTGGTCCCTAAACTACAAATTATATTAGATGATGTTTACTTCTGCTTTTCAATTGCAACATCTTAGGCTATATAAAGCAGGATATTGTTTACTTTAACTTGACTCTACCTTTTTTCCAGGCTGAGTATCATGGCTTTATTGTTAGATAATAATTATCTAAATGGTCACTCTACATTGATTGCTCTTACAATAAGCACACACTTAAATTGGGAATTCTTATTTAAATTTTTATCAATAATCTCAAAATGCAAATTTCTTAATATTTCCTAATTTTTGTTTGCATAGACTTGATTGTACGCCTCCCCACCAAGTGTAGATTCATTTTATTTCTGCTTTTAAAATCGCTCCTTATCTAGATTGCACCTTGTCCGAATCTTCAAATTTGTGTACTCAAAATCGCTCCTTATCTATTGCTCAACAATCACTCCCCCTCACTTCAAATTTGTGTCGACATAGAGAATCGATGAGATTCATTTAGTTATTTAGTGGATTAAATTTACGATGTTTAAATATAACTAAATAATTTTTTGGGGCAATGGTTAAGTAATTAAAAACAAAAGAAGCATTTAAATCATATAAGATTAATATTTACATTAATTTATTAATGTCTCTAAGCATGTTGGATGTAAAACATTATAATGATAAAATTTTATAATGTTGGGTAGTTATTTAATTATGAAATTTTCAGAGTCTACATGAAAAATGTTTAAAGCTAGGTGTTATTCTTACAAAATCCTGAACTTACATCATTCATTTGTGTACTCAAAAAATAAAATACATAGATGATGCTTTAAAATATGTGGATTTCTTCCTAAATATTTTAAAAGTAAGTAATAATTAGATAACAAACCCCTTTTATAGGACTAGACTTGGTGGTGTTATGGTGTCATTAGCGCTTTAAATTTAGAGTGCAGTAATATAAAAATAGATTTGCCTCCTTTTTGTGTTAACATTCAGGTCACTTTTCATGACAACCAATTATCTTGAAGATCTAAATACACTAAATACAATATCTAACAATTAGATATAGCTTGAGTCATTGTATCACAATTTGTTTATTGCTGCTGCACATCATAACTCAGTCATGAGATTTAGACTTTGAGATCAACATGTATTGGATCATTCATACTGCTCGTCTAACCTGGAATTTTTTATTTTTTATTATTATTTATGCAACAAATAAAGCAAAGAAAAGCTAAAAATAGGTGGTTCCAACCTATAGGAATCCACATAAGCGTAGAATCGACTGCTACCTGGGACCAAGAAGACTTCAATTTGCACAACCGATGCCATCTAAACCTGCGGTTACAATTCTCTGCTGATGTATTAGGAGAACCTTGTTTTGTCGGTGATAGAAATGATGGATTTGGGAACCTCTATAATTGGATTTCAAGTTCTGTGTCCGAATGATCTTCTTCTTGATCCTGAAGGACTGAGTTGCTGGTGGAGTGTAACAGCTCAAATTCTTAAGCACCAATGTATTGTTCGCTTTTGCTTGAAAGGTTTCATGATTTTGCCCTCAGAAGATAACTTCCCAACAGGTCACCCATCCTGGGAGTGCTCCCACCTGAGCACGCTTAACTTTGAAGGTCTTATCAGAAATTCCACCGTTATTTGAAAAGACGCCTCGATGTTTAAGAGTTTTCCTTATTACTACTTAAGTGGGTCCTTAAATGGAGGTCCAACTCAGATTTAATACTTGAAGCTCGTTTTTTTAATAAATTTTGTTTATTGCGTAATTTGCTTGCTAATGTATTTTCTTCTTTGTTTTGGTTGTTGCCCCTTTGGACTCGATCCTTTTTATTTTAGGTTAGCACTTTCTAGTTTGGTTGAGCCTCTAATTTGAAATAGATTGATGTTTTAGACCAATTAAACCTGTTTTTTATACTTTTTATTAATAATAATAATTTTTTTTTTGCAAAATATAAAAATTTAAAGGAGCCCAAAACAAGCATAAAAGTTCACAACAAATACCAACCTACAAAATAATAAAATATAACAAGATATCTAATCAGACTAGAAAAAGCAAAATAGTAATAAAAGCGAGCGATGAACAAAAATAACACTAGGGAAATCTAACATGAAAGCAATGTGATCTGTATGACGCTCTTTGCCTCGTGAATGGAGAGTCTTCTCCCAGTGTTGGCATAATTTGCGGATTGCATTGAGGCAGACACTCTTGACAAGTAACCCCGCCAAATCTGGCTTGCGGAACTGAAAAGTTTGCGACAGTAACATGGCGGCCTGAATCTTTTCTTGCAGAGGGGATGTAGTCTGTATGCGAGCACCACAAGCGGAAATTAACTGACTACAGTTGTAACGACCCAAAGTCGTTATTTAGCAAATTAGGTCAGAATCCCGCTTTAGGAATTAGGATCCTGGGGAATTTCAATTTAGGGCAAACAAAACTACCAATAGATAGAAATAATTTTTAGATCAAAGTGCCCTAGTTTGAGAAAAATTCGATTAACGGAAGCTCCCGTTTTATTTTCTGAAATTTCTAAATTTTAAAAATCAATAACATTGAAATACGTGACAGAATTCATCGTTTTCAGTGTCGACGTGTTAAGTATATTATTTAAAGGTTGCTCAAGGAGTTTCATCAAATTCTGAGTGCCGATTTAATCGTGGAAAATTTTCTAAGTTTTAAACCTCTCAAATTAAAATAAAATTAAATTTTGCTCCGAATCGAAAATTTTCCGCGTGAGGGTGTTTGTCATGTCGTAACACACCTCGGTGTCAAGTTTCGTTGTATTTGGACGCCAAACGACGGAAAATACGATTAATTTGAAGTTCAAAAATTTTCCATTTTTTTTCATTTTTTTCCTCTGTTTTTTTTCCTTCCTACTCCCCTTAAGATCGCATCCTGCGATCTTTCTCCAGCGCCAGGCGGAAGCCTGGCACATGCGGCGCCTGCCTGCGCCGTTTTTGGCGCAGGCTGTCGGCCCATAGGGCCGATTCCGACTTCCCCCTACCCCACTTCCGCCTTTTGGCGGGAGAAGCTTCCGCGCCAGAAGTCCCCTTGGCGCATGCCAGGCGCCATTATGGTGCCATTTTGGTGCACGTTTTGGTGCCACCCCTGCGACTATATAATCCCCATCCCCTCCCCTCTCCTTCCCATAGTCACCCACAGCAGCCTCTCCCTCCAAACAGCCGGCCAACCCCTCCTTAGCCGCTCCAGCCTCCTTCCGGCAGCCCCCAACAGCCCCTTCCAGCAACTTCCGGCAGCCCGGCAGCCCCCGGCAGTACCTTCCAGCGGCATCCAGCAGCCCCTTCCAGCAACTTCCGGCAGCCCGACAGCTCCCGACAGCCCCTTCCAGCAACTTCCGGTAACCCTCGGCAGTACCTTCTAGCAGCTCCCGACAGCCCCCGGCAGTACCTTGCAGTAACTTCCGGCAGCCCTCGGCAGTCCCCACAGCAGCTCCAGCAGCCCTCAGCCATCCTTCTGCCAACCCATTCCAGCTTCTCTTCGTGTTCCGGCGATCCTAATTCTAAAGTAAGAGGAGGAAATTAGAAGAGCACATTCGTTTTCTCTTAATCTGGTTACTCTCTTTATATCAAGTTTATGAATAGTCATGCACAATAGAATTATTCTCATTAATTAATAATGAGCACGATTCAAATTGTTAAATGACTATTATTCTCCCTTTTTAGCCAAGTCAGTCAATTATTCTGACTTTTTCGTCATACATTAGTATGATAATCATAAAGACACTTTAATAACTGCATTAATAGCAGCTTAATTCAATTGAACTTCAAAAACAGAAGAAGAAGAACAGAATGAAAGAAGAAATTAAAACTCCTAAATCATTTGATTAAAAAGCTAACTTAAAAATATCGGGGATTTAAATGCAGATTGAGCGAATTGTCACTCATTTGAGCTATTGAACTGTTGAACCTAAGGATCAAAGGTACCCAGTATATGACTTGCATTACATCTTACATTTTTTTACTGCTATGCTTCGCTTATTTGCTTTGAGCCGAATCCATTTGAAGCTTGGTTGGTTGTCCGAAACCAACGTAATATCATTCGGGGTTGTTACCGAAAAATGGCATCGGTATCATTTGGGGTTGTTACTGGAAAATGACATCAGTAACATTCGGGGTTATTGCTGGAAAAATGACATCAGCAACATTCAGGGTTGTTATTGGAAAATGACATCAATAACATTCGGGATTGTTACTGGAAAAATGACATCAGTAACATTCAGGGTTAGTTACCGAAAAATGATATTAGTAACCGTTATTTTGTGATAACTACTTGTTGCAAAAATTTGCTTGCTTATTTTGTGCAGTTGCCTTACCTATCTTGCATTTTTACCTCTGCTAAATACATCTTTATAAAGTAATTTGTTATTGTGTACTGCTGTATTTAGAGTATTCTCTAATTACTGAGAATTCAAATCCCGATATTATTTTCTGTACAATACCAGGTCATGTGCTCCTGGAAGAGGTTAAACAAGAACCTTAATTTTCAAAAGATCGACGACGGCGCTGAATTGCATATTTTGTTTCTTTGTTTTGTACGATGATGGATCTTGTAATAAGAACTTTTGATAAATGAAAAATATCATTCACTTTTATATGCGTATTCTTTTTCTCTCAAATTGCTTGATATGATCCTGCGGTAGGTAGTCACCCGATGCCAGAACGGTTTCTGCCGAACCGGCATCGGGATCACAACAGTTATCCCAGATCATAGCTCCTCCAAAGGAAAATGACTCACCAACTATATACAAAATGTCAATGCAAGTCTCCCTCTGTAACGACCCAATGTCGTTACTTTGCGAACTAGGTCTGATCTCGTCGCAGAAATCAGGATCCCGAGAAATTTCAAATTATGGCAAACAAAATTTTCATTAGATATAAATACTTTTTAGATCAAAGTGCGCCCTAGTTTTGGAGAATTTGGATAACAGAAACTCCCGCTTTATTTTTTATGAATTATTTAAATCTAATAAATAAGGAACATTGAAATACGTGTCCAAATTTATCGTTTTCAGTGTCATTTTATTAAGTATATTAATTAAAGGCTGCTCGAAAAGTTTTATCAAATTCTGAGTGCCAGTTTGATTGTAGTAAATTTTTGAAGTTTTAAACTTCAAAGATTAATTAAAAATAAAATATATGTCCGAATCTAAAATTTTTGGCGCGAGGGTGTTCGTTATGCCATAACACACCTCGGTGTCAAGCTTCGTTATTTTTGGACGCTAAATGACAGAAAAATGCGAATAATTTAAATTTAAGTATTTATTTAAATTTTTCTTTATTTTTCCCTGATCCCCCTCTTGTTCTATGCCTGCTCCCCATTCCTTGCGCCCCAAGGCGCGGAACCTTCCGCGCATGGGCTTTTTCTGCGCCATTTTGGCGCAGGAATGGTCTGCGAAATGGCTGACCAGCCCTCTCCCTCTTCCTCCTTCACTTCTCTATAAAAACCCACCCCCTCCCCTCCTTTCCACCCACACAACATCCCTCTCTCCCTCACAGCAGCCGGCAGCCACCTTCCCAGCCACCCCCAGCCACCCCCAGGCCCCGGCAACCACCCTCACAGCCACTTTCAGCCCTTGACAGTAGCCACTCTCCTCCCTCGGCCCTTTCCCTCCCATCCTCCCAAAGAACAGCAGCCCTCTCCTCCCTCAGCCCCTCCTCCCTCTCTCAACACCTCGACTAGCCGCCTCCCTTTTTCGTCCAACCAGCCCTCGCTGCCCAGGCAACCTCCTGCCCGTTTCTCTCCTTTTTTCGGCAACAAAGTAAGAGAAGGAAAAGAGGAAGTGAATGATAAAGAGTTTTTGCTATTTCTTGTTCTTTTATATATACTTAATAATTATTATGAAAAAATAATAATGATAAAATTGTCATTCACATTTATATGGTTCTCATTAATTAATTATGAAAATTATACAAATATTATAAATTGGCTATTATTTTAATTCAAGCAATTTTATTTTGTTATTTTCATTCCCTTATTATTATTACTTTATGCAAATTTTTATAGTTGTTTTCATTCTTTTTTCTTTCTTTCATACATTATTCTCATTATTATTATTATACAATGATAATAATAGTATTATGTTAAATATAATTACTGCCATCAGAGACTTGAAATTGTGTCTTCTATCAAGATAAAAGAATGAAAGAAAGACAGAATGGATTAACTGACCAAGCTCAGACTTTTTAAATACAAATATATCATATCACTTTCATTTTAATTTAAAATATCAAAAATTTAAATGCAGATTGAGCGAACTATCACTCATCCAAACTGTTGAACTTATAGAACAAGGTACCAGGATGTCTTTTTATTACTCTTATTTAAATATGCTTTTTGCTTAGCATCGCACAAATATTATAAAAGTGCTTTTTATGGTCACATAGATTGATGTATGAATAAGTTTGGATAAGTGAGGAGCAAGTGTTTCATGTTGATTTATACTTTTTGTCTGATCAGACAACCGCTAGGACGGGGCTGTCTGACGTTGGGAGTCATAAAGAGCCTATATTGATAAGCCTTTGAGGGGCATGTATAGAGGGAAGTTGGGATGTGTAACACAAAAATGAACTCTCATTTTCCTCGATTTTGTACTTTCCCAACAAAATCATATTTTGCTCTAAAATTATGTATTTATTTTTGTGATTGCAATTATTTTATGCTAAGTTTCAAGTGCAATTGAAACAGGTTTTCAGGGATAAGTTCGTACAACTTTTATTTCATATCAAATGATTAATTATTTTGCTTATTATTTAACATTTATAAAGATTACATCTATCAGTACTTAGTTTCACAACTAACTGGTATTCGAGTGCCCGCACTTTTGAAATGTGCAAAGATCAGGAGTTCGTCCTTGAAGAAAGGTGCTAAGAACCAATCAATGCTGATACTGCTTCCTGCTAATCTTTCGTATTCTTTTTTTTTTTTACTTTATATTTTTAAAAAAAGTTTGTAACTTTCTTTTATTTTAATTCTTGTAATCAGGACTTGTGAATTATGAATAAATGAGTTATGTTTGATGTCTATATATCTGTTTCTTAAATCACTCAATATGATCCTGTGGCTAGAGGACTTGTTGTTTTACATCCTCACAACTGGTGCTGGATCTGTTCCCGCTGACCCGGCACCGGGTCCTCACACCCTCGGTCCCAACGACATCTCTAGAGAGCGACAAGGGCCCACCTCCGATCCTCCATCTCGGCACGATATAGATGGCTGGCAAGACTCTCAGAAAAAGCATCCACCGGTCATTGCAAGGTGTCCTGCTCCAACTGTGTGTACCTCTGAACAATCGGCCCCCCGTAACCCATAATCCTCTAGATTGCAGAATTTTGCTCGATGGATTGAGAAGTCTTCACCTCTGTTGCGGTAGCTGGACTCCATCGCTTGAACCCATAGAAGGTTCTCACGCTTGACATAGCTGAGAGTATGGCGGGACACAAGGACTCACCACTAAGTTCACAAATCTCTGATGCAAAGGCCACCGTTAGTTAAAAGTTGACAAACACCCTACCAGCTGACATAATGCAGACCACTGCCCTCTGCTCCTTCCCACAGGAACTTACAGAGGATAACTTCGATGTCTAAAAGGCAGGAGTCCGGAATCGGGGCCAAAATCATCAAGTAACTTGGGTTCGTGGCAAGAGCAGACCTAATCTAGCAAAGTCGCCCGGCCAGTGAAAGATGTCGATTACTCCAATAGCCAATTTTGGCTCTAACCTTGCTGAATCACCCTTAAATAATCAGCTCGCTTCGGCTGTTTGCTCGTCGCTGCGACGAAGGTATCTTGGAGACTCTCCTCTCCTAAATCCAAGACTAATGACAATTCTGGGTTAGCGATAAACTGGAGTCCGTCCACTGAAGACAATATGTTATTTTTGCGAATTTACAGATTGTCCGGTCCAGTTGCCGTACTCAGTCAAAATTCGCTGCACCTAACAACCACCCGCCTCAGAGACTGGAGCAAAAAGTTTCAGATCTCATACATACATCAGGTGGGAGAACATGGGTTCGCCCTGGTTAAGGGTGATCCCAATTGGGTGACCAATCCTCTCCTGTCGCCAAACTAACAAAGAAAAAATATTCCGAGCACTGAATGTCATAAGCAAATTCAATTCTTTCAAACATAAAAAGGATGCCTTTTATCTTGTTTGTCATAGGCTCTTTCTAGATTCAATTTGATGATTTCATAGGCTCTTTCTAGATTCAATTTGATGATTACATTACCTTCTCTTTGTTAGACTTTGAGAGCATAAGCCATTCTTTAGACAGTATGAATATTGTTCATAATGTTTCAACTTAGAATGACGACATTTTGGTTGGGAGGGATAATATTAGGCAAGAAGGCCTTCAATCTATTTATGTAGATTTTGGAAATGATCTTAGAGAATATTGAGCAAAATTGATAGTTCTAAAGTCAGCTCTCCAAATATCATTATCACATTAAGGGATAGCATGGCTAAAAAACTTGGGGATATTGGCTCCGACAAATGAATTTATTAAAACATTGCATAAATCAAACTCAATGATTCCCCAAACACTTAATAAAATATATAGGGGAAACTCTCAAGGACTTGGCACGATGCCTTTTGTGATTTTTAGCTATAGCATGAATTTCCTAAATAGAAGGAATGCCAGTAAGGAAGGAGTTGATAGAATTGCCAACAAGACATAATTATTTTCTAGGAATCGATTAACAATAACATTATTCTGAAGACTTTTTAAAAATAGTTAATATCTGATTTAATGATATCTTCTTTATCAGAGAAATTTCTATTTGGTGGAATAATTTGATTAAATCAATTGTTTATATGATTTTTGTGCACCCGAATATGATAAAATTTTGTATTAGGCTTACCATTAATTTTCCAGTTTATGCTACATTTGTTTCTAAAATGTTTCTGTATAGTTATTGTCTTGAATCAACTAAGCTTGAGCATGTTTAAGCTTAAAATAATTATCAAGGGTGTTATATTCAAAAGTGAATTCGAGTCTTTGAGCCTCTTCTTTTAACGGGGTAATAGCTATCAAGATATTGCAAAACTTTCTTGTTAAAATCAGCAAAGTTTTTTTTAGTGTTTTGAGCTTATCAATAAGTTTATGAAGACCAAATTCACTAGCAAGTTTTTTTTAACAATCAGCCACAACCTTAATAAAGTTATTATTTTAGATTTACCTAAGTTGAATGAGAAAAAATAGCCAGACTCGCTATCATTCTCAAAAGTGTCTGTAAGTGGTTTGTGATCAGAAACCATCTTATTTAAGATTTCAGCTCTAATGTTAGAACTGTACCATACCTGTGATTAGATAAAAGGCACCTATCAAGTTGAGCAAATCAATGGCCGTTAGATCAAGTAAGAATTGAACCAATCAGTTGAGGCTCATTCAAACCATAGTCCACTGCATCCTTAAAGTTTGAAGAAGAATCCCTTTACGAATTTCTTATGCCCCTGACATATACTTAAAGAAAGAGTAGTAATAAATCACCCCTAACCATCCAAGGAGAATCATACTAAGGATGGATTTTCTAATATAAGAACTCCCATAAAATTTGTGTTGAACCTATTTTACCACAATGAGTAAAAGTACCCAAAATGTTAAATCATGATTCAAAATAGAAACATGCAATGCTTGTTCAAAACTGTCAATAAGGTTCACTTACCATTCTTTATTCCTTAAAATTTGTAATTAAACCACTAAATAATTTCAGTTCAATAATACCTGCCAAACAAATTCAATGATAGAGAACAATATGCTTAAGTCTATTTATTGAGATGACATTATCAACGCTTTGAATGTTTTAAATAAGAGCTTTAATCAACTTGAGAATTATCATTTGATTTAGAAGCAAATTATTATTAGAAGCATCACAACCACCAAATAATTGCTAATTCTCTTCTAGCTCCAACTCAATTTTGTTAGCAATGTTCTCCTTAGAGGCATATCCATCTTGATCATCATTTGCCCAATAGTATCTAAGCAAAACACCTTCCCATTATTATTCTCAATAGGAGGGATATTTGTACTCTCCAAGGAGTTATTATTTTCGAGTTTATAGCGGAATCTCACGAACCTACATTCTTCTTGGAGAATGTAGCAGGAAGCTTGATTTCTCAATATCGAAGAACATTAGTCATCATCAAAGACCTCGTTCGCTCGAGAAATAATAGGATTAGCCACTGCAGTAAACCCTAAACTAGCAATAGAACTAATGATAACAACTGCAGGGGAACTAGGAGGGAGGCCATGAGTCTTGATTTCACAGGAGTAATCGATTCTAAAGTTTTTGAGAACCATCAATTATTAAGTTTGTGAGAACCATCAAATATAACCAAAACCATGGGAGTCAAAACATTATTAAGGTTTGTAGTACCACGATCTAAATGTTGAGGTCAACCAATGATGTCTGCAATAATGCACACGAAGGAAAGCTTAGTAGATATAACTTGAGCACCATGAGGTTAACCCATACAAGACAATTGAGGGTTTAGTCGTTACATCAACAGATGAAGACCTTTAACAAATTTGATTGCTAAATCATTAATATCATATTAGCTCATTGAAAACACCTTACCGTAGTCAAACTCATTAGAAAAGATAAACACATGATGATTGTTGTTTAATATGATGAAGCACAGAGGCCTACATGAGAGCGTGTGATATCATGAGTCTATTCAAGGAACTTGAAGGAGGTTATCGAGTCATGATGGTATATGTTGTGGATTCGTATTATTTATGTATTTTATTTAATTATATTTCCATTTATGTTATTTTAATGTATTTTTATGACATTTTTATTATGTATGTCGGGAATGTAAAAGGTCACCTGGAATTAAATGACCTTATTGTCATTATTAGTGCCATTATGTTAGAATTAGGGTATGGTAACTATATATATCTCATGTAAACCCTATTTTCTGGAGAGTTGAATGATAATACAAAAATTGTGGCTTGAGAGCTTGTTTGGTGTGGATAATCAGAGGAAATCTTCTTCGATGTGCATAAACGAAGGCCTTGAAGCTAAGGTGTAGGTAATCTTGGAGCTATCTTTGTTTGCTTTTTTTAATTTGTGTTTGGTATCATATTATTCTCTGTCAGCTTTCATCTCCACTTTGTTTCATCCAAATCCACTTCTGTTTGGGCTTCAAAATTCATTCCATGAAACCTATGCAAAATTCGACTTTATCTCACATCTCCATCCATAACTCTCTCAAGCATCCATCAAATCATACCAAACATCTTACATATTTCTAACATCCATCATAACATCCTCTTAAAATGTTGTGCCAATTTGACATCGTTTGGTTCACCGCATCCTTCCGAAAGTCTCCCAATTCATATATGCAATTCTACTGCTATAATCCCCATCAATGCACAGATTAATGAAGTTTAAGATGTATTAAAATTTATTAATAAAAGATAAAACTAGAAGGTCTATCATTTTCTCATAAACTTAAGATCATATTTTTTATTAACAAGTCAATTTCAGATACAGAGCAAAGATTGGATAGAACCCTATTAAAGCTTGACACCACTTTGATTGACTGTAGGTGCTAAGAAGAATCAAAGTATTGGGAGTTTTTTAATGAATGACCTAGGTCTAAACTTAGAACAAGAAGGAACCCATCATACCGTTTGAACAGTCTGTCGTTAACTAGAAACCTTGTAGTACAACCCCAACTAAGCCCCAAAACAAATAAAAGATACAAGCAAATATAATAAAAATCAATTAAAAAGCTAGATTTAGTTAACCAAAACTTAAATTCAAGCAATTAAAAAGTTTAGAGGCACCACAAACGATAAATTTAAACTGCATTCTCCAATGAGGCACCTGGTAGGCGGAATCCTTGGCACAAAAAGAACCCTAGCTCACCTTAAAAATTGATATGCTAGGGAAGAAAAGTGAATGTACTATATACATAGAGTTTAACTGAATACAATAGACCAAGAAGAAGGTGACCTCCAATAAAATAAAATACAACTAAGGAAAAGTAAAAAGTAGAAAAAACAAAAAAAAAGCAAAAGACCCATCATCTTACTAAGAACAATACAACAAAAGAGAAAACCTCCATATAAGAGAGTCATACCAGCCGATTAATGACCCCGTTTATGTCTGAAGTTGTACCTAGATTTGCAGTTCGAGTGTGAACCTTTTAGTTTGTTTTTCTTCTTTTTTTTCCTTTTGATTCTGTCGCAATATTTAAAATTATCAATTACGGGACTTCATTCGGCTTCGAATTCTCTTCACTTCCTTCAATTGGTGATGAAATCTCATTTGTAGTTTGTTGCCTCTCAATTGGATAATATTCCTTTGTAAGGGGTGCCTCATCAATCGAATCATCTTGGTCTCGACTTGCAAGGACTAATGGAATTTCCTCAATAAATTATTGAAGAAATTCAGATGGAGCTCCCATCAAGTCAAAGATGGCTACAACAATGCTTATCTTTTATTTATTCATCCATTTTACTGCTTAGAGTACTTGTTGCATTTTGTTTGGAAACTTTAGCATTTAAAGGGCAACATGGCTAACAACCAAGAACTTAATGGGAATGGCTTAGATTATTGAGTTAAGGGCTTAGAAACCGCTATGGCTAGGATAGAAACTCAATTTAGGAAAGTGCTAGAAGTACTAAATATGAGAAATGACCAACACTCTCCACCATCACCTGAATACCATGTAATCAAGTTAGAACTAGGAATGATCCTACTTATGACATTCAACATAATTCAAATTATAGTAGAGGTAGAGTTCCTAGGAAAAGATTTTGAGGATGACTTTGGTGACATGTATTTTAGAGGAATTGATGGTCGGAGGGAAGATGATATTAGTGGATACTTAGGACTGATCTATCACTAAGACTTGGTACACATGAAAGAGATCACTAGAAAAAAGATATTCTGAACATCATTAGAATAGAAGCCCCTACTTATGATGATACCCATAACCATGACTTTTTTCTAGATTGAATGACCCAGATCTAGGAGTTTTTTTGAGTGACATGACTTAGATGATTACCAATGAGTCACATTTATTAGGATGAAGTTGATTAGTCATGCCAAAATCTTTTGTAATAATTATATTAACAAAGAAATGAGTAGTGGCCGTCAGAGAGTTTCTTTGGTCGAGGTGGGTGATATTCTAAAGGACAAGTATTGCCCACATTATCATCACAAACAACTTCACATGAAGTTTTTTTCACTTAATAATGGCACAATGTCTGTTACTGAGTATTTGAATATGTTTGAGGATTTAGTAGCAAGGGTTGATTATCAAGACTCAGATTGGAAATTGACCAATAAGTTTGTTATGGGCTTGAGGATAGACATTAAATAGTAGATTGAAATGAATGATCCCCAAACTATAGAGGATGCACTACATAGTGCCCTTCTCATTGAGTCATAATCAAAGGCATTGACCTATAAGGTGAAACCCTCGACTAGCGCTTTCAAGTCTATTCAAAAGCCTACTTCTTCACCTAGTGTGTTCACTAAGACACCTGCTACTCAAATGGGTGGATTTGTGCTTAATGTTGTTTGTTATGGGTGCAAGCAAAAGCGGCACCTTAAACATGAGTGTAAAGTAACCCTTGCCATTGTAATTAGATGTTGAATTAGAATCTATTCACGAGGATGACAATGTTGAATTTATTGAGGAAGGTAAGACATGGGAGTAGTGAGATGCCTTAGTACCTCTTTAGGAGAGGAAGTCTGGAGATGAAGGAATATTTTTAGTGTGTTAATGACATGCAATAACATTGCATGTAAGATGTTGATGGATTGTGGTACTTCTATGAATGTAGTATCCACACATACCTTAGTGATGGCAAAACTTCAAGTTCAACCACATTTGGGCCCGTTCAATATTAGTTGGGTGGACCATACCTCACATCCTGTTACCTGACGATGTTTGGTTCCCATCAAGATTGGAAGTTATGAAGATAAGATATGATGTGACGTATTGCTCATGGATATAGCGCACATCCTTTTGAGCCGACCTTAGTTTTTTGATATTGTTGTCATACACTATGGTCATGAAAATACATATGTATTCAAATTTAATAACAAGATCTTAAAACTTTATCCTTCCAACCTAATCCAAAAGCCATCGCACCTATTTCAGGGTCCCTTCATTCGACATCCACTCTACCCACTAGTTCTACACCTTCTACATCTTCTATATCCAAGGCTCGTGTTAATACAAAATATACACCTTCACAATCCAAAAAAGGATCCAAAGTTCAACTTTTCACAATTTCTACTCCTTTGATTACTTATAATGCACAATTTGTGATCTTATCTAAAGGGTTTGAGTTTCACCTTCCTTAGCCAATTGTGGATATGACAGAAAATCACACTATTAGAAGAGAGTTTAGTAGTTTAGAAAGGGTTCAATTTTACATGCCCCTACTGATGATGTTATCATTCCTTCTCATGCGATTGATCTCTTAAGAGATTTTCTAGAAACCTCACTTAAGGATCTTCTTGATTCCTTACTTCCCCTTAGGGACATTCAACATGTTATTGATTTAATCCCTGGATTACAATTACTCAACCTACCCCATTATCGATTAAACTCAGTAGAGCAAGATGAGCGTCAAAGGCAGGTTGAAGAATTGTTAAGGAAAAGATTTTTGAGGGAGAGTTTGAGCCCTTGTGCGGTTCCAGATCTACTTAACCTCGATCTCTTGGATGATTATGTGGTCTTTAACTTAGCGGAGTAGAGTTTTTGTGGAGGGGGGGATTTGATGCAGCATGGAGGTCTACATGGGAGCGTGTGATGACATGAGATTACTAAGGAGCTTAAAGGAGGTTGTCGGGTCATGATGGGATGTGTCGTGGACCCGTGTTTTTTTGTATTTTATTTGGTTATATTTGCATTTATGTTATTTTAGTATGTGCTCTTATGACATTATTATTATTATGTGTGTCAGGAATATAAAAGGTCACTCGAAGAAGTGTAACGGGACTTTATTGCCATTATTAGCTCCATTATGTTAGAATTAGGGTATGGTGACTAATATAAACACTATTTTTTGAAGCCTTGAACGATAATACAAAAATTGTGGCTTGAGAGCTTGTTTGGTGTGAATAACCAAATGAAATCTTCTTTGATTTGCGTAACCGAAGGCCTTAAAGTTGCGCCTAGCATTCAAGAACCTAAGGTGTGGATAATTTTGAGGTTTCTATTTCGGCATTCAAACATTCATTTTACGAAACCTACGTAAAATCTGATATCATCTCACATCACTGCCCATAACTCTTCCAAACATTCATCAAATCATATCAAGCAACATCCTACAGATTTCTAACATCCACCATAACATTCTCATAAAATTTCGTTTCAATTTGACATGTTTGGATCACCATAATCTTTCCCAAAGTCTTTCAATTCACATATACAGTTTTACTACCATAATACACAGATTAAAGAAGTTTAAGCTATATCAAAACTAATTAATAAATGATAAAATCAAAAGATTTATCACTTTTCCATAAGCTTAAGAACATATTTTGTGATTAACAAGACAGTTTCAGATTCAGAAGAAAGATTGGATAGAACCGTATTGAAGCTTGACACCACTTTGATTGGTTGTTGGTGCTAAGAATAATCAAAGTATTGGGAGTTTTGATGGCAAGGGGAGAAAAGTGCATGTACTATATATATATATATTGATTTCCTTGTATCCTTTTATTTTGATTAATAAAAATTCACATTTTGTAAAAAAATTTTAAAAAAAGTATTTTATAAGCTTGTTGTATTATATATAGAGTTTCATTGAATATAATAAACTGAGAAGATGATGACCTCCAATAAAATAAAATATAAAAAAGGGAAAAATAAAAAGTAGGAAAAACATAAAAAGCAAAAGGGTCACTGTCCTACTAAGAACGACACTGCGAAGGAGAAAACCTCCATATAAGAAAGTCCTACCAGCCGATTAATGACCTCATCTTTGTTTGAGGTTGTACCTAGATTTGCAGTTTGAGTGTGAACTTTTTGATTTGTTATTCTTTTTTTTCTTTTTGATTCTGTTGCGATATTGAAAATTATCAATCTCGTCCCCATAATCCTTGACTTCATCCGGCTCTGATTTCTCTCACTTCCTCCAATTGGTGATGAAATCTCGTTTGTAGTTCGTTGCCTCTCAGTCGGATAATATTGCTTCCCAAAAAAGTCGAGGGTCAAAAACTAAAGGAATTTCATCAATAAATTGTTGAAGACATTCTGTCGTCAGTATTTAAATCTATCTCTTCCAGCTTCCTGCCTCCTTAAAATTTCAGTTGATGATGATAGAGCTTTTCGGAGCTTGTAGGAGGATAACCTGTTATAAGTCAATACCTCCTCGACTGCACTTAGCATTTGTTTTACTTTCATGTTGCAAGTTCACATTGTCGATTCCGCTTTGATGATTGTTGAAGACATTCATTTAATTGATTTTCTCTGTTTTCATCAGGCATGGGTTAAAGTCAATTTTGATCACCTACAGTCCATTCAATATTTATGCTATCCGAAAAAAGGTCAGCCCTGTTTCCAAGTAATGGAAGAGTTTCCATATTCTCGATCACCGACATCACTTCATCGGTCGAGGTGGTCCGGAATTGTGTTCACCAGAACCTGGATCTAGGCCATTAGCCTCGCATCAATCAGCTTCTCTAATTGGCCCAACCACAGTTGTGACTTTTTTGCTATTTTGACATAAACTAACATTGGTTTCTTTTTCAAACCTTTAGGAGCATTCATCTCCACTGGCAAGAATTTTCTTTTCCAATGATGATAAAGTTTGAAGCACTGTGACTCCACATGACCAATAATTAGGCAATTCGAACAATTTGTTGGTGGGTTTTCAATAACACATTCTTTGAAGTATTCATTCCCTACGTTTCCAATTCATAATTTGGATTCAAATTCTTTGGTTAAATTCAATTCAACCATTGACGGCCTTGTCAAATTCGCCGTTGCATAATCAATTTTTTATGATTTCCCGAGAGTAGGATCTTAGAGCGAAGAGAAATGAATGAGTAGCAAAGGGCACTTTAACGAGGGGAAAACTATTCCAAACCTACGCAATAGGTGGTTCTCATGTTGGATTAGATGCTGTTGTCCATTTTAAGATTTTCATTGGTCGATTTTCATCTTCACCCAGTCACAACCCCATTCCAGTGATGTGTACGTAGCGTAACTGGTGGCTTGTATAACCTTGGCTAGTTGTAGTGAATGTGCAATGCTGATCTTGATATAGATACTTTCTTAAGTGTTAGTTGCTTATTTTATGCTTGCATTTATGTTTCCACATGATAGATTTCATGTATTCTAATTAATGCTATGCTACTTATATTTCTTTTTTAGATAGTTTCAGTTTAAACTTGAATTATTGTATGATATTTAAGATACATTTATGTTGGTTGCCACTTGCTGAAATCGAGAATTGTCAAGATGGAGTGATCAATATGCTATTTGTTTGTGTTAATGTTTGATTTTTGCATTCACGTGCAGCGGAATAATACGTCTGAAGTGATGTAGAAAGTATGTAGTTGTATGCATATTTTGATTCCTGGGTTGTGTGTTGTCAAGTCTACGAGCAATCGAAATATAGATGCAATTATTTTTATCTTTAATTCATTCTTCAATGAAAGGAATGTATTATGTTAGGGGTATTCAATGTGATTTTGTGCAAAGTATGCCATTTCTCACGATTTATACAACCTTTGCATAAGGGATTATTAATAATGGTTATAGATACTGCTCTAATTTTTTTAATTAATACAATGGTCACAATTATCCATTTTAAGTGAATGCACATTTTACTTTTTTTTGGCATTCCTTGAAATTCTTGCAGGCGCCGAGTTGTTCAAATTTATGCAAGAGGTGCTCGTGTTCTTGACGGTTCTTTCATGACCCAGGAGTTGTCTTTTGGGCTGCATAATTCTGATAATATTTCCACTTCAGACTCGTCTACTGTTTCTTCTGCTTCAATTGCAGATCCATATGTATTGCTTAAGATGGTGGATGGTAGTTTGCAGCTGCTTATTGGAGGTGCACGCAACCGCCATTTTGAAGCATGCCATTAGTTCCTTTTCAGAAATAATGTGCCTTTAATGCAATTATGTTCTATTATAGATTTTAGGAGAGATATGTGTTAATGTTTGAAAATTTTGTTGTTTCTTATGCTGTTTGTTTCTCTGCAGATCTTTCAACTTGCACTGTGTCCATCTATGTGCCTTCTATACCAGCTAACTCAATTGATTCAGTTTCTGCATGCACGCTTTACATTGACAGAGGACCAGACTCATGGCTTCGCAAAGCAAGTACTGATGCATGGCTTTCTAGTGGAGTTGAAACCCTTGACGGAAATGACGGGTCCTATCATGAGCAGGGGGACATATATTGTTTAGTTTGTTATGAAAGTGGCACCCTAGAAATATATGATGTGCCTAATTTCAAATGTGTTTTTTCTGTTGATAAATTTGTTTCCGGTAAGACTCATCTTGTTGATAGATCTGTTAGAGAACCTTTTAAACCATACCAGAAAATGAAGAGTAAAGCAAGTGATGAAGCTACTGATTTAGCAAGGAAGGAGTCGTATGAAAACATGAAGGTCGTTGAATTGGTTATGCAAAGGTGGTCAGGTCCAAACTGCCGACCCTTTCTTTTTGCAGTTTTAAATGATGGAACGATGCTTTGCTTCCAGGCATACTTATATGAGGGTCTTGAAATTAATTCAAAAAATGAGGAAGTAGTGTCACCAAGCAACTCTGCTAATCCAATTACCATTAGTTCCTCGAGGTTTAGGAACTTGAGATTTGTCCGTGTGCCAACAGACTTCACCACAAGGGAGGAACCTTCAAATGGGGTGATGCAACCCAAAATCACAATTTTTAAAAATATAGCTGGTTATCAAGGTTTATTTCTTTCTGGGTCAAAGCCAGCTTGGTTTATGGTGTGTAGGGAGCGTCTTAGAGTTCACCCTCAGGTATTTTAACTGTTTGCGTTCCATTTTTGTTACATAACTAGATTGAATATGAAAGAGTAATATCATTTGCATTGAAGAAATTTGAATTCTTTGTTTGCATTAACATCATATGCCAAGTATGCATTGTGTTTAGTCCTTCGCATGAAATTGTTTTTATACTTGTGTTTTTTATTTTCTTGCTTAACATTTATCAAATTATTCATAGATTTGATGATAATATAGTAACATAGCATACTTTCCAGAACTAAAATACCAAAATATATAAAAAATTCCTTCTCGATTTCTGTTTGCCAATCTCAGAGCATGAGCAAACTTTCTGATGCTCTTGCTAGAAGCAATACAGAAACTAAAACTCTGCATCATTCTTGAAAATAAGGAAGATTTGTATTATCCATCATACAAATTGTTTTTAGCTACTTGAATAAAGATAAATCATTTAAAATATAAAAGCCTTCTTCCTGACTACCTTTATTCGCAAGGATCAGCTGCAACATTAACTTCTCGAATATTTGAAAAAGACTGCTTCAAGTTGAGCGATAATGAAATAGCTTCCAGTCACCACATGAGCATTTCTTAAGAAGGAGCACCAGAGTTATACAATCCATCTCTGTCCACAATTTTTTTTATATTTCTGTTGATACAAATCTCCGGCCCACCAAGTAAAGATTTAGCTTCAGCAATTAAAGCATTTTGAGCTTGAAATTGTTAATGAAAGACAAATAAAACATTTCTTTTAGATTTTTTGAGAATGCCTCCATCGTCTGCTTTTGACAGATTGCATTTATAACTACCATCCACATTAAGTTTGAAGAAGTTCTCCATAGGTTTTGACCAAAAAGCAAAAAGCTTTTATTTGCTTTTGACGTGACTAACGGGCATTGAAAAATAAACAACAATAATCGTCTCCTTTGAAAGAAATAAACTTCAACTTAATTGCCATGTATATATATATGTATATTAGGTTTTCTTATATTTCATTAGCATTGAAAGTAAAATTTTTGTATTTGCAATTACTTTCTTCTTCCCAAATATGCCATAACAATAATAAAGGAATAATAATACGACAATGGGCTTAAAAAAAAAGTGCCCAAACAATCTTCATGATAAAAGAAAAGTTTTGACACTGAGATTAAAACTTGGGCAGAAACCAACAAGTTGAGCACAAAAATTCCTAATGAATTGAACCCTGGGGCATGTAATAAAAATGTGATGCATGTCTTCCGTATTGTTTTTGCAAAACTAACATCTAGATGCAAAAATTAACCATTTACTTCTTAGACGGCAATCAGTCAATAATAAATTTCTAAGCACACGCCAGCAGAAGAAAGGGATGGTTGGTCTAATGCTTTTGTGCCACATAACTCTGCCCATAGTGAAGTTATTGTTCCTTACTCTTTATGGATTTCCAGACATTTTTAAATTAAAGACTTGTGTATTGCAAGTTTTCCACATAATGATATCTTTTGAAGTAGTATCCACTTTAATGAATCTAATTTCAGCAATGAACTCATTAGGGAACAAAGATTGAAGTTTTGCAACATTTTATTAATCATTTATAAAAAAAATCTAACCTTTTCAGATGTTGCCCGAAGTTCAGAAAACTTAGGGGAATCTTTCATCTAAGCATCATGCCAGTAAAAACAATTGCCCACTCCTAATATCAAACTATATAATTTCTTGCAAAAGTCCATGTCTCAGTCTTTTCCATATTTGTAGAATCTTTATTGTGATATGGAGCATGAAAAGGATGAACATCCTTACAGCACTATGAATTTAGCACATAAGCTTGAATGCTATCTAAAAATCCACCATAATTCTAAAATTGAGGCCTCCTTCCTCTATAGGACAAGTGTCTTTCCAACTTTTCTAGTGAATTTTTTCATGTTGTTAGAAGAACCCCATAAACATTTGTTGAACAAACCTTCAAGTTTCTTTAAAACTGCTTTAGGTGGGTTTAAAATTTGAAGTAAATACATATGAATAGATGAAAAAACATTTTTAAATAAAGTAATACGAGCTCCATGGGATAATACTTTATGTTACCACCCATTTAGTTTGCAATTTTATTAATGCATTTGAATAAAGGAAAACTCAAATAAGTAATTGGCAAACTAGAAAGTGAAAAACCTGTTAAATCAGAGCATATATTCTCTTTTGTTGTTTGGGATAATTTTGGAAGCAACAAAACAATATTTTGATTTTATTATAATAAGCCCAGAGACATCTTTAAAATGATCCAGTAAAGATATAAATCTTTTTAAAGATTGCTTACTCCCATTTGTTAAAACCAAAATATCATTAGCAAAGGCAAGATGAGAAATACAATATGATGCCTTATTTGCGAAATGCATTGATCGATACTTTCTAAAAATGGCTGTTTATGCTTCTAGAGAAAGAACCAGCAACAATTATATCTCCTTGTCTAAGACTTCTAAAGGATTTGAATTATAATTTTGTAAAGGTAGTATGGAGAAACCTTTTTCTACCTCTTCATTCACTTGTCATACTTTAGGATATTTCTCCATCAAAGCCTTGAGCTATAGAGAAAGCTTTGGTTCTCATATGATATTGACCCATATAGCTGACTGTTAGACTGAGCTTAACTAACAATCCACTACACAAATCCAAGAGATGAAGAAATATTATTCGACAATAACAATAATGGCATCATTGCATTAGATGTTTTTCATTGATAGAGTAATAAGTATTGGCAAAAAGAAGTATAACAAGAACCGGGGGAGCAACCCTTGCTACATCAATAACCTAGCAAAGCTAGCTATGCTTACAATCTACAGGGTAACTAACTTAGGATATGTGGAAACCTTTGCAAGGATTTTTTGACGATATGTCAAAGCATTAACTTTGCTATCATTCACTGCTAACAGTTTCTCGTTATGGCTGAACTGTTATCATATAGCTAGTTTAGGCATACGATATATTTGAGTATAATATATACTCGAACAGTCTTTATGTGGTTTGGTTAGTACTTTCGATAAGCTTTGCAATATATGGACGATTTACTAGTGCAGTTACAAGCATTTTCTATCACTTAAGGGAAAAGCTGTTTAGTTTTGATAGAATGGTTTCATCTTATTTGATGGCTTAGTGAATTTGTTGGTCACTTGGCAACCTGGATAGCTTGGTTGAACACAAACTATATGTATGAGAGACTCGTTCTTCAAACAATGAAAACCTTTAAGCAAATGCCAAATATTTTCCAATACTTGTCGGAAGAGCCGTCAAAATTTACTAACGGTAATTGTTGTAGCACATCATGTAAATACTCTCAAATGTCCAATGATAAGAGTCTTGACTAAAACCCAAGAAAAAAAGGGAAGAATGGTCCAACTACAAGGGCTTAGTCTAAAGCCAAATTTAGGACCCAAATGTAAAAATTTCTTGATGTATTTTATTTTTATTGATTTTGTAATTTTAGTTAGTCAAAGCATATGCTTGACCAACCATGATATGAGGGAAAAATATATTGTGCTCATGAATAATTTCCATTATTAATGTTCAAGTACTCCCCCTTTCCCTCCATGTTTTCCCTCAATATTTTTTCTACAAAATTCTTAGGGCAAGACACATAATGCTCATATAAATTTGGGATAAAATGCAATGTAATGCACTAGCTGAATGAAATATTTTCGTGGTGAATTGGTGTTTCTTTGCTTGTTGCTTGGTGCTTTGTGGTGTCAAGTTTGTTGCTTTATTTTGGAGTTAGGTCATTACGTTATTTGTCATTTTATTTTCTTAATAACCTCTGATTTCTTTGATCTCCAACTCTATGAATCTCTTCTCTCACATTTTAAGAAGCCTTTAAAACCCTTAAACCATTAACTAAACTCTCATATTCACTTTAAACTTTACCATAATTTCCTATGTTCAAACCTGAAATCAGCTAGACCTAGTCTTGTCCCTTGACACCCATCTAAAACTCACCAAACTTTGTCATCTACTCCAGATCTAAACGACACATCTTATGCTGCCTATAACACTTTATTTTTAGCCATCTAATCCACTAAAGTCTCATTTACAAGAAAGATATTTCTAATCAACAAAAATTAATAACTTTTGACTAGACCTGGCATGCCTACTACTAGCTCTCTCAAAACCCATAGCTATTCCACAAAAAGCTTCAAAAAGTTTCCATATATATTACGCTAATCATTCATTCCCTTTTGTGTCCATATAACTCTCTAATAGGCTATCGACTACCATCATATTTTGGTATTAGAGTGAAGAGCTAAAAAAAGTTAGGCATTTGTATGCTAAGAAAACTTTTCTTTTGGTGGTTTTTTCTCCAAAGCCTTTTGAGTAATTTCAGCAAGTTTAAGGCGAGTTAACTCTTTTTGGATTTAATTTTTTTCATATTAATTATTTAGATATTTGTCATTTTAATGTCAAGTCTATGGTGTGCATGAAATTCAACTAGTGAGCAACACTGTAAGGCCTATCCAAAAGCTTTGTATAAACCAATTTTAAACTTAACTTGAGTGAAAAATTTGGTGAGAGAGTGTTCTTTATGGTAAAACTAGTTGCTTACTTATATTGTTTAGCCTAGTTTACAAATCTTGAGGAATTATGGTTTTTTAGCTAGACACAAAAATTATTTTCTTGTCTTAAAATTGCATGCATAAGAAAATGCGTATAAAATTTAGTGTATCGAGAAGTTATTAGTTTTGTCAAAAAGGTCTAAACAACCTAAGGAGAGCTTGGGACATAAGTGGGCTAGTGCCCCTCTTCACCTAAAAGTTCTTTTAACTTTGAATTCAGATTGTTTTGCATTTATATTTTTCTATCCATTCATCTATAATTTTTTCATATAAAATAAAAAATATGGCTCTGAAGTTTGTTTCTCAAAACCAATTTAAAAATATGACCAAATTAGTTGATTCTTTAGATGTTAGGGTTCATAGAATGAAAATAAGATAGAATTATTTGAAAAGACTAAAGCTCAATTGCTGGAACTTAAAGATAAATACAAATTATCTTAAACCTCAAGAAAAATAATAGAAATCATGTTTCACATCCCACTCAAAACCATAATACGCACTTCGAAGATGATGGTTTATACATAGACTCAAGTGATTGCCAATCGTATGTTTCACCACCTCTACAACATCAGTGAAAAGGAATACGCCTTAGGAATGGAGAAAGGAAAGACCACTTTCAAAGAATTGCCAATAACTTTAATGATCCTTCCATTATAGTTTAGGTTGAAGCACCCACTCATGATGACACACTTGATTCTAATAGATTCCTCGATTGGCTAATGCAAAGGGATGAATTTGATTGGTTTTATATGAATGATTATAAACAAGTTTCATTTGCTAAAATTAATTTGATTGGTAATGCCAAATTTTTTTTGACAAACACTTGATGGATAGAGGCTAGGAAGGACAAATCTTATTTGGGTAGAGATGAAAATAATGCATAGAATAAAATTCTGCTCTTGATATCTTCTTGACAAGAAGTTATATGGTCAGTTATTGATTCTAAGTAACAAAATACTTAAATAATTTTGATAATCTAGTTTTTATGATCAATTGTGCAAACAATTATTGGTAACTTGCCAATAAATTTAACATTGGGCTTATGTTAGAAATTAGGAATGAGGTTGACTCTTTGATCCTTAAACCTTAAAATAAGCTTTTCATTTTGCCTTGTTTAACAACAAAAAAAGTCAGCTTTCACAATAAGGCCTAAATCTCAAGTTGCTTCAATTTCAAGTCATAAATTAACTGTTAGGCTCATTCCACCAACTAGCTCAAACCATCCAACTAAAGCTTCTACTGATGGGAGCATGCATAACACTGGAGACATGATTTGTTTCAAGTGTCATAAGAGAGGTCACAAACAAAACTAGTGTAAGGCACAAATGTCATTTTTTGAGATGAAGCTTATGACCTAGTAGATAAAGGCTTAGAAAAAATTTATGATCATAACCTACTATTAGAGAAAGAGTTTGTGGATTATTCTCAAATTAATGTGATGAGATGCTTTATAGTAGCTAAGAATGAAGAAAAAGATTGAAGGAGAAGGAACATTTTTAGTATGTTTGGTGTGTAATGAGAGAAGGTTTAATGAAATTATTGATGGATGAAATGCAATGAAGGTTATCTCCACCTATTATAACACTACAGCAAACCTTAAGATTGAACATCATCCTGAACCATTTCATGTTAATTGGGTCAACCATGCTTCTATTCCTATCATAAGCTGATATCTAGTTCCTATCAAGATTGATAGTTATGAAGATAAAATATGGTTTGATGTACTTCATGTGGATATTGCTCTTATATTACTTGGAAGATCTTGGCTATATGATTTGAGTTTAATTTATTATGGCAGAAAGAATACATATGTTCTCAAAAATAATAATTAAATTATCAAAATTTTGCTAGTTAAACTTGTAAAAACTGTATCATCCATAGCACCTCACAACTACATCTTCAACCAATAAACTTAGTATAAAGAAGGGAGCCAAGCATCTCTTGATTGTAATAGGAGACCTAATGAGCAAGGATAGGTCCACCATTTCTACCTCCTCTTCTCAACCTTCTTCAACCATTAGTATAAGGACTATAAATTTGGGTATATTAAAGAAAGAAATTTTTTATCCAATACAAAGGAAGTCGGCCCAGATTCTAATGAGATTCATATACTTGAGGGAGTCTTACTCCTTTAAGAATTTAGTGATATTGCACTTGAGGAGCTCCTTATTGAACTTATACTACTTAGATCCATCCAACAGGTCACTGAGTTAATTTCAGGGTCACAACTCCTTAACATTCCACACTATAGAATGAACCCCACGGAACATGCTGAAATTAAAAGATGAGATGGAGATTTACTTCAAAAATGATTAATACAAGATAATCTTAGTCCATGTGCAATCCTGTCCTTGCTTTATTTACTCCTAAGAAAGATGGGACATGGCAAATGTGCATTGATAGTTGAACTATTAACAAAATCACCATCAAATATCATTTTCCCATCCCTTGGTTAGATGATATGTTAGATTTGGTCTTTGGGGCAAATTTATTCTCAAAATTTGACTTTCAAAGCGGATTACCATCAAATCAAAATTAAACCTAGAGATTAATATAAAACAACATTCAAAACTCTCGATGAACTCTAGAAGTAAATATTCATTCCATTTAGATTCTCAAATGCATCGAGTACATTTATGACTAATGAACAATATTCTTAAGCTATATATAGGTAAGTTTTTAGTAGTATACTTTGATGATATCTTAAACAAATTTTTGAGACTATTAGGACAGAGAAGTTATACATTAATCTCAAGAAATATTCCCTTTTACAAATTGAGGTGATATTCTTAAACTTTAAAACTTCAACTACAGGAATCAAACAAAACCCAACGCAACCAAGTTAATACCATCATGGAGTGGCCAACTTTTATGAATTTCACTGATATTAATAGTTTTTATAACCTAACAATATTTTATAGACGCTTCATCAATAGCTTTAGTACTATTGTAGCTCAAGTCATCGACATAATGAAATTCGATAAGTTTTGTTGAACTCTAGCTGCACATAAGGCCTTAGCTCAAATTAAAAGGCTTTGAAGATATCTAACCCAGTCCTTGAGCTTCCAAATTTTTATAAAAACATTTAAGGTGACTTGATATGAGTTGGGATTGGAGGAGTCTCAAATCAAGAAATTCATTCCATACCTTTGGTTTAGCGAGAAGTTGAATGAGGCAAAGGACCAATACTCAATATATGATAAGGAATTTTATGCTGTCACTTAAACTTTAAGGCTCTGGAGAGGCTATCTTTTTATATAAAGTTTATTCTTAACTTCGATCATCATGCTCTTAAATTCATCAATATTCAATGAAAATTAAATTACAAAATGCCAATTAGGTTGAGTTTCTCTAAGATTACTCATTTGTCAAACATAAATTAGGATTTGAAAATAAGCTTGTTGATGCCTTATTAAGGCTGCCCATAAAAATCTCTTCTCTAGAACTCAAAGTTTCAGAATTTTAATGAATTCCAAATTGAGTACTCAGTGTGTTCAGACATTCACTAGATCTATATTGTGCATTTAGATGAACGATTAACTTTACATGCAACATGCTCTACATTAATGGATATCTTTATTGAGGAAAGCAACATTGCATTTCTAGGTCTTTCATTAGAGAGTTTTTTATTTTTGAATTGCACTGTGGAGGAACTCCTGGTAAATTTGAGAGAGATAAAATAATTTCTTTGATGAAAAATAAATTTTTTGGCCTTCCCTTAAAAGCGATATTTACAAATTACTGGCTCAATGTTTGACTTGCAAATAGCTAAAGCCACTAACAAAAATTTGACCAATAAACAATATTGCATATTCCGTATAGGCCTTGGGGAGATTTATTAATGAATTTTGTTCTTGGATTGCCTCAAACTGTTTGTGGTCATGATAATACCTTTGTGGTTGTTGGTAGATCTTTAAGAAGGCACATTTCATTTTTAACTCTTAAGACTAACGATGCATCCCACCTAACAAAATTATTCACTAAGGAAATTATGCGATTGCATGGCCTTCCCTCAACTATTTTGTCAGATTGAGATGTTAAATTTGTTTCATACTTTTGAAAGACTGGATATGTTTTGGGGCAAAATTATAATTCGTGTCAGCGTTTCATCCTTAAGTTAATGGTCAAACTAAAGTAGTCAATCGAAGATTAAGAAACTTACGATGGTGCTTTGTTGGAAAATAACATAAGTAACTGGGACTTACATTTTTCTATTGCTGAATTTGCATATAATAGTACACTTCAAGGATAACCAAAATATCTCCATTTGAAGTAATCAATGGGTATAATCTTAAAGATTGATTGATGCTGCCAATCTTTCATCTCATGTATCTTTGTATTTAGCATTTTCATTTGTCAAAGATTTTCAAAGCCTCCATGATTATAAGACAACAAATTACTTCAAGCAATGAAAAATATGCATTTAAGACAAATCATAATATTTCAACAAAATAATTAAAAGAAGGTATTTATGTTTTAATTCGAAGCTGCCCTGAATGATATAATATCACTAAATATCATAAATTACATTTGAGAAGATGTAACTCGTTCAAAATACTTTGGAAGTTGGAGCTAATGCTTATCATCTTGCTTTGTTTGTTAATATGTGAATTTGTATTTTTTTTTAATATTGAAGATATTATATTATATGAAGTAGTTGACAAACTTCTACTTGCACAGTCTACCTCTTTAATAGGAGATATAGTTCATCACCTGCAAAATCTATCCTTTTTAGAAGCTGACTACATTGTCATTGAGGAAGCTCCAAATAATCATGATGAAGAGCATCATTTTTTTATTCGTTGGAAGAATAAGCCCCCTACAGATGATGCTTGGCTAACATGTTCTAACTTGGAGGCTTGAGATCCACAGTTAGTAGAAGATTATTTGGACTTTAACTCTACGGTGCAGAGTTCAATTGACCCTATGAGAGTTGATATAGTACATTATAAATATACTATCTAAAATCCATTAACAAGAGCCTTGACTAAAGCCTAAGAAAAAAATGAGAGAAAGGCCCTAATTATAAGGGCCAGCCTAAAGCCTATAAATGGCTCATATGTTAATTTTTTGATGTTTTTTGATTGATTTTATTTCTTTTTGTTAGTCAAAACTCTTGCTTGACCAACTATGATGAGGTAAGAATATTTATTTTGTGTATTTAAAGATTCTCCATCGTTAATGATCATTTCCTCTATTTATTCCATAAAATTTGTCTTCTATAATTCCCTCCAAAACTCCTAGGGAAAGAGACTTGTAATGCCTATAAATATAAGCTATAATACAATTTTATGCACTGTTCGAATCAAGTATTTCTGTGGTGAAATAATGTTACTTTGTTTGGTGCTTGGTAGTATTAACATTATTGTATTTCTTTGGTGAGTTATATCATTACCTTACTTTCTCATTTTATTTTTTTGATAGCCTCTTATTTCTCTAACCTCCATCTCTCTACTTTTTTCCCACATCTTAAAATGCCTCTATAACCTGTAAACCATCAACGAAATCCTCGTACCCACTCCAAGCTCCACCATAATTCTCCACGTCCAAATTTGAAATAAACCTAGTCTTATTCTCTATCTCTTGCACCCATCCAAACTCACTAATTTTGTCTTCTACTCCAGATCTAAACTACACATTCTAAACTATTTGTAGCCTTATTTTCAGCCATTTAACTCATAAAAACCCCATCTGCAAGAGAAATATTTCTAATAAGCTAAAACTAGACAACTCTTGACTAGTCTTGGCATACCTACTACTAGCCCCTTAAAACACTTCAATTTCACTAAAAACTCTAGAAACCTTCCATAAATATTACACAAACTATCCATGCCTTTTGTGGTTATATAATTCACCAAAAGATTATCAAATATAATAAATATCATACTGATTCACTTTTTTTTTGTATAGCTTATTGAAGTCTAGACTAAGCCTATAGATATTAAAATGTCTTGTGATCCGTATGGATGAGCTATTAATTTTTTATCATAAATAGGATAGCTTAATTGTAATCCTTGCAGTTGCTCCATGTAAAGATATTGTTTTCCTAAATTGGAAAAGTAATACTTTGCCCAAATTTGTTGACTTCACTTTCAATTGGCTTTTAAGGGTTGGTTAAAGTGAGTGCATGTTGCTTATTAAGCAATTCAAATTACTCTTAATGAGTCTTGAAAGTTTTTTTTTGTAAGTGTTGTCCAAATGTATTCACACTTGGTTTTATTTTAACTTTTAGCCAAATTTAAAAAATTCCTTTGCCAACTTAAGCTAATTCAAAAGTCATCTATTCTGGGCAATGTATAACGATTTTTCACATTGATTTTGTTTATTATTTGATAAACTATGCACATTCTCCAACTTTTTTCTTTGTGGTGATGCACATGTAGATGTGCCTGATTGAATAAACTCTTAATCAAGTAATTTATTGATTTGTTATTTGATCGCCACATTCTCTAGGACTGAGCATCTTACATACTCAAGTTGGGTAGCATATAATTGATCTCATGCTTAATGGCTCGACTTTGAAGTAAGCCTTAGGATCTTCAAGTATCTTTTGAACTTCTACAATCTCCACATCTTTTATTTTTTAGTGTAGATCAACACATTAGAAATGGTCATCTAGGATCCAAAAGATCATCTCTCTCTCAATCCTTTAAGTAGTTTGGATGAGGCTCCTTTTGACTCACAATGATGACCACCTATCTCAAAGGATGATCCATAACACTCAGTTGGGTTGCTAGGTGACTTGATAGATTAGAAAAGTATTATCACAAACTTTTTGCAAGCTTATGTTGATCTTTTAATCACATCAGTATTGTTTAGTAGAATGATTGGGCTTTTTTTTGTACAAGTTATACTCCTTCTCATCCTCCATCAGTGTACTGCTATTTTCATCTTTGGAAAATAGCTTCCTATCACTTAAGAACTTCAAGTATAATCTTGCAATTTCCAATGGGACTACATCACATAGTACCATATTAAAGCACTTGAATTCAATGGAAAATTTTAGTTAGCTTGGCAAAGTTCATCACATAGCTTCCTTTTTTAACCACCTTAGTGGATATGGCTTGGGATGTGGTAATGTAAGTTAATTCAAAATAGAGACCAATTTCTTTGAAATGAGATTTTTTGAATCACAAGTTAAAATGATAGCTATGCCAACCTCTTGCTGTACTTTAATTTCTTAGTGAAAAATTATTCTGCACTGCTAGTGTCTACAGCTCGAGACAAGATTATTTCCTTCAATGACATTAAAGCTAAATTCGTCGTAGCGTGCAGTAGAATCGATTGTCGTGACAACCTTTATCTCTCAACTTGTTGTACTTTGATACTTGATAAAGGCTTTTCTACCAACACTTGGACTCTTCATAGCCTGACTTATAGAAATCAGACTTGATTTATATGAGTTCCACTTGGCTTAGCCTAGTTAGTATCTTTTGGATCTATTAGCTAGTCCATTTTCATGTGTTCTTAGACTAATACATCAAAACAGTCTTTGAGGAATTGATCATCTTCTTATTAGAATTTTCATAACCAGCTTAGTAACCTTCAGCTTCTTTTCATTAGCCAAAGTTGCTTGGTCTATTATATCACAGCTATAGAGTATAATACCATCTCATTGGCAATGTTTGGCAATAAGCTGACAGTACACGTGCATGAACACCGTTATTCAGTAATTCCATTACTATAACCAATATTTGTAACTCAACTATGTTCTCTTATATTATTTTAGTATTCTTTTGGTGCATGGAATGCCATTTCCCTTATCTCTCCTCATAGCCCACAGGATGAAGTTCTTTTTTGAAGAGTCACATGAACTCAACCCTTGTTAGATTTACTGATGGCTCTTAAAGCACGCTTTGAAAACTTTAATCGACTAAAATTGATTTTCTTCCGATCAGTATATTGGTGGGCTCAAATTAACCTTCCAGCTAATCGAAGTATGAATCAATTGCCACGAGCTCAGGTGACCCTTCATAAATTGGCAGGTCAAAATTTTTCTTTATCTTGGGAAAACTTGGTTTTCTTCTTGGTCTGTTCTTTCTCATGCCGGCTTGGTTTTCCTTGCAACATTTTGAGCTGCATTTATTATTGCGGCTACAACTAAGCCTGCATCTATGTTTACATCTGTATAAACGACTCTATCTTCTTTGGCATACACTTGGTCAACATTGCGACTTTATTGAGAACTCTATAATTACTATAATATCTGTTTGGTGATGCTATCTTCAGTTCTTTTCTTAATCATTTTTGTTCAATGAATGAGTTTAACTCTTTCGTGTCTTGTAACTTTCTTGGGTCAACACCGTGAACGATATGCAAATTTCCTTTAATTGCTTCTATCAACAAATAGTGTTTCCAAAGTGCAGAGCTTAATGCAAAGCACATTAATCTTTTTTTTTCAACTAAAGTGTGCAAAGCACAAAGCAAAATGTGCTTTAGTGAACCGAATGCTAATCCAAGATTTTGATTTAGGATAGTCTAGTCTTGATATTACACTAATAATTTCTCAAAAAGCATTCTACTTAAATTTTCTTAAATTCTTACATAGATAACTTTTGTTGAGAAGATCAGATAACTTTGTTTTTATTATGAGGTTGAGCTTCTTTATCAATTGTTTGATATGCAATTTACGTGGTTCTTTATCAATTGTTTTGTGTGCAAGTTACTCATCATAGCATACACCAATCCACCCAATCATAATGGGAAAGCGTGCATAGTTTCATGTATCCAAGTGTTGTGAGGGCACTTTACAAAATAATGATTTCTGTTGATTCAACATGCAAAGCCATTGCTATGCTTCAGAAACGAAGCAAAACCCACACTTAGCAAAACTGTCAATAACACTTGGATTTCTTTTGTGAGATATCATAGTTACACTGACTCTAGTATCAAAAATATGCTTGATAGAGTCGACTATTAGATCAAGCTTAACTAACAGCTACATAGATCAATGATGTGAAGGAGTATAGTTTGACAAACACAAAATCATATACCAAGAGCAAGAACTAAGGTCAAAGCCCTTGCTAAATTGAGATCCTAGCTATTTATACAAGCCATAGGATAACTAACTCAGAATACGAGGCCACCTTTGTGTGTATTAGTTATTGCACAATATTATGTGGTGCAGATTTTGCCGTCACTTACCACTTAATAGTTCTTCAGTAATAATACGTCAAGTGTTCTGAAATTGGTGCAGACATGTAGACTATTTATAAGTTTAATCAAGTCTGAGTATTATGAAATACTTAATCAATCTTTATGTGACTTGGTTAATACACTCAATAGGATCTGCAGTACATGTAACCTTGTTTTCTTGAAAGAAGGTTGGTCTCATTAAGAGCCAATAATGCAGCTGGTGGAATCTATATTCTTGATATGGAGCACAAATCTGAAAATCTTAACCTTTGAATAACAATACATTCATTCTATTGACATTGTTGCTGAGAATTTCTCACCACCTCTAGGAAGAGCCATTCATCCCTAACTGAGGGCACGACTGAAGCTCATAAGACTCAGGAATGGTCGTTTGATTAATTGATGAGGTTGCAGCTTCATTGGTAACTCGGCAACATTTGGGATGACTTGTCTAACCCTCATTTGATTGTCTAGGTTTATTTCCTTAACAGATGTCTACCAAAAGCTTAAAAGTCCGCAAAATAAATAACCCTCGTTCACAAAAGTGCACAGGGAACATAGAAAACTGACTTCAGCATTCCCAAGTATGTTGTAGTGGCAGGCATGATCACATAAATTAGAAAATGATTTTGCACATGAACACATAAGGGGATAGTTTGTGAGACACCACACCACAAGTTAGTGTTAAGAACAAATCAACATTTTCTGCAGTCAGTAAACACTTACACATCTACCGTGATAAGAAAAATAAGCAGAAAAAGGTAGTGAGAGTGTGTAAATTCAGTAGATTTTGTCTTAATTTGATGATCAACAATACGTTGGTATCATTAGTATTCAGAAACTATGTGACAGCAAACCAGAAGTTAGCGCAAAGAACAAATTGAAGGCTTTTTTGGCCAACAGACAACCACAGAAATGTTTTTAAAATGCACAAATACAAAATATAGTTTGAATCGGTAAAATTATAAGAGTTTGCCTTTTGTTTTCTTCAATTGAACATGTAATACTAAACTCCAATATTTTAATTTAATTGGCATAGGTATGGCAATGGAATGGTATCCTCAGCATCGGAGGAGCGCACTGTAGCATTCTGTAATTCTTAATGATTCTGCAAATAATCATGCGTGCTTCTTTCGTGCCCATATCTTGGTTAATAGAGGGTTCCAGCTTAATCATAATGAAGCTTAAAATGTTTTATATAATTTTACATGAATTGCTTATTTTTTGCAAGGAGAGAATGCCTATGGCATAATTAAATAAAAGGGTTGTGTTGCAAATTTGTTGTAGTAAGTTAACATTTTGTGCAAACATTCTTTTGTTTTGTAATTTTATGTAAAAATCAGGAAATTTAGTAAAAACTGCTAATTCTGGATATCAATTATCATATCTTTCATCCCAGATTTTGTAGTGTTAATGATAATTGAGTTATTAAAATGTCCATGTCTTCTGTCAGCTCAAATACATCTTCCTTGCATTAGTTTAATAGTAATTTGATTAATGTCTGCCGACATAATATTTGTGTACCTATTAAGTTTTTCATCGCTATTTTTGTATTTTTTCTGAATTTATTGCTCATTATAATGTGGCCGACTTGTTTTATGATAGCTTTGTGATGGGCCTATTTCTGCCTTTACTGTTCTTCACAATGTCAATTGCAATCATGGGTTCATATATGTCACGTCACAGGTGATCTCTCAACATTTTGGTTGTTTATTGTATTATATCTCGTTTGCTATTTTATTTGATTTGTGATGTAAGCATCGCTGCTTTTGCTTAGGGCTTCCTAAAGATTTGCCAGTTGCCATCTTCATTCAACTATGATAATTATTGGCCAGTTCGAAAGGTGTTGTCCAAATTTTTTTCGTTTTTTGTTGGTTATTTACATCTTTTCCACATGGTTGGTTGATGCAATCAATTTTTAATGTTTATTAGTTTGTTTTGTTTAGATTCCATTGAAAGGCACACCGCATCAGGTCACTTATTGTGCTGAGAAGAATCTTTATCCAATCATATTATCTTTTCCCGTAAGTGGGTTACTTTTAAGAGCTCTTCATTCTATGTATGATCTTACTGTGTGTGTATATATATATATATATATATGTATATATATTTATATATTTGCTTTGGTTAGACTTTGCTTTTCTATTCGTTTATTATGAAAAGTGGGATCTATCCATTCTCAATAATTATAAAGGAGATTATATGGAACTTCACTGAAAAGAAAACTTGGAATACATATACTCAATATGTCATAGAAAGAATACAAATTAAGGATACAAAAAGTGCTAACAAAAAACATTTCCCCTTGAGGTTTATCTAGAATAGATAAGATCCTTCATGAAGCTTGAGGTAAAAAGCTTCTTTTCATTAAGTTGGATATGTTCAACAAATGTAGGCTGTGATATATTGTTATTGAATTTTTCTTCATATGTACCTTATTTTTTGCAAGTTTATCGTTCCTTCTAAATATTAGTTGGTGGATAGAAGGAACAATAAAGCTTCAATAAAGAAGTTTACTATTTCCTTATAAATATTTTATATATTTTATATTTATATTTATAAATTGATTTTAGCTAATGATGTGTTAAAGTGACTTAAATTGTATAACTTATTTAGGTCTTACAATTATGTGAACCTATCTTTATTGAAATTTGGGCATTCCAAATGATTTAAGGGCCAAGTAGGGTTTGTATTTGATTCGAGTTCGGTTGAGTTTCTCATACTCGAACTTGAAATTTTCGAGTTGAGTACGACTTCAACTCGAATCGAGTTCAAGTCGAATCAATTTTGATACAAATTTTAATTCAAGCTGACTAGAATTTGATTCAAGTTAGACTTGAACTATATAAATTATAAGCACTTATATCATTTGCAGGAGAAATTTCGCAGTACACTGGTAATGGTGTATAGGTTTTATCCCTTAGAACCGAGTTCAACCATTGTGAGGTCCAAAGTTATGTTTTTGTATTAAAATTTTTTTTTTTATATAAAACAACAAATTTTGGCCGAAGCGAGAATCGAACATGGGTTGAACGAATGGAAGGGACGAAGTCAGAGGGCTTTATCAATGGAGTTGTTAAGTAGTTCTGCTAGTTGACACAAGTATTTTTTGCTTATATATTTCGAGTGACTGTATTTTAAGTGACTCGAATCCAATTCGATTCAAGTCAAACCCAACTTGAACTCAACTTGATTTGGTTCATGTCAATCCATTCAACTCGAGAATCAACTCAAGAATTTAGAGTCGAGTTTTATTTGACTCAAAATTCGAGCGAGTTTCGAATGATTTTCTAGTTTCGGGTTAAATTGTCAGTTACAATTCCAACTTTTGCTAAAGCCCACCAACTTAAACCAAAACTCATTTAAACTTGATCGTATAAATTAAGACATTATTTGTTTTGAACTTCTATCCATGAAATGGTAGAAAACTCTTGGCTAAGCAATAATTATGTGACTCAAAGCCTTTATTCGCCATGCCACTTTGTTTTCTTAAGTTAGAATTGTACAATCGACCCTCTACTAGCCAACTAATTAACTTTAGTTTTGATGAATGTCTCAAATGCATTTTACAATTGAATGAGGATATTTAAGATGATGTAAAATTTAGATTTTTTGAAATTATTGCTCAGGAGCCTAGAGGTCACCTTTAATGATGAAACAAAGGATCTTGATTGAGTTTACTTACAAATTTCAAATGTAAGCAGCCACCTTAATCAAAAGTTTTTCATGCAAGCATAGGGGCTTATTACTATCTTGATCCTGCTAAATAAACTCTATTTATTCAGGTTTGGTTCACATATTTTAATTTCATCAAAAAGTATTACTTATAAAAATAATTTTGGGATAGGGGAATCACACATGTTTTTGAGCATTTAATATAGTACTAACTTATGCTATGTATAATTAGAGTAATCCTTACACCAACGATAATAAAGTGTAAAATTAATGTATTAAGAGCTTGTTTAATTTGAAAAAAAGTTGGGGTAAAGTGAGATTACATGCATTTGATTTGAAGTAAAACATGTAAAAAACTTTTATAGTGTAATCCAATTTTGCGTTAATATATATAAGAATGGGGGATTCAAATTACGCCTGAATTGGGCTCAAAAATGGGATTATGCGGAACAACGGAGTTCGTTCATTCAAACGAACAAAATGGAACGAACGATCTATTTCGTTCATTCAAACGAATGGAAGAGGCGTCGTCTTCTTCAGTGAATAGACTATCTGTTCGACGTTTTCTCCGGCGAACAAAGTCATTGGTCGTCTTCTCCGACGAAAATTGGTATGAACGAAATTTATTTCGTTCGAACAATTTGAACGAAATGGATTTCGTTAGATCGAATAAATTTTAGTGAAAGAATGGTTCCACGGAATCGTTCGATTAAATTCCTATAGAAAAGTAAATAAATTTTGGGGGTAATTTTACCCCCCATTTTACTTAAAACACCGTACTTGTAGATTACGTCATTTCAAACAGAAAAAGATTAAATTTCCAATAAAGTTACTTGATTACACTGCAATATGATTACATTGTAATCGGATTACTATATCCCCATATTTCTCTGGTTTTCTCATGCCAAAAAGCCCCTAAATTTGTATAAATAATTTACCGAGTAAAAAATAAGACACATGCTTATCCTTACCAGCACGATTGTTACAATTGCAATTTTAGAAGATTTATTAAGCATGGAGAAGTACTAAAAATATGCATTTGATTCTCTATGTCCTTAAACCCAAGGAGGAGAACCCTTCTTCTCTTAATAAGTACCAATCAATCAGTCTTTGCAATACAATTTATATAGTCATTATGAAGATTCTTGTTAATCGTTTCAATTACTTCCAAAGATGGTGACTATGAATCAAGGCACTTTCATTATTGGGATAGACATTGGAGATAATTGTTTGATAGCTTAGGATATTGTTTCAAGATTATTCTACCCCCTAGAGTGGATTTATGGTTATCAAAGTTGACATTAAACAAGCTTATGAACTGACAATTTAGTAAATATATGAATTTTTTAATTTAAATAGTTTAGTAAACTCATAGGCAAGCTTATAAATTAACATAATTAGCACCCATATTGTCGAAGGATCCATCTATCCTTTGGAAACTAAAAATTCCATAAGATCAATTTTGCTTTAACAACCATTGACTTTATTAATAAGATACTAACGATGTTGATAACATAATCACCCTGGCTGCCTTGTAACGGCCCTAATCGCCTTTTAATCACCTTAACCACTATACCAAGGGACTATAAATATTGTGAGGCTATATAATTTTGTAACATAAATAACCCTGGTTGCCTTGTAATGGTCTTAACCTCCTTGTAATCACCTTAACCACCTTATCAAGGGACTATAAATATATTAACAATCTCTCTTCTCTCTCATTTCCTCTCCCCTTCCAATGTAACACTTAAAATAGATAAACTCAAATTATGTTGATGCGGTGAATTTAAACTCCAATGCCTTTGAAATTTGAAGGTACTTAAAAATAAATGGAGAAGATTAATTTGGTTAAACTAAAAACTAACCTAATGTTCGATGACCTATTATGAAATAAATGATAATATACTCTTTAGCAACAAGGATTCTCTGACTTTGTCGTGCCTGAAGCAAAACAAAAAGAAATCAAACGCTGAGCATTCACACAAATAAACACAATAAGCTATAGCATATAAAGCACTATATTTATATAGAAAATCATTTGCAGTGAAAAATTACGGAGCCACACTATGAAAAATATTTACTATAAAGGATATGGAGGAAATTTACTGGTGATCTTACTCTTTCTTTACATATCCCTCTATAGGATATTTGTATCTACAACCTCCTCAGAGCTCTCATAGCCTTTACACAAGCAACTTTTTCCACAACCTCCGGCAACAACCACAATCTTACAACATATCTAAGCATTATAAATCCTAAATAAACAATGGCATTTATAACCTTAGCCTAAAATGAACCCCTGATTATCATATTAATTAGGTTGTCTTTTTATAATGCTTGGGCATGACCCAAGTGCTATTCATGCCTCCATCTGGCATCTGAGAGCCAGCCCTCGACTGCTTGGCTGCAAAGCACGCCCAAACGCCCAAACTTCTGTATGTTGATTCTCAATTGGGCATTGACAGGTGCTAGGCCTATGTCTGCTTGATCCTAGTGGGCTTCTAAGCGCTTTTAGATGCCCAACTCAATCTGATTCTTATCTTCAATGGGAGCTTGGGCGCGCCTAGGCTCCTTGCTCAATTGTTCCCTTAAACCGAAGTTGGCATTTGGACGTGCCTAGGCGCCCGAACAGTCCTTGCTCAACACTTCAAACATGTTTCATTCCTATTGTGCCTCCGGTTGATTTGCAACCCATGCAAGATCACTTCAAAGTCTTTGATTGATGCGCGGCCTATCCAAGATCAGTCTGACGCACTTGAATCTCTATCATAATTTTAGGCCCCACTTGCTTAGACAGATTTTTTTGTCTAGGTGCACCCCGTCTTGTTGCATCTTTTTTGTGCTACATTTGAGACTCCACCTAATACAACAATCTCTCACTTAGAGATTGAGTACAAGTTTTCTCCATCTTTTTCTCCTCCAATCATTGACAACAATCCTTTCATAGTTGTTGGAAGCTTGGTGTGGCTCACTCAGCCTGCTGTCAAATTTCAAGGCCACTACCATAGAGAAAATCTTCGAGTACATAATTCGATGTCTTTTTTGAACGTCCTTTACATGTCCCGCTTTGCAGTGCATACTACTAGTGGGTCTCTTTTTTGTCCTCTTTCACAGAGTAGTCTTACTCTCATTAGGTAGCTACTCCAAATCCCCTTCATGAATTGGTGCTAGTGATTGCAACTTGTTACTCTTGGCTTGCTCTCACTCTCCTTGGGCACACTATATTTTGGAAGACATTTTTTGGGCTTTATAATCTGTGTTTAAGGAGAGATTTTGATTTTTTCTCGCCCTTGGGCCCGAGCCTCTGGTGCCCTAATATTGGAGTAGACACATTCTTATTTTTAGTCCTGCTCCCTTGTGCAAGCACTATTGCACCCTTTTGGCCTTCTTTTATCCCATGAATGTTGTTGTGTATCTAGTGTGTGGTAGTT
Organism: Gastrodia elata; assembly: GCA_016760335.1. NCBI lineage: Eukaryota > Viridiplantae > Streptophyta > Magnoliopsida > Asparagales > Orchidaceae > Gastrodia > Gastrodia elata. Next base: position 20,451,548 of record CM028681.1, read on the forward strand.
GGCCGACTGAAATTAGACTCTTACCAAGATAAGGAAATGTTGAACATCCTTTAGCTTCCATGTCGTCCCATTTAGCAGTATAATATTCAAGCCTCTTGGCCCACAATGTTGTATGTGTTGTTTCCGCTCATACTCATGCTCCCTAGCTCACTTGTAGTATAAGATCTAAACACTCTTTTGCTTGGGATCGCATGACACGATGCTCCATAATTCACATCACCAATGATTCACTCTTGTTTAGAAACAGAACCAATGCTTCATTGAGATTGGCTATTGCAATGTTGGCTCCACTATGTTTTTCATGATTTATGCTTGCTTTTCAACCCAACAATATCATTAAACACGAGGGTTGTGATTTTGAAGGGTTGCTCACTGCTGTCATTAAGCTGTCCCAGCTATATGACAAAGAAAACAACAAAAGTGCTCTCACATCATCATCAAATTTGATGTCGTCTGAACACAATTGGTTTGTCATGGTATTGAAATTTTTATAATGCTCTATCACTGAGCCGCCATATGCCATTTTGATATTAAACAACTTTTCATTTGTAACACCTTATTTGATGTGACAGACTGTAAAATACACTCCTGCATTTGCACGCATTTTGAGAGGAAGGGAGCAGGATAAGGGGATTAAAGCGCCATTAAGGCGCTAATTAGCGCCCATACATGCACAAACTGGTGGAAGAATCGGGGGAAGGGAAGAATTTCTTAAGAAAATTCTTAAAAATTATTTAAATTTAAATTAATCGTGTTTTTCCATTGTTTGACGTCCAAATATAATGAAACTTGACACCGAGGTGTGTTTTGACATTACGAACACCCTCGCGCTAAAAATTTTCGATTCAGACAAATATTTTATTTTATATTAATTTTTGAGATTTAAAATTTCAAAAATTAACACGATTAAACTGGTGCTCAGAATTTGACGAAACTTTTTGAGTAGACTTTAAATAATATACTTAACACAATGATACCTAAAATAATGAATTCTGACACGTATTTTAATGTTCTTGATTTATTAGATTTAATTAATTCAAAAAAATAAAGTAGGAGTTTTCGTTATCCGAATTCTCTCAAACTAGAGCACTTTGATCTAAAAATTATTTCTATATAATGGAAATTTTGTTTGCCCTAATTTGAAATTCCCCGGGGTCCTGATATTTGAAGCGAGTTTTGACATAATTTGAAAAGTAACGACTTTGGGTCGTTACATTTTTATCATCCTATTTCATCTTTTTTTTTGGGAGAGATATTTTTCTCATCCCTATTTTTATTTTCTTTTACAGCTTGAGGAAGAGATTTTTCTTCATCCCAATTCTAATTCTTTGTTATCATGAAGACCTACAGGAGCTTAGCACACTCTTTAGTTTACTCAATTATTTTTAACCACTAGTTTTTGTTTCTAGGTTTTTCCCCACACTTAGACCTTAGCGTTGATCTTGTTAAATATTTGGAGACTAGATATAACTTGAGATCATTTTTTTGTTTAGATGATTTAATGCTGTCAAATAGTTTTATCTTCTTTCATTAAGCTAATTCTTGTTGACAATTAATTTCCAAATGATATTATCTTGACATTCAAAGCTTTGAGGAATTCAGAAAAACTTGTCATTTGCGAATCATAGAAAGATTTTGAAAATATGAGAATCCATAACTTATTTCCTTAAAAAAAAAAAACAAAATACAAAAAAGGAAAACTAGAAATGAGAATAAGAAAAAAATATAACCTAATATATTCATCATCATCGCCTTCCTCCTCGTCTTCCTCTTCCACGTTCTGGTAGGTGTAGTCACAAGGCCAACGGGTGTCTAGGATAGGGTCGCTGACAGGTGGTTGTGGTAGCAAAGAGCCATTCGGTCCTCCTTGCAAGCTCCAATCTTGGAACATCATTCCAAGGGTTTCATGAAATTCTGATTAGAACTCGCGCTGCCGGGCAATTTCTTTCTTGCAAAACCGCATGTCGATGGCCATAGCCTTACCCAAGTCAGTCTATTGAGCGTAGTTCCGCATCAACAATTTTTCCAAGTATGTATGGCCGGTGGAAGCTGAAGCTTCTCCTTCTTCTCCCCTCCTCTTCTTAGCCTGTTTCCATTCTTGGGAACAAACATTTAAATTTGTTCTCGTAAGAGGGGCACTAGGAGGGACGATGGTGTCAGAGGAAAGGATCTTGACCCATTGGGCCACACAGATGCCCGAGATTAATGACCCGGTTTGGGCGTTCCAGAGCTGCTCAAGAATGATGCCGGAGATACGAATTTCTCCGGGCCTTTGGAGCGCACACATGAGCAGCGCCCTCGAACGGGTCACTTCGCTAAGGTGCCCCGTCGACATGATGAAGCTGGAGATGAAAACCAGCCAAGCACTACTCGAGTCCGTGAGGAGGGCTCGAGGAATGTTGGCCAAATTTCCTCTCCAATTCGCATCATTGCGGATGAGTTAACTCGCAAGTGCAGCAGGGTTTCAATGAGGGTTAAGAGCAGTCATCGACCTCCCTCAACCCGTAAAATTGATCGATTTGCTAGAGCCCAAAAACTACTATTTTTCCCTGAACGAAAATTCTACGCCCTGTCGAGTGTACGTAATATAGAAAAAAAAATTGAAGAAATCAAATACGCCACAGCGCGCTGCAGCGGGTAAGATTTCGAAATTGAATTGCTACAGCGCGCTACGACAAAAATTGTTGCTGTGAAGCGCTGTAGCATGCACAGGCTCATTTTGAAAATTTTCCAAGTTGTAGTTGTTGTAGTGCGTCTCAGCGCGCTTTAGCGATTTGCTCCAGCTATAGCAGTTTTGACTGCCTAGGGAATCCAATGCAGTCAATGATTGCTTTATTTGGGATTCCTAGGCAGTCAATAGGATGGTGCTGATTAAGCTCCCCCCCCCCCTCTTCCCTTTCCTAATTAAAGCATGTCACATTTATGGCACGGGGAGCACCTTTGACTAGATTTCCCTTGGCCCTCATGGATGTGTGGCTATTTAAGGGGATTAAGGGGGTGTAAACTTGCATCTTCAAATTTCTTATGCTCCTGTTTTACTCATTCTCCACCTTCCTTGAAAACTTCAGCATCTCTTCAGTTTCAGCATGTCTTCTGGAAGGAAATCCATCCCACGAAAGGATGCCGAGGCCTCCAAATCTGGTGGAGCCTTTAATAACAAGAGGTTCTCCTCCGCCGAGGCCGAGCAAAGGTTCACTTTGGTTACTACCCGGCGGAAGCTCATCCCTCAAAAATGTTTCGGGGCGGTCTTGCCGGTACTATCCGAGCAAGTTGACCCCCGGGGATGGAGGGAGATGGTGACCACTCCAGCCGTCTCTTACCCGACTATTGTTTAGGAAGTATACGCCAACGCCATTAACTCGGCGGGGCGTAGAATTTTCGTTCGAGGAAAGGGAGTAGTTTTTGGGCTCGACCAAATTGAGCAATTTTACGGGTCGAGGGAGGTCGAGGACTGCTCCAAAGACCCAGAGTAATTCGTATCTCCGGCATCATTCTTGAGCAACTCTGGAACGCCCTGAACGGGTCATGCGCTGCGCTTGCGTTCGGGTCATTAATCTCGGGCATTTGTGTGGCCCAATGGGTCAAGATCCTTTCCTCTGACACCATCGTCCCTCCTAGTGCCCCTCTTACGCGAACAAATTTAAATGTTTGTTCCCAAGAATGGAAGCAGGCTAAGAAGAGGAGGGGAGAAGAAGGAGAAGCTTCAGCTTCCACCGGCCATACATACTTGGAAAAATTGTTGATGCGGAACTACACTCAATAGACTGACTTGGGTAAGGCTATGGCCACCGACATGCGGTTTTGCAAGAAAGAAATTGCCCGGCAGCGCGAGTTCTAATCAGAATTTCATGAAACCCTTGGAATGATGTTCCAAGATTGGAGCTTGCAAGGAGGACCGGATGGCTCTTTGCTACCACAACCACCTGTCAGCGACCCTATCCTAGACACCCGTTGGCCTTGTGACTACACCTACCAGAACGTGGAAGAGGAAGACGAGGAGGAAGGCGAGGATGATGAATATATTAGGTTATATTTTTTTCTTATTCTCATTTCTAGTTTTTCTTTTTTGTATTTTTTTTTTTTTGAAGGAAATAAGTTATGGATTCTCATATTTTCAAAATCTTTCTATGATTCGCAAATGACAAGTTTTTCTTAATTCCTCAAGGCTTTGAATGTCAAGAAAATATCATTTGGAAATTAATTGTCAATAAGATATAGCTTAACGAAAGATGATAAAACTATTTGACAGCATTAAATCATTTAAACAAAGGAATGATCTCAGGTTGTATCTAGTCTTCAAATATTTAACAAGATCAATGCTAAGGTTTAAGTGTGGGAGAAAATTTAGAAATCAAAACTAGTGGTTAAAAATAATTGAGTAAACTAAAGAGTGTGTTAGGCTCTTGTAGGACTTTATGTTCATAAAGAATTGGAATTGGGATGAAGAAAAATATCTCTCCCTAAAGTTGAAAAAGAAAACAAAAACAGGGATGGAGAAAATATCTCTCCCAAAGTAAAAGATGAAATAGGATAATGAAAAACATCTCTCCTAAAATTTTAAGTATCTTTGTGATTCATAAGAAGGAGCATATATAGTACAAAACTCTTGATTACTTACTGCCTCACTAGTTTAGTGAATTCTAAAGAATATCTCTCATCATGTAGCATCAAGCATTACAAAACTTAAAATTGGAGACTAGTCAATCTACCATGGATCATAATTGGAGTTAGAAAAGTTTAATGGTGGAAAATTTGCTAGTCATTTCAGTTAAGCATAAGTTTTGAACTGTAATCAATTTCACATTGACATTACATCTTGACTCATACCTTAAAAACAAAAAATCATTTTTTGAGCTTACTCGAGGATGAGCAAGAATCTAAGTGTGGGGGTGTGATGAATCCATAATTTATATCATAAATAAAGAAAAAATCTCATACAAATCCTTATTAGAAACAACCCACTTTGATCAAATTTTGCTTATTTTCAGGTAAAGTGTGAGCTCAGCAATTTTTGGGAGAATCTGGAGTATTTCTGCAATTTCGTGGAGCAAACTGCTGTAGCGCGCCACAGCGCGCTCCGACTACTGGCAAGCAAATAGCACTAACCTAAGGGGATTTTTGAAATCTGGAGCGATTCCGCGACCGCGCGCTACATCGGGTAGGTTTTCGAACTTGAACTGCTACAGCGCACCGCTGCAGGTAAGTTATCGGACTTGAACAGCTACAGCGCGCTGCGGCGGGTAAGTTTTCGAACTAGAACTGCTACAGCGGACAAGTTTTTGAACTTGAACCGCTACAGCGCGCCGCGGCGTGCAAGTTCTCGAAATTAAACCGTTACAGTGCGCTACAGCGGGTAAGTTTTTGAACTAGAACCGCTACAGCGCGCTACAGCGGGTAAGTTTTTGAACTTGAACCGCTACAGCGTGCCGCGGCGGGTAAGGTCTCGACCTTGAACCGCTACAGCGCGGTGCGGCGGGTATGTTCTCGAACTTGAACCGCTACAACGCGCCACGGCGGGTAAGTTTTCGAACTATAACCGCTACAGCGTGCTACAGCGGGCAAGTTTTCGAACTTGAACTGCTACAACGTGTCGCGGCGGGCATGTTCTTGAACTTGAACCGCCACAGCGCGCCAAGACGGGTAAGTTCTCGAACTTAAACCGCTACAGCGCTGTAGCAGGTAAGTTTTCAAACTAGAACCACTACAGCGCGCTACAACGGGTAAGTTTTCGAACTTGAACTGCTACAACGGGCCGCGACGGGTAAGTTCTTGAACTTGAACCACCGCAGCGCGCCGCGGCGGGTAAGTTCTCGAACCTAAACCGCTACAGCGCGCTACCGCGAATCGAGTTTGAAAGACAAAAAATTGCTACAGCGCGCTACCGCGGATGAAGTTACGAACTTAAATTGCTGGAGCGCGCCATAGCGTGCAGCAACGCGCTATAGCGGGCGCCGAATTTCTGTCTTCTCAAGGCATTAATTGCGGCTAGCACAAGACCCCCAGCCTGCTGCTTGTTTCTCAGCTGCCATATCTTCTGCAGCAGAATAATTTTTAAGAGAAAAGGGAAGGTTTTGAAATGATTATGAGATTTAAAAATGGAAAATGAGATGTCAATTCATGCCTCAAGTGGGCTGAGCACTCATGATAGCAGAAATATGGAGGGAAAGATGCAAAATTTGAATGCAAGAGAGGAGATTGACTCCTCTATAAATGCAGCTTCTTCTTACAAGAGAAGGGTTCCAAATTTTCACTCAAAAATTTCAGCTTTTTAGAAGGCTGCATAGAAGAAGAAACAAACCTCTCCAAGGGAGGTTGAAGAGACTATTGCTAAAGGAGAACGAAGTCAAGCTGAACTAGGGAGCTAAGGGAAAGGAAGAGAGGAAGAAGAGGAGAGATCCAGAGAATCCCATCGAGGGCTGTTCCTAGTACACTCTAAATCTTGCTTTTGATTTCTTTTTAGTGGATCATGAAAGGGTCTTCATTCTTGTATATTTTTCTTCTTCTCTCAGCTGTAATGGAAGGCTAGACCTTCTTGGAGAGGGTTGGGCTGAATCGATTGTGAAATGTAAGGGACTTAGTGAATGTTGGAGAACTTCCTCAAGCATTGAAATAAAAATGTGTTTGAATGACTTAATGAGATTACTCAAAAATAATGCTGTGGACTAAATGAAAAACATGTCAAGTAATTATAACTATAAATATGAACATCAAAATTAATGTCTTGTGCTCCATAACTCATTGTTTAGTTTAGAGCTGAACGTGCGTGCATTGGTGCTTAGAACTATGTGAGAAGTTCTTGAGCCTAATTGCACCATGCTCTGAGCTCAACTAAGAAGTCAAAGCGTGTGAGCTAAGACCCACTAACGGAGCTCCGTTGTTCAGCATACGTGAAAGGAGGAAGAGGATTTATTGAGAGCTCATGGATGATGTGACATAGTCTATGAAGCCCAATGAAACCACTTCCTTATCTGAACTGCGCATGATGAGCGTGATGCTAGTTAGTGGAATCAATGCTCGTGAGATCGCCTAACTAAAACTGTTATTTTGGCAACCTAGACGTAGGAAAACTGAGATGTCCTAATTGCGATCTCATGAGGATCTTTGTGCTAAAATCGAACCCTAGTGTGTTCATTTCATACATAAGATTTGAACTTGTAGGAATTAAATGTCAACTCTAAGGAATGCAATGTGCATTTGATTATTTAGCATGACCATGAAAGAATGAGAAGTGCTTGAGAAGTAATTCAACATGAGTTTCTATCAATTCATATGGAGGAAACCCAACTCTCCTCTCTAAATCAAACAATTTCTTAAATCAGAATTATTGCTTTGTTAATGGAACCAAATCAAAAAATTGAAGTCATATCGTTTAAACATTATTGAATATAGATATACCTTAGTAACAAGATACACCGTTCCCTGAGGACGATAAATCTCGGAACTTACCTTCCAAATTATTATTTCAGACCACGTACACTTGCGTGCAAGCGCAGACGTGTATTTTACAGTCTGTCAAGTTTTTGGCGCCATTGCCGGGGACGATAAATCTCGGAACTTACCTTCCAAATTATTACTTCAGACAACGTACACTTGCGTGCAAGCGCAGATGTGTATTTTACAGTCTGTCAAGTGTATGTCTGCGCTAATAATTTGGAAAGTAAGTTCTGAGATTTATCGTCCTCAGGGAACGGTGTGTCTTGTTACTAAGGTATATTTATATTCAATAATGTTTAAACGGTATGACTTCAGTTTTTGATTTAGTTCCGTTAACAAAGCAATAGTTCTGATTTATTAAACTGTTTGATTTAGAGAGGAGAGTTGGTTTCCTCCATGTGAATTGATAGGGACTCATGTTGAATTACTTCTCAAGCACTTCTCATTCTTTCATGGTTATGCCAAATAATCAAGTGCACATTGCATTCCTTAGAGTTGACCTCTAATTCTTACAAGTTCAAATCTTATGTATGAAATGAACACACTTGGGTTCGATTTCAGCACAAAGATCCTCATGAGATCGCTATTAGGGAATCTCAATTTTTCTACATCTAGGTTGACAAAATAACAGTTTTAGTTAGGCGATCTCACGAGCATTGATTCCACTAACGAACATCACACGCGTCATGCGCAGTTCAGATAAGGAAGTGCCTTGGGCATTTCATATACCTTCGTCAGGGCATTTATTAGATACACTATGGTTCTCTTGTTTACAATGTTGAATGTAATAAATGATGTCAGAGATAGTTAAATCAATCCCAGAGTTGTTCTACCAAATATCTTTTATTCTTCACCACTAATGTCCCGCAGCTTATTTCTTCTGGTTCAATAGATTGTTTATTTTCATTATTTAGATGTGAAGTTTGTACACTTGAACTTTGTAATAATGTAATTTGTTGCATCCATTGTTACTCCCACTTGATCTAACCACTACACTCTCTAATACAGTTATAAATAAACAACTATTCTTTAGTAAGGAGGATCATGTAGCTTTGTCCCATCTAGGGTAAAATATCAAGAAACAAATCATAGAAAATATTCACATAAACAATACAAGATACAAGCACAAAAAACACAATAATTATATGGAAAACTCTTTGCAGAATAAAATCATTGAGTCACACCATGAAAAATATTCACTGTTAATAATTTGGAAGAAGTTTGTAGGAGATTTTACTCTCTATGCAGATCCCTCTACTAGGGTTCTTGCAGCCACAGTCTCCTTAAACATCTCATAGCCACTAACTCAACATCAACTTCTTTTGTAGCCCTTCAACACACTGTTATAACATTTCAAAATACTTTAAAACCTAAATAACAAGGTATTTATAACCTCAGCTTAAAGTCAACCCTAAACGATCATATTAATTAAATTGTCTCTTAATTATGCTTGCACATGACCTAAATGCCTCTATTTGGCGCTTGGGCGCCTACTTTTTGGGCTGGATAGCTGAAATGGGGTGTGGGGGTGCCCAAGTGCTCAAGCCTCTATACGTGGATTTACAGCGGGCATCATGATGCGTACGAGTGCTCAAGCCTTTGTTTGCTTGATTCCCACAGGCACCTGAGTGTGCCTGGGCATCCAACATATTGTTGCTTATTTGCTCCCTAGAGTTGAAGTGGGTGCCTGGTGCGGCTAGGCGCCCAATTAATTCTAGCTCAACACTTCAAAATTGTTTTGTGTCTTTCGTACCTCCGGTTGATTTGTGATCCATCCAATACACCCAAGAGATTGATTTGTGATTACTCCATGCACCCAGGGCTCCACCATATATTTTTGTTCATGCTTGCTTGGATGTGTTTTCCTGTGCGTCTGGGTGCATCCCACCTTAAATGCATCTCTTTATGATTCACTCAAGGCATTGTGTGCTTTCATGGGTCGATGGTTAGCATGTTTGTGGGATTGGCAGGATTTAATAAAGATTTCATGAGGTTTAGATATTTTCTTATAACTCATGGAGGTTTTCTTTTTTAGATATTGTGAGTAGTAATGTAGATGAACCTGTTCCCCATTTGATTGGATTTGCAGCTATGTAGTTTGAAAGTCATGCTATGGAGCTTATGGCAAATAAAGTGGTGTTATAGGGAATATTTGCAAAAGAAGTAGGATTAGTAAAGCTGTGAATTGCATGTCTAGGATGAGATTTTGGTGCTTGAAGGACATGAGGTCAAGTATCCAAGAGTGTAGAGTACGTTTAGAGCTAATGTGGGGCATGGGATCGTGTGGTTGAGCCATGCATGGTATGTGATGCTAGCTATCACCTACAATTTTGAAACCTTGGTATTTGTTAATATTATAAATTTTTTGGTGCAAAATAAATTGACTCATCTCACTGCTAATTTGAAATATTCTTCTCTTCCAAGGATATGAATTTTGGAAGTATTGTTTGAACTGTACTTTGATGAAAAAAATTGCTAAAGTTTTTCTTGATTCTTATTAATTTATTTAAAACAATCTTTCTATGTAGTTTTTATTTCGTGTGGTTTGCCAAAATAGTTCCTTTCCTATTTCAGATTAACAATTTTGAAACCTTGGTATTTGTTAATATTATAAATTTTTTGGTGCAAAATAAATTGACTCATCTCATTGCTAATTTGTAATATTCTTCTCTTCCAAGGATATAAATTTTGGAAGTATTGTTTGAACTGTACTTTGATGAATAAAATCACTTTAAATTAAAAAAATCTTTCTATGTACCTTCTATGTAGTTTTTTTTTCATGTGGTTTGCTAAAATAGTCCCTTTCCTATTTCAGATTAACTAATTTAGTAATTAATATGTTCTCTAGTTATTGGGCATGCTGGATTTTGTAGTTATCTGGTCCCAAACTTGGATGAAAAAGGAGAGCTGTATTAGGTAGTTGACAACCAAAATAAAATTGTAGAATCGTATCATGGCATGAAATCTTAAAAATTGTGCTTGAGGTAGGGAGTCCCTTGAAAGTGAGGCATCACATTGGATGAAGGTAGTGAAAATTGTGTAAAGGTCGCTATATCACCGCTTGGGTGGTGCAAAATATGAAGGAGCATTGTTATACTTATTTATAAGAATAATGATAATACTCAAGGTTGTGCTAACTATAGAGGAATAAAACGGATGCGTCATATATTAAATTTTGGGAGAGTGATTGGATACATACTACGAAGGATATTCATATTTTTCAAAATCAATTTAATTTTATGCAGATAGATTTATTGTGAAAATCGTACTTTTACTAAGAGATTTATGGTTGATAAATTTAGAGAGAAAAGAAGATCTTTATTTAATTTTTATTGATCTCAAAAAGCTTATGAAAACCAAGAGAAATTCCTTAGAGAATGTGGAGAGAAGATTTGTGTGGCACGTATTAATGTTGTTAAAGATATCTATAATGGGTCTATAACATATGTTTGATGGCAATGTGGTTTGTTTAATGATTTTTTTGTTATTATTGGATTACATCAAGACTCTTCTCTTAGTCATCATCTTTTTCTTAATTATGGATGTTCTTATTGAACATATTAAAATGGAGGTTTCACAGTGGATGTTTTTACATATCGCATTCTCTTAATTGTTAAGCCTAGGGATGAAGATAAAGCAAATTTTGAGTTGTGGATGTTAACTTTAAAATCTAAAGAGTTTTATTAGATCTAAAATAGGTAATCTGGAGTACAAGTTTAATCATAATAGAAATCATAACCTTGAGAACAATACTTTCGAGAACCATGCGACAAAGAAGAGCGAGAGATTCAATTATCTTGGTCCAGTTACTTAAAATAATGGTAAAAAGAAAATGATGTGATTAATAAGATCCAAGTTAAGGTTTGATTCTATTCAAGTTCTGTCGAGTTTGGTCAGACTTGAACTCTAAATTTTTTAGTTGAATAAGACTCGAACTCTCTGGAACATGAACTGAGTTCGAGCGAGTTAATTTTGATTAAAAAAGATTGAGAACGAGCTTTTTAGAATCAGTTGGAAAAAAAGAAAAACATAATTAAAAAATAAGAAGCCGCACATCGCCATATATTCCACGGAAGAGAGATTTAATTTGTGGTTTGTGGGAAGAAAAGAGACGATATTATCACTGGCTGTTAACTATTTCTGCCGTATATTTTGAAACACAGAATTAAAAAAGTAATACCATGCACGGCGGAGGAGAGAATCGAACCCGGGGTCCGCAGGAAGATAGGAGACGACATTATCATTGGAGCTTTTAATTGCTTCTACATATGATATATGTTTTTTTATTTTATATATTTTGAAACATAATTTTTTTTTAAAAGAGTCGCACATCACTGTGGAGAGAATCGAAATTGGGGTTTGCGGGAAGAAAGGAGATGACATTACCACTAGGACTGTTAATTTCTTCTGCATATGATTTAGATTTTTTATTTTATATTTTTTAAGTGATTTTAAGTTCAATTTGAGTCATGCTCAACTCGAACTCTATTAGACTTGGATTCGAGTCTAGTCGTTCAACTCGAGCAATTTCGAGCATGTCTCGAGTTTCGGGTAAAATTGTCAGCTCTAATTCAAGTTGATTTGATGAAATGGAGTGCTTCTTGAGTTAAAGAAAAAATTAATAGAGCAGCTATATGATAGCCCTGTTATATGGGGCTAAATGTTAGCCAACAAAGAAGAAATTTATTTATAAATTAAGTGTTATAGAGATATGATGTAAAGGTGGATGAGTTAGTATACTCAAAAGGATAGAATGAGAAATGAATTCATTCATCGTAAGGTTGGGGTGGCTCTAATAGTGGATATACATAGAGAATGTTGTCTTAGATGGTTTGGACATTAAGCGTAGACCGTTCGATGGCTCTGTTAGAAAAATTGAGTGTATGAATTTTCTCTATGTTAAAAGGATAAGAGGAAGGCCAAAAATGACGAAGTAAGGAACTATTAGAAAAGAACTTCGTTATTTAGAACCTTGGGGAGGGGCTTCTATTTGATCGTGCACAATGGAAATATCGGATTCATGTAGTCGACACCTAGTGGGTTTAGGTCTTAGTGTTGCTGTGTAGTTATTAGTTATGTTCAATTTAGTTCTCAACTATTCATTGTAATCAAAATTCAATTCTTCAATTTTCATTTCTTGAACTATATTGAGTTCAAAATGGTTAGGGATTAGACTAAATTAGACATCAATTATTGAGGATTTAATTGAGAAACATAACGAATGCTCCAGCACCAAATTACTGAGAGACGAGGGATTATTTTTGGCATATTTCTCCTTATTTTTTGAACGAACATAAAAAAGTATCTTTTCATTCAATGTTATCCAAATGTCATTTTTTAAGAAAATGTAGCCCTCGTTTTTTTTTTTTTTTTTTTTTTTTCTGTTTAAGCCTTGTCTCTCTATCAAATGTGTTTCTTTGTTGTTTTGTTTGCTTGAACTTGGTCTCTTATTTGCAGGTTGCTCGTCCAATTAGCCAAGTATTGTCATCTATATTAGATCAAGACATTGGTCAAATGGAACGTGACAACACAGTTTCAGACGATCTCTCAAAAACATACACTGTTGATGAATTTGAAGTTCGCATATTGGAACCCGAGAAATCTGGTATGAATTGGGAAACAAGAGCAAGCATTTCAATGCAGCAATGCGAAAATGCACTCACTGTGCGGATGGTCACCTTGCTTGTAAGTTGCTATGTTTAGAAGGATGCGCTGTACAGATTAAGGGCCCAGCCAGATAAACTAACGAATTTTGCTATGCCGATGCATGTGATGCAACGTGATGGTCATTTTTTGAGCAAATAAATTTTTATGCAACCTAATATTTTCTCCCCTATCTCTCAGAACTCAGCAACAGAAGAAAATGAAGCTCTCATGGCTATTGGAACAGGTTATGTGCAGGGGGAAGGTGTTGCTGCGAGAGGGCGTATTCTTCTTTTTTCTATTGGCAAGAATGGTGAAACCCCTCAAAATTTGGTACTTAATTTACTGCATCAATTGTTGAATTTTATCCGAGATGACCTTTATAGCTTTTACTTGGTTTTTTTTTTTCTTACTTATTTTGGATTTTTTTTGTAAACTATGATCTCAAGTTATTTTTACAGGTAACAGAAGTTTACTCAAAAGAGTTGAAGGGAGCTATCTCTGCTTTAGCGTCTATTCAAGGGCACCTGCTGATAGCATCTGGTCCCAAAATCACACTGCACAAGTGGACTGGATCTGAACTAAATGGAGTTGCTTTCTACGAGGATCCTCTTTATGTTGTGAGCTTAAACATTGTACGTTTTTCAACAAACAATAAATATTGCTTTTAATAATAAATATTTATTTTATGAAAAGGCCTTTCATTTAACCACTGAAACTTTTTTCTTTCAGGTTAAAAACTTTATTCTCTTGGGTGATATTCACAAGAGCATATACTTCTTCAACTGGAAAGAGCAAGGTGCTCAGTTGAGCTTGTTGGCAAAAGATTTTGGTTCTCTTGATTGCTATGCAACGGAGTTTCTAATTGATGGAAGCACTCTGAGTCTTGTCGTTTCAGATGAACAAAAGAATATTCAGGTGATTTACTGCTCTGATTCCAAACATGCTTAATACATTTTCTCTCTCTCTCGATATTGATATATATATATATATATATATATATATATATATATATATATATATATATATCAATTATCATTCCATGCACACAATCAGATCTTCTATTATGCGCCGAAAATGGTGGAGAGCTGGAGGGGGCAAAAGCTTCTGTCCAGAGCAGAATTTCACGTAGGAGCCCAAGTGACAAAGTTCCTGAGACTACAGATGCTGCCTGCCTCCCCCTCCGACCGAATGGGCACGGCTGCCGGTGGATCTTCTGACAAAACCAACCGGTTTGCCCTTCTGTTTGCCACACTCGATGGAAGCCTCGGCTGCGTCGCCCCCCTTGATGAGCTCACATTCCGCAGGCTTCAGACACTTCAGAGGAAGCTGGTGGATTCTGTTCCTCATGCATGCGGCCTCAATCCTCAATCCTTCAGGCACTTCCGATCCAACGGCAAGCCACATCACCCTGGGCCCGATAACATCGTCGATTTCGAGCTCCTCTCTCAGTAAGACCGCCGGCCAATTTCCTTGCCTTTTTTAATTAAAATCCAGCACTCTCCCCTTCATCTTTTTATGTATGTTAGAGAAATGCCTCAACTAATAAATAAAAAAATTGACAAAAACATAAATATGTATTAAAAGTTAGAGAAATATAATCATGATCACAAGCAAAAGTATATCATGTTAAGCTTATTCTTTCACAGGAAATATCATATCATCAAACCTAATATTTATCAAAATTTTGATCCGGGTTGGAGAACTTGTACAAAAACATAAACATGTATCTAAATTTTTATCTAAATCATGTGTATGTTATTATTTACTTGCATGCAGGTACGAAATGCTGTCGCTGGAGGAGCAGCTTGATATTGCTCATCAAATCGGAACCACACGCTCGCAAATACTTTCCAACTTGAACGATTATTCACTTAGCACAAGCTTCCTCTAATTATTCTCTTGGCGGCAGCCAAAGACCTTCATTCTCTTAAAGATAGTTCCCTACAAATTCTAGGTTTATGAAATGGCCAACATCATATTTAATAAATTTTAGCTTAGCTGTTTCAAATTTCTTATCAGAGCGAATTCTTGTTTATGTATTTTATTGTCATGCTAATTAGTAGCATGTTTTAATTAAATTATATTTTTCAATTAGGGGTTGAATTGAGCTAAATTGAGCTTTAGTTAACTGATTTAGAACTTAGCTAGATTTATTAATTGAGCCAGCTAAATTTATGAATCTCAAGAGGGTGGTTTGCAATCAAGTTGCTATTTCAACGATAAAAATAAAGATATTTTAAAATATTTTCAATAAATTCAAGTTAAAGTTTTGAACTTTAATGTATATTTAGATGTGCACTTGTTGACAAGAGAATATGGAAACATTCATTTTGTTTACATTTTCATGTGTTTATATGCCGTTTAGAGGAGCATATGCTCGGTGGCTTTTCATCATATTGCCTTGCAATTCCCTTCGTTTAGGCGTTGGTCTTTTTTTCTTCTTTGTGTTGCTTACTTTTCCTTGCAATTTATTTTATATTTTAGTGTTTTTGCAGTTGATTTTTTCCTTTTGTTTCCCTCTTTTGTTGGCTTGCTGTTTTGTTATCCCTTCCAATGTATGGCTTTTTTTTATTTAGTTTTCAGCTCCAATGTAAAGAATGAGGGCATATAAGCTCAATTTCATTACAAATCAACTCAAGCTTAACATCAAAGGCAAGTTAATAAAATACAGCCAACAAAGAAATTGTGGGCCAAAACAACCACATTTGCTTCTCCGGGTGCCAAGTAAAGAGTATCAAAACTCCAGATGCAAATACAGGAACCTAATCCGTGCATGAATATATATAAGAAAAAGCCGATTGCCAACACTTTGCTATTTCAGAAATAATATATGATGAGGGCCATGCCCTCATGACTACAACTGAAATAACTATAAATTTTCAAACTGAATATCAGCCCTAAGAGGACCACTTCATTAATAAATCAAAAGGAACAAAAAACAGCAGCTTTAATTGTATATCCTATCCTCATAGAAAACATATTAATAGCATATATTGAGCATATGATCAGCAGGAAACCCAGATCGTGAGGATATAATGTTCAATGGTGATGCCACATCACCTTTGAATTTTGAAAATTCAGTTACTTTTGCTCTGATAAATTGAGTGACGTATAATACATATAATAAAAGTGTTCTTTTTATCCATCCATCCTTACAAAATATAAAAAGTGCGTCAGTGTTGGTAAAAAGTGGATCTCTTTAAAAATTGGGATTAACTTCAAGATGTTGAAAGTGGTGTTATTGTTGGTAAAAATGTGATTCGTGCTCTCATCTCCTCAAAATGAGCAAGCAAGCGGTCGATGGTAAGATACCTCTTGCATTAATATTGACAGCAGTTTTTAGCCCCTCAATCAGACATTGCCAAAGAAAGCATGTGTTTTAGTTACATCATTTAAACAGAACACATTTTCACCAATTCACAATTGGCCTAGAGCCAATAACCAAGCTTTTTGCCATGGCAACAAAAAGATTGGTCTTACCAGTACTTGAAGGAGGGTTCTATATGAACCCATTGCTCATTTAGAGAATTATTCTACATCTTAAATTAATATGCCCAGATTTAGAATCATTGTTCCCATGGTTATTGTAATAGCCTAAAATCTTATTGCGCATTGAGGTATTGTTCGCTTTGATCTTAGTGATCTCATAATTTTGCCCTCAGAAGATAGTTTCTCAAGAGGTTACACATCCTGAGAGTGCTCATACTTAAGCACGCTTTAGAGTTCTTATCAGAAACTCTAGTATTATCTTGAAAATATCTCGGTTTTTAAATGTTCAACTTAATTATATTTATGGGTTTTATATTCTCCTCAACTTAAGTAATTGATATTTTCATTAGAATCATCTATCAGGCAAAAAAGATCAAAGATAGCCCTTACAAGCTCAAGAGGTGTCACCCACTATTTTGCATTTTATCATCTCAAGTTTAAAAGGTGACTCTAAGCATGATAATTTGCCTTGCATGACACTTAGTTACAGTATGATATTTTGAGTATTGCTCTAATACCAATTAAAATAACTCAAACTCTTAATTATTAAGGTATTTCTCTAGTATTCTGGGTCTCATAGTACTTTTTCTCAGAAGATAACTTTCTAGAAGATCACCTATCTTAGGAGGCTCCCCACATAAGAACACTTAACTTTAGAATTATCATAAACTCTGCAATTATCTCAAATGATATATTGATATTTAAGAGTTCAATTTAATTATACATAAGAGGATTTTATAATTATAATATCCATTATATAAGTTGTTTTACATCTTTCATAAGAAAGGCTTTTTAATAAAGATTTCAATATTTTATCATATTTCTATATTGTATTTCACACACTAGTAAATAGATACTCATAAAAGGTAATCAAATTTTTTTGAAGATATATCATGCTTATGTGCATTGGATTTTAGCTGTTTATAGGGGATCATACACCTAAAAAAATTCAAATAATTAGAGCCTCCATACTAGTATTAGTGATTTTTCCTTTGCAAGTTTTGACACCCTACATTAGCTTTATCACTCAAAGCCAATAAAACTATTGTAAAGAATTGGTGAAAATTCAAATAAGTATGCCCCAACTTGTTGATTTACTTAGATATGAGTTGGAACAAAACAAAATTCAACTAAAGTTGAAAAATATGAACATAATGCATTACATTACATTTTATTTATGTAAATATACTTTGTTTTTAAAATAGCTTTCATGAAATACAATGTTTTTCAAAACAATATGATCTCAAGTAATGTGAGCTTACTCTCAAAGCTTTGCCCCAAATAACTTAATCAACTCGTGAAGCCATTTCTACTCCACCAGTTTAACTTACGCCTACAATATTTTCACCAACATGGATGGGCAAAGGTTCTAACACATGTTGGCATCCGATCCACAACAAGAGCTAATTTGTTATGTATGCAAAGCTAAACAAAGAAAAAAAATAAACAACACAAAGGTGATAGAAGTAAAAGTTTTCCATAACACAAGTGCAATAATTTATATGGTAAGTTCCAATTTAACAAAAAAAAATTTGGCCAACTAAAAGTTGAGAAACTATAGAGTCAAAGCTAAATGGAATGAAAATTGAAATAAATTGGAATCAATATAGAATAAAAAGTTAATTAGAACTATTATTTATTTAATTTTGTAGTACTAAATATTTATAGCTCAATATAACCATTTAAATAGCTCATTATTATGGGTACAAAGGTCAATATCATAATATAGAACATGCTTAAAAAATCCCCACAAGTATTCTAAAATGAACATCTCAAATAATGTTACAATAAAACACTCTCATTACTTTACAAAATCATATCCATTACAAATTGTTGCACAATCTAGCATCACTTGCCAACGCCTTGTGTAAGGTTGAAATAGAATTTACAATCACAAAGGAATCCAAAACTTTCCACAAAACAAAACTTGAAGGCTCTCATTATACAACATAGATAGCTTGCACGTGCCCACACTAGGTGCATCATTTTGGTAACAAATTAAGTGCTAGATATAACAAAAAAATCCAAGAAATCCATTTGCAAAATATTGCATAATTGCTTCTCAAAGTTCTTTTTAATTTTCTTTGGTTTCCTAAAAGTACAAAATATATATTTTGCATGAAATTGTAGTATGATAAATTACCCACACAAAGGTTCTAAGGATGTGACTTAAAAGTCACATAATTTAGGATACTACCACAAGGAAATAACCTCAATCTAAATCATTAGGTTATCTTACTACAAGGATCTATGATCAAGTATCTAAGGCTATGAAGGTGTATCTAAACTCCTGCCTCAAGATTTGACAATAAGTTCTTCCTACCTCAATAGCTCATCTATTGATAATGCTTAATAATTATTGAATTATTATCACTAGATCACAACCTTAAAGGTATATCACTAAAATTTACAAATTATAATCTAAGATCTAAGATTCATATAAAGTTTTCAATTCTTAGCTCATTAGATTGAATTACACAAATTAAATGGGTAAACCCATCTGATCACAACATATACAACAATTATAGGATAAAATCATATAATTTATTAAAGATTGATCATTTTGTAAATCATTATCATTTTATGACTTATCTCATGCTAAGAGTCTTACTTAGGAGGAAATCAAAGAATTAAAAGTATATGTTCAGATGATCAATTACAAAAAATAATTATAGATCTTAATACTTCTATTTAATGGTTTAAGATCAATGTCAAATCAGTATGTATTATTAAATCCATGCATGCCCTTTAGTTGTTCAAATCAAATATCTTATTTAAGGTGATTAAGGTTTTAGACCTTAATCTAGTCAAGTTAGAATACAATTCATAACTTGACCAAACCAAGATCAATTATCGAGTTAATGATCAATGACAAATCAGTAAGTTATTTGTACATTATTGATGTCCAAGATGATAGTAGGTTTTCATTAATATTTAGCATAAGCATTTCCTTAAGATTCTTAGGATTAAGAGTTGATTAATGTCAAATCATATATTACAAGTCCAAAACAAAGTTAAAGTTTTCTAATATGCATACTACTATTATTGAAACATATAACTATTTCATTATTCAAAATATAAAGTAATTAAGGCTAATC
Organism: Gastrodia elata; assembly: GCA_016760335.1. Lineage (NCBI taxonomy): Eukaryota > Viridiplantae > Streptophyta > Magnoliopsida > Asparagales > Orchidaceae > Gastrodia > Gastrodia elata. The sequence goes on from CM028681.1 coordinate 20,471,215, forward strand.
AAATTCTAAACAGTTTGTCTTAGGCTCTGATCTTGGAGAGGATTCAAAATAGATTAGCACAATAATTACAAAATCAGCTATCTAAATTACAAGCAATTTGGCCATTATGTCTTAATTAATCATATAAGCAATCAGAAACTATAACATTACTATTTGACACAAAATATTCAAGTGAAACTTTAGGAAATTAGAACATGTCATTTACGATAAGAGGTATATCTTATATTCAAAATCACATCTACATTTACCCAATGCTTGATTTTACTAAATTTGATTTTTATTTTGATATATTTTTGCATTATTAAGGTTCTGTGGTCATAAAGTGCAAAAAATGGTGAATTTGGGCAAAAGTGGACAGTTTTACGCGCTATGGCATGCTACGGCGCACTGCGGCGCGCGGTAGCATCTTCTGGCCTAAAGCCAAGCGTTACCATGCTAGCCGATTCAAGACCTGGGCACTATGGCGCGCTGTAGCGCCCCCTGGATGAGAGCCAGGCTCTACGGCGCAAGCCAACCCGAGACTCGGGCGCTATGGCCCGCTGTAGCGCCCATTGGCCGAGAGCCTGGCTCTACGGCGCGCTGTGGCGCCAGTTAACCAGAGACTCGGGCGCAACAGTGCGCTGTAGCTCTTTCAAGCACTGTGGCGCACTACAGTGTTAGATTTCCCGAGATGCGGGCGCTACGACGCACGACAGTGCTTTCAGAAGCTGTGGCGCGCTACGACGCCGTAATTATCGAGACATGGGCGTTGTGGCGCGCTGCAGGGATTTCAGGCGCTATGACTCCCTATTTCTTGAGGCATGGGCACTGCGGTGCGCTGTAGTGATCAATGGTGATTTTTCTTGGGCGAAAAATAGGATGTGTCCCATTTCGCACTCAAATATTCTCGATTTAGAGCATATCACGTGTGGTGCCATATACTGATGAAAATAATGATACCCTAAATACTTGTGTGTGATTTTAACAATTCAGCATTTGCTTGTTTTTTTTTTCCTTAAAATGGATTCTGATCGAGCTCGATTGCTCAAGTACATGTTCTTAATAACGTGAAATAAGCATATGAGTAACACAGAGCAACCATTAGATCAATCCAATAGGGGAATGAAAAGCACAAGGAGAGGATATAAAAGGGTACGCTAGCTTGCAAATGGAAGAAGCTAGCGTTCCATTTTCTTCAGGGCTTGGGAGGAAGGACTTCTTCTTTAGCCTAGGAGGGAAGGAGCTTTTCCCTTAGCTTGGAATGGAGCTTGGGAAGAGGAGAAGGAGAGTTGAGTGAGGGCTAGATAAAGAAGAAGGTATGGGCTGGGAGAGGGGGCAAGTCCTCTCCCATCCACAGCATAGAGAGGAAGAGGTGATGAGCCCCTTGCGTGTGCATAGGGGAAGAGTGGGCGCTGAACAGGAGGGCAAGTGGGGTCCATGTGCACAGAAGGAAAAAGAAATGGAAAATTTTAAATATAAATTTCTAATTTTTAATTCAAGCATAAAAAAAATTAGATTTGATAAACATGCTCTGAAAAATTCCAAAAATTCATCCCTAGCTAATTTGGGGGTACGGAACTCAACGGAGAAGTTGGATTTTAATTTGGAGATCAATTTTTTTATCATAATTATCGAGGTATTTAAATACATTAAAATATTTGAGAAAATCCGACGACTTCAAAATACTTCCAAAACATTAGTCATGGCTAATTTTGGGGTGACGAGCGCAATGGCGAAGTTGGATTTTAATTTTAAAGATTATTTAATTATTATATATTTCGAGATATTTAAATATATTAAAATATTCAAGAAAAATTCTACGATTTCTAAATACTTCCAAAACATCAGATTTTTATTTTGAGGTCAAATTAAATATCTCAATTTTCTAATTAAATATATATTATTAAAATATTCAAATATTGAATTGAGCTCCGAATCACTCTAAATCTTCACGGATTAGTTCTAATGACTAAGTGAACTTAATGTAATGATAATTATGATACAATTAAGCTAAGATTAGACCAAGTAATAACCTAGGGTTATTACAAGTTTACTTCTAGAACTTGCAAAAATGAGCAAATAGGATGAATAACCATATACCTTTATGTGAGAAAATTTTGTCTCTTGACTGCTCTAGGCCTGTTTGGGTTATCCCTCCTCTAAAAGGAACTGGAGGTCTCCGATTGATAAGATATACTTATGTACTCATAATTTATGCTTAGAATTGCTTTGTTAACCCAACATGTAGCCTCATGCTCCTGGAACATTCTATGATAATCATATTCATGCACTCTACAACACCATTCTGTTGAGGTGCTCCTGGAACAGGGAACTCTTGTCTAATTCCATTCAAAGCACATAATTCATTGAACTTCTTATCAGAGTCCCGGACCATTGTCAGATCTCATGCACTTGAGCTCCAAGACAGTCTCATATTTAACTCTAGCCAACCACTTATTAAACATAATAAACACATTAGATTTATGTTTCAAAAAGTATACCCACACCTTTCTAGTATGATCATCCATAAATTTAATAAATTAAGTGGCTCCACCAAGAGAATGGATGGGAGATGGACCCTATACATTTGTATGTGATAACTCCAGCTTTTATGACTTCAAGTTTCTCCCACTCCTTACAAAATTAACTTTCTTCTACTTAACATAAACAAAGTATTTACAAAATTTAAAGTCCACAGATTTCAACCTTGGGTTTTCCCTCTAAATAATAATGACTTCATCTCTTTCTCGCTCATATGGCCAAGTCTCTGGTGCCATAGACATTTATCTATTTGAGTTTATGCTATTGTAATAGATTTAGACACTTTAATGATCAAGTAAAGTGTATCTTCCATATTGTCATGAGCTATAGCTAGTGCATCCTTTGTTACTTTCCAAGAATCTCTTGTAATGCTTGTACTATAACCTTTGCGAATTACCTGGCTAATAAAAATTAAGTTTCTTTTCAGACATTGAACATATCTGACATTCTTTATCTTCCATACCAATCCATTTGGTAATGGGATGTCCATATCACCATTGCCAATTATACTGCACGCCTTATCATCTATCAAGTAGACCTTTTCCAGATCATCTTGAGTGTAATTTTTGAAAGCCTATTTTGTATGAGTTGCTTGAAACCATGCCCCTGAATCCACAACCCAAGTTTAAATCTAGCTAGTGACAAGATCAACATCCGGATCTTCTTCGGCTGAGACATTTATAGAGTGATTCTTTTCTTTGTTTCCACCACCTAACTTCTTCAAGGAAAAATAATAATTTTTTTATTTTGTCCAATCTTTCTACGATTATATCATTCTAATTTTCCTTGTCTTGTTCTTGATATTTTTTTCTTGTATTTAGACACATTCAAGTTGCATTTCTGATATACACTTCTTCCTCTACTTTCAACTTTAAGGCTAAATTAGATGCATCACCGTTAGACCTTTTTCAAACATCTTCATATAACATAAGCCCAACAATATCATCAAATTTTAAAGTTTCATTTCCTAATGAGTTACTTACCATAGTTATTATTTCATCCTAACTTTTTGACAATAAAACTAGAAGCAATAGAGCTCATGCATTGTCATCAAATTTGATGTCTATGGAGCTTAATTGGTTTGTCACTGTATTAAACTCATTCATATGTTCTTTCACTACATCACCTCTACTATTTTCATGTTGAATAATGTCTTCACTAAGAAAATCTTATTAGAAGTCAATGACTTCTCATACATTCTTTTTAGGGATTCTAGAAGATCTATTGTTATTTTCTAATTACTATGTTAAATGTTACTGAAGAAGAAAAAGAAAGGAGAATCGATCCCAATGTTGCTTTATAAAGCATTTTTCAATATTCATTTGTCATAATTACATGTTTCTTTTTGACTCTTAGTGGCAAGTTCAACTTCTTTTAATAGAGTAAAACCTCCATCTGCATCTTCCAGAATGCAAAATTTGTGCTGTTAAACTTTTTAATCTTGTGTCTCATCTCATCTGTCATTGCTTCCACTCAAACTTAACAAACCCTATAACTAACCTCTAAAGTTAATGAACCGCGCTTTGATATTAATTGTGAGGATGAAACCACATGTTAGAATATGAGAATCACCAATGCAAATTAGAAAATTAAGCACAATCACATGTGTAGACCACACATCCAAACACAAGTTACATGGAAAATTCAAGAATAGGTAAATCCTCAAAGCCACACAACCACAACAAAAATATAATTCAAAAAATAGTTACAAAGTTATAGAGATCTTATCAATCATAAGAGAATGAAGAACCACCTCATTTTCAGCTTTCTGATCTTCTTCTTCTTCTTCTCAATGATTCTCACTCTAAGGTTTCAAAAAATAAAAGTCTCCATTGAGGATCTAATCATACATACTTCTCTCATAATAATATTTGCTTAAATGCCAACACCAAAGGGCTCAAGAAACTGCCCAAAATAGCCCAATGGATGCTTGTTTCACTCAAGAACTGTTCCTATTCTCAACATAACTATTGCAGGGGCTTGGGCACCCAAGTATTGGGTTGGACCTACTTCACGGGTGCCTGGGCACCTAGCTCTTGGTGCCCAAAGAGCACCATAAGCACTTGGGCTCCTAACTCTTATATTGCAAGCACTGGGTTCCCAAAGCACACATTGGAGCGTATGAGAATATTTCTTTTGGTTGGAATAGGTCAATGAACACCCATTATGCTTAAATATTCCTTCAAATATTTACATTCTAAACTGCACGTGTTATGAAGATGAGGGAACCCATTATTAACCCATTAATATTCTCCTTTTCTACGATTGCTCTCCCAACACCCAATTGAGGGTTAGCTTTTTGTGATGGCCCAGTGTCAAATTAGATGTCTTGACCCAACACTGAGTGCCACTATAGTACTTAATACTTGATTAATATTTCATAACTCACTATTAAGCACTAATAAAGGCAAATGATTTATAAGATAGGAAACACAGATGCATTTATAAGTATAATAAATATTAATTTTATTACATTCATCCAAAAAAATAAAAGAAAAAAATATACATCTTAGGCTTAATAAAAAATATAGTCCATATAACTTGAAGTTTACAACATTTAATAAATAAAAGGAAACTCTCTCATCCTCACTAAAATGAAAACAAAAGTAACTCTAAAGATCTTCAAATCTGCTCATGAATCTCTAACTCCTTTCCTAGCTCACCAGCTAGCTCCACTCCAAGCTCCTGATCTATCGTATTTAATTTTTCATATGGTAGGCACAACCAATAAAAAAAATACTTGGCTAGAATTATAAAATCTAAACACATTTTAAGGTTTATAACTATTTTAGTTTAAGGATATCATATTTTAGGTTAAGCAAATTAAGGAGCACAATGCAGCATAGGTAAGAAAGAAAAAAACTAAAACTATAAGTAAATGACAATGAAAGTAAAGCAAGTAGCTATACTAAGGTACACTAGATTATCCTGCAAAAGAGAGATTAAGCAATAAGCATTCATATAAGAGCTGAAATAAATATTTTCTATCATCTTATATGCAAGTACAGTAAATGCAACAAAACTAAACTACAATAAGTAGAATTAAGCTATAAAATAATGTTAAAAGAAATTTTATTATTATTTAATATTAAATTAAGTTATGTGGGCTCATGTAGAATAAATAGAGGAGTTAGGTATGTCTGTCCAACTATTTATATCTGTGTCTCTTGTATAACCACATATTTCTGCTTTCGCTTGTTGTTTTCTTCTTTGAATGTTGCAAGTAAGACTATATTATATTTGAACATATGCACTCTAGAAATAAGTAACAAAACTTGTAATATTCTTTTTGATACTGGAGCAAGTCACTCATTTGTATCAGAAAGCTAGGCTAAAACCTTAAGGTTATCTTCCTATCATTTAACTAATTCCTTAAGCATAAGGTTACCTTCTAGAGCCTACATGCAAGCTTAACAGTTCTGCAATATAGAAATCCCATCGAAGAGCAAAGTTTCAAAGTTAAGCTTATAATACTCCCGATTGCAAATTTTGATGTGATTCTTGGAATGAATTGGCTAAGTAAGCATGACGCCATAATTAATTACCAGAAGAATAAAATTACTCTAGGTAGTGAAAGTCAAGTCAAATCATTTGTAGGCAAGTTCAGTTCTATGACGGCCACCTCTTAACCAACTAAGATTAAGTGGTGGTCACCATTATTATCACATATATTAAATAAGATGTCCATGATACTAATCATGAGATGAACAAGATCCTGTCAGAAATATATATAGTATAGTAGTACAGTAAATAAAGAAATACATCCAGAAAAATTCCACATTTTTCCATTCACATACAATACCATAAATGCAGAATAAATAAGAAAATTCAATTATTATATTTTAATTAAATGTGGGTAAGGAAAATTAAAGCATTAATTTCCTTCAGCAAGCTGCACTTTACTTTAACTTCTATCATAAGCTTAATCCTTAAGTGCTGGACCTAACATTTACTCATGATCTGTCATATATATATATATGACAAGGCACATCCAATAAAAGAGAAAATATAGTTAAACTTTAATAAGTCTAAGTACGGATACAATTTTAATTAAATTTAAGATATCACACAAGTATTCTAAGCAAATAGAAGCTACAAAGTATCAAATAAAATGATAAAAGCTATAAATTATATATTTATAACTTAAAGCAAAATGTGAGGTAAGAAAATATATCTCAACCTAAAGCTGCATAAAAGGTTAAGCATTTTATATATGTAAACTATTAAGTACAAGAAAGATCATAAGCAAATATAATCAAATTACTTATACTAATTTTCTGAATAGAATGTAATATAATAAAACTATACTGAAAACCAACATCCTAACATGCTTGCATATAAAACTAGAAATCGTTGAAAATATAGAAATACTAAAAATATTGTAAATATTAAAAATACTAAAAATACTGAACTGTACTAAACTAAAAGCAAATGAAAATAAAACATTTCATTTAAATTAGACATGTGCCTAGAATAGTTTTGCTATAATAAAAATTGGCTCAACTAGCCACTGAATCCAAAATTGAAGCATCTAGAATATTAATGCTTAGATCAACAGATAAATCATCCAGGACACTAATGTTTGGGCCTGAGCTGAACTGAACCGTACTGTATCTCAAAATCAAAACTATAAATGCAGACTAACTAGGGCACCTTCCACTGAACTATCATCTGATTTACTGATTTATCTGATTTATTAATGCCAATGACTTATGCAATTCTAAAACTAACATAGGATATTCATCAAATATTCTATATTTCATCTAATATGTCAAAATAGTAAAAGCTCAAATAAAGAAAAGAAATGCATACAATTCAAGAAATAATAAGTAATACTACACAAAAAATTTATGATATCATTTATTTTTTAATTTAGTCATTCTAACTATTCTGAAATTATACAAATTCAGGACCTCAAATATCCTACTATCTAGTATAAACTTAGAACTATGGTCCTATAAAGATTAAACAATTAGAACTAATCATATTCTAATTTAAATCAATCAGACAGTGTCACCTACAAAAGTTAATAAATAAATTAATTGTCATAATTTGCATTTTTCCATTACTACAACCAATCTTGACATAATGTATCAAGATTAGAAGTTAAGAGATTAAACTCCAATATGGGGTTTAAGTCCCTTAACTTTGGATTTTAGCATCTAAATTCTAAATTATTTACTTTCACATGATAATTAAGTTTTGAGCTAAAGGGAGTTCCATTAAGTCTAATTAGGCTTAATGAAATGTATATGTTCTAACTTTTATTGATTTAAGTATTATTAGAGAAATCAGAGGGTTCGACTATACTCTATATGTAATAACCCTAGGTTGTTACTTAGCGTAATTTCATTCTAATTATCATCCCATTGAGATCATATAGTTGTTATAATCAATCCCCGAAGATTTGGAGCGATTCAGAGCTCAGTTTAATATTTGGATTATTTTAATAATATTTAATTAATTAGAAAATAGAGATTTTTAATTTGACCTCAAAATTAAAATCCTACTTTATCGTTGCGCTCATCACTCCCAAATTAGCTAGGGGTGATATTTTGGACGTGTTTGAAAGTCGTCGGATTTTTGTGAATTTTAATGTAATTAAATACCCCGAAAAATAGAAAAGTTAAATACTCGTCGGAATTGAAATCGGACTTTGACGTTGCATTCCTCACCCCAAATTAGCTTAGAGTAAATTTTTGGGATTTTTCAGAGATCATATATCAATCCAATTTTAATTAATTAAGGCATTGATTTAATTATAATATTATTAATCTTATTTAATTAATTCCTTTTTCTTCCTCTTTTTTTTCTCTGCGCCTGGGACCCACCTGCTCTTCAATTTTTTGCGCCTCTCCTTCTCCCTTTCTGTCACGCGCAAGGCCATTCCCCCACTCCTCTCCATTGCTACCTAAGTCTTCTCCCCATACTTATGATGCAATGACTTAAACTCATCCCATCCAATAGCCATGCCCTCCTTCCTCCTTAAGAGAGAGCCCTCTGCCCTTCTTCCTTCCTTTTATTCCCAAGCATTTCCTTCTCCTCTTCTCTCCATTGTTGTGCTTGTTGCTGAAGAAACCCTCAAGCTCTCAAGTTCCTACAGAAAATAGAGCTCTCTTCCTCCATTCATTTGAAAGCCAAGGTACCTTCCTTTCCTCCCATTGAATGATCCAATGGCAACTCCATTTTTATTCTCATGCTTATCTCGTGTATCTAAGAATTGGTGGTTGAGTATGGAAGCCATTAGAACTCATTAAGGTAGCAAATTTTAGGATAAATGAATAGCTCTGTTTTTCCTTCTTTCTGTATACCTAGACTCTTAACCTCTTTGTTTGCATTATTAAAATAATTGTTTCATGTCAATTTTGGTATCAATGGAAAGGTCTCAAAAATACATTTTCATCGGTATATGGCAAAGCTCGTGCGGTGCTCTAATTTGAGAGTATTGAGTGCAAAAGGAGACCCGTTACAATTTTCGCACATGCAAAATCATCGTCGGGCTCTACAACGCGCCGTAGCACCCGAGTTTCGAGTTGCAATTCACCGTGGTGCACCACAGCGCGCCGCAACAACATAAAAATTTGATGAAATTAAATTAAATGCGCCGCAGCGCTGAAATCTGCTGTAGCACCTAACTTTTGCCCAGAAGGCGTTACAGTGCGCTATAGCGCCCAGAAATGTCTAAAAGTGCCCAAAACTGTCTGGAATTGCCCTGATTTGTGATTTTTCACATTATAATACCTCTAGGACCCTATTGGGACCAAAATATATCAAAATAGAGCCTAAATTTTGTAAAATCAAGTATTATATAAAATTGGAGGTGATTTTTGAATATGAGAAAGCTAGGTTCTTAACTCTTTTATAAACCCTAACATTTCATAATAAAACTCTAATATTGAAATGATCATAACTTAATCATTAGACATTCAAATTTAATGTTCTTAAACTCTATGAAATCTTTAGACAGTAGACAACAATAAACTAATTGAATTTTTATATTTTATTAAGTAAAATTACTAAAATACCCTTATAGGTTAAAATCCTTAATTGGACCCATAAAACTTAACACTTATCCAAATTTGATATACATATTGTCTATCTTTATATTAAATAGTAAGAAATCATTTGGCATCAACAAAATTCAATTAGAACCCTTAATAAAAAAGTAGTATTTTAGACCCATAAATAGGGACAAAACAGTCATTTTGCCTAAAATTTATGTTAAGCGTCATTAACCTCTAAAATATCATTAAATCATTAAAACCAATAATAAAACTAATTTTGAATCAATTTAGAACACTTAATCTCATAATTAAGTAATTTAGAAAAAATCCCATTTCAAGTATTAAAAATAAAAAGTAAAATTAATGCCTTCTAACTTAATCCTAATCACATACCTCTTTGAGTAAATTAGGATAGCACATAAAGATAAATTATAATAACTATCATCAACTCTTAAAATCCCTTAAGTTCCTTATTAGGAGCTTCTTAGGATATACACTTTGCCTTAGACCCCTTTTCCTTAAGATTAGGAATAAATCCTAGGTTAGATTTTACTCATTAAATAAATATGTTATTCAATTGATGAAACCTTGGTTTTATTAATATTTAGATTTTCATATTTTAACTATGATTGTTTTATCTTTTAACTTTAGATTAAGATTAGGAGATCCCTCTTATTAAGCTTTGATTATGCTTAACAGGATTTGCCTTAATCATTAGTTCATAAATGTACTTAAATTTTAGTACTTAAGCTTCACCCTTTAGATTATGTGATTGAACACAATTCATGGTGTTTAATTCATAATTCTTAGCTTTAGTAGATCTTGATCAGATCTTAGCTTAGAGCATCTAATTTCTTCAAATAGGACATGTTGATTACTTATTTAACTTATAAGCAATATTGATTGAATTAAGTTAGAACCCAATCAGTTCTAATTACTTTTAACTCATAAGGCCGTGTTTCTAAATTATACTTGATAGTAGGAATTTGAGATCTTGAACTTGTATAACTTAGAGTAGCTAGAACAGATTAAGTATATAATAATAGATATCACCTGTGTGTAGTAGAATCCATTACTTATTATTGACTTACTTGTGTTGTTACAATTCTTGTACTTTCTGCCTTTACCTTAAACATGCCATATAAGAATATTGATGCATGAAATAAAAACCTAGATTAATTAGGATAATATTTGCATAGTATTTAGTTACTTATTGATTGTGCACATTTTACCTTATTGGATAGGAGTAAGGAGAAATAAAGATTACTTAACATTATTCATTGAGAAGTGTTATGTTAAGTTGGAACCCGAATAATCTTGAAGACATGCTTGACTCTTCAACTACTTTTGGATATGTCCATAGAAGTAAAGTAAATAATTAAAATATTACTGCATTTGTACTTACTACATCTTCAGTTCAGTTTCTTCCTTGTTATTTATAGGCTTAGCCTCAGATGACGCGCAGCAGGCTAGATTAACACTCCTTCTGATATGGCAATCATTACATGCACGTTTACTATTTATTATTTACTATTTACTATTTACTATTTTACTGTGGCATTTTACTTTAGTCAGCTTTACTTTACCTGCTTACTTACTTATAGGATGCTAGTTTCTGTTACTACTACTATACATATCACAGTTAGATAATTTATTATTAACCTACATATGTCATATGATCATCAGCAAGTTTATAATGAGTCTTTTCTTTCAGTACTTTTCTTAATTTATTTATATATAAATATGCTTAATCTTATCACATCTTAGTATTGAGGTATGTTCTTTTGCCTTATATGTTTCTCTGTTATAAATATTGTATTTCTAGTTTTCCATATCATTTTGTATGCTTGTTGCACCCTTACGTGTTATTTATTTTATAGTCTAAGTAAAATGGTAATATCATAAAATTCATGAACTTAATATCCTAAGATATATTTAGACAATATCTCTAACTAGATTTTCTTTTATTTGGCTGAGGCCCATTCATTGTGAGACCGACAATGGCAGGTTCTAAGCAATTTGAGGACCTTGTGCCTGAAGAGAAACCATTCTTAGAGGAGCATCAAGTCAGGGCAGAAGATCAGTAGAATAACTGTCATTTTATTCTGCTTGTGAGGATGAGTGATTTATTTCATTTTCAATTTATCTTAAAATTGATGTAATAATTTAGATACATATATATATATTCTTTTACTATACTATTTTATACTGAGCTACATGTTTACTTCTTACTTGTATTATGGTAAATTAAATGTAGCATATTTTATACTCTTTGCTTCCACACTCTGATGAATATATATACTTAGTGAATAATTCTACTACATTATTCAGGGCTCATTCTTCCCTTATTAGTGGATTGAGGATTACACCTTAGTCTAATGATAAGAGAGAGATTTGCCAAAGTGGCACACCACTCCTTAACATTGATTGTTAGTGATTAAGGGGTGGGGTGCCACACTATAAAATTAACCTTATTTCTTTAAAATAATAGCATTTTAAGGGTCTAAATAGTAACTTCGAGAATTAGATTATTAGTGAAATCTTTCTAATTCTATGACATGACTAATGTCTAAGGAGTAAATTAACTCTTCAAAATCTTAATTGGACATCTATAGGTCTTTAAGAAAAATGACAAAATAATATTTGCCTAAATGCAAGAGTAATTAATATAATTACTCACTAAAACTCTAGGTTTTAATCAATGTTTACATATTTGTGATTTATAAATAAAGTGATAATATTATTTAGTGGAAATTCACTAAGTGGTAATTATTATCCTATATTAACAAAGAGTTCTTACATTCTAATATCATGATTTTTAAATAACAATAAATAATTAACGATGCTAAGATCTATGTAAGTGATGTACGTACTTGTAGCGCCCTATCTTGTTGTCATGTGCAAATGAGTTAAATTATTAAAAAATTAGCGACAAAATGGTGCGCTACTCGGGTAGGACTGCTAAACCTTCCCGAATACACTTGCTGAGTACAAGAATTGTTGAGACTCATCCTCAAGAGAATAGGACTGAGTACTAATCCTTAAGATAAGGGTAAGACCTTATCTTAAGTATTATACAATATAATATATATATTAGATAATGAGTGGAATATGAGGAATCCAATATATATATATGTATAACAGTATTTCTAGTATGCTGATCACATCACAATACTAATTATAATTAGTAGTAACATAGAGTGCAAAAGCTAAATTATACATCCAGATCATTCATCACAGAATATAGTAAATCATTCATCTTAGGAAAGAAAAGAAAATATCATCCAAAGTTATTACAAATAATTTACTTGAATAAAAATATAACAAAAAGTCTAGTGACTGAACTGAAGGCAAACTAATGCAAGAAGTAAATGCTGATGTAGGGTTCTCTAGTGCTCCACAAAATTTTCCTGGATCTCCTATGATGCCTTTTGAACTAGCTTCACAGGTTGCTTTAAAATCTAGCAAATTGCTGGATTCCAAAAGTACCACATATTAGGCATTAAGTCTAACACATCAAAATCTACTATAACTGTTATAGTTATTTACTATTTAACATTTAAATAGTTTAAGTAAACTGTAGGAAAGATAGTAAAATAACTGAAAGCTCAAAATAGTGCCAATTTGAAAGTAAAGTAAAACTAAAGCTACAAATTAAATACTGAAATATAGAGAAAATAGTAAGTTAACTAAATACTGAAATATATAGAAAGCAGTAAGTAAACTAAAACTAAGTAAATAATGATTTAAAACTGTACTATATGCTACTAAATTAATAATTATGCATCTAAATATGTCATAGAACTGTATTCCACTGATATGATGATTTAGTCTCACATGACACTCCACAGATCCCAAGTGAGCTCATTCGCTCTGCTAACAGAGTCCTTAGGTGAGCTCATTAGCTCCATTAATAGAGTCCTTAGGTGAGCTCATTCGCTCCGCTAATAGAGTCCTTAGGTGAGCTCATTCGCTCCGCTAATACTGACATGACTCATTCATTTTGTGATATGCCAAGGCTTTTATGACTATATGCTTTAAATTATCAAAAATATATAAATTAATTCAATAACAAGTGATGATTCTATTTATCTATATTGTGCAAAATTCATCTAAATGAATTCTGACTCCTAAGTCTAATCCACTGCATGGAATTAGCTAAGAATAAACTTAAACTTATCAACTGAAGAGGTTGTATATACATAGTTGGTATGTTTCTGAGAAATATGAATTTAACACTTAGTTTGTTTAGCTGTACTTGTCAAAATGCATGATGATAAGGGGCATGACCCGATCACAGTTTATTATCTCAAACTGAGTTGTTAAATATCATAATTATAAATATAATTATAGTGTCATAAGAAAGGTAACTTAAAATACTTAGTTTATTTGACTGCAGTTATCGAAATATATGATGATAAGGGGCATAACCCGGTCACAGTTTATTCTCTCAAACTAAGTATTCAATCCCATGCTTGTAATACTCTTGGAGTTGGGATGTTTATTCTGAATTGAACTGTACTTATCTAATTACCTAAGATAAGATCGAGACTCTACAGTTATATTCAAAGTAAATCAACCAACTCTGTTTTCTACTAAAATAATTCAGTTTTATGGATATACACTATCACTTCCAACTGATAGTTCTACTAATTTTAATAATTCTGTTTAATAATCAAGGAATATCAAACTAATGAATCTATTCTCCATTATAGTGAATCTTACACAATGGTTCCAAGAATATGACTTAAAAGTCACCCAATTTAGGATACTGCCACAAGGAAATAATCTCAATCTAAATCATTAGGTTATCCTACTACAAGGATCAAGTATTTAAAGCTAAAAAGGTGCATCTAAGCTCCTACCTCAAGATTTGACAATAAGTTCTTCCTACCTCAATAGCTCATCTATTGATAAGGCTTAGCAATTATTGAATTATTATCACTAGATCACAACCTTAAAGGTCTGGCACTAAAATGTACAAATTATAATCTAAGATTTAAGATTTATATTAAATTTTTGAAATTTATTTCATTAGATTGAATTACACAAATAAGATGGGCAAGCACATCTAATCATAATTTATACTATAATTATGGGATAAAATCATGAAATTTATTAAGAATTGATCATCTTGCAAATTATTATCATTTTATGATTTATCTCATGCTAAGAGTCTTACTTAGGAGAAAATCAAAGATTTAAAGGTATATGTTCAGATGATCAATCACATGAATTAATTATAGATCTTAATATTTCTATTTTAATGGTTTAAGATCAATATCAAATCAGTATATATTATTAAAATCATGCAAGTCCTTTAGTTGTTCAAATCAAGCACCTTATTTAAGATGATTAAAGTTTTAGACCTTAATCTAGTCAAGTTAGGGCTTAACTCCTAACTTGACCAAACAAAGACCACTAGTTTGGTTTATTGATCAATTGATAAAATCAGTGAATTATTAATGCATTATTGATGTCCATTTCCAGTTTAAGATTACATTGATTAGCTTAAATTAATTCGTAAGGTTCCTTAGGGTTTAAGATTGATAATTATCAAATCAATCATGGATTACATGTCCAAAAAAAAACTAAGGTTTTCAAATATGCATATTACTGTTATTGAAGCATATAAACATTTACTCAAGCAAAATAGAAAGTAATTAAAGCTAAACATTACATTAATTACCATTTGGCACAAAATATCCAAGTGAATCATTTAGAAAATTAGAACATGTCAATTAGGAGAAGAGGTATATTTTATATTCAAATTCACCTATACATTTACCCAATGCTTGATTATGCTAAATATTTTGGTATATTTTTGCACTATTTGAGTTCTGGGGTCATAAAAATGCAAAAAATATCAAATTTGGGAAAAACTGGACACTTCTACGCTCTATGGCGCGCTGCGACGCACTGTAGTGCCTTCTGGCCGAGAGCCAGGCTCTACAGTGCCAGCCAACCCGAGACCTGGGTGCAACAGCGCGCTACGACGCGCTGTGGCACTAGACAACCTGAGACTTTGGCGCTACGACGTGCTATGGTGCCAATCAACCTGAGACTCGGCCGCTGCGGCGCGCGCACCGCTTTTAGGCGCTACGGTGCACTGTAGTGCCTTCAATCTCTGTGGCACGCTATGGTGCTAAAATTACTGATACATGGGTGCTGCGGTGTGCGACAGTGCTCTCAAGCACTGCGGTGCGCCAGAGCGCTCCCTGGCTGAGAGCCAGGCGGTACAGCGCGCTCTAGCGTTCGACAGTGATTTTGCCAGGGTAAAAAATGAAATGTGTACCATTTCGCACTCAAATACTCTCGATTTGTGCACCTAAAATGCAGTGTCATATACCGATGGAAAGGTCTTTCTAATACCTTTTTATTGATACCAAAATTGGCACAAAAGGATCATTCTAATAAGCAAACAATGATGCTCTAGCTACGGGTATACAAAAATCCTACAACTTTTTTTTTTACACATCATCATTCATTTTCACTTTTCAAATGGATTCTAATCGAGCTCTATTGAGCTCGATCACTCCAATACATGATCTTAATAATGAAATAAGTGTATGAGTGATACAAAGCATCTATTAGATCAATCCAATGGGGAAAGAAAAGAACAAGAAAATGACACAAAAGTGTACATGAGCTTGTGAATGGAAGAAGAGAACTCTATTTTCTTCAAAGCTTGGGAGGAATGAGCTTCTTCTTCAGCTTGGGAGGGAAGGAGTTTAATTGTTAGCTTGAGATGGAGCTTGGGAAGAGGAGAAGGAGCTTCAGCTGATGGCCAAATAGAGGAAGGAGAGTTGAGGGAGGTGCATTTAAGGAGGAGGAGAAGGCATGGGCTGGGAGAAGGGGAAAGTCCTCTCCCATCCACAACATGGAGGAGGGGAAGAGGCAAAAGCTCTTTGCGTGCTCATAGGGGGAGAGGCGTCATTCGCAAAAAAGAAAAAAAGGGAAGGGGGTGTGGGACCCATCTTAGAATAGAGAAGAAGGATTTTAAATAAATAAATAATTAATTATTCTTTATTTTAACTAATACATTTCTCTAATTAAAAATGGATGACTAAACGGGCTCTGAAAAATTCCAAAAATTTACCCCTAATTAATTTGGGGGTGAGAAATTCAGCGGCAGTCGGATTTTAATTTGTAGATCAATTTAATTATCCTATTTTTCAGGGTAATTAAATACATTAAAATATTCATGAAAATCTGACGATTTCCAAATACTTCCAAAACATCACCCTTAGTTAATTTTGGAGTGAAGAGTGCAATGACAAAGTCAGATTTTGATTTTGATGATTATTTAATTATTCTATCTTTCGGGGTATTTAAATATATTAAAATATTTGCAAAAATTATGACTTCCAAATATTTCCAAAATATCACCCATAGCTAATTTGGGGGTGACGAGCACAATGATGAAGTTGGATTTCAATTTCGAGGTCAAATTAAATATCTCAATTTTCTAATTAATTAAATATTATTAAATTATTCCAAATATTTGATTGAGCTCCAAATTGCTCCGAATTTTCGGGAATTGGCTCTAATGAATAAATGAACTTAATGGAATAGTAATTATGATACGATTAAGCCAAATAACAACCTAAAATTATTACAGTATTATACATAGAGCTCAAGAAAATTACATAATTAAATAAATATATAACTCAATAAAATTTTAAGTATTTAATGTATGTTGCATAAATCATTTGAAGCAATGACTTGTGGCTTGCTAGAATAAGGCAACTTAGCTATTACAATTTTGCTGGAAATATTCTTTATTAATAGCTCATTATGAGCAGCATTCATATCACCTGAGATATTTGAGCAAGATACAGGTGCAATTAGATCTCTGTGCTAAGTAAATTTATTTTACATTTATGCCAACCAATCATCATATAAGAAACCCTCTATAATTATATTGAGAATAATTATTATAAGGTTCAAACCCCACCACATAACCTAAGAGAATAATTTGAAAGCAATCATACAATCTAAATAATATTGGATAATAAGCAAGTTTTATAATGAAGGTGAATACAAAAAATTGAAATATTTGTTAAACATC
This sequence comes from Gastrodia elata, assembly GCA_016760335.1. Taxonomy (NCBI): domain Eukaryota; kingdom Viridiplantae; phylum Streptophyta; class Magnoliopsida; order Asparagales; family Orchidaceae; genus Gastrodia; species Gastrodia elata. The sequence goes on from CM028681.1 coordinate 20,488,810, forward strand.
ACATTATCAATGGGTATTATATATATTGCATCATAAGTGAAAATGCTAATATTAATTTATGTGCATATCCTACATTTCACCTTCAATATCTTCCAAAATGAAGAAAAGATATTGAAAGAACTTACCCCCATTTGCTTCTCCATCAACATACAAGTGCAATTAAATAGGATAATTTCATATATATATATATATATATATATGAAACACTAAATTTGTTAGTGAACAAAAATATAAAGCATCCAATGAAAATAGTTTCTTAAGCTCCCATAGCATATATAAAATTCAGTTTTATAATTTAATGTCAAAATGAAAGGAATAGACATTTATATTATAAACAAAAGGATATTATAAACAAAAGGGATATTTATAAACAAAATGGATATTGAATAGATGTTGCTATTAAAGGATGTCTATTCACAATCTATTAAATGGATAATTATCAATCAAATCAAGAATACTTAATGACATAAAATTGCATAACATTTCTCATAATACTTAATGACATAAAATCAAGAATACTTAATTTATATACTAAGCCTATTTTAATTAATCTCCATAAATTATATACTTGAAATTTTCTTTTAGTATTTGTACGAGTCCTTAGAAGTTATCACTCTAGTTTTCTATATTCAAGATTAGCCTCAAAATATTTCTGCATAAAGATTTGTAAAGGATGATAATTTCGAGTTAGATAAAGCTCTTCCCATATCTAGAATTGCAGTTTTTGCTCTTCCCAATTTCAAGTTAGATAAAGCTCTTCCCAATTTCGAGTTAGATAAACCATTCCAAAACAAAGATATTATACTTGTTTATAGAAGATTACATGCCAAATTTGGAAATACGCAGCTCTCAAAAGGAAATGTAGCTTCAAAAATATTGAAAGAAATTTTAGATTAATAGGTAAGCAAATTAAACTCATGTCCAAGAAATTTAATCTTTTAAATTAAAAAAAAAAACTAAAACCACATCATCATTAAACCTTAATCCCACTGTGAGGAGGTTAGTACCTTGCAGATGGCAAGCGAAGGAGAAGTAAGACTAAGAAGCCGACGACTGCTAAGGAGGAGATGGCGAGAGATATCGATGAGTTCATTTGTCGAATGGTGAGGAAGATTTGAGAACTCAGCCGCGACAAGGAAAGTTGTCCTCATCCAAGGAAGGAGAGAAGGGCTGCTCCGTCGAGGAATAGAGGACAAGTGAGCCCACCAAGGATTGGCGAGCACTTGCACACGCCGAAGAGAAGGAGAAGAGGCGAGTGCCTTGCATGCGACTCGTGTATGAGAGGAAGAGCCGAACAGCTCCAGTTTGTGATGGTTTTTGGTTAAACCTAAGAGAAGGGTTTTGGATTTTTATTTAGGGTAGAGGGAGTTATATAAACAACCCAAATAAAATTAGGAGCATTGGATCTCGATCAAACAACCACAATTTGCTTGAACTTCTAAGCTTCGATCGATCGTCGATTGAACTCCAAAAATTATAAACTTGGTACTGAAACGAGCATTTTCGATGAGAAGAATGCACGCACCCAAAAATTATTTATTTTGGAATAATATTTTATTTTATATTAATTTTTAAGTGAAAAACTTTGAAATTTCATTACGATTAATCTGTAGCTCTAAAATTAGTGAAACTTAAAACATAACATCCTCATTTGATGCTTGACCTAACAATATAAGAATTTTAAAATTATAATTTATATTTTATTTATTATTAATTTTTAATGTTAAACTTTGCGAATTAATTTAGGATGATCCGCGATCCCAAACGTGCTCAAACTTTCACAGTATGATCCCCTCAATACACTTTGTTTGAGATATTTTTATTTAATTTTTATTTGACTTAAATCAGGATCTTGATTTTTATTTTAATTTGATCAAATTTAAATCAAATCGACTAGGTAACAACCTTAGGTTGTAACAGTACACAAGCTTCTCTGATTAATGATTTAAGGGCTTAAAAGCTAGTCAGGAAGGGATGTGATGCCTATCAAGTGACTATGCTAGGAGAGAAGAAGGAAGATGTTCATATCAGCAAGAATCGTATTGTAACAACCCGATGTTGTTACCAGGTCAATTAGGCCTAAACCTAACTAAATTAAGAGAAAATTTAATATCATGATTTAAGCTAAATAAAAATTAAATAAGAATATCCTCAAATAAAGCATTTTAAGGGAATTCTCTTGTGAAAATTTGAGCACAATTGGGATCCCAGATCGTCCTAAATAAATTTGTGAAGTTTAAGGTTTTGTAGTTGATAATAGACAAATTATAAATTGGAATTTATAAATTTTTGTATATTTAAGGTAAGCATCATATGAGGATGCTATGTTTTAAGTTTTGCAAATTTTTAAGCTTTGAATTAATCGTAGCGAATTTTTAAAATTTTTTATTTAAAGATTAATATATAATAAAATACACATTCAAATTCGATGTTTTTAGACACATGTGTTTGTCTTGTCGAGACGCTCATTTTATACTAAGTTTGTAATTTTTATAGTTCAAATGGCTATAGATCAGGGATTGAAAATTTTCAGCCATCGGATTATTATTCAATAACTGCGATAAATAATAGTTTTGCCTTATACATATAGTATCTTCTAGCCTAAATTTCCTAAAGCCTAAATCCTTCTTTTCCTTCCAACTGAAAGTTTCTTTTCTTCTCCCTAGTCGGCATTTCACTCTCTCTTTCTCGACCTGGTGTGTCAGCCACCTCTCCTTCCTCTCGGCAGGAGGTTGAGAGGCTGTTGTCCCCTCTCCTCTCGGTAGGTAGCCAAGAGGTTTCGACCTCTTCTTTCTCTCGGTAGTGGTTGAGAGGATGCTGCCTCTTCCCTCTTGACAAGAGGCCGAGAGGCTCTTGCTGCCTTCTTCCCTTTCGGCCTCGTGGGGCTCGAATCCTTCCTCGGTTGGAGGTTAGAAGCTCTTCAACCCGTCAACTCCTCTCCCTCAGTTGGCTGAACCTCTTCTTCCTATTCCTCGAGGAGGTTCAAACCTGCTCCTTTCTCACTCAAAGTGCAAGTATTCTTCATCGAGCTGTCCAATCTGTAGCTTCCATTTCCTTCTCCATTGATCGATCAGGTGTTGTGATTGTCATCTAATTCCATTCAATCATCGAGCTTCAAGTTCAAAATGCTTTAAGGTTACTTAAGTACTTAGAACTTGTATTGAGTTCTAATATATTAAATTATTTTATTAAGTTTTATGCTAAGTGCGTACACCACTTGCGTAACTCTTATTACTGCTACCGTGTTTTTATTTTTCTTAAATTCTATGCTAACTTATATTTATTTTGGTAAAATGTCTTAAAGAATGTGTTATAATTGGCATGTTAAGATTGCCATCTTGTTGAAATGTGAGAGCTTAGGAGGAATCACATTGACTATTATTTTACACTTAGATTTATCAATAATTAACAAATCAATAGCATATAATTTATCTCTTGAATCAACTTTTGCATGTTAGATCATTAAGTCTTATAAATGATTAAGATGTTTTAATTCTATCTTGAACTTAAGCTTACATATTCTTGATTTTTTCTCTTAAATAAGAGAACCGGCATGTAATGCTCTTCAATTCACTAATAAGAGATAATGATTTATCAAACAACCAAATCCTAAAATTGTAATGACTTATCTCATGAATGGAATTAAAGGAACCTTTGATTTGGATGCTCCATAACTTGCATAAGTTCAATAACTCTAGCTAATTTGTCATTGATCTTAGACTAGTAAACTTGAAGAATTTGAGAGCTATAACAAACTTATATGATTTATTATCTGAATTTAAGCATAAGATTCCTAATTTTCTTTTATATAAGACTCTTAGAATGAGAATAATTATAAAATTATATTGATTTACAAAATAATATAATCCTAATAATATTCTTGATTTTATCCTATAATTGTAGCATATATAATGATCATGTGGGCTTACCCATCTGATCTGATCAATTCAAGCTTAATAAGTGAAACTATTGAACTTAAGTTAATGTTAGAAGTGTAAGATCTTGACAATCTTACAATAGGATTAATAATGCAGAAATTGAAAGGCCTATTAATTGATAATGCATCGAGGTAGGAAGAAATTCTTACTGAACCTTGAGGTAGAAACCTAGATGATCCTTCTTAACATTAGATGTTTGATCTTAGCTTGTGGTAGAATTATCTAGAGAACTTAGAATGATGTTTCTTTCATGTGGTAATAACCTATATTGAGTGGCCTTCTGTTCACACCCTTAAAACTTTGTATAGGCTTCACCCTAATAGAGTAAGGATTTATAGTTTTGATAAATCTTTAGTTGTTAAATAGAACTGTTAAAAACCCCATTTATTAATTGAGTATGATAGTGTATACCTATAGTGCTGAGCCACTTCAGAAAAATTTTAGGATTGGCTGAATCATTCTAAGTAGGATTGCAGAGTCTCGATCTTATCCTATGTGATTGGATAAGTACAGTCTAGCTTAGAGTAAATCTTTCAATCTTAAGAGTATTGTGATTAAGGGAAATAAAATCCTTAGTTTGAGGAAATAATTAAGATCAAGTTTTGGCTCCTATCATTGTGCACCTCGATAAGCACAATTTAAGACAAACTAAGTATCTCAAGTTACCCTTTGTGGCAGCCCTGCCCCGTCGTGGTCCTGTTAACTCTTAAGTTAACATGATTATGGTGGAGGGGTCACCTAAACGGTAAGGTCCCTACTTATAATTATATTAGGCACACATACTGTAGCGCCTCGCCCCATCATCGTGCGTAAAGAGGTAAAATCATAATTCGACGGTGGAGCAACGCACCACTCGGGGAGGAATAACCCGTCCCCCCGTATAGGCTGAAATACCAAACCCATCCGAAGGGCTGCTGACTCAACCTCAAGAAGGGTTGAGAGCTAATACTTAAGATAAGATTAGTATCCTTATCCTAAGTATTAGACCAATACATATATTGGATGTAAAACACATAAGGAATCCAACATATGTATAATATATTAGCATTTCCAGTATACTGATCACATCACAATACTAAGTATAAGTAGTATATTACAGAGTGCAGAAGCTTAAAGCAAATATTCAGAAACATTCATCATAGAAGCTGTATGAAAACATTCATCTCTGAAAAGAAAAGAAAATACATCCAGAATTATTACAAACATTTTACTAAAATAGACATAAAAGTGAAGTACTAAACTGAAAATAAATTAAGTAGAAAAGTAAGGCTGAAGAAGAGTCCATTAGTGCTCCACAGGTTCTTCCTAAATCTCCTTGGTGTCCTCATAACCTGGCTCAGTATACTGCTCAAGATTTAGCAAATTGCTGGATCCCAAAAGTACCCTGTGTTAGACAATAAGTCTAACATATCGAAACTAATCTAAGTAGTTATAGTTATTCATTTAATATTTACATAATATAATTAAATCTGCAAAAATACTATAAAGATAACTGAAGGCAAAAAACTATATAAAATTGTACAAAACTGAAGTAAAGTAAGGTAAAGTTAAACTATAAACTGAATACTGAACATAACCCAAAATAGTAATGAATCTGAAACTGAGTAATCATATATAAAACTATACTGTATGTCACTGAAACTGTGCATCTGAATATGCCATAACACTAAATGCTACTGATATGTGCCAAAATATCACTGAACTGCTATGAGTAGTACGGTCCAATGTATACATACATCCAGTTGGGAATATCATTTACTGTGTTGCCGATGCATCCTGAAATTCCCCAGTCAATGATGTAATATTCTATAACCCATAAATCATCACTGATACTCATACATTATTTTGATACTCACACATCATGCTTATGCTCATGCTCATGCTTCTATGCTACATGAGATAAATCCAAAAAAATGCTTTGAAACTCGATAATTAATTCAATGTCTCCATTATGTAGAATCCTGTTAAAAGAATTCTGACTCCTAAAATTCTAACTTTGATAATTAGTTAAAGTTGAGAGTTTACTTGAAAATCATTAGCTAGGATGATTGTATACACATATTTAGCATATTTGAAAGAAAGATGGATTTAACCCTTAGCTTGTTTAAACTGTACTTATCGAAGCGCACTACGATAGGAGGCAGAACTCGGTCATAGTTTATATCTCAAGCTAAGTCGTTAAATATATTAATTATAAGCATACTTAGTGTTCTACGCAAAGTGACTTGAGATACTTAGTTTGCATAAATTGCGTTTATCAAAGCGCACTACGATAGGAGGCAGAACCCGATTGTAGTTTATATCTCAAACTAAGGATCTTATTCATTAATTGTAACACTCTTAGACTTGAAAGATTTACTCTAATGAGACTGTATTCGTCTAATCCCTCAGGATATCATCTGGTCATAAGTCCATATTAGAGTGAATCAGTCAATCCTGAATATTACTGAAATAATCTAGTACTATAGGTATACCCTATTATACCCAACCAATAATCTGGGTTCAAAAGATTTTATTTACTAAACAAGGATTTATCAAAGCTATTAATCCTTACTCTAAATAAGTGTGTCCTACACAAAACTCCAAGGATGTGATTATAGAGATCACTCAATAATGATTTATACCACAAAAGGAAAGTTCCATTCTATATGCTTTAGGTAGTTCATACCACAAGGTGTCAAGATCAACTTCTAAGATTATGAAGGATCATCTAAGATTCTTACCTCAATAAGTTACAAAAGTTCTTCCTACCTCAATATATCAATAATTAAAGTTCTTAAATATTTCAAAAATGATCCTATAGCAAGACCCTTAAGATCTCACTTTTCTACCTCTTAAGCTAACATTCAGGGTTTATTTATTAATTTTGGGTTAAAGTGATCAGATCAGTTGAATAAAATCCATCTTATCAATTTTTATGCTATAATCATGGGATGAAATCAAAGATCTGATTTAGAGTTAGATCATTACATAAATCATTACCATTTTATTACCCATCTTATGCTAATAATATTATATAAGAGAAAATCAAAAATTTAAGTTTAAATTTAGATGATTAAATCATACAAATTCATTATTAACCTTAGCACTTCTAATTCAATAGCTTAAGATCAATACTAAGTCAGATGCATTATTAGAATAATGTCAATTGAATTATCTTACAATCAAGTTAATTGACTAAGTGATTAAGGTTTAGATCTTAATTAAGATAAGTTAGGATCTAACCCCTAATCTTTCTACCATTAAGACCAAAGGTTAATTTTAAAGGTCAATGACAAATCAATGTGTTCTTAGTGTATTATTGATGACAATTTCAAGTTTAGATTAAGTATCATCTACTTAATCAAGTTATTAAGATTTTTATGTTCAATTATAGTTTAATATCAACAAAGCACACTTAAGTGTCCAAATAAATGCTAAGATTCTCTAACATACACCCTAAGATCATAAAAGCATAGATATGTAAATTTGACATAAAATAGAAAGTAATTAAGGCTAACTAGATTCTAAATCAAACTAAGGGAGTTAGCACTTAATTACAAATCTAACGGACTTAAGTTTCATGCCATTTAGTTATTAAGATATACTTATTCAATACAAGCTTTTAAGGATTCTATTATCTAGTAATTGACATAATACATTTAAGATACATAATAAGTTTTAAGCACTTGATAAAAATAACAAAGTTTCAAACTTAATTTCAACATAAAATTTTATGCAATGCTCAATTTTAACTAAAATTTTATGCAATGCTCAATTTGATATGATTCAGTCCTACTAGGGTCCTAGGGACCTTAAAATATGAAAACAATAAAGTTTCAGCCATTTTAGCCATTTCTGGACATTTTCCGAAATGTTCTGGGTAATTTATAGTTCTGGGCGCTGTAGCGCATTGTGGCACTTTTGGCGATATAGCGAGCTATGGCGGACTAACTCGCGAAAATACTGTTCAATTAATTTATTTTTCTGATTTCATATAATTTATTGGGACGACGCTGTAGCCCGCTGTGGCGCACTATGGCGTGCTGCAGCGGTCCACTTGCGGGTTACTGTTCAATTAGGTGATTAACTGATTTTATATGATTTTTCCTGAAATGATGCTGCAGCCCGCTACAGCACGCTATGGCACGCCACAGCGGTCCATTTTCTGCAACTTTGGCACTGTAACGAGCCGCAGCACCAGACAGTATTTTCGCCAGTGCAAAACCCGTAAAGGGCTCATTTCGAGCTCAAGTACTCCAACTCCAGAGCATTTCATGAGTGGTACCATATATCAATGGAAAGGTCTTTCTGGTAACTTTCCATTAACACCAAAATTAGCACAAATGGAGCATCCCAACTATACAAAAAATGATGATAAAGACCAGGGTATGCAATATGAATGAAAATAGAGCATGCGATTTTCAAAGTAATGAGATACCTCAATGAGCCTTAATGGCTTCCATACACCATCAAGAGTTTCTAAGGGTACAAACAAGCATAGAAGCTACATGAAGAAGATAAGGAAGGGGAGCAAATGGGTACCTTAGCCTTAAAGGAAGAAGAATGAATCTCTGTTTTCTTCAAGACTTGGAGATGAGCCTTCTCCTTCAGCACAAGTGCATAAATGGAGGAAAAGATGAGAAAACTTCAGCAAGAAAAAGAAGAGGGGCTGAGCTTCTCTTTAAAGAGGGAGGAGAAGGAGATGTGAGGGGAACTAGGCCATCATGAGCCTAGGGAGAGAGGAGGCATGGGAGGAGGAGAGGTCATCATTATTCAACCCAAGGGGGGCATGGGGGCACCGGATATGGTGAGGGGGCTGATAGGGAAGCAATAGAAAATTAGAAAAAATTGTAATTTATGGACATAATAATTACTTACTTATTTTCCTTAATTATTTTAAAATTCAAATTTTTGAAACGCACTCCGAAAATTTCCAAAAATTTACCCTTAGCTAATTTGGGGGTGAGAAATTCAACGGCGAAGTCGGAATTCAATTCCGATGATTATTTAATTATTCTATTTTTTGGTGCATTTAATTATATTAAAATATTCACGAAAATCTGACGGCTTCCAAATGCATCCAAATTATCACCCCTCGCTAATTTGGGGGTGACGATCGCAACGGTGAAATAGGATTTTAATTTTGAGGCCAAATTAAGAACCTCAATTTCCTAATTATTTAAATATTAAAATAATCCAAAATATTTGATTTAGCTCCAAATCGCACCAAATCTTTGGAGATTGGATCTAATGATTGGATGAACTTAATTAAGATACGGTTAAGCTAAAATTAAGTTGGGTAATAATCCTGGGTTGTTACACATCCTAATTCATCATAATTAAGGACTTTGTTATTCTCAAAATAAAATTTCACTAAATGAAAGATGCATGAAAGCAGAGTGCAGAAGCAAAAACATAACATCCATTCATCACAATGTAAGAGGAACTAAACATCCAACTTAGAATAAGTAAAGTAGCAAAATAAAGTCACGCTGTATTATTACAACATAAAATTTAGAGAATTAAGTAGAAAATGAAATCTAAATGTAAACACTCATCCTCACAAAGCAGAAAATGAAATCTAAGGGTCTTTAGTTAGCTTGAACCTCCTCCTGAATCCTATCTTCAAAAGGCTCCATAACATCAAAAAGCTCAGAGTCTACCATTGTCAGTTTCACAATGATAGGGCCCCAGCCAACAAAAAAAATTCTAATTAAATAATAAGTCTAAGCACATCTTAAACTACAAATTTTATTATGTTATTTAGATATCACCATAACTATACACCCAAACAAATAGTAAAGGAGAAAAATGCATATGAAAGAAAAAGGTAGTTATAAACTATAAGTCTACAACTTAATAAAATAAAAAGTAAGAACATATTTCCAATTATAACTGTAACAAGGTTAATTATACAATAAAGACTAAGTACTAATATAACTAAAAAGAAACTGCCTAAATATGCTTATGATCAATGTTAATTGACATAAAGTAAAATGAATATGTAAAACTTTTAAATAATTAAAAAGCAAGACTAACATCTATAAAAAGGTAAGTGATGATAAGACTAGCAACTTGTAAGTAATTAAAGCTAGTAATACAGTAAAATAGTAAATAAGAATGTACTGATAATGAACCAAAAGGTATGAACTGAAACTATTATAACTTAAACAATAAAATTAACTTAAAGTAGAAATGTACCTAAATTAGTATTGCCAACAAAAGGGAAAAAAAATATGAAGTCTAACAAATACCATCCTAGCCAGTCTTAGGTCTAGGCTTGGTTAGACTTGCTTTAGACAGGCGAATACCATCCTAGCCGATCTTAGGTCTAGGCTTAGCCTGAACTAAAGTATAGGTACAGAAATGGCATACTAATTAGGCTATATTCTAAATAACCATATTTTCAACTCAACAATGATCATATGCAAATGCTACTATGCAAAACAAGTTTGACATGAAACACTTTTTAAATGTCTTATGCCTAGTACATGTGACCAAGGTATAAAGCTCAAAAATAAGGAAGACAAAGCATCAAATGTCAAAGTGAGAAAGAGACTCTATTAAGACACAAGTGATATCTATTTATTATCTAATTTAATCGTTCTATCTACTCTAAGTTACACAAGTTCAGGATCTCCAATTTCTACTATTGAGTGTAATTCAAATTCACATCCTCATAGATTGAAAATAATTAAGACTAGCAAGGTCCCAATTATAAATAAATTGATATCGACTATATAAGTTAAATAATAAATCAATCGACCTATTTTAATAATTTAAGCAATCCCAAGCCATCTCGATTAGCTAAATCAAAATGAAAGGACTAAGAATTAAACTCCAATTATTGGGGTTTAATTACTTAATCCAAAAGGTGATCCTACAGGACTAGTGTGATGGCCCTGCCCAGCCGTGGTCCTGTTAACTCTTAAGTTAACATGATTACGATGGATGGGTCATCTAAATGACAAGGTTTTCACTTAGAATTGGATTAGACACATATTCTAAGCCAACCTAACTGAGGACTTTGTCATTTCTCTAATTGAATTCATCACTAAATGTAAATACAATCAAACAAAGTGCGGAAGCATAAAAATATAACATCCATTCATCATAAATAAAAGGAACTAAGCATCCTACTCAGAGTAAGTAAAGCAGTAAAGTAAGGATAACCTGTATTATTACAAACTTTAAACATTTTAAAAGAGCTAAAAGTAAAACACTCATCCTCACAAATGCAGAAAGAGAGCTAAGTCTACAAATCTTCTGGTACAGACTCCTCTTCTAATGGCAAGCCCTCAACTGGATCTACTGCTCCAAGAAACTCAGAACCTATCATTATCGATTTCATAATGATAGGGCCCCAGCCAACAAAAGAAAAAATCTTAGTTAGACTATTGTCTAAGTATATTTTAGGGTAATCAATTGATTATATTAATTAGATATCACCATAAACAACTAAGTACAAAAGCATAATAGGAGCAGAATGTGTTAAGAAAAGAATAGGATAAAGTTATAAACAAACAGTTTATAACTTAAATAACTAGGAAGTAAGTACATATCTCCTCCAAGAACCTGTAACAAGGTCAAGTGAGTATAAAACAAGTGACTATAAATAAAATACATCTTGAACATGCCTATGATCAATACAATTATATGCTAATCGACATAAAATAAGAAAACATGTGAACAAGACTAGCATCCTATATAAATAACAACAAGTAAATCTAGCACCCTATAAATAAACAAGGCTAGAGAATGTAGTAATAACTAGAAGTAAAGTAGTACATACATGCAGGAAAGTAAATTAAAAGTAGTAAACTAAAACTATACTGGCTACTTAAGCTAACCAGTTGAAAGAAAATATCAACTCTCTTAGCCTGATGGGCTAAGGCAGAAGGATAAAAGTAGATGTATACCTAAAATTAGTACTGCCATATCATAACAAATGACTCCTCAAGTCACAACAAATTCAATATATTCTCTTTATTCAACAGCTAGTAAATGAAATGCTAGGTGGCTTCACCTACAAACTAGTTTTTATTTTACTAGGTTGAATCAAAACTGTTATCTCTCTCTGACAAACTAGTAAGTGAAACACTAGGTGGCTTCACCAACAAACTAGTGTTTCCACTACTAGGTCGAACCAACTGAAGATGCAGACTAAATAGGTCACAAAACAATAATGAAATGAAAATGATATTTATGCAGGTTCAAAGTTGACACAAGATACTCATCAAATATCCTATGTACACAATATATGTTCAAGGTATAAAGCTCGATTACAAGGTATGCGAAGCATCAAATCAAAGTGAGCAAAAGATATGACTAGGACACAGGTGATACCCATTGTTATCTACTTTATTTGTTCTATCTACTCTAAGTTACATAAGTTTCAGAATCATCAATTCTTACACAGTCTGTAACTTAGAATCACGAACCTATAAGTTGAAGATAATTAGGACTGGCTAAGTCCTAATTTTATATAAATCAAAAGATGACTATTTGATATAAATAAACAAATCATCGACCTAATTTAATAATTTAAACCATCCCAAGACATCTTGATTAGCCAAATTAAGATGGAAGGATTAAGAATTAGACTCTAAATGATGGGGTCTAACCACTTAATCCAAAGGTATATCTAAAGGTTTAAGGTTTAGAACCCAAATCTCACTAATTAAGTTAAGGCAAATCTTAATGATAAATCAACTCATCAGGATAGATCTTTATTCTTAATTCTAAAATCTAAAGATTAAATAATCATTAAATAAACTAAGAAAAATCTATAAACTAGTAAACTCAAGGTTTCATCTATTGAGTAACCCAATTTACTCAACAGATGAATTCTAACTTAAGATCTATTCCTAATCCTAGGAATTAAGGCTCTTAATTTTTAAGAGTATCTCTCAAGACATACATCCTAACTAATGTTATAAAACCTAAGGAAGATCTAAGAATGATTTAAGGAAGAAGAAACACTCATTTATGACTTAGAAATTTCCTTTAAGAGTTAAGATTAAAATTAAACAAAAACTAATTTAGGCTTGAACTTAATTAACTTATGCTAGAAATCATTCTATTTACTATTTCTAATGATTATAAAATGATTTTAGAGCTTTAGCAAGCTAAATCCTAATTTTGGGCAAAATTATCATTTTGCCCCTACTTAAGGGTTCAAAAGATCAAATTTTGATCAAGGGTTCTAAATCTGAAATTTTCTATTGGAATAAGTTTCTTACTATCTAATGTAAGATTAGACAGTAACTACACTAAATTTGGGTGATTAATAAGCCTTATGAGGTCAAATTATTAAATTTGACTCATAGGTGCAATTTAGTAATTTGAATTAATAAAATCTAAATTTTCTTTCAGTTTACTGTTACTTATGGCCTAAGCTTTTCATAGAACCTAAATTTGCTAAATTATGATAAGTATTGGCCAAGTTATGGCCAATACAAGATTTATGGTTTAAAGGGTAATTAAGGGATCCTTAATTAAGGGTCAAAATCCTAACTTTGTCAATAAGTGTTCAAATTGAGTAAAATCAGTGGCTATGGTCTACAATTAGTTTACTGATCATAATGACATGTGGTAGGCTCAATTTGGACCTAATTTGGTTAAGTTATGACCTAATTAAGGTTTAGGGTAATTAGTGAGTGATTAGCAAAATTAATCACTCAAACACTAATCCAATCTTACAACTAGGTTTTAAATGACTGAGTTTTTTGAAACTTAAATTACTCAATTTGGATTACTAGATTTGCTAATATTCACTAATCAAGTTTTGGAGTAATTATGGATGATTAGTAAATCTAACAATTAGATCCTAAATATTTTTATAGATTACTGTTAATTAGGTTTTTCTGATCTAAATTAATATTTGGATCATCCAATTTGGAGCTCAATTGACCAAGTTATGGTAAATTGAAGTTCTAGGTCTAATTAGGGTAATTATGGTTAGGTCCTAATTATGATTAGCCAAATACTAATCCAAACAGCAAAGTTAATACTACTAGAATGATCCTTAGGGTTTTCTGAGTATTTTAAGACCCATATTCAATAGGTTTGGATTAGTGAGTGCAAAGTTATGATCATTTGAAGTTTTGTAACATTATTTGGATTTAATTAACACCCCTAAATATCACTATACTAAATATAGGTCCAATTATAGAATTGACAGCACCAAAATGTTCCTCTATTTTTGCTGATCAAAATGATATATTTATTTACTATGATTGGACTTATATTTTGCAAGATATTAGGGTTTAAATATTTGGATTTAATTATTTAAATAATTCTGTTTAATTATTTAAATTAATCTGATTTTATTTATATATAATTTCATTTATATTAATTAAAATGTTATATAAATATATTTTGATAATTTATATTTCTGCAGGTACACGTGTCGGGCCATTACTAGCCGAGCAGAAGACGGCGGCCCCACCGGTTCAGACGGTAGAAGCGCAGGCCACGTGTCGCGCTGCGATTGGTTGGAGCGCTGAGAGGTGGGCCCCGCCAAAGCAGCCGAAGCGCCACGGGCCACGGGTCGGGCCCGGGCTGACCCGGTCCAACCCGAAGGGTCCTTCGCCTTCGCACGATCGCTCCGACAGCAGCGTCCTAAGGCATTAAAAACGGTGGCAAAATCGCCGTCACCGGAGGACGAGCCATATACCGATCGAAAGGTCTTGAAGAGACCTTTCGATTGGTACCCCAAACGCTACCAGAGAAGGCACACAGCTCCGGCAATATCTAACCCTAGTTCACTACACTCGGCAAGAAAAGGAGATAACGGTTTCTACTGTTGCATCTTAGCCAAATCCGGGTTAACCGGACCTGATCGACTCGATCGGGTCCGCTCAAAATTCAATCAAGACTGTGAAATTGACATGCGAACAAGAAATTTAACGTTTGAAACATAGCTTTAGGGTAAGAGGTACCTCGAATTGGACGGTCCAGAGAATGCGAAAATTGTCCGAGGGTTGATTGACCTTCTAAGCTCAGCTTTTGTGCAAAATGATGAGTTCAAATTGTCTAGGAGTCTAAATGGAGGGACGAGAAGGTCCTTCAGCAGCGATCGACGCGTGGTTCACGCTCGGCATGCCGCTCGCGGTCTCTCGCGACACGCAGAGGACGATGGCCTTCAACCGTTTGATCGTTTCGATCGAATAGTCGATGCTTACCGTTAGATGAAACGGTGCTTTTATTTAAAGAAACGACGGCGTTACTCCATAGTGGATGGCGCCGTTAAGTACTTATAATTAATATTATTATTTAATTCATAATATACAGATTTATTTAATCAAATTTACCCTATTAAACGCATCCCAAAAATTTTCAATAAATCACCCCTTGCTAATTGAAGGGTGAGGAACGCAACAGTGCACTTGGATTTTTGTTTCGACGAGTATTTATTTATTTGAATTTTCAGGTATTTAAATATTATTAAAATATTCGACGAAAATCCAACGACTTCCAAATGCCTCCAAAACTTCACCCCTAGCTAATTTGGGTGTTTTGAATGCAATGGCGAAGTCAGATTTTCAATCTGAGGTCTAAATAAAAAGTCAATTTCTAGGGTTTGGAATTTTCTAGAATTTTTAATTTGACTCAGCTGACTTCTGATTTGACCTAAGCTTTAGAGATGAGTTCTAATTTACTTAATTAATGAACTAAAACCTCAATTAAGACTTAAATTAATCTTAATTGACCTAAGTAACAACCTGGGTTGTTACAACTAGGTTTTAAATACTCAAACTCACAAATTAATATTTAAGGAAAATCCCATTATGTGAAGTCATACTTTAATAGGATGGATCTCTACTCTTAAATCTAAAGTCAAAAGATTGAATAATTAATAATAAACTATAAAAATTTATAAACTATCAAAACCAAGGCTTCACCTATTGAGTAACCCAATTTACTCAATAGATGAACTCTAGCCTAAAATATATTCCTAATCTTAAAAATTAAGGCTCTTAATTACTAAGAATATCTCTCAGACACACAACATAACTAATGTTATTAAGACCTATGAAAAGATCTAAGAAGTTAAGGAAGAAGAAGGATTCACAATTTTTACTTAAGGCTTTCTTAAGGATAAAAGATGAAATTTTGATCAATGATCTAATTAAGACTTGAGCTCATATAATTTATGATTTAAATCACTATTCCTACTGTTTATAACAATTATAATATGATTTTAGGGCCTTAAAATGCTAAACCCTAAGTTTGGGCAAAATGACCATTTTGCCCTTACTTACGGGTTTAAAGATCAAATTTTGATCTAGGGTTTCAAATCTAAAATTTTTAGTGGAAAAGTGTTTCTTACTGTCTAATATAAGATTAGATAGTAATTACATAAATTTTGGGTAATTATTAAGCCTCATGATATCAAATTTATAAATTTGACTCATAGGGACATTTTGGTAATTTAACCTAATAGAATCTAAATTTTATACTAGTTTATTGTTACTTACTATTTAAGGTTTCTATAGAACCTAAGCTCATTGAATTTTGATAAATATTGGCTAAGTTATAGCCAATATAAGCTAAGGGGGTAAAAGGGTAATTTAGTGTTTCTTAATTAAGGTTCAAAAATCTTATCTTTTCCAATTGATATTCAAATTGAGTAAAATCAGTGCCTGTAGATTACAAATGATCCACTGATCACAACGATTAATGGTAGGCTCAATTTGGACTATAACAGGATATGTTATGGTCTAATTAAGATTTAGGGTGATTAGCAAATGATTAGTGAAATTAATCATCAAATCATTAAACCAACTACACCACTAGATTTTAATCTACTCTATGAGCTCTCTGAAATTTATATCACTCAATTTGGATCTCTAACTTTGCTAATCTTCACTAATTAAGATTTAAGGTAATTATGGTTAATTGAGGAATCTAACAGTTAGATCTTAAATATTTTTGCAGTTTATCATTAATTAGGTTTTCCTGATCAAAATAAATATATGGATGACTAAATTTGGAGCTCAATTGACCAAGTTATGATTAATTGAAGTTCTAAGGTTAATTAGGGTAATTAGAGTTAGGTCCTAAAAGTAATTAAGCTTAAACTAATCCAAATATAGAATTGAACACTATTATAGAGATTCTACTGATCACTTTAAGATCTATATTGCCTATGTTTGGATTAGTTGTCAAAAAGTTATGAGCTTAGGAAGATTAGGGTTTGGGTTCAAAAGTGATTAGTCAAATTATTACCCAAATAGAAGTTTTGACACTATAGAAGTGTTCCTGAGGCTGTGCTGAGTACTTTGAGACCCATATTGGGCATGTTTGGGTGATCACACACAAAGTTATGATAGTTTGAAGTTTCAGGATATTTATGGTTCAATTTAGAGATCTTAAATGTCACTATGTGAAATAATGATCCTATGGAAATTTGGACAGTGCCATAAAATTCCTCTATTTTTGCTGATCACTATGGTATATTTATTTGCTATTTTTGGATTTATATTTTATAAGTTATGATTATTTAAAAATTAGGTATTTTTAATTTAGTCAATTTCATTTAATAGATAAAATTATTTATAATATAATTATATATTTTAATTTAATCTAATTTCAGCAATCGACGGCAGAAGCAGATCCCGAAGAACCACGTGGCATTTTGCGGTTTGTAAAGGACTGGCTGGCGGGTCCTACTACGCAGACGGATACACGTGGCGAGCTCTGAGCTTGACAGTGTGAAGGAGTGGACCCGCATCACAGTGGCTCAAGGAATCTGCATGGATCCATGTGAAGTGGGGCCCACATGCCTGAAATGCTCGAGCTAAACACGTGTCGGGCTCGGGTCGACCCGGCCCGACTCGAAACCTTATCTCCTTCGCTTTGCACCCCGCGACCTAGGACTAGGGCATGGTTTTTAGGGGTTTTCTCAGAGATGTCAGGTCCCAGCCCACACGGTGATGTGTAGGTCTTGATAAGATCTTCTCAACCATGACTGGAATGGCTTGTGAGATGGACAGGATACGACACAAACCCTAACCCTAGCCTAGATACTCCAAACGGTGCACATCCATACAATCCTAACAAATTCTACTGCAAATAGATATTCAAATTGACTCGATCGACACCTTGATTCTTCAATCAAACATTATACTAATATAATCCAAGCAGTGGAATCAAGATACGAAGTGGAAAGACAATAATCGAATACACTAATTGAAAGAAATAATGTACCTTGATTTGGACGGCTGGAGATGGGCGAATTCTAAGGAAGATGAAGCTCGAAGACTTGCAAGGTTTGAATTTGATTGAATTAAAGAAAAGTTAGGACTTATAGACCATTGAGACTCTTATTGAATGACTAGAAGCGGTGGGAGGACGCTTGGTGAGGAGGCAACGAGGGAAGGCGACGCGCGTTGCGTCCGCGACACGCAGAGGGTTCCGTGAGGACGAAGATGTCGTATCCGTCCGATCGTTTGATCGGACAGATCGGCTGATCCGTCAGATTAGACAGCTTGCACGAAGGAAAGAAACGATGCTACTATGCTACTGACGGCGGCCGTTAAATTTATTTAATTAATATTATATTTTTATTAAATTATAATCAATTTATTTAGGCTAATTAAATAATTAAATGCTTTTAGAAAAATCCAGATATATCACCCCTAGCTAATTGAAAGATGCTGAACGCAACTATGAAATCAAATTTTTGATTCGACTAGTATTTAATTATTTGATTTTCCGGGGACTTAAATAATATTAAAATATTCGATGAAAATCCAACGACTTCCAAATACCTCCAAAACTTCAACCATAGCTAATTTGGGGGTAGTAAACGCAATGGCAAAGTCAAATTTTCGATTTGAGGTCAATTTAAATATGTCAATTTCTAGGATTTCTAGAAATTCTTAAAATTAGGATTTGATCAATTTGACTCTTGATTTGGACTAGATTTTAGCGATGAGCTTTTAATGACTTAATTTATGTTCTAAAATCATAATTAGGACTTAAATTAGTCCTTATTGACTTAAGTAACAACCTGAGTTATTACACCCTTATTAGGATACTAGTAGTATGTTGTGATTAGGGAAATGAAATCCTTAGTTTGAGAGGATAAACTATGACCGAGTTCTGCCTCCTATCATCTTATACCTCGATAAGCACAATTTAAAACAAACTAAGTATCTCAAGTCACCCTTCTTAGAACACTCAGTATGCTTGTAGTTAGGGTATTTAATAAGCTCAATTTTAGGAAATAAACTGTACCTGGGTTCTACCTCCTATTGTTGTGCGCCTTAATAAGCACTATTTTAAATAAACTGAGTGTTAAATTCACCATTCTTGAAAACATACCAACTATATGTATACAATCTTTCCAACTGATGATTTTTAATAAAATCCTAAATAAAACGAATCATTGAATTTAGCATTAGGAGTCATAATCCATTTAGATGGATTCCACATAGTGGAGACATTTGATTCATCATCTGACTTTAAATTTTTTTTCTGAATCTATGGATTTTAAGACATGTAGTGTAAGAGTCATGAGCATGAGCATTAGCATGATGCATAAGTATCAGTGATGATTTATGAGTTACGGAGTGTTGCATACATCGATAGGGGGAATGACAAGGATGCAACGGCATCACAGAAAACTGCATTCCCAACAGGATTTATGTAGACATTGGATCGTACGACTTATAGCAGTTCAGTGATATTCCTGTTGCATGACAATGACATACAATATTATTGTATATTCAGATGCATGACTTCAGTGACATACAGTATAGTTTTACATTATTGTTACTCGATTTCAGATCATTTGTTGTTTTATTTACTTTCAGTATTCAGTTTATAGTTTAGCTTTATTTTACTTTATTTTAGTTTTGTACAGCTTTATACTTTTAGTTATTTTATAGTACTTCTGCAGTTTTGTTTCTGTCTTACTATTATGTTGAATAATATATTTAAAATACAAGCATAAGAAATTTTCCAGCTTAATTATTCTAAGACTTTATAAGTCTAATATTATTTTTTGTTGTTGGCTTGGCCCTGTCATATATGTACATATGGCAACATTAGGTTCAGATTGAATCTTGCGCTTGGGGGTGTGCTTATGATAGAAGGTTAAGTGAAATCTTGTGGCCATTAAAAAGGAAGAAATTGCTGATATTAAAATTCATGTTGTCCACATTTAACTTAAATATAATAAATGAATTTCTTTCTTATTATTCTATATTTTCTATATTGTATGTGAATGGATCTATGTGGATAATATTTGAATGCCTTTTTTTATTTTTTGCACTGCTTTACTTATATTTTTGCTAAGGTTTTGCTCATCTTAGGATTAATGTCATGGATAGTCTGATTATTATACGTGGTGTTAGTGACGACCACCACTTAATCATAGTTGAGTTAGTGTTACTCGACGATGGTTAAGAGGTGGTCGCCACACGTATAGTTTGTAAATTTCTCGATATTTTTCCTGAAGACATACTTGTTTTTCCACCAGTTTGAGAAGTGGAGTTTGCAATCAAACTTATTCCAGGAATACGACCTCTATCCAAGGTCCTGTATCGTATGTCACTTAAGGAGTTGCATGAACTAAATAAGCAATTTCAAGAATTGCTGGAGATGGGCCTCATCAAGCCATGCTCATCTCCTTGAGGAACGCTAGTTCTTTTTGTCAATAAGAAAGATGGTTCCATGTGTATGTGCATAGATTATCGAGAGCTCAGCAAGGTGATGATCAAGAACAAGTATGCGCTGCCCCAAATTGATGACCTATTCAATTAGTTATCTGAAGATAAGGTTTTCTTTAATATTGACTTGCGGTCAAGTTACCAGTAGCTGCGAGTCAAGGAAGAGGATGTCGAGAAGATGGAGTTCAGGACTCGTTATGGATATTATGAATTTCTAGTGAAATCTTTCGATCTAACAAATGCACCATCCATCTTTATGGATTTAATGCAGTGCGTGCTTGTCCTTCTTAGATAAGTTTGCCATCATCTTCATCGGCGATATCCTGATTTACTCAAAGAGTAAAGTGGAGCATGAACACCACTTAAGGGATGTATTAAGAGAATCACGCAATCATCAACTATATGCTAAATACTCTAAGTATGAGTTCTGGCTTGAGTCAGTGGCATTTTTGGGTCATGTTGTTGACACTCAAGGTATTATAATTGATAAGAAGAAGGTTAGTGCTATTCAAGATTGGTCACACCCAAAATAAGTGACTGATATTCAAAAAAATTTTGGATTAGCTGGCTATTACAAAAAATTTGTTAAGGCTTCTCTCAGATCGCCTTTCCATTGACCAAACAAAGTTAGAAAGATGTACCTTTTATCTGGAGTTTTAAGTGTAAAAGAGCATTCTAAGCATTAAAAGACGCACTCTTAACTGCCCCAAGTGCTTGTTTTACCAGCAAAGGGCTTAGACTGCCAAGTCTACACTAATGCTTCTAAAGATGGATTGATATGCGTATTAATGCAAGAAGGTGGAGTGATTGCATATGCTGCTCATCAACTTAAGCTTAATGAGAAGGATTATATAGAACACAATCTCGAACTTGATGTCATTATCTTTGTCTTAAAAATTTGGCATCACTATTTTTATGACATCTAGTGTCGATCTTCACTGAT
Source organism: Gastrodia elata (assembly GCA_016760335.1). Classification (NCBI taxonomy): domain Eukaryota; kingdom Viridiplantae; phylum Streptophyta; class Magnoliopsida; order Asparagales; family Orchidaceae; genus Gastrodia; species Gastrodia elata. The sequence goes on from CM028681.1 coordinate 20,510,355, forward strand.
CATCAGAGCTTGAAGTATATTTTTACTTAGTGCAAACTGAAATGTCAATAGAGAAGGTGGTTAGAATTGATCAGCAATTACGATATAATTATTCAGTATCAACCTAGCAAGGCAAACGTTGCAGCCAATTCTCTTAGCAGTTATGCTACATTATGTGCGTTGATTAGTCCTATCATGGGCAAATTTTGTAAATTATGCATTGAGCTTATCAAAGATGATATGCGTAGTCAATTAATACAACAAAGTTAGGTATAACCAACCTTTTATATAGATGTCTCCATGTGGCGACCCACACCCTTAATTCACCAAAAGATTAAGCTAAGGGTGGAGTGTCACTCTGGCTAACCCCTCACTTACCATTGAATTAGGATAAAATCTACAATCCATCTGATTAGGGAAGGGTTAACATAGGATCAATCTAACAGTCACTATATAAGTGAACATACAGAGTGCGGAAGCAATAAATGACATCCAAGCATCACAATATAATATAAGTGCAAAATATGGCTCAGAATATAAGCATATAAATCCAAATACACAGTCAAGGGTACCTGTATTATTACAATATTTAAAGTTTAGACAAATAGAAAAGAAAATGCACTCATCCTCACAAGTAGAATAACCAGCTAAATGTCCTCGGGTCCAAGCTGCTGCTCCTCCTCCAAATAAGGCTCCTCCTCAGGTACTGTCATCTCTACCTGCTCTAAACCTGACATTGTCAGTTTCACAATGTAGGGCCCCAACAAAAAAAAAGAAAAATCTTATGTTAGACAATTGTCTAAGTACATTTTAGGCTAACACATTTTTACGTGTTTATTAATATCACCACTTCACATTTTTCCAAGCAACAATAAAATAGGAGCGACTAACAGTACAATAAGAAATAAAAAAGCTATAAATAATATTTATAACTTAAGCAAAATGAGGCTAAGACATACCTCAAAAGTGAGGTAAATAAGGTAAGGCATATAATATAAGTAACTAAACATATACTGAAAGAAAATACTACATCCTAATACATGCTGATAATCAAATGAAATATGCAAATTACAATAATAAATCTCAGCAATGATACACATAAATATTAATAAAATCTAACATCCTACTGTATGTAAGCTATACAAAGAAATAGCTGATTGAATAAGCAATGCTAAAACATAGCCAAATACTAAAACTGCACATCAAACTCTGTATACTAACTACCATATCAGAAGACTTGGCCAAACTGGCCCACATATATATACATCTCAATCTGTAAACATACTGAACATACTGCATGACTGAAGAGGTAGACAATACTTATGCAACATATTTTAGTTATTTTACTTTTGTTTCTATGGACAACTGTTAGAAATAACTGAGGAGTCAAGTATGCTGCAAGACTATATGGGTCCCAAGCCTAACACACTCTCCTCAATGAGAATGTTTGGCATCCTGATCTCACCTTACCCCTGTCCATCGAGGCAAATGTGCATCATAATCACCATAAACTGGACCCAAAGGCAACTGTTATCCTATTATTTTAAGTTTTCATTTTCATGCACAAAGTTCTCTTATATGAAATGTCCAAGGAAGTAAGCTCAAATGTACAAGGAATGCGTAGCAAAAAATACCAAAATAAGCAAAAGACTCTACTAATATGGTAATATCATTTGTTTTTTATTATCCATTCTAACTATTCTAAGTTACACAAGTTCAGGATCACAATTTTCTTACTATCGAGTGTAACTCAGAAACTTGTCCTTATAAGTTACAAAATATTAGGACTAGCTAGGTCCTAATATACTGAATCAAAGTCGGCTATAAGAGTTAAATAATAAATCATTACGACCTGATTAATGATTTTAGACATTCTAACTTGAAACACTAAACTATAGATTATGGATTAAACACCACGATATTGGGCTTAATCACATAACCCGAAAAGGAAGAGACTTAAGTTCTAGGCTTTATTCTAATAGTGATATAATAATTAAGGCAAATCCTATTAAGTAATCAGACTTAAAAGGATGAATCTCATATCCTAAAAACTAAGATTAAAAGACAAAATAATCAAAAAAAATAAATTATAAAATTTTAAAAAACTAATAAAACTAAGATTTCACCCATTGAGTAACCCATTTACCTAATGAGTAAACTCTAACCTATGATCTAATCCTAATCTCAGAGGTAGTCCTAATGTGAAGTGAAAGATCCTAAGAAAGGACTTAAAGTTTAGCTAATTTTATTGAAAAGCTTAATTGAAAGATTAGAAGGTTTAATTGAAGGCATGATGTACTTAGAAAGCACTTAGTTTATCAAAATATTATTAGCTTGAGTTAATGATTTGACTCACAAAATAGATTAATCTAATGAAATAAAAAGTAATATATTATTCTAATAACAATTCCATGTTTGCAAGGATGTACTTAGAAAGCACTTAGTTTATCAAAATATTATTAGCTTGAGTTAATGACTTGACTCACAAAATAGATTAATCTAATGAAATAAAAAGTAATATATTATTCTAGCAACAATTCCAAGTTTGCAAGGTATTACGATTATTCACATTGTATATCTAAAGTACTAATTGCTTATATTACCTTTCATATATTTTGATGGAGGATTAAATAGATTACTAAAGGTGAGGCCATACTAAGATAGCAATTCATGTTCTAAGTTTCATTATTTGGCCCCATAACAAGATTGTGGTCATTTATATTTCCCGACTTTAAAGTTTCTTCAATGATGCTTATATATTCATAAAGGCGAGGTTACAGAAATTCTAAGCTCAGCTAGACATAATATATGGCTGTCTAAAACTTATGATAAGGAATTTTGCAATTCTCTAAACTTATTAATTAAAAGAGCTATAACTTCATTTATAACAATTGCACCAAAATGCTTCATAATATATGCACATAGGGTTTAGGATTATAACTGCCATATTCAAGTATCAAGCATACTTTACTTGGATGATATAAGCCCATTTTTAGTCTTAATGCCTCTTATTAAATGAATATTAAAATGATTAATAATAATTATTTGAATACAAATTTTAACCTTATATTGATGTTCGTGGTACTTTCTTGATTGCTTTGCTATATAAATCTTGGGTTTGTATTTTGAGAATTTCACGGCTCTAAAATATATTTTAATAGTTGGTAAAGTATACTCATGCGATAATGAGGATGATTTATGGCAATACTTATAAATGTCACTTTCACAAATAATCGAATTAACATAGTGATATCAAAGATTTGATCAAAGGAACGACATTGAACTATCTAATGACTGAATCCACTTGTTCACCTATCCCTCTCTCAGACTTTCATGGAGAAAATTATGATTATCGGTTTGTCAAATTTCAACACATTTCCATTATGCACAACTTAATATATTCTAAGTTTAATTGTGTTTAAGCAATATATATATATATATATATATATATATATATATATATATATATATATTCAGAATTCAGATGACACTCCAAATCATGATAATTTTACAGGACCACCATTCTTCCAATCCCATTAATGCAATATAATCATATGTAAAACTATAACGCCAAGATTTTTATTTTAGTTCAACTTAGAAATTTCAGTTTCCTTTAAACTTGCCGTATTTGGAAGAAAGATGAGTTCAGATCTTTCGGACTTATCAGAAATCTGTTCACTCATCTCACTCATCTATACACATATATATCACGAGTTTGTAATTAATTGAACCTTTTATGATAAATGAGGTTGAGACTATCTTAAAGAATTTAATTTGAATGAAAAACGTAAATGATTCAACTCAATAGTTTAGCTAATTTTAGAAAAAAGAAAAGAAAAGCTGAACTAAATAATTCTTAGGATATTTGGGTTTATATGCCAATAAACAAGTGTAATAATTTTACATAAATATTATTCTAAAGAATGGAAGGCATCCAAAAATGTTCTCATATACTGAATAATATTATAATAAATTTGTGATATTAAATGTATAGTAAACTTGTTTCTTTTCATTTAAGTATCCCTGCTTGGTTTATATTGCGCATTAAAGAGATGATTCAGTGTTAGAATTTGGATTTGATTATTTGCTCATTAAGTGCTTTAGATTATTCTTTATGTTAGATTGTGTTTAACGAATATATTTACAATGAAAACATCACATATACTATATATTTTGAACTTGCTGTGACAGCATTTTGCATATTTATTTAATATATATACAGTGAAAATATTTAGCTTTTCTAAAATATTATTTATTTTTCCTTACTCATTCTAACAAAAAATCTGAGGGACTCCAAATTATATGTGTTGAACTGTAGTTCTTTGGCTCTAAAATTGTTGTAGTTTTTATCATTTTAATCCCTTACATTTCAAAATTGGGAATGAAGTCTATTGCACCTATCCGTATTCATATTGTTCGGCTGCCGCAAGAAGTTCGGCTGGGCTCTCAGCAGAGAGGGAAGAATGACAAATAAGTTCATTCAGGAAGCTAGATGAAAATTTTTCAGTTCAATACGATCGGCTTTATAAGAAAGTTAAGTGCTGTTGCAATCAAATGGCACTACTAAGCAGCTCATGCATCTATATTTTCTTTATGACTTTTAGAGTCATAAGCATTCCACTTCAGCCATTAAAATCGATAGAAAGTTTAACAAGCATGTTATTTTTCCCATATTAAAATTTTATAATCTCTTCAACTGTGATTCTTATATCTTCTGTCATAGATTAAACGATCCACCGAAAATAAAAAAAAAGCTGTCATTTGAACACCTTATACATTATTAAACAATAAAAAAAAAGAAGCCTCGTCAATGTCCATTTCTTGCTTGAATCTTTCGTAATCAACTCAAACCATATACTTAAACATAAGTAAATTTTGGACATGAAATTCGGAATGAATCGATCCACAGCAGATAACAAGAACGATACTGAGCAAGATAATAAAATATGAAGTGAAATGAGTAAAAGAAATCTGAGAAAGGAATTTGAAAATATGAAATCAATGGTTGAAGTGAAGTACCAAAAACTTAATGAAAGTTCTGAGTGCAGTAAGGTGCAGGGCGGGGTTAGGGGTACCTGCTTGCGCCGAATGGAGGATCGAGTGGAATGAAGGAAAAAGGCCGGCGACTCCTTGTGGCTGAACGCCAAATGGAGAATGTGCTGGGCTGAGGGGCTCGAACGGAACTCTCGTCTGATCAACCGACGGGAAGGGGCTCAGCAAGTGGAGAAAAGGAGCAAGCTCGGCGAGGGCTGAGGAGCTCGGCTTGGTAGAGAGGAGCAGGCTGGCGCTTGACTTGGAGAGGTGGAAGAGGTGAGGCTAGCACGGTTGCTTGGAGAAGAGAGGGGTTCTGCCAATGGAGATGACGAGGGAGGGCTGCACCTCGCGCCTCTCGACCGGGAAGGTGAAGAAGGCCAGCTGAAGAAATAAGAAGGGCGGAGCTTGCGAGGCGAGCGGCGGAGGTTGCGAGGAGGCGGTGATGGAGACTCCGAGGAGGAGGAGACGCGTGTCGAGGGGGAGGAGACGTGGCTAGCTCACGAGAGGGAAGGAAGGGATCAGCCGAAGTGCTTTGAGTCCTATTCGTGCGAATGGCTTTTAGGGCAATTGGGCGGAGGAATTTAGGAGAGAAAGAATAATAAAAAAAAGAAATTTTATTTAATTATTTTAAGTAATTGATTTTCCTAGTTTTATTAATTAATTTTAATCAAGTGAATGATTTTCAAAAATCACCAAATATTCACCCATAGCTAATCGAGGGGTGATGAATGCAACGGCGATGTCGGATTTTGATTCCAACGAGTTTTTAATTTCCTAATTTTCCGGATATTTAAATATTATTAAGATATTCATCAATTTTTGATGACTTTCAATTGCCACCAAAACTTCACTCCTAGCAAATTTGGGGGCAATGAGCGCAATGAAGAAGTCCATTTTTCGATCGAATGTCAAAATAAATAGGTCAATTTCTGAGGTTCCTGAAATTCTCAAAATAAGGATTTGATCCATTTGACCTCTGGTTTGAACTGGATCTTGGTGGTTCACTCATAATGACTTAATTATCATTTAGGACTAAGATTAAGATTAATCCTAATTGATAAGGGTAACAACTTGGGTTGTTACACTCCATCTCTTAAACCAAAGATGAGGACTATCTTAAGTTCAATACCAAAATTGAAAGTGGTCATCGCCATGATCTGCAGGTACACATAAGTGTGATTTATCAAGGAAGTCATCTTTGGATTCCTAAATCTATGCATCAAAAAGTTCTTGTTGGAAGCTATAATTTTGGATACAAGGTCCACCACTGTAGTACAAAAATGTACCAAGCTTTAAAGTAATATTTCTGGTGGCCTAGTATGAAAAAGAGCATAGCATAATTCGTTGCAAAGTGCCATGCATGTAATCTTATTAAGGCAGAACACCAAAGGTTTGGAGGACTCCTTCATCATTTGGAAATCCCTAAATAGAAGTGGTTGATGTATCTATGGATGTTGTCATGGGTTTGCCTAAGTCGAGATGTGGAGCTAATTTAATTTGGGTAATAGTCGATCGACTAACAAATACAACTCATTTCATGTGGCACCCCAGCCTCATCGTGGTCTTATCAACTCTTTAAGTTAACATGATTACGGTGAAGTGGACACTAAATGACAAGTTACTTACTTATAAATAGATTAGGCATTCATCCTAATCCATTATAATTAAAGAGTTTGACATTCACAAGAAATATTCACTAAATGACAAATACATGAATTATTCAGAGTGCGGAAGCAAAATATATAACCATCCATTTCATCATAATATAATAAGTAAAACATATAACTCATAATAAGTGCAAAAAAAAAAATACAAAATAAACCTGTACTATTACAACGCATTTAAAGAGTTAAATAGAAAATAAAAAAAATGTTCATCCTCACAAGAAAAGAAGTAAAAAGAGTAAAGGAACTAAGGCTCTCCAGTAGCTCGATCCTCCTCTTGAATCTGGTCTTCATAAGGCTCCACAACTTCAAATAGCACATAATCTACCATAATCGTTTCACAATGATAGGGCCCCAGCCAAAAAAAGAAATTCTTATTATATATATTGTCTAAGTATATTTTAGGTTGAATATTTTTCAATTTTTTTTAAGGTATCACTAATAAAACTTAGCATCTAAACAAGCAAATATAAAAATAGAATGCATATAAAAAAGAAAAGATAATTATAAACAATAAATTTATAACTTAAGCAAAAGAGGAAGTAAATATATACCTCAAACCATAGCTGCAACAAAGTTAGGCATAAAAAAGAGAATAAATACTAATAACTAAAATAAAAACTCATCATAAACATGCTTATGATCAATATAAACTTATGCTAATCAACATTAAGTAAAAGAGCATGATAATACACTTAAATAATTGAAATCAAGACTAGTATCCTATATTTATAAACAAGTGAGCAAGGCTAACATTCTAGAATATAAGTAAGATAGTAACCAAGTAAATAGTAAGTAAACAAGTGCTAAAATACAGTAAAAGTGAATGAAAAATAGTAAATACAAATTGAAAAATTGATATGGCCAAACAAGCCATCTAAATTAAAAATATGCATAATATCTCACTTAGCTTACTGAGCTAAGGCAGAACAACCAAACAGAAGAGTAGAAGTGCACCTAAAACTAGTACTACCATATCAAAAAATTGACTAAACAAGTCACCACAAGTCTCTTACACACCACCTTTTTGACAAACCAGCATGCGTACCATTAGGTGGACTTCATTGACAAACTAGTGTTCGCACTACTAGGTCAAACTAAGTCTGAAGAGGCAAACTAATTAGGTCACAACCTACTAAATTGAAAGATAGAAAATTGAAGACACTGATAATAATTCTAATGATGACCATGCAATACAAATTGACATATTATATTTATCCAATATCTTATGTCCACTATATATGTTCAAGGTATAAAGCTAAAATACAAGGTAAGCAAGGCATCAAATTCAAAATAAGCAAGAGACTCTACTAAAATATAGGTGATATCTATTGTTGACTAATTTATTTATTCTATCTACTCTAAGTTATACAAACTCAAGATCTTCAATTATTACTATTGAGTGTAACTTAAATCATGATCTTATAAGTTTGAAAATAATTAGGACTAGCTAGGCCCTAATATGATTTAATCAACATCGATTATATAAGTTAAATAAGCAATTCAATTGATCTATTTTGATGATTTAAGCAACCCAAGCCCATCTTGATTAAGATAAATCAAGATGAAGGACTAAGGATTAAACTCCAAATATTAGGATTTAATCATTTAATCCAAAAGTGAACCTAGTGGCTAAGGCTTAAAAACTAATCTTACATATTAAAAATTAAAGCATATCATATTAAGTAAAATCAAACTTAATAGGATGAATCTCTATTCTTAATTCTAAGATTTAAAAGATTTAATAATTATAAATAAATTATAAAAATCTATAAACTAGCAAAACTAAGATTTCACCCATTGAGTAACTTGATTTACTCAATGATTATAATCCAACCTAAGTTCTATTCATAATTTTTAAAGGAGAAAATCTTAAGGAACTAATATGAACACTCAAGCACTAACCATAAATAATGTTGAATTGAAGAAGGATTGGAAAAGATAAGAGAGGCATGATGTGAGATTAAAATCACATCATGAAGTTTAAGAAATTACTTAGTATTTATTTAAAGGAAATTTAGGACTTTAATTTAAAACTTGATTTAATAAGACTAAAATCAATGGAATTGATTCTAATCACTTTAGTTACTGATTTTAGTGATTACAGCATAATTCTAAGGTTTAAGAATGATTAAACTTAAATTTGAGCAAAATGACTATTTTGCCCCTACTTAAGGGTCTAAAAAGCTACTTTTTGATTTATGATTCTAAATTAGAAAATTTCAATAGAAAATGATTACTTACTATCTAACATGAAGATAATCAGTAAGAACACCTAATTTGGATAAGAATTAAGCCTTATGAGATCAAATTAAGGAATTCGACTCATAAGGGAAATTTAGTAAATTCACCTAATAAAATTTAAAATTTTAGTCAATTTATTAAAGCTTATTGTTCAAAGATTCCATTAAGTTCAAGAATACTAAATTCTGATGCCTAATGGTTATGTTATGAGCAAAATAAGTTTGGGGTTTAATTATGCAAATTAGCATTTCTTAATAGGGCTCAAAAACCTAATTTTTCCATTTGAAATCAAATTTCAGTAGACTCTGTGGCTATAGCTTCCCTATGACACACTAAGTATTTAACTGGCAGTAGACCCAATTTGGACCTCATTTGGTCAACTTATAACCAAATTAGGGTTAAGGGTGATTAGTGTGTTATTAGTGAAATCAATCACAAAATCTCAAAATCAACCACACCACTATGTGTTAATGTACTCTAGGAGTTATTAGAAACTTAAATCACTTAATTTAGATCACTAAATATGTTAATAATCACTAATTAAGATTTAGAGTGATTAGGGTTAATTAAGGAATTTTAATCACCCAATCTTAAATATTTTTGCACTTTACTATTTATTAGGTTTTTTTGATCAAATTGGTATATTAGAAGATCTAATTTAGAGCTCAATTGACTAAGTTACGATAAATTGAATTTTTAGGATTTAAGGGTGTAATTCGGGTAAGGTCCTAAAAGTGATTAAGCTAAATACACTCTAAACAAAGAAATTAATACTACTAGAACATTCTTGAGGATCTCCTGATTAAAATGATCCTCATGTTGGATATATTTGGGTGAGTGTGTGCAAAGTTATGATGGTTTGAACATTAAAGACATTTAAGGCACTTTATAGGGGTCCAAAATGCCACTATGTGAAATACAGCTCATAAAGAAAATTGGACAGTGCTATAATGATCCTCTATTTTTACTAATCAAAATGACATATAATATCACTATATTTGGATTATTGATTTACAAATTATGGAGGATTAAAGGTTCTACAATTAATCCTTTTAATTCAAATTAAATCGATTTAATTAACATATAAAATTAAAATCCCAAAACTAATTAAATGGCGGGCTCCACAACATCAATCACTGCGACAAGGAGGCGGTCCCCGCGGTGCAGTCTGCGATATGCCACTGGAGATACAGTGGCTGACCCGAACATGTGGGACCCTCAATCTTCGTGCCGAGCGGAGATATGTCAAGGTGCTGCACTGGCCCCACCACTCCACCCAGATGGCCCAGACACACGGGTCAAACGGAAGGAATGGGCTGAAGGCGTGGGCCCCATGGGTCACGACAGCGGCAAAAACTCGGGCATAGAAACAGTGGTTCACGGGTCAGGATAAGCCCGACCCGGCCAGGGATAGTCTCGCCACCTTCACTAGATGGATACAGATGTGGGACTAGGGCACGAACTATGGGGGACTTCCCGGCAATGTTTTGACCATGCTCGCATGGTAACGAGACGAGGAAGGAAAGGGCTACTTAACAGGATAGGGTTCGAAGATAGAGGCGAACATACATGCTTGCAATTTCTAACCCCAGGAGTCTAGGGTTTCGATGTGAACGAGGAATTGTAGAGGACTGTGGATCAGTTCTCGATTTAGATCGATTGCGATCGGCTAGACCCATCAAATTTGCACAGAACCTAATCCATTTATTGAAATAACAATTTGAAATTGAGCGATAAAAAATGCAAAAGAGAATAAGATGGATTAAAGGGTACCTCACGGACGGTTGAAGAACAAGGAGACAGGTCGGAGCTCAGAATCACATGATCAACTTCCGAAGGGAAGAAATTTTTGCATAAACCGACTAATTGATCAGCTGTGGCTAAATTGGACCACCGTTCAGCCCTTGGGCGGCGGAGGAAAGCCATCTGTCGAGGAGTTAGTCGTGTGCAGCCCATGCATGACACGCGTGGAGCGGCTCGGGGAAGACGCCTACCCGCCGTCTGATCATCTCCTTGATTCGCTCCAGATCTGACAATAATAAGGAAACATCGCAAGGATTATGCGACGGCGCCGTTTGCTTATAATTAAATATATTATTATTTATTAAATTATAATGATTTTATTATTTAAAATTAATTGATTAAGTGTATTCCAAAATTTTCCAATAAATCACCCCTAGCTAATTGAGAGGTGAGGAATGCAACGACAAAGTCAAATTTTTGATTCGACGAGAATTTATTTTCTCATTTTCCAGGTATTAAAATATTTGACAAATTTTGACGACTTCCAATTGTCTCCAAAACATCACCCCTAGCTAATTTGGGGGCAATGAGTGCAATGGCAAAGTTCGATTTTTGATTTGAGATCAATTTAAATAGGTTAAATTCCAAGGTTCATAAACTTCCTAAAATTAGAATTTTATCCATTGACTTCTGATTTGTACTAGGTCTTTGTGGTGAACTATTAATGACTTAATTAATGTACTAGAATCACAATCAGAACTTGGTTTAATCCTAATTGACCTAAGTAATAATCTGAGTTGTGACATTTCATCCCTATTCTTCAAATCGATTATGTGAAGAAGTTGGCAAAGATCTATATCAAAAAGATTATCAAACTTCATGGTATTCCAAAGTTAATTATTTCAGAACGAGATAGTATATTCTCATCAAAGTTCTGGAAAGCAGTGCATCAAGGCCTGGAAAATACTAACCATGAGCACCACCTTCCATCCTTGAATAGATGGACAAATAAGATGTTAACCAAGTTCTTGAAGATCTCATGCATCTGCGTATCTTAGATCTCAGGAGTCTTTGGGAAGATGACATCCCTCTTATGAAGTTTGCTTATAATAACAGTCATCAAGCAAGAATTAGAATGACCCCATACAAAGCTCTGAATGGGAGGAAGTGCAGCACTCAACTTGCGTAGTCAGAAATCAGTAGTGCTCAACTTTTTGGGTCTAATCTTGTAGATGAAACCAACAAGAAGATGCAAATAATTCAGCAGAGGATTTGTACAACACAAGATCGTCAAAGCAAGTATCATGAAGCACATCATCTTTCTCTAAAATTTAGTGTTGAAGACTTTGCTTATCTCAAGGTCAGCCCAATGAAGGAGTTCTCCATTTTGGCATGGCAAGGAAACTCAGTCCACATTACGTTGGACCTTTTGAAGTTACAGTGAAAGTAGGTCTGCAGCCTATAGGTTAAAACTTCTCAAAGACTTCTCAGCAGTGCACAATGTATTATATATTTCATCGCTGCGAAGATATCTTCTAAATCCTTCTCATATAGTTCAACTTCCAGTAATATCTCCAGCCTAGTCTTTCCTATATGGAAGAGCCAATTAGAATTATAGCTCGCAATCAAAAGCAATTGATGAATCGCTCTATTCATATAGTGAAGGTTTAGTGGAGGAATCATTCCCTTAGAGAATCTACTTGGGAGAAAGAGGTAGATATGCAGCAAGAATATCCAAGTCTTTTTGAAAATTTAAGTACTCTTATTGTCTACGTCCTATTCTTAAATTATGCATTTTTCTTTTCCCTTTCTTAGGATGATGTCGGGGACAAGATCGTTCTTAAGTGGGGGAGTATGTAATATCTTAGGTTGTTGCCTAGCCTATTTTGAGCTTAATCATATCTTAATTTTTATTCCATTGTGTTCATCTAGTATTGGAATCAAATCCTAAAATTTTTGGGTCAATCGAATCTCACTGGGTCAAATGAAAATTTTGCCAATTTAGGAACCCTAGAAATTAGCCAAAATATTTGACCTCCAAATCAATTTTTGACTCCCTCACCCCCAAATAGCTAGGGGAACAACTTTAGGAATTTTGGAGATTATTTAGGCCATAATTAAATTTATTTAAATAATGGAAAATTGCAAATTATGGTTTATAACATTTCATAATTGCATATCTACCTTCAACGATCGCCAACTGTCTAGGATCCGCTGTGCAGACCACAAGTGATATGCTGTGAAGCCTGCACCATCCAACTGTAAACCTCTCTTCGAACCAACATACTAGATTAGATCTAAGCCGCGCTCACTTGTAGACGTCCGATCATGCCTGTGAACCAACAGTCAGGATCATCCTCGCAACCGGTCGTTAGGATCTGAGAGATCATAGTCATTGCTCCTTTTTATCGATCATTCAGACGGTCATCCGAGCTCCCATGAGTGTGGATCTTCATCCCCAAAGCGCCCATTTCCGATAGAAGAAATTTGTCATACTCCAACAGCAGGTTCTACCCCCCACTCCTCCCATCCACGTAAGCAAACTGTTAGACCTTTCCCATTTCAAGTGAGGTTTCCCCAGTCAAGCCCCGAAGCCTAACTACCCTCCATTAGAAATCCTAAGAGCTCAGCCTCATCTCGAGCCCTCGGGTCAGGCTAGGCCCTCAACTTTACCCCACTAGATCCTTAAGGCTATAAATAGCCTTAGGCATCTCACAGTGAACCTTTTTCTCATTGTGAAGGTTCAATTCCCATTTCCCCCAATTCTCTATTCTCGACTATTTGTGAATCTCCTCATCGTCCCCAACTCCAATCCGTGGAATTTGAGGATGTGTTTCGACGTTCGAAACCCCTAGCTGCATTTTGAAGCCCATCAGCCTCTGTGTCCTTTCCAGTCGATCAAAGTCATCGCAACTCCATTTAAACTAAATGCCTCCTTCCCTGTGATAAACTCTGTGAGCTCATTCCCTTTCTCGTTTGATTACCCTTCAATGTGTTATGCTTATAGTTATAAATAGGAGTAGTTACGGAGCCATAAGGCTCGTTCTTTGGGTGTGACTGGGTCCCACTCTTGGGAATGGCTTATTCACCATATCCTGACAATTGGTGCTCGATCGAGTCACCAATGGTCAGATATTTCTATTACGCATCGATCCCGAGCAATCGATACGGTGCACCACACCCAGTCTCGATCAGCGCATGCACCCGTTACTTAAGTCGCCACAGTGCCACACAGCGCTATGGCTCAAGTAAGGGTACACTAATCTAGCTGCGCCCAAGCCTTGAAATTATAGGGCTTAGCTCCGCAACACTTGGGTGATCTTGTATGCAATTGGAGCCAACCCTCTAATAGTTTATGTGGGGAGAATTTTGTCCCCACAATAAACTCTAGAGGCCTCGTAGCTAAGGAATTATGGGTAGTAGCATCCTAATATCCCAACCACCCCAGTTAGGGCTTCAGGTTCAATCGATATGTTTGACCTAAGGAAGGTGCACTGATCATCTAGAGGTGACGACTCTATCTAGAGCTTGAGAATTGGACGACTAGAGCTAACCCTAATTGCTAGAAGTCGTAAAGAGGTCGCAGGGAAGAAGATGAGAGCGCGGGTCGGGCCGACCCATGACCCGCATTGTTCAACAGTAATGGGTCGTCAGGTCCCGGCCAACCTGCGAGGTTCCTTCATCGAGCCAGTCCGTCGGGTCTCAGTCGACCCGATAGACCCAATAAGCCAAATGGAATTATTTAAATTGCATAATTGATTTTCTTAAGGTTTTAATCATTGAAATTATGTCATGAATTAAGGTTTGCAATATTTCTCTTATTACTTACCCAAACCTAATGATCTTATATACCATTTAAACCAGAAAAATGTGTAGAATCTAAATATATAATAATATCTAGATTTTTGTGATTTATTTTTCTAATTATTACTTAATTATGTCAAACATTGATTAGTGCATAACTTTCTAATTTGACATCCAAAATCATCCATCTTAGCTTTTATGTGTTCACCAGATAGTAAGAACATTATTGCATGCTTAATTTCTGAATTATGTAATGTGATTGCTAATTATGTCTTAATTACGCATTTGCATAATTAGGGAAGTCAAATTCACTTATCCAAATAGCATATTTTTAATTTCCATTATTTTATTTTAATATTTTGAACCTAACTACAATGTTTGATTTCAATTTCCTTGATTAATCTTCTTAATTAATTGCTAATTGTATAACATCATAATTATTTTAGATTGACAATTTGGCCTAACCAAAAGGTGTTTTCTTATTGAGTTTAGTTTCATTATTTAGTAAGCAATCTAATGATAACCTTGCATTTTAATTTTGCATGTGTAATCTTTAATTATGCTTGATTGCTTCAAAACCCTGATTAGCCTTGATTAAACTCTATAAATAATTAAACTTAAATTAATTCACTTGATTTTGTTCTCATTAATTAGTATGAACTAATCTAATACTTGCTAATTTTATCATTTGATCTTAGAATAGTATGTTAGACAAATTGAATCTCATAATTAAAAATGTAATTTTCTTATCTTAACCTTAGGCTTAATTTCTTTTGATTTTACCAGCATAAATTAACCTTTAATAATTCAATAAAATATGCTTGATTATCAAATAATCAATTCTTAATAATTGCATGATTTCACCCCATGACTTGATCGCTTAAGTTAAGCTTAAAGATTTAGTGGGTTATCATGATGGATGTTCATTTTAACTAAGTGATTGAATCTATGAATCTACATGTAATCATATATTTACCTAATTTCTAGAAACATTCATGTTAATTGTAGATATATATATATATATATATATATATATATATATATATATATATATATATATATATATATATTAAGTGTAAGTTAGCCTTAGGTTTAAGTGAATATTATATCCTTAAGTAAGAGAACCTTGAGATAGGAAGTGCCTTATGTCTTATTTTGATGTAAAACCCCAGATGTACCTTATTAATCTTAAATAATGGATTTTATGCCTTATGATAGGATAACCTAAAGAAATTTAGATTGGGTCATCTGGATATTAGATTCTATAGTTTGAACTTCATTAATTCTAAATTAGTTTGTTTAGATTTATAAGTGATGAAAATATTAGTATTATCATATGGAGATTGTATTGCATATCTATAAAGCTGACTTGATTCAGTAAAATATGGAATTGAATGAGTTACTCTGGATAGAACTGTAGAGTTTTAGTTTTATCTTAGGTAATTAGATAAGTACAGTTTAAGTTCATGATAACATCTCAATTCTAAAGTATGATATAAGTTGGGGATTAAACAGCTTAGTTTGAAAGAATAAACTGTAAAAAGATTATGTCCCTTATTTTTGTGCTCATTGATAAATATAGTTAAATAAATTAAGTATTTAAAAATCACCTTTCTTAAGACACACTAATCATGTATATGTACTTCTAAACACGTGATGAACTATTTGGCCCAATGAGAACTATAGCCCATCTTTGAAATGATAAAAGTGAGAATAATTTTCAAGAAACTAATGTTTACAAATATGCCATTTTTGTACTACAATTTGTAATATATATTGTACTTGTTTTTTGTTTTTATTAAAATTTGTTTTTTTATAAGGAACTTCAATATATGTGCTTACATATTTTTTTGTTGGATTTTTTTTTGTTGTTGAAGTTGCTACAATACTTCCAAATATATTTATTATGTCTTATCATTATTAAAATATTTAAAATTAATATTTTACTCATAATAATTAAAATTTATTAGTCAAAATCATAATTAAAAATTTATAAGTACTGCTACACTTATACACTAATATACAACAAAATATATAGATGATATGTCAATCTAATATGCAAGTAGATTATTGGTTAAATATATTTTTTTGTGAGACATATATAAAAAATTATTAAAAAAAAAATATTAGTTTTGAATATTTTTAATGTATATTATTTGTAAACATATATTTTCAAATTTTATAAACCTAAAAGATTATATAAACCATGAACTATGCGAAAAAATATAAAGCATGCCTTACATTTTACATTTCTAAAACAGGCCATCATGAATGCAGGGACGAGTAATGAGCTCAGCACTTATGCGGCAATTACAAATTTGCACGCCAACTTTGCCAACGCTGCAAGTTTGGGCTGTTATAATGATACCATTTGAAATGCGAATGAGTATGGATGTGACATCCCTGACATAATATAATGTGAAATTAATTTTTAAGTATTGCTACACTTATTTTTGTGTCAATTCAATACGTATAAGTAGATGATTTCAAATAGTAATTTCAAATAAGCATCGGCTTCCATAGCTACGCCTAATTCAATGAGAAAAATGCTACTACACCCAAAACATGTTTTAAAAACAGCATCTAAAGATAATATGACGTTCGACTGGATTAGTTGTTGGAAAAAAAACCTAATGCTAATGATATCATAAATTCATGATTGTAGCTCAGTATACACTAAAATATATAAAAAATATATTTGAATATATTTTTTGTAAAATCTTAAACATTTTTTGATCCATATTATTGTGTAAGCATAATATTTTTCTAATTTTAATAATAGAGATTTAAATGATCTCTAAAATACTTAAAATTTATACGTTAAATAATTAAAAAATATTAAGGTAAGGGATGACAAAACATAGCCTCCCATATGCAATCAAATACAAGTAAAAGACTTGCTTGTCCCAAAATCTAACCAGACAAAGTGCTCCAAATTATTAGAATATAAATGGCACGTAAGCCAACAAAAAAAATATAAGACCAATCAAATAAACAAATATCAATTTACAAAACAAGCAAAACTATATATCATTATTCCTTACATGCAAAAATCACCCAAAAGCATTTTTATTCGTCAAGATTCCTGTAAGAAGCGCAATGCTCCACTTTCCCCGGACTCATGAACTTGTGCAAAAAGACGAACCTCTAAAAATTCACACATCGGAACGGAATTTCCTTCCCTCCATTGGATTGATGCAATCAATACTAAAATCTCAAAATCAATCCAAAAGATGAACAAAAGCATCACCTTATGAGTCTTTTGCATAAGAAATGATGCTCTCCTGAGTGTAGGGTGTTAATTTTCGTGCTTCCCACGGGAGAAGAATCTGCTGATTCCCCGTCCGTGCTTCTCGCCTGAAGAAGATGATGATGAAGATGACCGGTAGCTCTTATTGCTTTGGTGCTTTGAGCTAATGGGAGGCTTGACGAGGAGGCTCGACTCCAGCAAATCTGATGGGCTCGGCTGAGAGTTAAAAGCATTTAATGGAGATTCACCGCCAGTTTGCAACACCTGCTCGCCTGAAAGCCGCGGGGTGGAGATGACTTGAGTGTTATTTAAATTAGCTGCATCTTTCAGAACGTCGCCGAGCAGCGGTCTGTGGATTGGAGAAGTGTCCGTCGGTTCCGCCAAATTGCGCATTGATTGCAGCTGCTTGCTAAGTAGATAAATAGTCTCCTGGCATTCAGCCAGCTTCTCTGCAGCTGCAGCTATATCTATTTCCTGCCATGTTAATGAGGCAACCAATGTTCAACATCTCTTGTTGAAGCAGATTATTAACACAACGTTAGGGGAAACTTCTCTTTAATTACACCACAAAATATAATCCTATTTGCTTAGAACATCTCATTTTAGATTTGAGTTTGTGAAACTGATGGGCTGTGTTGTGCTTTTAGAGAATCAAAATGTTTTAATTAAATATTGGTATGTGTAAGCACTCAGGGGTTAATGAATACGCCAACAATCTATTTCAACAGGTCTTATTGTAGGATTGAGTATATGCAAAATTCAAGAGGAAAGGAGATTTGGATTGTGAGCTTGAAATTATTTGAAATAAAAGAAAGATGTAATAATAAACAATGAATAAAATATGTGATAAAGAAAATAAATAAACGAAATCACTTTTTAACGAGATAACTTGTCTAGTACCCCACTAAAATCAATGCATGCAAAAGCCTATCTTCCATTCACATTAAAGACAATGGCAACAATCCTTGCATAATCCACAAGATAGGCTCAATATGAAAGTTAGAGAGAGAGAGAGAGAAAGTACCATAATCTTTGAAATGAAGTTGTCAAAAATAATAAATTTTCTAAAATTGTAAATATCAAGAAATTGAGTGAGGCAAGCAAAATTATACAGTAGTTAAAATTTGTGAACAAAGTTGTAGATTGGGAAATTGATTGTAATAACTCCAAATTCAACAATTTTGAGTTCAGACATAGTTTCTGACAATAGTATTAATTCCAATCAACTTCTTGATCCTCAATGTCAACTCTAAGGAAACATTTTTGAAATTTTCTCTATTATTTCATTTGGGGCTGAGAGAATCCTATTCAAATCTAAAATTTCTTGCTTCGTTTTAGAATCATGCACCACTGAAGTCAGGCCTTTCGAAAGGTGTATCAAAGTTGTGCAAATGATCGGATCAAAGAACATAAGTTGGAAGCATATTTGCCCGAGACGCGCGAGAGATTGGGTGAGGCGGGCAGACTGTATTTTGCATTGTTTGGCCAAGCAGACGACACTCGGGTATGCACAAGCATTACACGTGTATTCACTCCAGTAATGTGTAAATTGCATTACTTTGATAGGTTGCTTAAACGAGAACCCACTGCTTTTTGTTTTGTGGTGGCAATAGCCATTGTGAAGAGTAAAAATACTATAAATTTTGTATTTTCTTCTTCTCCATTGTTATAGAATTCTTCCTCTCTCCTTCCCATGGATGTAGATGAATCTCACTAAATCATGTACATTTATATGTTGTGCTGTAATTGTCTTATTTCTGCATTTATGAGATTGTGTTCTTCAAGAGCACTCAAGATTCGTGACAACACAACGAATTCCTTGACGAAGACGTTCTCAATAAGCGGTCTCAAAGCTGTTGATTGTTGTTAGGAGATTGGTGGAAGCTTGAGTGTTTATGCCATGGCAAAAGGAGAAGCTTCATCAACTTTTACGTTGCTTGAGAGAACCGTGCATCAAATTGACCTATCCGACAAAGATTGACGTCGTCAAATTTGATGGCAAGAACAACTTCGGGATGCGGAGATATGAGGTGATAAATCTCGAAGACGTTTTAAGAAGCGATGGGAAGCCAAAAGATATGCCAAAGAGAGATTGACAAACAAGAGAATAAGTACCTAACGAACATGAGTGCATGCTGGTTGATCTGTAGCTTCCTCATGCAGTATATCAAATACACTGTGATGGTGAAGACTTCAACTATGACCTATGGCAAATGCAGGATAATAAGTATCTGATAGAAGAGTATGAAGAATTAACTCTATATGAAGAGGAGGCTGTAGATGTTTCAATTGAGAGGTATATTCATTGACAAGCATACCAAGGATTTAACTAAGTTGTTGGTGGATCTAATAAATCTGAATGACAGCGTGGAAGATGAAGACAATGCGCTCCTCCAATGGAAGTTGCTCTTGTATGAGTACGAGAACTTCACCATAATGCTCATCCATAGAAACGAGGCCTTAAGTACAAAGAGATGACGACAATACTAATGAGCCAAGAATTCCAACAAAGGGACAAGGAGTCCCCAAAAGCATATATGGTCGAAGCACTAACCCTCCAACATAAGAGATCTAAGAAGAGGGTAACCATGATGGCAACCATAAGAAAGGCCAATTTAGAGGTCAGGGCATTTGAGCACATTGAACCACCAACCACTGAAGAAGGATTGTCCCAAATTAAAAAACAAGAAGGTGAAGTCATTAATTGCAAAAGCTCATATTATTCAAGAGAAATTGGATGCCTCATTATTTGTACATAGATGACACATGTTGAATAATGGACACTGGTGAAACCTATCATATATGCCCACAACGAGATTGGTTCCAAACATACAAGACATTTGAGAGTTTTGCAAAAATGATGAGCAACAATCAAGCTTGTTGTAATGTGAGGACAAGGAACATTTGATGTGTGACACATTCCAATATTTGTAAGAACTTGCTATCAGTTGGGTCATTAGAGGCCAAAGATAGCCGAGTGGTTATTGAAGCAGGCGCCTTGAGGATCAATTGATCGATACAGTATATGAGAAAATTCCAGTATCACAATTTATAATGTATTTAGGGAATTGCAATAACAAGTATGGTTGTATCCACTGATGAACCTCCAGATGCCACTACACTATGACACATGCAAGCATTAAAAAAAAGGATTGATCAAAGAAGTTGATATCTGCAAGCTCAAATTTTGGGAGCACTGTGTTCGACAAAAAATGTGTATCCTTTGGTGTAACCATCCACAATATCATAAGGATACTTGATTACGTGAAAACATATGTATGGGGTCCGATGAAGAGGGTGGCATTTGACAAACAACAATATTTTGTTACCTTTATAATGACTACTCCAGATATGTGTGGGTGTACACTATGAAACGCAAAGATTAAGTACTTGAGAATACTAAGCTTGCAAAAGAATAAATAAGATAATAGAGGTGAGCACACATCAAAAGTTGTGATAAACCAGACTTTGGTAGAGAAAGACCTGGGTATGTTATCAAATGCTGAGATAGTCTTTTAGGATGACTCTAAATTATGCATGTCATATAATCAATTGTCTGCTTTCAACAACTATTGAAAAGAAAACTCCTATGAAGATGCAGTTTGGCAAACATGCTTGTGCTATTATAATTTGAAAATATATGAATTCCTGCTTATTATCATGTAAAATTAAATAAATTAAAACCAAAGGCCAAGAAGGCCATTTATTGGATATTGGCATGTATGTCAAAATTTCCCCTACCAAGTATGATGTGGCAATAGATCGAACATCAGTGGCATATATGTAACGACCTCCTTAAATAGTATTAAATGAAACTCTTAAACATCGATGCGCCTTTTCAGATAACAGTGGAGTTCCTGATAAGAACTCCAAAGTTAAGCTTGCTTAGGTGGGAGCACTCCCAGGATGGGTGGCCTGCTGAAAAATTATCTTCTGAGGGTAAAATCATGAGGTCTATCAAGCCACAATAAACAATACATTGGTGCTTAAGATTCTGGGTTGTTACAAATTGTATCAGAGCATACCATAGGGTGTCAGATAGGAACTGTGCCACACAAAGCAAAGTATCAATTCATGTGAGCAGCCTCTTGAACCCATGATGGTTGTGGTTAATTCTTGAGCCTATAGGGGCCACCTCTAGTCTTATCTATCCAATCGATGATTCTTGGATCTGTGTATGGATACTGATGAGAAAATTAGTTACTTAAGTTGGGGATATTGTAATGACCCCCTTAAATAATATTAAGCGGAACTCTTAAACATCAATGCGTCTTTTCAAATAACAGTGGAGTTTCTGATAAGAACTCCAAAATTAAGCGTGCTTAGGTGGGAGCACTCAGGATGGGTGGCATGTTAGAAAGTTATCTTATGAGGGTAAAATCATGAGATTTGTCTTGTCAAAGCGGACAATAACTTCGTGCTTAAGAATTTGGGTTGTTACAGTATGCAACTGCTATTGTGGCACTTCTCCAACACCTAGTGTGTGCACTAGTAGCAAAACAAAGGGCCTGGCTAAATTCTAATTAGCCATTTGCAATAAGGAATTGGAAATACATGTGTTCTCACATTGCATCAAGGATGGGAAGGTTTTAAGAGGCTCTTTGGTTCAATGTCAGGTGAAAGGTTATTCAGATAGCAAGTTATTCAGGTAGCATGCTATTCAAATAACAGTGAATTTAGTTCAATATTATTTAAATAATAGATGTCATTGTTAATCAATATATTATGTTTGATTCATTGACATTCATGTTATTACCCTCAACAATGAGTGAGATTATATGATGAGCAAACTGAGAAAAAAGAAAAGTTTGGATAATAACTATTTTTCAATTCAACTTTGGCTTTAATAAAAATATCACTACTTGTGAAATCTTTTGCAGTTGAAATAATACTCTTAGCAAAAATAGAAAATTAAGAAAAACTTAATAACAAAAAATATCACTACCAGCGAGTGCGATTTGATTACTTTACTGAATAAATCCTTCTCAACATGAGCATGCCCTCTCTTCAAGACGGTGAACGTCTACATTTACCTTAGCAGCCGTCACAAAATGGCGGTGAATCCTCAGCCTCAGCTTTGGCAATGATCAGAACGGCGGGTGAAAACTTCTTGCATCATCTTCGTTCTTGGCGAGGGCGAGATTCGGAGGTGTCGCTTTTGTCCTTGCCAAGAGCGAGAACCGGGAGCATCCTCTTCATCCCCGAGCGAGAATCAGAGCATCGTGAGAACCGAGAGAGTAGTCTTCATCCTCGAGATAGAATCAGACCGCAGCACCTCGAGAAGCATGGTACTACGGTGAATAGACTGTCCGTGATGCTATCTGAATGTCGGTTGATTTTGGCCGATATTTAGATAACAACAGGAAATGATATTTTTGAAATTTTGAGATGCATGTATGAGGTAGCATTGAATCAAATAACTCTAATCTTAATGACATCATTAAATAATATAGCATTGTATGTAGATGTCAATGCACCGAATAACCCCTAAATGCAGAATTGAAGATGACATTAGTTGGCTCACCCAAAGTCACCGCAGCTCCCTCCTTCTGCCATTAACCGTACCTACTTCTGTTGTCGCATTTGCAATTGATAGTCGATTGGTTCTAGTTCAGCTATGAGTAGATCACTTTCTGTCATCTCTTCGTTATCATCCACAACCATGCCCAAGGTCACTCATGTCTAGTACCTATATTTTCCGCTGCAGGTTGCCAGCTACGATAACACCACTTCCCGCTGTTGAAACTTGATTAAAGGAGTTAATAATATCCTTATTAAGTCATATGCTAATTAGCTCCATTAATGACATTGCCAGGTGCGACTGCCTAAGTTCACAATAGCTTTGCCACCTGCTGCTATTACAGCACCAGCATCCGCTGATGGGGCAGTCTTGCATGCGATTCAAAGTCGTCCAAGCTCCACTGACTACCGCCATTACTGTTGCTAGTGCCACAGTGGTACGGCTAACCCGTCGCAGAACTTCTTCCCCTGCCGCAAGCCCTCTCATTTAGTAAAAAAATACTTCTCTAGCCTGCAAGCCCACTCATAGCTCATTGCTTTAAACTTAAGGCATTCCCTAATAACAACCCAATTACAGATCATATATAAAACTCATTGGGCCTAATTGGTTCTAAGTAGCTCTAGTATATTATAAGTGATTCTAATATATCTATAGGAAGCTGCTACAGTACTCCCAAATATATCTCATCAAATGCCTCACAATCATTAAAATACTTTAAATTAGTGATTAACTCATAATAAATGAGATTCACAAGTCAAAATTATGATTAAAAATCCATTAAAATTAATAATGACCTAGGAAAAAGTGCTGGAGCATTTATTGGGGCATTGAAACATTTTTCTATTCTATATAGTAGCTATATATACACCTCCTCTAACTACATCAAGAGCTATGAAATACAATACTTTCTGTTTACGACAATATCCTCTTCTCTTCCGCTCTCGCTCAACTTCCTCTCAAAATTTTTACATGGTATAAGTGTGACCTCCTTCGCCGCTCTCCCTCCCTCAACCCTAACTCTTAATCCCTATCCAGAGTTCAACAAATTTCTCATTGATCCAAATCCCGAGCTCAGCGCATTCCTTGTCGTTCGAAGAATCGACAAGATCCAATACATCTCCCTCTCTCCCAGCACGCGTCCAACGCTGAATTTCTTCTCCAATCTCCGGATACTTTCTCCCATGGAATCCACAAATGTCGGCTCCCAATCTAGTGCTATCTCCGGATCTCACAGTACCTTCCTCATCAAATTCAAAGATCTGAAATTCCTGATATCCAATTTCAAAAATATCATCCATATTCCACTTACAGAAAATAACTATCCCAAATGGAAATCTCAAGCACTTCAGATCTTTAAAGCTAATCACCTTCATGGACATCTCGATGGATCCAATCCAACTTCACGTCCTCATAGCAGCCCTATACTCCATCATCTCACACTCTATCCTACCCTACAGTCTTGAAGCAGCCACCTACACTAATGTATGGACGACGTTAGCCAAACGTCTTCAATCAACAAACCATTCTCGAGTTATCCAACTCGAGAACGAACTCCACAACATATCATGAAAGACCGATCTATGCACGACTACCTTTCGTAAATCAAAGCTGTCGTGGACAAAATCACCGCAGCCAGATCCAAAGTTGATGAAGAAGACATTATCCTCTACACGCTTAATGAACTTAATGGACTCCTTCATCTTATCAAGCATTCAAGACCTCCAATCGTACTAAGTTGATGCTAATAAGCTTGGACAACCTCTATTCTCTTCTTTACAATGAGGAAATCAACATTCAACATGACCTCCACAAAGAACTTCAACTCGGTTGCTCTTCGCCGATACACTACCCCAACAGTCATCTCTCATTATTCAACGGTCACTTCCGGGGAAGGGGGGCGGTTCAGCCAAGGATGAGGTCGATCACCCACATCGTCACGAGGACCTTACTCAGCACCTAAAATTCACAAGCCACAATGCAGCAAGTGTCAAATTTGTGACAAGCTAGGCCATTTAGCAAAGAACTGCTGATACCGCATGAATTCCGGCGCTACAATACCACCTCTACAATCCACAACTCTTTATACTAATGGTCCACAACCTCCCACCTGGATCTTGATTCCGGCACTACTACCCACATCACCAATGATTTCAGCAATTTATCAATGGCTGAATCCTACCAGGGAAATGATTAAGTAATGGTGGGTAACGGTGAAACTCTTCCTATCTCCAACATCGGCAATGACATCTTTCCCACACATAGCTCCAAGCTTGTCCCTAAGTCTCTTCCTTGTATCTTCCTTGGATACTCACCGCACTACAAATGTTACATTTGCTACAACCCAAGAACCTTTGCTTCCTTAATCTCTCATCAAGTCAAATTCATCGAACATATTCCCCTCTCTACAAGCCACTCCAACTACAAACATACCCTTCTCCACTACACATCCACATCAACATCCCCTCACACTAGTTCCTACTTCAACCAAACCCACACAATTTACCAACAACATTAATCAACAACAGCCAGAGGTTGGACACTCAAGCGAGCCCATTCACTCAGCGAGTCTAGCTCACCTCAGCGAGTCTAGTTCACCCAGTCCACGGTTTTCCAACCGGTTCTCTAACCCCTCACAACAAATTAGGCCCAATAGGTTTATACATGATACGTGTAATTGGGCTATTATTATTCGCCCAGGCATTCTATAATAGGGGCGCCTACTTTAATGTGTGAGAGGTGTTGTCGCCTCGCCTCTCCCAAATATAATTATTAGCCTAGTCACCAATTGTTCATTGAATTTAAGGTGGGCAAAGTGTGTGCGCCGCTCTGAAAAATGCTCTTGTTAACAATCCATTAGCCTAATTGAATAAATAATTGAACCATTGCCAAAATATTCAACATCCAAACTTTGTTTATAAACTTTGATATTAACATCCCTTGCTGGATGGTATTCTCAAAAGAGCATTTCAGCAAAATTGTATATGACCTACAGATATACTCGCATATAGAAATTTATGATGGTAGTGAAAGGATGAACTTGGTGCAGGTGGCATATTTATGGTTATAAACATGAAGGAATAATCTTTATATCTATTTATTAAAACTTGAACTGAAAATTTATTTCTCTTACTTGTTGGTTCTTCAAAGAATCAGCATTTGAAGGTGATAAGAGAGTTGGGTACTTCATACTCCTTCACAATAATAAAAGAAAAAAAAATTCAGTCAAGAGAAAGTAGAAGAAAGATGAAAAATTAATAAAATGCATTACAAAGTTTAAATATCACCCAAAAATAGATTTTATTTCTAACTAAATCCAGAAAATAAACTAGTACAACATACCCTTCAATCTGCTCTTTAAGTACTTTCCATTTATCAATGTCTTCTTTGTGACTTTGTCTTTCTTGTTGTAGCTCATTATACAAAGTTTCAGCTTTGGCATGCAGACGGCCTAATTCAGATTCTAGTTCCTCCTTTTGGGATTCCAGCATCTTATAAGATTCAACCATACACTTCAACTGAGTCTCAGCCAGGCTGTTTGACTTTTGGCAAGAAGCAAGCTCTAATTTAAGCTCAGACAGCTGTTTCTCAGTTTCTACCAAATTAAAACTTGTTTGATTTAACATTTCTTTACAATTAACATAATCCATCTCCAAGTTTTCTTTCTCCATTTTCAACTTCTCAAAATCTACTGGAGATAGTGTAGGTACTGTGGTCTTTATTTCATATCCAAAACCATTGGACCCTTCAAATTCTGTACAGAAGGAAGGACGGGGAACCAAAGAAGACGATCCTGACAAACTTTCTTTACTTGGATCATGCTGAGTAACATTATTTTCTAATAAAGTTTCTTTGTCGATGCAATCTGGACTATTATGCTCACCTTCATTTCCCTTCGCTGTCCACATTTATACCTAAGATCAGTTGCTTCACATAGTATATCGGATAGGACCAGAATGAAATCATACAGGCCTAGCTCTGTATGTATTATCTTATCTACAGATGCAGAAAGTTCATCAGTTTTCTTGCTTATTCCTACAAAATCATTAGAGCTATTTTGATTTTCAGCAGCATCTTTCCCCAGTAATAGAAAAAAATTGTTAATAAGAGAAATGGAATCCTTCAGTTGTTGGTCAAGAACGCAATAAATTTTAGTGCATGAAACAGCACATTTGTCCAAAGATATTCCATCAGCAGTAATTTTCTGAATACAGTCTTGACTATACTTTTGCTCAGCCAAGTCATCTGTGGATTCATTTTGTTCTTTGAGTATCTCTTCCTGAGCATCCTGAACAGCATGCATAATATCATCGATAATGATTTTCATATTAATGTCATGTGCTTGAGAATCAAAAATGCAAGTTATTCTTGATTTAAGTTTCAAGAGAGGAAGCTTGTTTTCATTTGACGCATGTTCTGTAGGCAATTTCATAGATAATTCAGCATCAGCATTTTTTTGTTTGTAGTCATGCTCAATCAAAAAATTGGACTCCGTGTTTTCAGGTTTCGAATCATTTGCTAAGTTGGCATCACCATTGCTCTTTGTAGATAAGCATGCTAATCTCTCCATCTCCAAGAAGTCATCCATAAGTTCCAAATGAATTGAGTTCTCACCCATGTAAATTCGGTCAATATTTGTCTCTTTCTTCAAGTGTAAGAGCTCAGAAATCAGCGGTGTAGACAAAGACCCTGAATAGCTTCCATCTTCATTAACACCATCTTCAGATACGGAGGTTAAACTTGGTGGGTTGCTTTCATTTTCAAAATGGAAATCAAAATGTGGTTTGGAATGCCCATTCTGCTGATTTAGAAAAAGCATATATGATTCGACATTGTGGAGCTTGTTTGCTTGTTTAGCGCACATATTTCTTGATGACTGTAACTCACTGTTGCGCTTCGATAATGCTTCCTTGAGCATCTTCATTTCTTCCTCCATGGCCAACAATCTTGCAGCTAGGAAACTCATTATCTTTGTGAACTGCTGAGCATTTTCCAATGCAAACTCAGATGAAGATATGTGGTAAGGACTAGAATTCTTTGCAGGAGACCTTCGCAGCCTGTTTTCTCCATATTCTTTGCCCAAACTTTCAACTTCTAGTTTCATCTGAGCTAATGCAGCCGGCCCTGGTAGCTTTTTCCTAACAAGACCACGTAACCTTTGACATTCAGCTTCTAGTTTAGTAATCTTTTTGATATCCTCTAAGTGTTGCTTGGTTGCTACTTCTGCAGATCTCATACTCATGTGCTTTTCTTCATTGCGAATCTCAAGCTCTTTAGAAATCAGATGAAGTTCGTACTTCATAGAACTTAGTTCTCTTTCACATGCAAGTAAATCATCTTCAGTGCTTCAATCTGAGCCTCAGCCTGAGATTTTTCTTCACTAACCTGCATCAACCGATTAGATCGTTCTTGAAGCGATCTTGAAAGTGCTGAATTTTCTGCTAATGCATTTTGTAGCTCTTGCTCAAAAACAGTGATTCTAGCATCAAGTTCGGCCTTGATCTTTTCCCACTGTTTTGTCTTTGAAAAAACCACATCATGCAACTTTTGTTCACTCTCTTCCTTCACATTTCGTATTTGTTTCATGCACTCCTTTAGAGCACCATCAAGATGAAGTGCTCTTTCTTCAGCAGTAATTTTCAGTAATGTGACAGATTCAAGCTGCTTTCAGAGCTAAAGCTTCATCCTCAGCTTTTTCCCATCCTGATGTAAGAATGAATGCATCAAGAAACAAAATAATGTTTATGTGCAAGAAGTCATAATTGAGATTTTTGTGGCTACCCACTTCATTGCATTCATGAACATCATTATAAAGAAATATGTGTAACAAGAAAATTCAAAAACCTGAAACTGCTTCTTCTGCAACTTTAGCATGCTGCTTTACTAGATCATCCTTTGATGACATCTCTGACTGGGTTGATATCATTTTTTCATTTAGGGTTTTCACTTGATCTTCCAATCCAGTAAGATACGTATATGACTCCATAGTAACTTGTATAAGCTTTTCATTCTTTATATCATCCTACATATTGATCCAATGAGAGTTAGTTTGTCTTGGAGGACTAATCAGAATACCAAATTAAGTTGTTTAAGAAATTTGACCCAAAAAAAGAGATAAAATGCTTCAAAAAGCAGTAGAAACATGTTTCTCAGTGAAAGAGTAATTTGAAGAATACATGCCACAAACTGAACATAAGTACAATAAGATGGAGCATGTATACCGATTATATTTCTGCTATACATCTCAAAGGAAACGACCCTTTAAATTTCTTAATGAATAGAAAACACAAATCAAATATCTTTGTTAAATGAATCCTCATCACACCATGCAGCGAGTTTCCACCCATCAGTTTCTTCTATGTTTATTTAGGTAGAATTTTAGGCAAATGATAGGTAATTAGAAATTGATGTTTTGAAAATTTGATCAAGGAAGCTTAGATGCTTTGAGAATATATTTATACTTTAATAAAATTTAATGAAGATTTAAAGATTGCAGTATTATGGTGAATCCTAATGAATCTTGCATTTAGAAAACCAAGTACCTAAATCTATAAAATATATTGTAATTTAATTAATCGAAGAAGAGAATGCAATGTAGATCCAAATGAAAGAAGATTACAATAATCCTCTAAACCACATGTGAATAGATGGATGAGGAAATTAATGAAGCACGGTAAAATGGGAAAGCCTTAGATTGTTTTGGATGCATGTAAAAACACAAGGATTTTATATAAATGTTTCATTATGATAATCCAATAAACAATAATGGATACATTCATAGTACACTATGACAGAATTAACAACGTTAGATAATCAAGAATAAATAAACTCATGCACAAATATAAATTATTCAAATTAAAAATTAAAAGCTTATTTCAGAGATATTTACTAAAATGACAAATTCTTGAGTCTGCATACCCCAGGAAAAGAGTTCGCTAACGAAGAAAAAGAACAAATCTTACATTCTATACCCCAAAGTTGGGACTGAAAGTTTAAGTAATTGTATAACCGAAGAACCTAGACATCTATTCTTTAAATGGCTTCTTGATTCTTTGGTGAACTGTGAACAGTTTATATCAAGTCAACAAGAACAAGAGACATTTAAGAAGGATAATGGAATAATTCTCAAGACAAAAAGTTGAAGTTTCAAACAATGAAAATGATCTTGATGGAAGAAATTAGCAAATTGCTTTCACGAAGAAAAAAATTTATAAAGCCATGGAAAAAAGGATTGACATCGGCCCTCATTTTCAAACAAACAAAATTATGGGTGCTCTAACTTTACCTTTAACTAAATCTAACACATTATTTGCTACAAATTAATGAGCGTAGACATATCCGCTCAAAGTGCCAAACTTAAGAAAATGCAAGGAAAAAGATAAATAAAGACAAAAAAAAAATTCTTTAAGAAAAAAGTTTTTGGGATAAATCAGATTCAAAAAATCCGACTGAAAACAGATGAGAGAAAAAAACCAATGCTTAATGGCCAAATAGAATAAAGAAGCATAAAATAAGATGATACAAATAAATCTAAATCATTATATTTGATCCTTAAGAGATTGAATTCTTAAAAGCTAAATTTAACGAGTTAGCATCAAGAAGAAGTTGAATAACCAAATAAAGTTTGTTGTACGAAACATTTGGTTTAGCTGAACAAAACAAAAAACTAAACGTCACTTGTAGTTCTTTTAATATAAACCAAATGAGTACAAATTTGAAAAATATTAGTTTAATTTGCACCTAAAGAAAGAAGAAAAGGCCTACCCTTTAGTTTACATGTACCCCTATGCTAGAAGTGCGCCCAATAATGGGTGGTTCCATCCAACTTGCAGTACATAAACAACGGGTGCTCAAATCAAATGAACTATTGAATTATGCGTGTTAGTGTGAAAATGGTTATAATAAAAATACATATAATTTAATTAAAAAATTACAAATTTTGAACAGTCACATATTGAACAATTCAAACAAATTCAATTTATAGTCAAAACCAATCGATTTAGAAGTTAATTATAAGATATTAAAATGTTTTCAATCTAAATACTAATAGATAAGCAACACCATAAGACACTAATTAGTGTGCTAATTTTTTTTGGTCATATTTCCGACAAAATATTTCTAATAAAAAAACGCAAGATCAATAAAATGTTTAACTCATATAATACTCATCTGTATAAACTAAGGAATACATTTCGATGGTAGTACTTAGTGGCCATAAGGTTATTTTGGAACAAATACAGAAAGTTATACAATTTATCTTAAGATATGTGATTATTGGCATTTCATTCATTCTAGGTTAAACCAGCAAGTCACGTGAGAAAAACATGTATATTTTTAAGAGTAAAGTGAAATACAAGTTTGTTATATAGCAAACTATATAATTTCGCTGGTATTATTTAAAGAGAAGCCTTGACACTAATAAAAATTTAGCTAGAAAAGTTTTTTAATAAAGCCAAAAACTGAATAGTAAAAAAAAACAACGGCTTCTGTACTCAATCTGAAAAAACAATATTTTCACCACTAAATTTCCAGCACAACCTTTTCTGTTTGATGAACATTTGAATTAGAAAAGGATGCCTTATCAGATGTCTTCTTTTTCCAAGGCCAGCTACGCCGATCCATCACCTACATTAATTACAAATTTCAACTCATCAAATAGTTTACAGTAATTATATAAAATTCACCGATGCATGAAAATGAAATAACGGTTAGCCTTGCAGAAAAAAAATACACATTTTGAAAATGGAGGATCTAAACTGAAGAATGTGTTGATGGCAGAAACCTATATCATATAGACACACCATACATGTGCACCTCCACGACTGTTTCATCCCCTTGTAGAAATGTTTGCTTGCATGAATGCAGATATGAATGATGAAATTGTCAATCTATAGAAAATTTTAAGCAAAAAAAGCATCTATGTTAAGAATTTATGAAGTATTAGTTCATAATTGACAGTATGCTGTTACTTTAAATATACTGGCTGATTTGAAAGGCAGACCTGAACAATCCCTTAGACCAATTATACTCGAAACAGGGCAGTATGATCCAAACACACTAATTTTGCTATCAAGTGACTCAAATCAACTCAGTCAGAACAGGTAAACCCATTATGTATCAGTCAACACAGTTAAAGCTCAATGCAGAGAATACTGAATCTTTGGTAATTTTCTTAGGTATTCATGTTTGCTTCAAGTTTTACTAATAAAGAAGTTAAGAATTAATTAAAAATGATTTTAACTATCATATAATTTATAAAAGAGTACAAGGTACTCAACTTTAGCAGTAGATGTGTAAATTGCACCATATAAATTCTCCCTTGGTCACTGTCCTCAATCTGGGAATTGAACCAGTTTGTTTGATGTTTCAACTGGTCGAACTACTCAGCCTATAATCAATTAACTAAGCCTACTTAACAGCTAGTCCAAATCTAATGGCATTGATTATAATTTGATAGCACACCAATGAATAGAAAATATTATTAATAAAATAATATATACCAAATTTATCATCAGCTTACTATTAAGCAAGCAAGCAAACCCTTAACAATTCTCTTGTCATTATGAGCAATACACTTTTCTCCCTCTCTTTCCAGCAACAAAGGTTCACTCGTGCTCCCATCCCAAACCATATGAGCTGTAGCACCAACTTGTACAGCTCGCCCACATCACCCATGCATGCATTGGCAACATCACACAACCAGCGCCCTGTTAGCATTTCTCTCCCGCATCACATGACACCACTATACAACAGCACCCAGCTCCCATAACCTCATGCCCTAGTCCACACTCAAGTTGCTACGTCCCATCAACAACCTTCCACATATTTGGAGCCTTTGAATTGCCATTAACCTACAAACAGCCTCACACGTCCAATACCCATGGTGCTGCTCATTAATTCCAAGTGATAGATTATTTCCTAGCTCAATGTACGAGTTTCTCGTCTCCACATCAATCATAATTTTTTAGTATTCATCTCTTTTACTCCATGAAAATCTTTCCTTACAGTTATGGCCATGTCTCCCCTTTATTAACCAAAAACCTCCACTACTGACACCACAACAAATTTAATAGTGCTTAATATTTTCAATGGCTTGGTATGTTAGCTTGCCTATTCTTATGAAGAATCCATCAACTCAATGCAATTCCTCCAGACAACAACGACAACATGTTCAAAATAAAATAAAATAAAACTAATTACATTGCTCTTACCTAGATAATAAATTGAAGCTTAATTTTCTCTCCTTGATCTTGTCCACAAAATTCAACCCTGAAGTTCTAAGACTTTAATTATTTATTTTGTTTTAAGAGAATAAAATTTATAAAGGCCTAGTCTCTAGTACGAGTGATAATCTTACCACTAAAGCCAATCAAGAATTATTATACAACTCTAAGGCAAACAGGTAATTTTAAAATTGCAACCTTGCAATGTTCCGCAAGAAAACGTTTTTAGTTGTCAATTAATCTGCACCTTTCTTGCAAGATTTGCATTTCCATTAAATGATTAATTATATGGTGACTAATATCATGATTGCTCTATCCTGAATACTTCACGTCATTAGACTCTTTAGCCCTTACCTCAAACATAAGCCAAATACGTATGGTCAACCTAAATAGGACGCAAGCCAATTTTAATAGCCCAAACTAATGGTTGAACCAAAACCAATCCAATTTTTTGAAATGTTAAACTCGACTCAACCCAACTCAAAGCTAGCCAAACCCAACACAATGCATGTGCCTCTTATTTATTCTTAAAAAACAGAGAAAGAGGAATTCAGTGGCAACAAGTTAATATGTTTTTTTCTAGACTGAAGATAAATGTGATAATATCTAATTTGGTTCCTAACATAACATACGGAGGATTTGGTAGCATCAATACGGAGGATTGGTAACATCAATAATGTATGCGGGAAATGAAGAGTTATGTGAGGCAATTTCTTAGGTTATTATTACTAAGTATAATAATTTATTTATATGTTAATTAGTTATTAATATTATCATCATCATCATTGTATAATAATAATAATAATTATTATTATTATTATTATTTGAGTGAGGGTGCACTTTAAAAATAATAAAGAAGAGTGTCTTGCGTTGTCTGAGCTAAATTTGTTATTGAATCGGATCCTTCTCTTGTATAGGCTTTGTTGAAGCCAAACCATATAAAGTTTGCTTGCATCAATATGATTGATTTTCATTTTCTTTTCTGGCAGTTCGTGGCATATCATTGTTGATTACCAGTAACGGGAGCCTCTTTACAACATTTCTTATAATGGATGATCGTTCACTGACAAAAATAAGCTCAATATCTTCCAAAATGCTGAAGAATTCATGAGTACCATGAGCAAAAGTTACTTTCAAGATATTGCTTGGCAGTGGATGTTTAGTTTATTCTGATTTTATTCTAAAACGATTGCACTAGTTAAGAAGCAAGCTAACCATCAACGGACGAAAAATTTCATCCAGAATAGACAATCCGACATATCAGCGAGTCAGCTAAAAGTTCTACCAATGCAAAACACAAAATTTAAATGAATAGAACAACGCAAAAGACAATTTCATGTGCAAGATCCGCCCACAAAAAACTGGATGAGGAAATTTTAATATACTAAAGTTGAAGAGTGGTATTTTCCAGACCGACCAAATACTGTACTAAAATAAGCCAAATGACATTAAGAAATAAAAATAAAAAACAAAATACGTAAAAGAGGCATGCCAGCTAATCCTTATCACTCCAAAATTTAATCGAGTAGAATAAAAACAGAGAAGCATGATAATTTTACACGCTAGCACCAGTATCGATAGTGCTAGCTAACTCATGAAAATTTGACGAAAAAGCATTCAAGTTATCAGCAGGAAAAGCAACTATGTAATCAAAATAATGAACAAAAAATGAAGAACAAATTCAAAACAGAATCGATCAATTCGAGCAAAATTACCACGATTTTGAATCGTCAAACCATAGAAGTTGGAGACGACGTCATTAAATTCCAAAAAAACGGACACGAAGTAGAAGATTAGCGATCCACGAATCCGCCGACTGATATCCTAAAGTTCAATGTCTTATAAGTCGAAGCCGATCAAATCAGAGAAGCAAGTAAAGTACAAAAAAGGCAATCGGCAATGGCGAGCCTCAGAAAGTACATGGAATGCAGCTAACGAGATGAAGAAAACCTCACCAGAGTAATGCAGCTATCGATTCTCAAAATACGAGGCCAGATTTGTTTTTTTCCCGAATGAGACTGACTGATGGAAAAACCAATAACCAATTCTTTCGTTATTCCTTTTCGATCCTTCCTGACCTCTCTCTCTCTCTCTCTCTCTCTCCTCTCCTCTCTCTCTCTCTCGCTCGCTCTCTTCCTCTCTTCCGTCCTCAGGTAAAAATTCTCATCCAGCTTGAAGCTCAGAGCTTGCTCGGAGCAAGGTGTGGGAACAAACGGAATGGACACCGACACCAAAGCCAGAGAGGCCAGCTACAGCAAGATTC
Organism: Gastrodia elata; assembly: GCA_016760335.1. Classification (NCBI taxonomy): domain Eukaryota; kingdom Viridiplantae; phylum Streptophyta; class Magnoliopsida; order Asparagales; family Orchidaceae; genus Gastrodia; species Gastrodia elata. The sequence goes on from CM028681.1 coordinate 20,546,077, forward strand.
GCGTTCGGTGCGACAACGAAAATAAATTTGGCATTTATATTTAAGTTTGGGGTTACCCTCCTGATTGACACCTCTTTTCCGGAAAGATTATTGATGGACAAACTGTTGTAAAAATAAAAAGTATTCTTACACTTATATATTAGAATAAATCAAAATATATAAATAATATGTTAATTTAATATGTCAATTAAATATATTTTTTATGAATCTTTTTTTTTATATATATTTTTGTAAATATATTATTTTAAAAATAAAAATTATTTACAAAAATAAAATTTAATGCCTATATCATCAAATTATTATATATAAGTATTAAAATGAAATTAGGCCACAGCAAATAAATAGTAATGAAAATAGAATTTGATTAAAAAATTTGTTGGTATGCAATTAAGACCTAATCTCAAAAATTATCTTAAACTCACTTAATCTCCACTCTCTCACACTAAGATCAATTCACATGTTTCTGGATATACTGAAGGTTAGGGTTGGATACGGAGGTTTACTCTGTGATCGTCATCTTCTTTAAAAACGAGTGAGAGTGCGATCTGAAAATACCTAACAAAAGTGTGATCATTGTGCGATTGAGAGAATATCTGTACAAATCCCTCTCATAAACTTGTAGCACATTAAATTCCAGTGCCGACCTTTGAGTAAGACTTGAAACCCTCTCAAAGCTCAATTAAGTGAAATCAGTATATATATTGTAAAAGAAATATTATTTAGATTTACTGATATTGAGACAATATCCAATATAATTTATATATTATTTAATTTATGTTTATTTATTTATATTAAAATAATACAAATATTATTTTTAAATTTATATTGAAATAATATTCAAATCTTATTAATATATTTTTAGGTACCACATCAATGAGTCTAAATAGTATTTCTAATATTGTAAATGAAACTAGCATCTTTAGGGAGAGATAGTAACTCATTATCAATTGAAAGCGAATCCATGCAATGGTACTTAAAAAAGAAAAAGATTATGATTATACATTAAAAAGTATTTAGGATTAATAAAATTTTTTATTTATTTTTTCATATGAATCCTAAAAAAATATATATTTAATTAATAATCTAATTATATTGATGTAGCATTTATATATTTTAGTGTACATTAATTATTTAAGTGGAGCAATATTTTTAACAAAAATGAGAAGAGAGGGTAAAACAGTGATTTTGTTTTCTTTGCCCACACGTTTTTGGTCCGTGCGCCACAGAATCAAAGGAGAGCTAAATTCGCTTGCAGCCGCACAAAATTTGCAACTACAATAATTTAAATTTTTTTATATTAAGAAAAAATTCATCTAATTATTAGTGATGTCATATCAACAAGTTTAAATAGTATATTTTTTATTAGAATATTTAAAATTATTATTTAATTTATTATAGTTAAAATTTATTAACTAAAATCATAATTAAAAATTAATATTTATGTAAAAAAAAAATATATTTTTGAGAATATTAAAACATTTCTCATACAAAAAATTCAATATTTATGAAAGTCAATGGCCGCAATTGGGACAGCTACGGATAAAATTATAAATGAGATCTAGATATGTCCATATTATTCTTAATACTTCACTGGCATACACAAACGTATATAGATGATATATCAATTCAATGTATAAATAGATTATTAATTAATATATATTTTTATAAGATTTATATATATAAAAATAAAAAAATAAAAAAATTTATTAATCCTGAATATTTTTTGATATATATTTTTAAGTAAACATAGCATTTTTTTTTTTATAATATTAAAACAGAAATGTTATTCACATGTCAAATCTCTAGTTTTATAAGTGTCTAAATAGCATTGCTTTTGATTAATATATTATTTAAATTAGTTTTTTGTGCAAAAATAAAAAATACTGAAATATTTATAATTATCTTGAATATTTATTTTTGCTAGTTTTTTTTTTTTTTTGGTAAGTTTAGCATATATATATATATATATATATATATATATATATAACTAATGAGAGATGATAATTTTTAAATAATAAATAATTGAATGATAATTTTATAATATTTATAATTTAGACTAAAGGGTTGATGTATTCGTATTTGTTTTTAAGAGCTTGTCAAGTGATCGGCCGAATGTCCAATTAGTCGTTTAGATGTATCACTCTCAATGTAAGAAAACACAAACCAATTGCAACAAAGTATAAAAATTATAAAAAAGTACAAAATGTGAAAAGAAAAGAAAATGAAATGTTAAGCAAAATTACTTGTAATCATACCTTGTAACCGTACTTGTAACCACACCAGTAATCACACCATGTAACTGTTGAAAGGAAGCCGTCCAGGTTTAATAGGGCCCGTTTTTGAGGCATATAAATATGTTTGTAGCCCTGTTTATGGCATTCATTCGAAAATCATGTGTTTATGATGTCTGGAGTTTGGAAGAGATCTTCATTGTCAAGAGCTTGGGTAGGGATTGTAAAACTCTGATTTTTATTTTTACTTCGGAATAGTGCTATTTCTCCTCATTTCTCACAGTGGACGTAAGTATTTACACCGAACCATATAAATCCTTGTATTGTGTTGTGTTTTGTGCTTGAATTGCTTTTGTGATTTCTCTTACTTTTATTCTTATTTTGTTTGTGTGCTTCTGTGATTCTACCTTCATAATAAATGGTATAAGAGAGATTTGCAAGAGAAGTCATGGAAGATAGAATTGAATGAGAGCTTCCGGTTCTTCTCCGTCATCGGTGGTGGAGGGAACATTCCACTAACATGTGACACATCCGGCAAAGATTGATGTGGTCATGTTCGATGGAAAGAACAACTTTGGAATGTGGAGATGTGAAGTCATTGAAGCACTTTGCGCGTTGAATCTAGAGGATGTTCTTGATGGGAAAGAAAAACCGAAGAAGATATCGGAAAGAGATTGGGTCAAGATGAACCGCAGCGCATGCGACTTGATCTGAAATTGTCTAACTCAAGATATTAAGTATGCGGTGATAATGGAAACATCGATGTAAAAATTGTGGAAGTTTCTTGAGAGCAAATATATGTTTGGAGGATCGTCTCTACATGAAGCAGTATTTGTACAGATTTCAAATGAGACGAAGAATTTGCATTGATGAACACCTTAATGAGTTCACCAAGTTAATAATAGATCTATTGAATCTTGACAAGACTATCAAAGACGTAGACAAAGCATTGCTCTTTTTGAACTCGTTGCAGACGAGTTTGAAAATTTCACCATGATATTGTGTAATAACCCCATTGTTATTACTTAGTTTTAGATATCCAAATTAGGGTAAAACGATCACTATTAGTCTTCAAATGAAGTTTAAAGCAATCCCTTAAAATTTTGGTGTGATTTGGAAGTCATTTTAATTTATCAAATAATTTAATGCACTTAATTAATCAGAAAATAAAGAAATTAAATTGACTTTCAATCGAAAATCTGACTTTATTTTGAGTTTATCACCCCAAATTAGCTAGGGGAGAATTTTTAGAATTTTGGAGCTCATTTATTTATCTAATTTTGATTAAATATAATTGAAATAATTAAAAATTAATTAATCTAACGGACTGGCTCGGACGGCGTCTACCCACCATTTGTTCAAACGGCGGGTCAGATCAGTGCCTCCATTTCTACGCTGGTCCGATCGAACGACTATGGTTGGAAGGAAACTGTACTATTGTACGTCTCCTTCCCAACAATCTAGCCGCAGCATAGCCCATACTCTACACCCGTTCCTCATCGACTTTTAAGCTTGGGTGACTCACCATTCCATTACATCCATCGAAGCTAAGCTGTGGGAGAGGCCAGAAGGAGTTTGGGCAGCTACAACCTTCGATCTTCCTAACCCTAGCTACCCCGACAAAATTGAGGTACCTTCCTATCCTACTCAATTTGTTATGCAATTTTTATCTTTATATTTCGTTTTTTCATTTCATTGCCAATAGAACAAATTGCTGAGTTCCAATCGGACTTGATTCATCGATACACACAGTTGCATACAGTAATCCTAATCCTAAGCGAAATTAGGTAATTAGGGTTTACGGAAGAGGCTTCCTCACTTAGTATTTTTTATGTTAATTGGTATATCTCATCTTGAGCTTCATTTTGATACCAAGAAGACGACCACAAACCCCTTGGATGTGGCAAATTTAGTAACCATAGGTTCCATATCTCTTTCTTTTGACGGGACGAGGTACAGTGCCGGGCTGGTCGACCTCGACCCACGCAGCACTATTTTTGGGCCTGCACGCACGACCTATTCGCGTGCGGGTATCATGCACAGAAGTGGATAGCATGCTTAGGAGCGGGCAAAAGGTGCTGACAGCAATGGAGAAATAATTAGGGTTTAAATTAATTTAGGTCAAGTAGTTCCAAATAAATTAATTTAATAACTCTTAAAATAGAAATCAAAATAAATTAAAATTATACATCTTAGCAAATATGTTGAATGTTAGCAACTGCCAAATGAAACAGTTCTAGACTATGAGATGATTGAGTCTTGCTATGGAGAGTTATATGTAAAGGTGTTCTAACCCTAACCTCCTTGTCTAGCACCCCATCTTTTGAACATTGAAAAACTTAAAGCAATGGTACAACCCTTTAGAAACAAAATTCATTGAACAATATAATGAAATTATAATTATAATTTTCCTCAATTCTTGTATGTGTTCCTGTAGATATGCATTTTTAGAATGCTTCTCTAGTCTTACTGATTACATGGAGGTCTACTGGTATCAGCATAAATGTTCAAATTCATCCATAGGTTGACCTTCAATCTTATAGATTACCTGAGGCGAGGACGAAAGGTCAAAGCATAAGCTAACATTTCCATGTACCTTAAAAAAATATGTAGAACATTAATATGAAGAACATAGTTATGTAGAACATAAATATGAAGTTAATTTTCAAATTTGATAGTTTATTTTGCTAATCACTTTTTAATTATCATCAAGTCTTAGATTAGCCATTTGATGTCCGATTTGATCGTACTTACTGTCATTATACTCGTTATGCTACTGGGAAGCTATAGCCACCTTGTTTATATCATTTGGACATCAAATTAAAAATATGCATTTTGACTCTTGATTAATTTAATATTAAAGTCTCATAATTAGGGTTTTCCCTATCAGGCTTCCTAAACCCAAGAATAACTTGGGTGACTTAGATTATAACATGATACAACATTAGATGATGTCTTGGATAAGAAAATAGCTAGAATAATTTAGTTTTAACTTATTATTTAGTAAATTTAGATTGAACCCTAACTCTTAAGAGAGAGAGTTTAGGTGGGAGTTTTAATGACTTAACCTTGTGGACTATTTAGGATAGTATTGGGCAAGCATTAGTGTGAACATGTGACAAGGAAAAGAATCACAAGGTCTTAGGATAAAACCATCTTAGGAGGATTAGTGAATAATTGGTGTCTATATTCAACTAGAGCTTAGCAATCAATCTAAGTGACCAAATATAACTTACTTAGTATAGGGTAGGCTGCCATATCATGTTAAGTATAAGGTTTAAAACTACCTAAAATGATTAGTGATTGAACCAAGGCTAGATATAGTCTTAGGCGTTGAGAAGGCTTAGAACCTTTAAGTGCTAACTATGTAAAATATAGGACTTAATTTTCATAACATTAGAATTTGGAACCCTAATACTAAGAGAAGGGACTCAGTATTTAAATTAGCAAACTAATGAGTGATAGGTCCAGATAATTGTATCTAAAGTGGGACCATCCATTAAGCCTTACCAATTTAGATTAGTAGACATGTAGAACCATTAAATCTAAGGATAGACTAGTAATGACCCATTAGTGACATAACTAAGGATAAGATAACCTAAGATGTTAGAAAGAAGTTAGGATAGAGATCATTAAGTTTGGAATTTAGAAAACCTTTTAACTAGAACTTTAAGTAACTTAAATCATATGAATCATATAACCAAGGAAGTGCAGTAGAGGAACTTATATTTGTAAGTTAAAATGTTCCATTATAGTAAAAGTATTATTAGATAGTTTAGCTAATTGTAATACTAAAATTAGAATATGATCTTCTTAATTGTAATCTTACACTTATATCTATAAATTATTTTGTCACTTAAATAAGACCTTAATCAAATCATTATTTTCAAAACATCATTAATTTATATATATTATGTATCAATTGACTGAAATATTTGATGAATGTCTAAGTTAATTAAGGAGCTTAATTAGCTCTAATCATATGATATATAATTAAAGTAGATAACAATGGATATCATGTGGTTTATAATTAGCTTTGAAAATTCTTAAAGGATACAATGCATTGAGACTAAATCCTTGAAATCATTCATTAAAGATATTGTACATAAATTAAATATATAACATTTACATAGGAGTTTGATGTGGTGGACTATTAAGCTAGGGCAGGCTATGGATTGATCTAGAGATCACACATATCCTAGAGGGGGAGTGTATGTGTGTGTGTGTGTGTTATTGGGAAATCTCGCTTTACTTGGTTAAGCATACATGATTAACTTCCCATTTGTTCTATAATTTTGCTTGTATAACAAAACACATTTAAATTAAAATAAATAAATAATATTTACATTTACAGTCTTTATGACTGTATTTTCAGTTTATTCAGTACTTGAGACTGAAATCTCCTTACTTTCATATATTACAACTTACTTGTATTTATTGTTCATTTATTAACTATTATGCAGTGTATTTTAGTTTCTATTTTTATTTACTTACATTGCTCCGCTTAGTTAACATATATCCTATTGTACACATTTCTATTATTTTGGTGCACGCTTGTATGTATAGTTGTATATGCTATTTTTACTTACATATATAATGCAGGTTGCGATTAATTTTTCTCATTTATTGCATTTACCATTTTTACTTATTATTTCATAGTTATTTCCTTACTTTTCCTTTTTATTGCATTGTGCACTGCTTATAAAAATTATAAATGGCTAAATTGATATCAACTAAATCTAAATAACTTAGCTGCTCTGAAATGTACTTAAACTTTTTAAGTCTAATCATTTAATTTTTCTTTTATTAGATGTACCCTACCATATTAAATACCAAATGCAATAGATTAGCAACTTGGAGTCTATCTTGAACCTAAGGTAGATCAAGTTCAATAGATGCCTATTGAAGACTCTTTCTTTTTCTATCTTTTTACTTTATTATTCTGTGAGTACGAGTGTCATTGCATCATAAATATTTGTATAACTCTAATTAACTCTGGATGTTTTACTTTACTATTATGTCATGTATTTTTCTTTCATTTTTTGATGGCTGGAATAGTATGTATTTATATAGTATTATGCATCTGATTTTTCACTTTAGAGACTCTTGGCTACTCGTAGTGGTTTACTAGGTTAGAACTCATTAACCTAGAATTAAGTACTACAGTAACACTTAGTGTTATACTAGATTACATAATAAATCAATTGGATCATTACAGTTGGTATCAGAGTGAGGTTTAAATAAAAAAAAATTAGGTTTATAAATAAATATTCTTGCAATCATACAGGCAAACATAGAAAAGTAAAGTATGTGCATCAATGAGAATAATTTAAGATAGGTAGTACACTTTAGAGATAGGAGGATATTTTAATCATTGATGATAGCAAAACTGAAATAAACTTCTTAGATTTCCTAGTTTAAGACCCATTCTTAGGTAGACTAGTCGAAAGATGCCATAGAAAGTAAAATAGTTTATTAATTAGAAGTAAGATACTTTTCTTATTAATTTTATGTTTAAGTTAGCAAGTAGAAACCCTAGTCTCTAAGTTATTAGAATCCTAAGTTAAGAGACTCAAACATCGTATTAGAGTTCGACCTCTTGACTCCTAACCTTGATAAATTATATCAAGATTGGTTGGTAGCATAAATTAGGACAATTGATTTAAGCCATTTAATCTCATTAGGTGATATTGATTGATTTAACTTAAAACTTTCTGAGTTCTAATGCTTTAATCTCTATAGGACTGTAAATCTAAGATTATACTGGATATCAGGATCTTGTGGATACTGAGATTGTGCATTCTTAAATAGTTAGAACGGTTATATCACCAATAATAGAAAAGTGAACAATGAATATAAAATCTGTAAAATCGGTTGCAGACGAGCTTACAAAATTGGATTTGTATTTATTCATTCGATATTATTGGGTAAACAAATTGACCTAATTTTTGAGATTAGAGGCATTTCTCTCTGATCTAACATTTATAGTTACTTAAACATTAAGGTATCAAGGATGACACATCTTTTAAGAGAGAAATCTGTAACAACTCTGCTATTATTACTTAGTTTTAGACATTCAAATTTGGGTAAAACTATCGCTATCAGACTTCAAATGATGTTTAAAGAAATCCCTTAAATTTTAGTGTGATTTGAAAGTCATTTGAATTTATTGAATATTTTAATGCATTTAATTAATCAAAAAATTAAGAAAATTAAGTTGATCACCGATCAAAAATCCTACTTCATTTTTGAGTTCCTCACCCCCTAATTAGCTAGGGGTGAATTGTAGAATTTTTTAGAGCTCATTAATTTATCTAATTTTTATTAAATATAATTGAAATAATTAATAATTAAATAATTATTAATTAACCTAACAAACTAACTCGAACGACGTATACCCTCCATTTTATCAAACGGCGGATCAGATAAGTGTCGTCAATTTCCATGTCGGGTCGATTGAACGATTGTCGTTAGAAGGAGACCGTACCAGTGTACATCTCCTTCCCCACGATTAATCCACAACAAATCTCGTTCCCTACTGTCGTTCCTCATTGCATCTTAAGCTCGGATGGCTCACCACTCCATTACATCCGTCAAAGCCAAGCTATGGGAGAGGCCAGAAGGAATTTGGGCAGGTACAACCTTTGCTCTTTCTAACCCTAGCTAACCCCGACAAAATTGAGGTATCCTCCTTTAACGACCCAAGTCGTTACTAGGATAATAAGGACTAAACCTAATTAAAAAATTAGAATCCCGAGTGACTTCAAAATGAAAGAAAACTAAAAATACCCTTGGATAGAATATATTTTTGTAATCATAATACTTAAGTTTGGGAGTAATTTGGATAACGAATACTCCTGAATTAATTTTTGAATTATTTAAATTCAGTAAATTGGAAAAATTAAATACAAGTCCAAATTCAGCGATTTTAGTGTCGTTGGATTAAGAATATTATAAAAAGGCTACAAAAAAAGTTTCATTAAATTTATAGCTCCGAATTGACCAGAATTAATTTTTAAAGTTTTTATCTTCAGAAATTAATAAAAAATAAAATATTGCTCCAAATTGAAAAATTTTTGCGCGAGTATATTTTTCTCATCAAGATACACCTCCATGTTAAGTTTCTTTATTTTCTGGAAAAGAAATGGAAGAGAGAGAAAGTAGAGAGAGAAAGAGGAGATAAGAAGGAGAAAGTAAAGATCAAATTGAACACTCCAAAATCATGATAAATTTTCTCTCATTCATCTCATCAAAATAATTGATGAGAGAGAAAATAATTATTTAATTAATTAAAAAAAGTTTATAAATACCCCCCCATTCTTCCTCTCCTCCCACACTCTCATCCCCACTCACTCTCTTCCCCCCACCTCCCATCTCCCCCTCTTCTTCCTCATCCATCACCGGTTTCTCTCATCAATCTCCAATAAATCCTCATTAACGTTAATATAGGATAAGAAATATGTAAGAAATGAATTTTTTAACTCTTTTTATTTCTTCTTCTTTTTTTATAATAATAATAATAATATTATTATTAATGTTAATATTACTACTATTATACTTTTATTTCTGTCATTTTCTTTTTTTTTCTATATATATATATATATATATATATATATATATGTATATATATATTTCCTAATTTCTGCAACTTTCATTTCTGTGATTTTCTTTTTTTTATATATGTATATATTTCCTAATTTCTGCAACTTTCATTTCTGTCATTTTCTTTTTTTCTATATATATATATATATATATATATATATATATATATATATATATTTCCTAATTTTTGCAACTTTTATTTCTATTATTTTCTTTTTTTCTATATATATATATATATATATATATTTCTTAATTTCTGCAACTTTTATTTCTATCATATTCTTTCTTTCTATATATGTATATATTTTCTAATTTCTGCAACTTTCATTTTTGTCATTTTTTTTTCTTTCTATATATGTATATATTTTCTAATTTCTACAACTTTCATTTCTGTCATTTTCTTTCTTTCTATATATGTATATATTTCTTAATTTCTGCAACTTTCATTTCTGTCATTTTCTTTCTTTCTATATATGTATATATTTTCTAATTTCTGCAACTTTCATTTTTGTCATTTTCTTTCTTTCTATATATGTATATATTTCTTAATTTCTGCAACTTTCATTTCTGTCATTTTATATATATATATATATATATATATATATATATATATATATTACTTATAATAATAAAACTTATTATTTTGATATATAAAGATAAATAATCAATATAAATATTAATATTGATATTTTAAGATAAAATAAAGAATATTATTCTTTTTCATTAATTATTTCATTTGCAGCATTACATCATTATTAAGATTTGACCCACTTTGATATATTTATATGAGATTTTATGCTCAGAACTTGAAATAAATAATCAGGAATTAGTATCATGGGTTCATTCAGGTTGATCTCAGGTCTGTACAGACAATATGTTAGGCCAAGACAGGCTGATATCTGGAGAAATAAGGAGACTGCACATAGCCTTTGAGGGAGAATATGTAGTTAATCAGGAACCCGCATCTCAAATAGTTAGATATACGTATCTAACTCCTCAATTATTCTGTAACTTTGTCCAACAGAATAAATATTATATGTTGCTGTATTTTCTTTCAGAATGGGCACATATCTTAAATATGTATATTGCATTAATAATCGCAAGCATATCATACTTAAATATCACATTTTATTTTCTCATGCAGAATCATGACGCTTAAATGCAAACTTTGATATCCTACAAATCTTACTTAGACTTTTGTGTCTAATTAAATCTTTTCTTTTCTTTTCTTTTCTTTTCTTTTCTTTCTTTATTTTTTTTTTAGTTCGCCCTGTCATATACATACATATATATATATATATATATATATATATATATATATGGTAGTTCAGGATTAATCTCTGGATCAAGCCTTTGAGGAGGTGCTGATACATGAGGGAGCAACTTAGAAGTTGATTTTCTTGAAATTTTAAATTATTTTTGCTTAGTGTGTAATAAATTTTGTAAGACAATTATTATCTTTGTAATGAATATGTTTCTTTTATTATTCTGGTATTTCTGAATGTTACAATGAATGTGGAAGTGTGTGTATATTTTATACACCTCTAAATATACTGTTATACTAAACCCTGATATGACCCTGAGAAGTGAGCACCTGATGCTGGATTTGCTATGTTGACCCAGCGGTGGGTCCCCACACCTCCTACCATACTCATTTTGTTATGCAATTTCCATCTTTAAATTTTTTTCTTGATCATTTGATTTCTAATAAATCAATTTGCATAGCTCCAATATAGCTCATTGAGCTCGATTAGAGTTCGATTCATCGATACACACAGTTGCGTACAGTAACCTTAATCTCAAATAAAATTAGGTAATTAGGGTTTATAAAAGAGGCATCCTCACTCAATGTTTTTTGTCAATTAGTAGATTTCAACTTGAGCTTAATTTTTATACCTAGAAGGCATTCTGAAACCCCACGAATGTGACAAATTTAGTAACCCAAGATTCCCTACCTTTGTTTTCTAACAGAACATGGTATAATGTCAGGCGGGTCGACTTTGATCAACACTGCACTATCTTTGGGCCCACACTCGCAAGCCATCCATGTGAGGGTAGCAGGTGTAGAAGCGGATATTGTGTACAGGAGCAGGCAGAAGGCGCCGACAGCAATTGAAGCAGGCACCACCAGGAGTCTCTCCTCCAACATGCAAGGGATATCTTACATAGTAGCTTTCTTTGGGCTTCTCCTTGGAATCTTTTCCTCACAGAAAGACTTAGCCTCCAAATTGAAATGTTAATATTGTAATCTCCTCCCAACTTATTTGCTTAAGTTCCGAGTTGAAATTCAAACCCTGAAATGTTCAAAATGCCCTCCAATTTGCTTAGGGAGAAACTTGAACTGAAGCAGATTTTCTCCAGGTGCTACGGCGTACCGTAGGGCCCAACTCTTGGGTTGGGACCCGCTGCGGCACGCAGTAGCGCCCAACTATCGGGTTGGGACCCGCTGCAGCACTCCGTAGCACCTGTATCTCGGGTTTCCACCAGCTGCGGTGCATGGCAGTGGTTGTGTCTCGAGTTGGCACCCATTGCGACCCGCGGTAGCGCTTGCGTCTTAGGTTGGGATTGCCAAAGCACGCTGCGGGGTGCCAAGGCGCACAACAGTGCCTATGTTGTTTTTGGACTTCGCTTCTTGCTCCAAATTACCTTAGAACCTCTTGAAAGTTCACCGGAGTACCATTAGTATCTCCATGATGGACTAAATGGTCTCAATAACATAACAATCTCCCACTTAGAGACCTTTAGGAAAACTCCCCTTCTTCCAACTTTGATTCTTCATTGTCTTCTTACATTCTTATCAAGAACGTGGCGTGGCTCACCCTCGCTCTCTCTTCACGTATCGAGACCAACTGAAGCTGCACATAGCTTCAGTTTCTCCACTGTTACTATTTTAGTAAGCATATCAGCTGAATTTTTTGAAGTATGTAAATTCTCTAATCCAAGCTATCTTTCTTCGAATAGTGTTTAGATGAAATCGTAACAGAGTTGAATGTGCTTTATCATGGCATGAAATGTTGCATTCTTTGTAAGGTGAATAGCACTCATACTATCACTGTAGAGCTTCAAATTCTCCTGCTTCTTACCTAATTTTGTCATAAAACTCTTCAACCAAATCATCTCCTTGCTTGCCTCTGTGATGGCAGCATATTCCACCTCTATGGTAGATAGTAATATGATATTTTGTAGCCTGAAGATCCAGCTCACTACTGCACTTCTCAATGTATACACATAACATGTAGTGCTCCTCATATTATCAACATTTTCAACAAAATCTGAATCTACATAGCCCTGTAAAATAATATCAGATCTTCCAAAGTATAAAGCTTTGCTTGTGTATATTTCAAATACCTTAGGATCCATTTGATCATATCCCAATGATACTTTCTTGGGTTTCCCATAAATCTACTAACCACTCCCATTATATGGGCAATATCCGGTCTCACACATATCATCGCATACATCAAGCTCCCAATTGCTGAAGCATTAAAAACCTTCAGCATATATTCCTTCTCTTCTTCAAACTTTGGCATCTGCTCCTTTGATAAGCTGAAGTGACTTGCTAAGGGAGTGCCCACTGGCTTTGCTTCACTCACGTTGAATCTTTTTAGCACATTTTAAACATATTCTTTCTACGATGGCTTCAGAATTTATGCACCTCTTTCCCTATTAATTCTCATTCCAAGAATCTGCTTGATCAGCCCCAAGTCCTTCATGTCAAACTCCTTTGACATAAGCTCCTTTAGCATCCTTATCTCCTCTATATTTGATCCTGTGATCAACATATCATCTCCAAATAATAATAGAATGATGTATGAGGACTTACACTATTTTATATAACAACAGAGATCCGCCTGGCATCTTTTGTACCTTGATTCTGACATAAACTTGTCAAATCTTTTGTACCACTGCATTGGCACTTGTTTCAAGCCATAGATGCTCTTCTTGAGCTTACACACTAACTCAACTTTTCCTTTCTCTTGAGCCTTGTACCCTTCAAGTTGTTGCATGTATAGCTCATCCTTCAGCTCTTCGTGAAGAAATATAGTTTTAACATTCATTTGCTACATATGAAAATCCTCAACTGCTACAATATTCAGCACCACTCTGATAGTTATCATCTTCACAACTAAGGAAAAGATCTCACTATAGTCTACTCCATGCCTTTGCTAGAAACTATTACTATAAGTCTCGCCATATAGCACTTGCTCTCATTCAGCTCTTCCTTTATCCTGTAAACTCACTTGTTTTGAAGGGCCTTCTTCCCAGCTGGTAAGGGTGCCAACTCCCCTATTTCATTTAATATGAGTGATGCCATTTTATCATTCATGGTAGCCTCCCACTTGATTGAATCCGTAACTTGAAATGCCTCTTCCAAGCTTTTTGGTTCACCTCCATCCATTAATAGCAAATAGAACATGGAAGGAGAGTACCTCTGTGGCGATCTTATGACTCTTGTGGATTTTCTAAGCATGGGTGTTTGTGGTTTAACATTGACACCCTACTGAGCTTCTTCTTGTGCTCCAACATCTGGTTCAATGGTATCATCAATCTCTATGTGCCAGAGTTCTACATTTGAAACATCCTTGGAATCAGTCTTGACTCCCATACAGTCCTTGTATATTTCACTTTCATTGAAAGTCATATTCCTATTTCTGATGATCTTCTAGTTTTGATTATCCCATAATCTATAACCAAACTCACCTGCACTATATCCAATAAATATGCACTTGATCGTCTTAGCTTCAAGCTTGCTCCTAAATCCTGCATCAAAGTGCACATTGGAAGAGTAGACAAATACCTTGAGGTGGTTCAATTTCACCTCCTTTTTGCTCCAAGATTCCTTGGAAATCCCTTCATTTAAGGGTACGCAAGGTCCCCGGTTGATTAAATACATAATCATGTTAACAGCTTCATCCCAAAATTGCTTTGGGAGACTCGCATGCAATCTCATGCTTCTGGTTCTTTTTGTAATTGTCATATTCATTCATTATGCAACACCATTTTCTGTGGTGTCCTTGGGACTGTGAACTCCCTCTTTATGCCTGTGGTGCCCTGCTCCTTAAGTCCACAATCATTAGACTAAGGAGTGGAGTATCACTCTAGCAAATTCCTCACTTATTATTGGATTATGTGAGATCAATAATCTACTAATAAGGGAAGGATGTGCACAGAATAAATATAAGAATCAGTCGCTAAGTCTAACATATATACAAAGTGCGGAAGCGATATGAATAAATATTGCATCCATTCACCATACATTGAGTAAGAAACATTAATATAGCTCAGCAAATAATAATATGCAGAAAGTAAACATAGTCACGAGTACTTGTATTATTACAATATTATAATTAAAGTTTAAAAAGCTGAAAGTAATAATATCACTTGTCCTCACAATGAAGAAAAATACAACTAGAGGTCTTCTGCACTAGGCTGCTGCACCTCTTCTAAATAAGGCTCCTCCTCAGGCACTGGCTCCTCAAACTGAATAAGATATGACATTATTAGTTTCACAATGCTAAGGCCTCAGCCAATAAAAGAAAATTCTTATTAGACAAATTATTTAAGTATATTTTAGGTAGAATATTTATTAAATATTTATTAATACTACTATTTTACTCTATACCAAATGAAATATCTATCTAGCATGGGAGCATGTATGCATACAAGGGAAATAAAATAAGTTATAAATATAACATTTATAACTAAACAACAAGTGAGGTGAAAGCACACCTCAAGCAACTAAATAAGGAACATGCATACATATATAATACAGTAAGTGAAAGTTCTGAAAGAAAAATCTAATCCTATACATGCTGATGATCATACGATATATGCTAGTTTAAAATAAAAATTTGAAAGTGGTACATATAATAAGTAATAAAGTCTAGTATCATATATATGCATTTACTCAAGTAAGCAGGTAAAGTAAAAAATAAATACAACTAACTGAAATAAAAGGCATCAACAATATAGAAAATAATAAGCTAAACTAAAAAGAAATGTATAGCTACCATATCAGAAAGAATTGGTCAATCCAGCCCAGTAATATTCCCATTGCCTTTATGGGCTAGTATAGATATAATATAACAATATAATATAATATGATTGAAGAGATAGATAATACTATGCAAATATCTTTTAGTTATTTTACTTATATTTATGTGGACAATTTTAGAAACAGCTGAGGAGTAAAGCACATCTGTAAGGCTGAGCAGGTTCCAAGCTTAACACACACTCCTCGATGAGTAATGTTAAGCATCCTGATCTCTCCTTACCCCTGTCTATTGGAGTAATGTGCACCATAATCCACCATGAACTAAACCCAAATGCAAATGTTTTCCTAATATTCTAAGTTTTAATTTTTATACAATAATGTTTTCTTATATTTATGTGATATCACTTATTATCTAATCAAACCATTCTAACTATTCCAAGTTATACAAATTCAAAATCTCCAATTTCTACTATCGAGTGTAACTTAAAAGTACGTCCTTATAGGTTACAAAGTATTATGACTAGCTAGGTCCTAATATAATTAATCAATGTCGACTATATAAATCATCACGATCTAATTTATGAGTTTAGATGTTCTAAACTAAAAGCTGTCCAAAATCTACAAAGCTAGAGATTATGGATTAAACATCACGAGATTAGGCTTAATCACATAATCTTAAAGCTGATTTTAACAAATTTAACCTAATAGTTGACTTTACTCACTTATAAGAGGTTTCCAATATAATTTTAATACTTATTTTATTAACTTAGAAGATAATATAAGAGTTTGAAGATACTTAACCTAAATTTTGGGCAAAATGACCATTTTACCCCTATTTAAGGGTCTAAAAAGCTACTTTTTGATTTAGGACTCCAAATTGTGATTTCTTACTATTAAATAATTTCTTACTATCTAACATGAAGATAGATAGTAAGTACACTAAATTTGGATAAGAAATGGGTCATATAAGTCCAAACTAGGGTTTTAACCTAAGGGGTATTTTAGTAAATTGTACCTAATAAAATCTAAATTTTTATGCAGTTTATAATTGGTTACTATTCAAGAATTCCATAGAATCTAAAAATACTAAATTCTGAGGTCTACTAAATTAGTTATAGCCATTTTAATTTTTAATGGCAATTTGGTAATTTTTTAAGCTAAAGGGGGTCAAAATCTAACTTTTCCATTTGGTGTCCAAATTCAACAAATTCAGTGGCTATAACTTTTCTATATTATACTGAGTACTTTAACTATGAGTAGACCCAAATTGGACTTCAATTAGTCAAGTTATGATCTAATTAAGGTTAGGAGTATTTTAGTCATTTCTCTTTTTTTTTTGATTCAAAACTTAAATATTACTTCAGATTATTATTGGCACTAGAATTTTAAGTTATCTAGCACTTTGAATTTTTTGATTTGAAGTCTAATTGACTAAGATATGGTCAAATCAATATTTAGGGTTTTAGGGGTGATTAGGGATTAAACTATCATCTAATGCAAAATTAGAAATTCACCTACATATTTATACAGTGCTCAATTTTACCTAAAAATAAAAAAAAAATTGATATAATTTGACCCCACTAGGTACCTAGGGTCCTAGGGTCCTTAAAATTTGAAAATGGTGAAGTTTTGGCCATTTCAGCTGGTTCAAGACCAATCAAGACAGTTCTGGACGCTACGGCACGCTGTGGCGCCTTCTGGCAGAAAGCCAGACGTTGTGGCATGCTGTGGCATGCTGCGACGCACTGCAGCACTTTTGATGCTATGACGCGCTACGGCGGGAAAATTTAATTTCAAACAATAAAATATTTTTACACTTCATCCAACGATTAGACCCGAATTCGAAACTTCGGGCGCTGTGGCGTGCTGCAGCGAAAAACGATGCTACATCACGCTACAGTAGAAAATAATGCTATGATGCGCTGCAGTGATTCAACTTTTGAGTTACTGTTCAATTAAATTTTCTCTTGATTCAATATAGTTCTTCTCGAAATGACGCTGCAGCCCGCTGTAGTGGTTTGCTTCCAGGCCCTTATTTTAGCTCCAGAAGCACTGTGGTGCGCCGTAGCGCTCTACGGCGCACTACGACGGATTTAGTTCTAAACTCGGGCGCTACGGCGCGCAGTAGCGCCCGACGGTGATTTCGCCTGAGCGAAAACTGAGAATGGTCAACTTTTGGGCTCAAATACTCTCAACCGATGGAAAGGTCTTTCCAAGAGCTTTCTATTGATACTCAAATCGACACCAAACGATCAAGTTATCAATGAAAATAGTGGGGTTAAAGGACTAGATTTGCAGAAATTCTATTAGCAAATTTACATACCATTCCTTATTGTCTATGGATTTTTATGCATTCTTACATCTTAAACATGACTTCATAGATGCACAACTAAGGTAACACAAAATTTTAAACATACTAATAAGCATAGATACAAAATGGAATAGCCATTGGATTAACCAATTGAGGGAAAGGGAGTACCTTGATCTTGGAAATGGGGGTTCCTTCTATGGATCCTTGGAAACCTGAGAGTTTGAGGGCTGGGGAACTTCTCTTTAACAGCTAGCATAGCAATAATGGGAAGATAGGAATGGACTTCAACTAGGCAAATGAGGAAGAAGAGCTGAGAGTCAAAGGCTCTCTTAATGAGGGAAGAGGGCTAGCTGCCAATGGATGGGATGGATGAATTTGACCCAACCCACTTGGTGAAATAGGGAAGGGGCTGGCAGGAGATAGGGGGGACAAACTAGGCTGAGCATAGCTGGGGGATGAAGGGAAAGGGGGCTTAGCCAGGTTTGGATGGTTGTGGGTCCCACCCAACCAATGAAGAAGGAAGAAGACAAAAATGGAGTTTAAGAAATTAATTTAATTAATCTCAAAAATCATATTTTATAAATGATCTCCGAAAAATCCCAAAATTTCACCCATGGCTAATTCGAGGGTGAGGATCGCAACGGCAAAGTCAGATTTTAATTCCGACGAGTATTTAAATTTCCTATTTTTCGGGGTATTTAAATATTAAAATATTCGACAAAATTTTGACGACTTTTGATTGCCACCAAAATATCACCCCTAGCTAATTTGGGGGTAATGATCGCAATGGTCAAGTCCGATTTTTGATTTGGGGTCAATTTAGATAGGCCAATTTCTAGAGTTTTTGGATTTCCCAAAAATCAGGACTTGATATATTTGACTCCTAACTTGATTAATGCTTAGGATCAAGATTAGGATGAAGATTAGTCTTAATTGACAAGGGTAACAACTTGGGTTGTTATAATGCCTCTCAAGGCACAAAACTCATTGAACTCCCTATCATAATACTTGCCGCCATTATCAAATCTTAAGTACTTAAGCCTTAAACCTGTCTCATTCTCCACCAAAGCTAATTACTTTTCAAATATATCAAACTCATCAGATTTATGTTTTAGAAAGTAAACGCATACCTTCCTTGTATTGTCATTAATGAAAGTGATGAAATATGTAGCTCCACCTATGAAAGAAGTAAGAACTGGCCCCTATACATCTATATGCACCAACTCAAGCTTCTTGCCTCTTAGATCCCTTCCAACTTGGAGAATGAAACATTCTTCAGTTTGCCCAGCATGCAGTCTTCACAGAAATCCAAGTCTACTGATTTCAGTTCTTGGAGCTTCCCCTTTGACTATAGGGATTTCAATCCTCTCTCGCTCATATGGCCAAGCCTCCAGTGCCATAGATCCGCATCTCTCTCTTCTGCAGCTGCAATAGTATAGACACTTTATTGATCTAATAAAGTGTACTTTCCAAATTTATTCATGCAATAATGAGTGCACCCTTGGTAACCTTCCATGAGTCTCTAGTGAAACAAGTATTGTAGCATTCTCTGGCTAGCTGGCTCACATAAATCATATTTCTTCTTAGATATGGCACATGTCTAATATCCTTGAGCTTCCAAACTGTGCTACTTAGCCAATGATGTCACACACCTTATCATCCCCCAGATACACTTTACCCAAGTCACCCTTGGTGTAACTCTTGAAGGCATTGCTAGATGGAGTCGCGTGAAAGGATGCACCGAGTCCCCAACTGAGGACTCCGTGTTGACAAGTGAGAGAATCAAAGCATACTGATCCTCCTTGACTAAAGCATTCATAGTGGGGTTTATAATCTTACCACCACTACTTAATTTCTTTAAGGTAGGGCAGTCCTTCTTAAAGTGACCTGCCTTTCCACAGTTCAAGCAATCCGGCTTTGCCTTTTCGGGTCTTGATTTTACTTATCGTGACATTGACCTATTTCTGCTATGTCTCATTTTAGTGTGTCTTCCCATGCTCTCAGCATTTAGTGCTGAGGTAGATGCCTCTCCGTGAGATTTCTTTCGCACCTTCTCATTCTGCACAAGCCTAATTATGTCATCAAATCTTAATGACACATTTTCTGATGAATTGCTGATAGCTGTAACTAGCCCATCCCAACTATTCGGTAATAAAGAGATGAATAATAAAGTTTGGATCTCATCATCAAAATTGATGCTCACCAAACTTAACTGGCTCATCACTATGTTGAACCGATTAAGGTGTTCGGTCACTGAATAACCATCCATCATCTTTATGTTAAATAATCTTTTCATCAAAAAAACTTTATTCGAAGCTGGGGGCTTCTCATAAATTCTAGTTAAAGCATTCATGAGATCTACAGTAGTCTTATCAATCAGTGGAAGCAGTTTGCTTTGTTTATCATACATTCTAATCATAGCGCACAAAACATTCAAACACCTAAGATTACGTGAAAAACTCAAGAAGGGAAAAACCACGAAGCCACACCATAGAAAATTCCTCTATAAAGACTTAAAGGTTATTGAGTTTCAAAGAGATTATATCCTTAGCTAAAATACACTAGCTCTTACTTTAATATGAAGAGGAGAGGAAGCAGCCATCACCAGGAGTCTCTCCTCCAACATGTAAGGGATATCTTTCACAATAGCTTCCTTAGGGCATCTCCTTGGAATCTTCTCCTCACAGTAAGACTCAGCCTTCAAACTATAATGTCAACATTTTAATCTCCTCCCAACTTCTTTGCTTAAGTACCCAGCTGAAATTTGAACCCTGAAAGGTCCAAAAGGCCCTCCAATTTGCTTAGGGCAAAACTAGGACTGAAGCAGATTTTCGCCAAGCGCTACGGCGTGTCGTAGCACCCGACTCTCGGGTTAGGGCTCGCTGCGGCGTGCAGTAGCACCCGCATCTCGGGTTGGCACCCGTTGCGGTGCGCGATAGCGCCCCTGTCTCGGGTTGGGATCGCCCGAGCACGCTGCGGTGCACCTCGGCATGCGGCAGCGCCTGTGTTGTTTCTAGATTTACTTCTTGCTCTGAATCACCTCAGAACCTCCCGAAAGCTCACCGAAGCACCACTAGTATCTCCACAATGAACTGAATGGTCTCCATAACACAACAAACACTTCTAAATATGATCATCTATGCATCTTTAGGTGCCTCTGCTTCACCGTACTTCCCCTAACATACACTTCAAAGTTACACCATCCCCCTGCATCTTTGTAAGCTATCTAGCAAACCATAAGAGATATATATGCCTCAACCCTGCAACCAACCAAAAAATCATCTCTCGATATGCAGAATTCATCGAAAATAATTTTCCTTCCTACAAATCACCTACATAACGAGACTCTTTCAATCCTTCACTCATACTCCTCCCTTACTTCTAATCCCCACATTTACTCATTACTGAAACTAAGACAACCCAAATCATTACTAAGATAATTAAGACCAAAACTTGACTTGATTAAGCCAAAATTAAAATCTCATGCTGGTTCAAAATAAGGCCAAACTAAATATGCCATTAGAAAAGTATATTTTTGAGATCGTAATACTCAAGTTTTAGAGCAATCTGGATAACATATACTCTTAAATTAATTTATTGAAATTTTAACTATAAGAAATTTGAAAAATAAAGTATAAGTCTAAAACCAAAAATTTTGGCGTCGTTTGGTTCAGAATAATAAAAGAGGGCTATATAAAGAGTTTTGCTAAAATTGGAGCAACAGATTGCTCGTAATTAATTTTTGAAGTTTTTATCTTCAAAAATAAATATAAAACAATATATAATTATAAATCAAAAAAATTTGGCTGAGTATGTTTCTCTCAAAGATACATCTTTCGATCAAGTTTCATCAAATTTGGATATCAAATTTCAATTCTTTTTAAATTTTTGAATGACATTTTCTCTCTCCTCCTTCCCTCATGTGACTCACACCCATGCCGTAGGGCACACAACAAAGGGGGCCAGGCACTCCTCCTCCAACTGATCACCGCCTCTCTCCTCCTCCCAACATCGTTGACCTTCAACCCTCTCCTCCCCAGACAACCGTCGTCGCCGCACGATAAACCCCCTTCAGATGGGGAAGAAGAAAAGGAAGAAGAAGAAGAGATGAGAGAAAAAAAGAGGGTGATGAGAAATATTTAAATAATAATAATAATAATAATAATAATATATACTAACTCATAAATAACTAACTCCTAACATACTAATTACTAAAGACTATCAATATAATGATTATTATTATTATTATTCCAGTCTTCTTTTATATCCATTTTGTTCTTATTATTTCATTATTATCATTTTTTTATTATATCATTGATAATGATAATAATAGTAAAAATTTGTATATAATTATTATTATTATTATTATTGATAATAATAATAATAATAATATTTTTTTATTATTAGTACATTTATTAATATCATAATATTTGCTCTCTAATAATAATAATAATATTATTATTATTATTATTATAATTTTTAATATCACTATTATTATTATTATTATTATCATCTTCACCATTCTTACTATAATTATATTTCTTATCTACTTATAATAATAATAATAATAATAATAATACTTTATTATTATTATTTTTTTTATTATTATTATGATAATGAATAATAATATTGACACAATTATTATTATTATTATCTTCATAATAATAATAATAATAATATTCATATTCATATAATAATAATAATAATAATAATAATAATAATATTATTATTATTATTATTATTATTATCATCTTATATTTCCCCTCATTAAATAACATTATTATTATCATTATCATCTTCATTATTGTTATTATTGATAATGATAATTCTAATAATAATATTTCTTTTCTAAATTATCATTATAAAAATTATAATAAATCTATTATTATAATTATTATTATTATTATATTTTTCTTTACTTATTAATAATTAAAATAATATTAATAATAATACTTTTATTACTATTATTAGATCTTCATCATTAATAATAATAATAATAATAAATGATATTTTCTCTCTAGCTATTAATATATCATTATTATCATATTTCTTTTCTAATAATAATAATAATTATTATTATTATTATTATCAAACTCTTTTAACTATTTTCTTGTATAATTTAAATTCTTTTTTTTTTTAATCATTAGTCTCTTATCAATGGATTCTTTTTCTTTTTATTATTTTTACTAATATCATAATAAGAATAATTACAAGAGAGAAAGAGAAATAAAGAGAGAGAGTATAAAAAAAGATAATTATCATATTAATAATATTATTATTAAATAAATAAATTATCTATAAATACAAATTTATTAATAATGATACATTTCTAAAATTTGTCAAGATATTTCAACTTAGAATAACTAGTTTTTGCTGAAGTTTGAATGCCTACATGAAGATCTTAAATTCCAAATGGACTTGTTAAGTTTTCTGTGAAATTATTCACTATACATAGGAGAGTACACATGAAAATGAACAACACCTAGATCTAAGTGGTTGAAATGGTATGACTTTCCAAAGTTGACAAAAAAAGCAAAAAAAATTTCTACAAGTAAAAATAAAAAAATTTCTCAACTTTGGAGTAATATTTGAACACCTTAGATGCATAAATAAAGTGTTGTGTCTTATAGTTATTTATTAACAATATATAGGATAAAGTGTGCGTAAAACTTCAGGATACATTAGTGAGTGAAATGAAAGTTATGAGTGTGCAAAGTTGGAGAAACAAAATAAAAAAAATGAAGAAAAACCATGAGAAATACATCAAATAAAAATAATTGCTTTTCTATTGAAACTCATCATGCAAGCTCTAAAATTTAGGGAAAATTTTATTGTGCATGAGTTAAGAGTAATCAATCACCTAAATCTTTATTTCAACATTCATTTCAAGAGAAAATAAAAAAAGAGAGAAATGAAGAGTGATAGAGAGAAAATAAAAGTAGTACCTTAGAGTGAGGCTTGATGGAACATCTTTGAGAAAAGTGCAGCTTAGAAACACACATCCCTGGTGATTTGGAGCTCTTAAAATCTCTACTTTACCTTTGCTTTAACTTGGAATTGAGAAATCTAAGGTTTGGAGAAGAGAGGAGAAAGAGGGTAGGAGGGGAGAATGAGAGTTTTGGAATAAAAAGCAAAAGAGAGTGTTGGATGAATTCTTTGGGTTCTAATTAGGGTTCAAAGTTTAGGGAGTGTTTATGAGGGGTTTGGGTTGATCCAAGGGTGGAGGTTTGATCAAAGGGATATTTAGATATCTAAAAATTATTTGACATAAATGTATCCTCAAATGAGGCAAATTTTTGTGAAATCCTAAAGAGTGCACTTAATTAAGTGATTTATAGGTGAAAGCACCATAAATTTTAATCAAATTTGGCTAAAATATTTTTTTTGTATATTTCAAAACTATATATAAATGTACCACCAAAATACAAATTGATTTGTCCAAATGATAAGTATAAATGAGAGGAGTCCATAAATACCAAAATTGTCCAATTTAGCCAAGCGGTTTGACCTGAATTTGGGTTTGAATATAGCCTGGTTCGGTTTGTGCTGATTTGAACCGAACTAGACTGGTTTCAACCAACTTAGGTCAGTTCTGCCAGTTCTGCTAATGGGCGTAACTCCCATCACTATCGAGGTGACTGTGTCAGAGCGTGATGCCATATGCGCCATCCACTCGAGCAGGAATAAGGCGGCGTCGTCCGATCTCTGTCAGATGGAAATGGACGGTGGTTCGGATCAGCCATTGGATCCGATCTAGATCCCATGGAACGCCCAGGATTATGCCGATCCCATGCTCTGTGTTCGACCCAGAACATAGGATTCCCAGCATTTCAAAAAATTCAAAATTAATTTAGAAAATTTGAAATAATTTAATTCAATAATTCAATTAATTTATTCCAAATATATTCTTATAATGATATTGCAAATGCATTTATAGTATAACTCATCCATTTTAACTCCAAACATTTATGAAATTTTTATTGCTAGCTAATTTAATAGTGTAGAGTTCGAAATTTTAAAAATATTTCAATTTTGACATACCAAAAATTTTTCTTAGTTATATTAATTTAAACTCACCCTAAAATAATTAGGTAAAATCCAATCATGAAAAAATTCTTAATAATTTTCCAAAATATTCTAAAATTAATCTTAGCATCATGGTATTTTTCTTTTGAATTCAATTATATTGGGTAATTATTCAATAAATTGAATCTTTATTAGATTTAGAAGTTAAGTCTATTTATTTTATCTTATGACTTTAGATTTTCAACCTTTCTATTATTATAATTCTTTCATCTTCAGTCCTTATTTTCTCTATCTTTAGAATGAGAATTATGTGAAACCCTAGATCCATAGATATTAGCACCTTGGATTTAAAGATTAAACCCCAATTTAAGAGTTTAACTCTAAATCCCTAAATCTTGATTATCTTGATCAAAATTGGTTATGGGTTATTAAAATACATCAATTTACTCGTTGATTAATTGCTTAACCTTTGTAGATGGCATTTATTATTGTAAATTAGAACTTATTAAGTTCTAATATTTAACTTTTAAGACCGTGAATCTGATGCCTTACTCAATAGTAAGATATCGGAAATCCATTCTCTCAGAATAGATAGAATGAATTAAATTAGATAATAATAGATATCACATGTATTTTAGTAGAGTTTTGCTTACTTTGATTTTGTTGCTTTGCATACCTTGTATTTAAGCTTTGTACCTTGGGCATATTTTAGTTCAATATATAATACTCAATGATTATTCTATGTCAATTTTGAAATGCATAAAAATTATCAAATATAATTAGTACATTTAGTGCTTTTAGTTATAAGTTCAGTAGAGTGTGTCATAGTTAATTTGCCTTTACAGTTCAGTTCTTTTACAATAGAAATGACTTGGATCCAACCAAGAGAGGGTTTGGATGATACATTTCTGATTCTATAGTCTGGCTTGGATCTAGCCATGAGTGATCTAGATAATACATGTGGTACTTTTTGCTCAGTGGTTATATTGTTCAGTTTATGTAATGGCAGTACTAATCTAAGCACACGTCTAATTTCAATATTCCTTTTATCTTCAGTATTATTTTAGTGGCTTTATTAGCTAATTTTCTGTTGTGGCATTTTTACTTATTATTTTATGTTCTGCATGTTTTTATAGTTATTTCAGTATAGTCTTTTACTACTACTTATAGGATGCTAGACTTGATGTCTTACTTAGTTTTTGTTTTACATCAGTTCAAATTTACTTTTTGTTGAATTATCACACTTCAAATGATCATGTGCATGTTTAGAATTTTCTTTCAATTATTTTTAGTTTTATATACATCTATTGCCTAACCTTATTACAGCTTCTAGTTTGAGGTATGCTTTCTTACATACTTTATTTTGTTAAGTTATAAATGCTTTATTTATAACTTTCCATTTTTCCTTATCATTTGTTGCACCTTTATAGTTGCTTAAATGTTCAATAATTGTAATATCTTAGAAATGTATATTTTATTAAATCAACCTAATATGTACTTAGACAATTGTCTAACGCAAATTTTTCTTTTGTTAGCTGGGGCGGTGGCATTGTGATACCAGCAATGTCAAATTCAGAGTTGTTCGTGAAGATAGCTTAAGGTGAGGAGCTTAGCCATGAGGATGACCTTCCTGCTGTTGTTGAGGCTTAGATAGTTTTTTTCATGTTATTTATAATGATGAGTGTTTCTTTCTCTTAAACTTTAATTTAGTATTGTAATAATTCAAATTCTAAATTTTCTTACTTTTTTGCATCTTTATATTGAGTTGAGTTATTGTTCTTTTCTTTTTATACTATGGGAATGGATGTTATATTTATTTTGCTTCTGCACTTTATTCTTGTACATGCATATTTGATGAATGAATTACAGATACCTGAGACATATTCTACAATTATCAATGAATTAGGATGAAACCTAAAGTATGGGCTTGCTACACATGATTGGTGATTTAATCAAATTTAGGGTTTCCAACACACACTATCTCTCATATTGTTGAAGGCTTGAAATTAAGTTTACTAGACTACTCAATAGACATCTAACTATGATTACCAAGGCCTAAGCGTACTTCCTAATGTGACATAAAAGTCCAAATTTGAAACTAAGCTTGTTGTCCTAAGTTAAAAGTCCTAGAATATGCAAACAAAAAATCATGAAAATCAAATTTAGTGAAGATTAGAGGAGCCAAAATTTTATTTTCTCAAAATAATGTCCAATCACAACAAAATCAGTAATAATGGAATCCTCACATTATAATGAGTAAAATGACACTAGTAGTTCAAATTTGGATAACATTGGGAAATTATGACTTTTATGACTCCTAATTATAATTAAAAAGTGATTAATAAAATTAAGCATCCAATCATAAAATTAATTTTATATTATTATTTCTCTCATTTTTCTGATCAAAATAATATATAATTTTGTATAATTTCGGTAAGTATAATTAAATTTATTAAAATTATTAAAATGTAATTAATCAAATAAAGTTTTAATTTAAATTAATTATAACTGCTATGTTTGGGAAGCGTGCGTGCGACCGCGTCTTTCAGGCGTGCGCAAAAATTGAAATTGGGCCTGCATGCTAGCCGTAGATGTAAGCCAACTAGCATGAACCCAGCCTTAGAGCAGGGGGGTCGGGCCGACCTGCCCGATGCCATTCGTCTGCCCTAATCCAGACAGGATGGGATTAAGGCATCACGCCGTTGGTGATTTGAGCGCCTTATAGTCCGGACCGCACATCGGTATGAATTTCACATCACGGCCGACGTGCCGGGGCCCAAGAATCACGCCCGCTGGCGACCCTAACATGAGTGATGCCCTAGGTTCTGATGGCCCAGGCTATGGCACTAACAATGTTCGGGACTGTTTAACGTGAACAATTGAGCTTTGAAAAATTCCAAAAATTTACTCTTAACTAAATGAAGGGTGAGGAACATAAAAATAAAGTCGGATTTTAAATCAGAAATCAATTTAATTATCTTTATTTTCTGATCACTTAAATATATTAAAATATTTGAGGAAAATTCGATGACTTCCAAAAATTCCCAAAATGCCACCCCTATTTTGAGGTCAAGATTAATTATGTATTTTCAGGTTAGTTAAAATATTAAAATATTCATCAAACTCAAATGATCTTCAAATCACACCAAACTTCATATGTATGCTCCTAATGTTATCACAAGTGCACTGATAGTGAAAATAAATTTGATTTGGCAACCCAATAATGGGGTAAAAGACTATAGTTATTACAATGGTACTGACGTAACTATGTCAGAACTCCTAACCAATCGATCTCTTATAGATGTATCAGAGGGAAACCCTTCAAGAATATCTTAATACATTTTAGTGCATAATAGGTTTTCTATAATATTTTTTATAGATTATGAAATTTCAAGACTTTCTTCCCTTTTGAACTCGTATTTATTGAAAAATTTTGTAGGCCTAAATTTAGTGTTAGCCTTATTACTACTTTCATCAATTGTTTAAGCTGATCGGCCCTGTCAGCATCAAACATTTTGATTCTTTGAGAGTATTATTTTGCTTTTCTTCTTATCGAGATTGAGAAATGTGTACAAAGGTCATTGTATTGCATCGATGTGCTCAAGCTAATCTTAAGTGTGGATGGATGAGGACAATGAAATCCGAATTTGAACTATGATGTGCAAACTTAGAGTAGTAGGCACTATAACTAATAGAAAATGAGTATTTGATACCTCTAAGAAAAAAAAGATAATAGATGAAAAAAAAACTCTATTTTTGGTATTCTAACATTAATTATCATCTAAATGATGTGAATTTTATCTTAGGTAAGAATTCAAATTATAGTGAAAATTTGTGGATGAGATATAATTCATTAAAGTATTGTTATTATTGTACCTATTTTTATTTCTTAAAAGTGATTGGATGAGGATATTAAGAAATTATTTGAATGATTTGGATGTGTTGAATAAAAAATATATCAATTGAAAATATTATTTACAATGAAAATCTAAATAGGCAAGTTGGAAGTATAGCAAAAGAATTGATTGATGCTCATAATGGTCTAATTTTGAAAAGATAATCTAATATACTTTGTAGAAACAAATCAAGAAAAAATTTAATTTTAAAATTTATCTTAGCTTATAATTTTTTTTTTTTTTTGCTTATGTGTATCTGATTAGAAATTTAAAATCCATGACCTGAGATAATAAATTTTAAGTCTCAATCACTGGGCTACAACACTTATAATGTTACTTTAAGATTGCCAAATTATTATTTAAGGAAAATGAACATATTATTACTTGTAAAAATGAAATTTTTTAAATTCAATTTATATTTTTATAAAGAAAATTAATTTATTTTATATAAAAATTGTAAGGCTATTTCAAAATAAATAGGCATAATAAAATTGTCAAGCCAAATAATTATTGTTGATTAATAAAATTCCTAAATATTTATTGTTTTTAAATAAAAAAAACAATTGTTAGACAAGAAAGATAAAATTTGATGCTCCCAACGTTTTCCAAATATGAGATTGATGTGCCAAAGTAAAAAAAGAAAAAAATTAAAGATAAATTTTTCCATGACTTTTTTTGACACTTCTTATTTTCTTGATTTCTTGATTTTCATATATAAGGATATGATTTATGCATAAAATGGAAATGATATTAAAAATAAAAGGATAAATGCTAGGACTTCTCAATAAATACATAAAAATTTACAAAAACTTATAAAACTATTAAGGTGCAATTGGAAAAGGAGTGCAAAGAAAAATTTTAATTATAATTTACGAATTTAGGCGTTAGGCACGAAGAAAAAATGGTGGAAAGTAAAATTTTAATATTAAAATTTTACCTGATATAAATAGCCTTTGGTAATGGTTTCACGGCCGATTTCGTCGATTCTTATGATTACGGGAAGTAAACCATGCATGTGGAGCTTCGTCACAATTTCTCGTTCTAAGAGGAAGGAGACATAGCTGAAGGTCCGCTTCATCTTCGACATTCGACAAAGAGGAAGCCAAAGGAGACCTGCAATTTCTCGTTGGACATTCGAAGCATCGCTTCGTCTCTGTGAATCGTTCAAATCGCGCACATATCGTTCAAAGCTCCAACGAGGATTGTTCAAATCTCACTAAAGGTCGAAGATTCATTTAGGGTTTGAAGGTCATTCGAAGACGAAAAGTTGAATATTCGTTCAAATCAACGTTGTTTTCACATGCGATGAAGGTTTTGATTCGTTCATAACATTGGTAGTAAAATCCATAAAATTTGTTCGATTCGTGAGAGAATAGTAAATAAATTAAAAAAAAAATTATGAGAATTGCATTACCCCCACAAATTACCCAACACTGCACTCTAAAGATTACTTTATTTCAAACAGAATATAATAATAAAATTACACTATAATTAAATTATTTTATCCCTTTAATTTTTTATATTCCAAATAACACGCAGAAATAAAAGAGAATTACTCATAACTCAAACAAAATACATCGCATAAATTATTCTTACATTTAAGCATTGTCAAATCATCAAGATTAATTTTTATCAAATTTTACTAATAAAAATATTAAAACTTTCTTAAAAATAGCTAAATCTTCAAATACTAAAATACTGATTTAACAAATCAAAATCTTTAATTGTTTATAATTTAATGAAACAAAATTATATTATTTACATGAATATTAATTTTGCATTTATAATTTTATAATAATTAAAGTAAATTATTAGTTAAATACATTTTTTATAAGCCCTATATACAAACTCTATTGATCCAAAATATTTTTTAATGTATATTCTTATACAAGCCTAACATTTTTCATATTTAAAATTCAAATCCTGAGCATCCAACTTTTCAGATTAATTGAGAGCCAAACAACTTTTCTTGCTTAAATTTGACTTCAATTAACAAACATCTTGGGAGAAATTTTTACAGTACTCTCTTGTTTAACTAAACTATGCAGATATCTTAGAGAGAACTTGAATCTAATTCATAACTATCCAAGTGTGCTTGGAGCATATGAATGTGAGCTAATTAATGCTTTTTTCTCCTCTTTTGTAATTTAAGAAAATCACAAAGCATAAAATGTCTACCTAGTGATGCAGCTGAACATCATCATTGACATTAGTCCATCATGTTTGGTCTCAACAAATTTAGAAGAGGTTAGTTTTATGTGCAAGCACGACTAAAAATTAGTGTGTGGTTTAATCGTTGAACTCTTCATGTATCAAAAGTTCAAATCCCGTCAGCCACATATCTGCGATCTTACTCTTACTAAGCATGCTCCAATATCTCAAATTATGATATTATCACTGTGGCCTCGAAAATAAGACCATGCATGTGCACTTATTTTAAGAGAAACTTGATATATAATAAGGCATCCTTGTTTACAAAATGGCACAAACTTTTGTCAAAGCTTTATAGGGTTTCAAATCCGGAGCGATGTTTGACAAAAAATCAAAACTAAATGGAGAATTACACAAATTTCCCTTACCTGCATTTTGCCAAAATTTTAGATCTCAGACAATAGGATTCGCCAAAACCTGCAAACGCTTCAGCAAGAGAAATCT
Organism: Gastrodia elata; assembly: GCA_016760335.1. Lineage (NCBI taxonomy): Eukaryota > Viridiplantae > Streptophyta > Magnoliopsida > Asparagales > Orchidaceae > Gastrodia > Gastrodia elata. The sequence goes on from CM028681.1 coordinate 20,577,793, forward strand.
AGCAACAATTCTCTCTCTCGATACACGTATAATTATATTAAGATCCTCCATACAGAAGACAAGACTAAAACTAAAGAAGCCAATAGAAAAACCATCTAACAATCACGTATGGATTCTTGCTCGTTTATATATGTATAATATATGCAACGACTGATTCAACTCAACTGGGTAATGGCGTCACCTGGATTCAAGACACTGGCGGCCGAGCTGCTCGAGGCCGCACCGGAGTCTTTGAAGGACTCACCCTGGTGTGTTGAATTATTTGCAATAGCAAAGTTAACAAATGCACACAAAAATGTCATATTTTAAGCAAATTGATCAGAAGGGAGCTAGAAATAGACCTCAACTGGAAGGAACCCAACACTGCACCGCTACAATGGAGAGCAGCAATAGCACTGTCAGCCTGCAACAGCAAAAACAACTTTGAGTGAGAATGATCCAAAGTAAAACACTGCAATCTCTGGAAGAATAATAATGAATTTCAAAATAATAATAATAATAATAATAATAATAATAATAAAGTAATAATGTTCTTCAAGTGCCAATTGTAAGACACCAGGATGTGAGATATCAAGCAGAGTTTCAGCAAAAGGAGTCATTTGCCAAAAGGGTCTCCTAACTCTTTAATATTGCCCAAAATAGCCCATTAATTTCTATATTCCTAAATTCTTCCCTCATCTCTTAAGAATTATACAAATTTAGTTCATGTAACAGATAATACAAATAAAAATATTTTTGGAAAAAAAAGTATGAATGAAATCGATACTTTCGCAATGTTTTGTCAACATTTATAGAATTTACAGTAAGAAAAAATAAATACAGCATTTATCAACTTCACCAAACTTTTCCATTTTAAAAAACACCCATTATCGAAGTGCCAATAAACAAGACGTTACAAAACCTGAGCAAAATTATTTTTTTACGAATCGATGGACCAATTTGAGATTTAGAAGTCAATTATTATTTTGGACATTTTTGAGGTAGATAGACTGTTCTAACAAATAACTAGAACAAAAAATATAGCAAGCCATTTGACACCCATAAACAAACACTGCGCTCAAGTCTCACCATATAAATATTAGGCGGTCTAAACTGAAGATACTAACCCTGGCAAATTCAACAAAAGCAATTCGAGTGGCATTATGGTAGTCTCCAAGAAGCCTCAAGCGATAGACCTGCAACAAGAGGTTAATTCAAGATCTAAAATGCAATGAGCATCTTTCTTTTTTTCTTAATAGCATTGGGAAAGCAGAACTAACTGGTCCGCAGACGGTTTCAAAAAAAAGTTTGATCTCTGCTTGGGTAACCTGCAGGCGTTATTGATTAAAAGTATAACAGGTCAAATAAGCTGAAAAATAGTTTATGACGAACAAGAGTAAATAATGTACTCAAGAACACACCTTGCAATCGATATTGGTACAATAAACGGTTCTTGTGCACATTTCACGCTCATCTTCAGACTGCAGAAAAAACAATTCTCAGACTGCTGTTCGGCGGCAAATTAACAAGAACAAGTAATTCCTTACCCTTGGCAAGTACTTTGGGTCTACGGGTGCAATTGCGGTTTTTGAAGGGAGCACTCTTACAGGGTAAAACCCAAGCATTGTTCCAGAGAGTCTCAAGGAAGCCCGTGCACCTTCTGAAGTTAGTTAAGCCAGGCCGGCACCCAAGATATTAACAGATAATAGCTTTATAAAATATTGAACTGTGAAATATACAAGGGTCTAATTGAAGATAAAAACACAATTACCCTCGTCAGTGAACTCTACGAAAGCAAAGCGAAGAACAGAATTTGGGTCACCGCATACACGACAATCAACAACCTTCAACGGAACAAAACAAAATTGGGAAGAAAAACCTAAAATAGCAATATCTAATAAACAATCAAGCAATCATAAAAATAGAAATTACCTGTCCATAGGGCACAAAAAGTGCTGCGAGTTCTTCTTCAGTAACCTAAAGACAAATCCGACTGAGCAAAATAGTATTTTATTTCAAAATGTGCAACAGAGAAAAATGGTTGAAAGGACCGAAGGTGTCAATGTGAGCACAAGCACATTATTCTTACAATAAGGGAAACAAGAACACTACATTATTACAAAGTGAGCATGTTGCTTGGTATCACTAAATTCTCAAAATGATCAGCTTGAACATATCATCACGATCATTAATATCAAAGCTTAAAAAAATTGTGGAACAGCAGCTAAAAAACTTGCAAAGCCACTAGTAAGAGCATAAAAGCACACTATATGTATCACAAAAATAATGAAAATGAGAATCACTGCATAAGAACATCATCTCTAGTCGTACATTTGAAGGTAACTTCATAAAAAAATCAATCCACAATTAAATTGAGCACCACCAGCCACAATGGAATAAAATCCACTAAATTAAGAATACTCAAAAGCAGAGCATCTACTAAACAAGAAGTGACTTTTCAAAACTACAGTATGAGCATACTATCTGAGATCTACGACGAATCAAGGACAAACAAAAAGTTTAGGAAATCTGAAGAGCAAAATTGAAGGCAAAAATGTCAATGCATATTATTCAGATTTCATTTGTCAAAAGACTTCAAAAAAGGTTCATCTATAACAAGCAAGGTAAGACTTCAATTGCTTAATAAATTAAAGTTACGAAAAACCCTTTTATTAAGAGTTGTTTTGTTACTTCTCTAGGGTTTAACTCTATGTTTATCTCCTAATCTGATTTTGACAAACACAAAATATAACTTTGTTTTTGCATGTATAGTAATGATTTGGTCTAGTATGTGTTTCAAGAAAATTCGGAGGTTCTAGTTTAGTGACATCACAGCTCTAGATTGAAGAGATTCTGGTATAGTTTTTATCTTGTTTTCTTAATGAAATGCAATTTAAGTGATTGTGTTGTAATTTAACAAAATTTAAAAGAAACTATCAGTCAGAGAACATGCTAACCACAACCTATAGTTTAGGTTAGTTTAGGTTGGGTGCGTAAGCCCGTGGACGTGTACACGCTCTGACGCACTTCACCATTATGATGTGTCCAGGTGCATCTCGCCCAAACTCAAGCACCGAAGCATGTATCAATCGTGCGCCCAACCGTACCGTAATTGATGTAGGTCAATCCGTAAGAAGACGGGCTAGCACCCAATTTTCTTGCCTAAACACGCTAAGCCGGATTTTGACTCACTAAGCAAATCCGTTAAGGAATAGTTCAGGCTATTGATCGCAAACCCACGCGCCCAAAATAACCATAGCCTCACGCCAGAAGTATTTTCCTCCCCAAATTAGAACTTGCCTAAATTGACCCTTCTCTCTACCTGTAAATAGGAGTCGTGTTCTAGCCTTTAGACGCCTCATAACACCTATAGCAGCAAGCAAAACAACTCTTTGCATCCTAAGAAAGATATAAAGATGTTTTAAGAAATTCAAAGGTTTTGCTTAAAGTTTAGGAAAATCCAATTCACGATGGTGGGGTTGACCTCAAACTATAAGTATTTTGTTTTTTGTAAACTTTTTTTTATTTTCTTACTATACACTTTTGGAGTGTACAAGAGAATTTTTGGTAGCTTCGCAGGCAATATGTTGTAAAGGAGGGGCTGAAAAAACTTCCTCGACAAAGCTTTAAAAATGAGAGAAGGCTCTGCTACTTTATGGCCAAAGTTTGCAAAGAATGGACTAAGGACGCCACGCCTCGGCACAGCTTTGGGAAGGAGGAAAAGCTCCACAGCTCCCCGGCCAAAGTTTGCAAATGAGAGAATAAGGACGCTCTGCCTCTGCACAGCTTTATGAAGAAGGAAAACCTTCGCAACTCCGTAGATTTGCAAATTCGCATATTTGTAGATCCGTAGCAACTTGTGTGAAGGATAGATATTGGCAACTCTGCCAAAGAAAAGCTTTGAGAAAGAATGTAATTTTGCATCTTTGCAATCATAGCATTCGAATGAGAGGTTGCATAACAAATGATATAACTCTTTTATGGGTAGAATCCTGAAGATGTTGAATCTTTAAAAATGAACGTAAAATCTTTATATTAATCGGACCACTATAAATTTGTATACATATTTTTTTACCAAGCAATTTAATTTTGTTTTCTTTTTTCCTTGGTTTTGTAAATTTTTCCATAAATTTAATTAAAGCATCTCGCTCATTTAAAAATAGAGAAGTTTTCTTAAATCAATTTCACCAAGTGGTTGTTTGGTTTGAAGTAAAATTGGAGTAAAATAAAATTTTTACGAGTAAAATGAGATTAGCTATTTGTGGTAAGTAAAATTGGTGAAAAACTTTTGCAGTGTAATTCAATTTTGTGCTCGCATATAGGCAACGACGTAATTCAGTTACGCCTAAATCGGGAGAAATTCACGATTACGATTCGTTCGATCGAATGATATGAATCGAATCGAACGATCAAACGATTGAACGAATCGTTTTCGTTTTGTTTGAGAAACCTAAATTTAAAAAAAAAAAAAAATCGGGATAATCTTACCTCTTAATTTACTCAAATTATAACTCTCAAATTACGTCATTCCAAACAAAAGAATCTTAAGTTTCCTGAAAAACTACCAAACAACAGTAAAATAATATGATTACATTGTAATCAAATTACTATACACGCAGATTTTTCAAATTTTCACATGCCAGCCCAGCCCCTAAGTAAAAATCCAATTTACTGCAGTTAGGTATGGCCCTACAAAGCCACCATGGTCGGCCACAAAATTTAAGAGGATTTAGCTGATTAAACAGTGAAGTTTAGCCAAAAATAGATTTTGGATTGCATAAAGCCGATTGCAATTTAAATCCTTTCGTTACCTCTGTCAAGCACATATAGTTAAATTTTGAAATGATTAGAATATGCTATCACGTTTGTTTGGATGCTCACAGTACACTGATTACAATCAATCATCGTCTGACTTTCATGAGAATGTCCACAAAATATTTTAAGAGTTTGTCACAAAATTGGATCAGATGGCTCATGGCTGTGGGAGGCATTGATTTAATGCTAATTGCAACTCCATACAAACAATCAGTGCATGACTAATGCCTGAGTTTCTCTATAATAACTACAAAAGGTTTTAAATGATTTAATCACAAACTTGGAACAGGTGATTGCTTGGAGACCAATCTATAAAAAAACTCCTTATGGCTTATCACCTTCATTAGTTTTATCCTAAATGTTTATGAATGACTACTTATCTTTATAAAATTTCCATTTGTCACTTCAGAGTGCTTAACGATGTGCTAAGCATATGATTTCTTAGCTAATTGTCAAAGCAATCAATGACTGCTACTACAATATATAGAAAGTACAAAAACAAGTCGATCTACCCAAGCATCTTCATCTCAACTTCAAGTAAAGAAATCAGAAAAATAAAGACCTCACAAATGGGCTTCAACATTCTTATATCAAAACATTGACAATTGATCTATATAGTAGTGCAATGACAGTACTCCAAGCAAGCATCCCACCAATTTGTGATGCATTGACTACTCTAACTTCTGACAACTGTGGTTAAGCCCTCTTGACCAAAACACATTTAAACGTGTCAAAACTTGTCTAGAAAAAGTTGTATTTTGATCAACTTAGAAAAATGTGTGCAACGCAGCTAGCCCAATTTAAGAAGATGTTCGCATGAATGTTACATCATTACAATAGAGGCAAAGCGCATTGGTCTGCTATGTTGGAGATGTTAGCTAACGTGGATGACATCATGGAATCTTCTGACAGCATTATCTCCCTGTTAGTTAGGATCTCCTAATTCTTCTTAGCGATAGTTAGGGCTTTTGGCCCCGTTTTATTTCCATACTAACGTTTCATGCATTTTTTTTATAATCACCAAGATATATAATGGAATGCTTCCATAGAAATTCCTCAATTTTCTTCTCTGCAAGTGCTCTTTCTTCCTTGTTTTACTTGTGCTGAAAAATTGTGATGTGAATTACTCTAGTCGAAGGTTTATAAAGCCATTGATAACGATCCTCATGCCCCATCGATCTTAATCAACTAAGTTGAGTGTTTATCCCCTCCCCAATTATCGAACTAATTTTTGGTATCAAAGCCTGAGATTTCAAGCTTGTAAGATGTTGACTCAAAGAGGATATCAAACTCAAAAAAAAGCCGGTTCCAATTGTTGAGACTTTAAGAAGACAACAAGGAAGAGACTTTGAGATGGCTTCACTAACGAGATTGGGTAATGGTGATATGGCAAAGTTCATGGCAGCTTTTGTGAAGCAGATGAATGAGTTGAGGGATTAATTAATCTAAATGAGGCTAGATTACAACCTCAAACTAAGGCTTAGTTAAATCAATTTCAACAGCAAATGCAGGTACAAAATCAGCCAACTCAGATGAGCAAACAAGAGAGGATGTCATCACAAGATGGAATTGATGAAGAACCAAGTGAAAAAGTCACTGAACAGACAAAAGACAAAAAATAGAGGCAATCAAATGATCCTCAAAGTTGTGACAGCTCGACTTAATAAACTATGGCAATATTCTGGCTTAACGTTAAAAAGCTATTGCAAACTTCAGCATTATTCCGACCATGAGGATGCTACGCTGGTTGAACATGCAAGGACTTGGTGAAATTCAAATTCAAAGGGTGAAACGAAAGTTATACTTATAGAGAAGTTTCAAAAACTTGTTCCTGAAAAAATTTTAGCATAAGGGATATGAATAACAGTGTTAGAGAAGATGGCATATGCTCTGACAATGTAGGTACCAAACTAAACATATTTACACCTCCGAGCTCCGCAAGATCAATAATTACGGCAAAAATCATTGGAAGATACTCATGTAATACCCAAGTATACAACAGAATTGTTGTCAACTTCTCCAACAAGATGGCATTATTCGCTGTTCATGATTTGATGAGACAAACAGCATGGCTTAGGCTTCAAGAAAAAGCTAAAGGTGTAGGTTGATGACCCATAAGAATACTGTTGAGTGGCGCAAGCTCAAAAGGCTTGGGATGACGATCCAAGGAGAAAGTTCAGATGTTACCCGACCAACTCAGAAGGGTTATTAGCCAAAAGACAACACTAGTCAACAAGCCCGAATATGATGTAAAAAGCCAAGTCATGACAAGACAAGATGTTTGAAGAAACATTTCATTAAAGCACCTCAAAGCACTAAATCCAGAGAAAGGAAGGTTGCTACAGCAATTAACCCTACCAACTCAAAGAGAGTTAGCAATGCTCAACAAAATCTCCCCATGATGGCAATGTCGAAAAAGAAATAATTGACTAGCACGAATAACCATAGTAGCAGAGAAGAACAGATTATTGTAAAATTAAGTAGGCAAAAAAAAAAAAAAAATAAAAAAATAGTTATAAAAAAAAAAACTCAAAAGAGAAGAAAGAAAAAAAAAGAAAAAAGAAAAAGAATAAGAACTAAACCAAAACCCAAATTAATAAAATCAGAAAAAATATAAATTTTCAACAAAGGCAATCATGCAAACACATTTTGGACTTTGCTCAATCTAATATTTTTCGATGTTGCAGTATTTTTTTTTAGACAATTAAATATTTTTAATGTCGAAAAAGAAATAATTGACTAGCACGAATAACCATAGTAGTAGAGAAGAACAGATTATTGTAAAATTAAAGTAGGCAAAAAAAATCATAATAATATTCAATTCAGAAAGTAAAAAAATATTGGTCTTTTAATAACTGTTCAAGAAACTAAAATTGCATATGATTAAACATCCAAGTGCTATTGGATAGTTAATATTTATAGGGCAAGAAATCATTTCTATAGAAGGCACCAACAATATACCATGGTCAACAATGGGAGAAAGACACTTGTGTCAGGATTGACCTACCTAGGTGCACGAAACTATATTTCCAAATGAGATTAAATGAGTTATTAATGCATGGCAAAGCTATATGTTTGGACTCATCTGAGCAAACCGAGGCAAAAGAAGAAGTTCAGTTGTTTGCTGACTCAAGTTGGACGAGAAATTTATTCCCCAAGCTAGTTAAATTAGATGGTATTCAAGTTAAGAACGAATGAATAAGAAGATTACTCAGCTGAAATATACCAATCGAGAAAATTCCTAATTAGCCAAGTGGATTGGGTAAATTGGCAGCTCATTTGCGCTTCTTGTCTATCAATTGGATCGTAATGTATAAAAGCTAAAATAAAAGTACTAGGAACTATTTGAAGAACCAAGAGGTTTATGGCCGAGTAAATCAATTAAGCATGAGATTCATATATATTAGAATTCAGCATTGCCTAAACTAGACTGTACAAAAACTTAATCCCAGGGAGCAAGGAGATTAAAAGGCAAGAAGCCAAATTACTTTAAACAAGGTTTAAGTCAACCAAGTACATCTCCATACAGATCACCTATAGTAATGGCACCCAAAAAAATACAGGTTGGTGAATGTGCATTGCTTATCAAGCATTCAACAAGATAATTGTAAATAATTAATATTCATTGCTAAAAATGGATGATTTATAAGACTAGTTAAGTTTAATAAAGTTATTTTGCAAATTGAACCTAAAATCTAGTTATAACACACAAGGTTAGTATGAGTGGTGAGTGATGTCATTCAAATTGTCAAATGCTCCAAAACTGATTATGAAATTGATGAATGACACATCTTCTGGCCATTTTTTAAAGATATTGTACAGGCTTATTTAGATGACATCTTGTTTATAACCTAACAAAAGAATGACATTTGCAGCACCTCGATCGAGTCTTGGATAATCTTTAACAAAGTCAATTGGTATTGAATTCAAATAAGTGCAAGTTTTAGAAGACCAATTTATTATGTTACTGAGACAAATTTTTGAGCTAGGTTGAGAAAAGCAAATTGGCATTGAATCCAAGGGCAAGTTTTAGAAGCTTTGAGATAGATGAAGAAAAGAATAAGGATAAGGCCATAGCCAACTAGGCTAGACCAAGTAACATTGCTAAGATGGCGTTTCATTGGCGTGCATCAGTATGTAAAGTTTATCAAAAAAAAAATCTCTAAAATTAACACTCCACTCCATAAGTTCACTACCAATGGGAACTCGCTTGAAGAAAAGAAGGGTCTCATTTTAAGAGCAGAAGAGGAAAATCATACAAATGCCAATGTTAGCTATGCATATATTTGAGCTGGAAGACGATGCACATGGATACGTAATCTATGAGGTACTAATGCAATTAAAAAGGCTTATGAGACACTATTATTAGTTCCTACAAGATCCTTTGCTACAATTTTCTATATAGCAAGAAATTGTAACCAATTCGTGAAGCACTTCATGGGAAAGTGACCGAACAAATGCTTGTCACAAGATCCTACAATATTTGCAAAATTAAGTTAAAACTACAATAAATAAGATATAAGAAATGGATAAATATCTGCAAACATTTAACCTTATGATCAAATACAAGTAAAAGATGTAGAGTAAGCTAACTGACATACTTTCAAATCCACAAATCACTTTGATGATTGCAGTAAAGGTGGAACACTCAATGACCGAGAACTATGAGAAGGTAGAACACTCAAACGACCCATAGTTCACAAATATATGGATTAAATGTGGAGAACACTCAGATAAAGTAAAGTTAGTTTAAATGGTGCCAACTAAATCATTGATTAAGAGTTTTAAATATAGCCCAACAAAAAATACAACTGGAACTTGACCCAAAAAAGGTGGGTAAGATTGACCCAAATAATCTATAGATTAAAGTTTTGACCAGTGCATATTTGAGTTGAGTGATGTGTTGCATATCAAACCCGCAAATCAAAAGCAAGAATTGTATTTATGACTTTCAAGCTGATAATAGGAAAGCATCTCAATGAATTTATTAAAAATTTGCCAGTTATTAAGAAAAGTAATAATTATGCATTTGTTGTGGTAGACAAATTCCATAAGGTGATCCTTAAGAAGACATTCATTGAAGAAAGAGTCATCGAGTTATTCTTCAGAAATGTGCAGGTACATGGATTGTTTTGTTTGATTATTTCTAGTCGTGATAGTAGATTTATTAAATTTTCTGAAAAACCTTGTAGACAATGATAAACACTACTCTAAAGAGAAGAACTATGTTTCACATATAGATCAATGGCAAACGAAGACGATCAATTGAACTATAGTCCATCTACTAAAAAAATTTCATAGCAAAAGACTAAAGATGGGATGAAAATGTCTTATACTTAATTTTCCTTTAATTGGGCAATGTATGGATTCACAGCTACCCATCCATTCAAAGTTTGCTTAACCATTAATCCCATTTGACATACAACCATTGAGCAACAGTTCCCAACCAACTAAAGAATCAAATTAGGTATAAAAAGTTATCAAAAGAATAAAGATCAATCACTCTCAGAAGGAAGAGCTTGAAGATGACTTAGCAATTATACAAGATGCGACGTGATAATCAACAAACCAAGAAAATGTTTACCCAAGGAGATCTAGCCTAGCTACACATTTTCAAGGACTTGACTGAAAGGCACAGTTAGAACTTAACGCCAATCAGATAGGAACGTTTAAAATTCTTAAGAAATATAATGAAAAATGCATACTAGATTGATTTATTGAATTATATGCAAATGTATTAAGTGTTAAATGTGAAGCACTTAAAGCCATTTGAATCCTGAATGTTGAACAAGGAAAAACAACTACTGCTAGATATGAAGAAATTAAACATCATGCAGGAAAAAAAATTTGCAATGGAGGGAGGCGCTAGAGATCAAAAACCCTAACACTCAATACGAGAAAGTGATGACTTGCAGAATAGAACAATAAGAAAGCCGATCAGTCAAGTGAGGTAGTATACAGGAAATAAAATGAAGCAATTGTTTCTTGATTTGGATCTAACTCACGATTGTGAGTTTCTTCTTCATCCCAAAGGGCATGTGGTCAAAAGATTAGCTCAAAATTCCAACCAGCTCATTTGAAAACTTTGTCAATTAATAAAAAGCTAACCAATTGACTTAATATTTTCTCAATTGACTTAGCTTTCGATGTATTACTTATACCCATGCAGAGTAAATGAACATTGATCAAAGAAGACTGATTGAGAAGTTAACGAGTGATATGAAGCAACTGATGAGTCAAAGAACCTTACGTTGCCTAGAAAATCAAAAACCCTAACACTCAATACGAGAAAGTGATGACTTGCAGAATAGAACAGTAAGAAAGCCGATCAGTCAAGTGAGGTAGTATACAGGAAATAAAGTGAAGCAACTGTTTCTAGACTTAAATCTAACTCACGATTGTGAGTTTCTTCTTCATCCCAAAGGGCATGTGATCAAAAGATTAGCTCAAAATTCCATGTGGTCAAAAGGAAATTTGGGTTACATTCAATTTGTTTTTAATCAACAATCCATAGGTCAATAGCAACAACACTTTTAAGGCTTAACACAACTACTTACCAACTTGCCCATTTGATATACAACTTCCAACTGAGAGTTTAAGCGATAGTCATGTGATTAACTAACTCAATCAAGCAAACAAATGGAATGTAAAAAATACACCTAAAACAAGAATAATTGATGGCTTTGAAGCAATTATGCAAAGCCTAACATGATCATCACAATCATTTTAAATAATAGAATACATTAAGTTACAAATGATTAAATGCTTACCATTTGAACTATCTATTTAAATGCAAACGTACTTAGTAGTAGACATGGAGAAATTGAAACCATTTGAACCGTTCACATAAATTGGAAAAGACGAGGATATACTTCCACTGATAGATGAGTTATTTCAAGAATAGACAAGAAGCTGAGTGAGAACAATATGAAATCAAGAAGACAATCACCCGACGAGAGACCCAAGTAAACTATGAGATTGGCAAGAAAAGAGAGCCCATTAGTCGAGATAAATGGTACTTGAAAGAGAAATACAAAAGGTTTTTTATGAATCGAGTATAATTTATTAAAGTTTTTTTTTGATAAAGTGGCATGTGATCAAAAGATCAAATCCAATTACTACCAACATCTGAGTGACACTAACAAGCTAGTGTAGTTTATAAGCAAATGGCCACTATAATCAATTGTTCTTCATTCAAATAGCCTAGAGATGTTGCAAATAAGGCCATCAAGAAAAAGCACTCAGCACAACAATTAAAAAAAATAAAAAATGCAAATATGAGAATTGGCTTATGGTAGTCAGGAAAAATAGTCTAAAGAAAACCAATAAGCACTACTTGGCATGGACCACTCAATAAGTTGTTGAAAAGAAACCTATTTAAAAACTTATCGAGCTAATTGTAGCTCAATCAAGCACGTGTGGGCATGCTAATATAAAAAACAATTTGATAATCTTGAGAAAAATTGCATTACTTGGAGCCTCAGGTCATTGAAAATTGTATAGAGTTCCCATAACTATATATTAACATTTTTTAATATTTCAATACAATGATTTGTTTTGAAAATAACAATAAAATCATTTGGTAATAATCAGATGCTTATTGCATCCATTTGTTATTAAGTGTAATTAACTATTTGTTATGATAACATGTAATTAATGCTATACATATTCAAAATCTTAATACCAATAGAGCAATTAAAGAATTTAAGAAGAATTGTTTTGCATGCTCTGTTTTCCATTCTTGCTAATTTTGTAGCTAGGGCTACTACATCATTGTTTACTAGATAACCTTCACCTCCTATACCTATAGAGTAAAGCTCAAAGATAGTCATAGCCAAACAAGGAAGGATCAAAAATTTATACTAGTATTGTCAAGTGTGCATTTTGTCTAGCTTGTGAAGGGCAAAAATAGCTTCACAACTCTCATAAGATGCATTTACATTTCACAAAGTGCTCTTGAAAAATGTTCACTCCAACAAAACCAAGAGTGAATCTTCATGTAGTTGATTAAGTTAGGGCATTCGGTGATACTACTTTGATTGCAATACAATTGACAAACATGCTTAGGTTACTGATTAATGATGATTTTTGTGACCTCTTCAAAAATGTTGTGTATTTGTAAAATATTAAGTTTTAAGAATTGATTGTGTAAAACCATTAAGAAGCATTCTTAAATAATATAATTTTGGTGACACTACCACAAAAATATCATAGCTAGAAACTAATTTGAGTAATTAATGTTGATGAGTGCCTAATTCACTTATGTACATTTTACTTCTCTCTTTATGCACTAAAGCAAGAAAAAAGCTCTTTGTGTTCCATAAAATTGTACTTTATTATATTTAAGCTAAAATTGTACTTTATTAACTTTAAGAACCTAGGCAACCTTATCTGAAGGATTCGTATTACAAAGTTGGAGAAAAGAAAAGTCTAATTGAATTGTTAATATTTCAACTAAACCCTTTTTTATCAATACCGAACCCTTCTTTTATGTTAGGGCAGAATAATATGCTTCATTCAAGCAAGATTTCAAAACCGAGTTATTATTTATGATCTAATTTGGTATGAACTCAATGCTTAATGTTCATTAAAGTATAAGTTAGGATAGGAGATTGACAATATTCATATTTGATTATAACTGACTCCAAAATTTATCAAATAGCTGATTTGGAATGATTATAGGTCTTCCTAATATTGGCTAGTAAGATCTAATCATAGTACTCAATATTATTATTAATCATTTTAATACTTCATAAAGCAAAATAAAAACATAGTCTTAGGTTAAGTGATTAAATATGTCTAATTGTTGCTAATTCTTAAGTTCAAATCATTATAATATTAAAACTATTTTTTAATGATATCAAAATAAGTTATTTAATCTATTTATAACAATTATTGTTATTAATATTAATATTATTATCATTATTATTAATATTAATATGGTTTATATATGTATATATCTACATATATATACATATGTATATATATATATACATATCTATATATATATACATATCTATATATATATACGTATTTTATCCCTTTCTAATCGACAAAAGAGACTTACCTTACGAACGAGTCGAGTCGAGCGAGTCGAGCGAGCGGAAGGAGGAATCGGCGCAGAGAAGAGGTCGATGCGGATGAGTCGAGTCAGCGCCGGGACATGAGGGTCGGGTCGAGTCGATTGCGCTCCTGTCCTTGTCCTTCCGTCGGTCGCAGATAAGAAACGCGCACCGTCGCAGGTAGGGATCGACGCACCATCGCAGGTAAGGGCCGACTGCTGCGCTTTTCGTTGGCTCGCTCGTCTAGCGAAAAGGAGGAGAGGAGGTTGGCTCGAGTGGTGAGGGTCTTCTTGTCCCCCTCCTGATTAAATAGGACGTGCGTATGTAACGCACGTCCGATTTATTCGGCTCGAGCCGCAGGTTACGGAATTTTTCCTTAATAGCTCTACGCAAACCTTCTTAATTCAGCCGATATTTATTGTTTTAACCGTTCCAAATAGGGACGGTTAATTCAGGCCTTAAATATGAGTTTTCAATGAGGAAGTTATGTTTTGCTAAATTTAAATATGCGTTAATGATGATTTTAAATTTCAAATTTCAGCTTTAAACGAATTCTAAAACTTTATAAATTAAGAATTGAAACTGAAAAATCAAATTTTAGCAGGAATTTTAACGGGAAACTGAAATTTGCGGGAGATTTAACGAATCGGGATTTCAATGTTTGCCTTATAATGACCTAGGGTCATTACAATTTCGAACCCAAAAAGTCCAAAATACCCCTCAAATTTCTTCAGATCGAAACTGAAATTTGCATCCGCTATAGCGCGCTGCGGGGCGCTGTAGCTCCCGCATTTGATTCCGCCGTGGCCGCTGCGGCGCCCGCTTCTCGATTACTGACCGCTAAGGCGCGCCGTAGCGCCTTAGCTTCAGGCTTGGTTCCGCTGGAGCGCGTTGTGGCGCGCTGCAGCGCATGTGCTGTTCTTAGACAATGAAGTCTCCACAACATAACAATTCAATGCTCAACTAATAAAGAAGGTCAATAATGGAGTATAAAATAAGATCATAAATCTTTTCTCAAGTCAGATCGCTCAAAAAAATCGTACAAAAGACCCACTCAAGTTAATGGCTTGGGGCCGAGTCCCAAAAGGTGCATAGTAATAGATCACTAATTAGTGGAGTTATTTTTAATAGTTAAATCACATGATTGTTTACTTTAAGTAATAGTTATGTTTATCTTCTTATAGATGTGAACATTAATAAATTTATAATAGAACCAATGTTATTTGTAAAATAGAAGTATAAAAATTTTTGCTTCTCTCTTCTTAGAGACTGGTGTAGCTTCACCTCTAGCATAACGACATGTCATCATCCCCAACTTCATTTGGGTCATTTGGGTTGTTGTCATTAAAACTCAGACTGTTTTTCTAGCCTTCACCACTTCATATGCAATATCATTTCAAACCTCTAATACAACTTGTTGAATTAAAGACCACATGAAAGCGCCTATTAAAAATAAATTCAATAAGCACACGTAAATAACAAATATATAAAGTAAGAAAAGAATACAAAGAACTGCAATATATGACTAAAACATGTATCTAGTGGAGAGGCCTGCTGTTGATCAATTATTAAGTTGCACAATAGTAAAAATAAATAGAAAAACTCTTCTTTAAATCCAATGCACTTAGTATAACCATAGCAAATAAAAAAACTCTCAAGATAGCAAATAAAAAAAATATATATTCATAATATTTTGTTAGAATATACAAAAGCGCCATACACGGAAATAATAATTACATAAAGCTAAATCACACCAAATGATATGCACCATATATTACACAAAAATGATTTCATGCAATTGCTGTTATACTAGGTACGAGCACATAAATACTGGCCCCAACATAATCAGTAACAACATGCTTATAACATTAAAATTATTATTGACAAGAAAATCACAGCACCGCGTCAATTAAATTACAAAATATTAACAACAATAGTATGGATCCTATGCAATATTTAGATTAAATGCCTTCCTATGCTATAGACAACCGCATATTCTTAAAAAAACTACCTAAATCTTGCAATATTAATCAGTAGCTGAATTACTGAAATTGAATCAATCTGATACAAGGTTTTGTCAATTTCATTTCCCAAATAGCAAGACAATTAAACTAACTTCTTGTGATCCATTGTTTTGAGAAAATGACAACTTGAGATCCATGTTAGCCAAAAATCAAGTAAAAATGGTAACCAACCCTACTTTGTTAACATGAAACCAACTGTTTCCAAGAGAAAAAAGCAATTGTTAAAAGAAGCCCATTCAGGGTTATTAGTTAAGCCTTGGATATTTTTAAAGACTGTTTGTGCTGGCAGCATCATAATATCAAACAATCAGATATGCGATAACAATAGCAATAAACAAGGAAAATTCAATAGGAAAAACAGTATGCTCAAATGCCTTTGAGCATGAAGTGTTCTTCTCCACAAGAAGCGAATAAGAGAATAGGAAATGTTCATATATCTAAAAAACTAAGGAAACAACATCTATAGCACACCAACTTAACAACGTTGCTAACAAATGCCCAGGAAACACTTTATTTATAACAATTATAATCCTGATAGCTGAATTCTCTAGCAAAAAATTAGTTAGAAAAAACTAGATGATTATTACTGCAAAGGCTTTTTCCTCAGAAACATTCAAGTAGTGATGTATCAATAATAATACATAGTAAAATAAGAAAATCTGTCACATGTGCCACAATATTGTCTCCATCTTTCTATTTTTTCATATATGTTTAATATACATATTTTTGAGGTATTAAGGTGCACAGCATCCAAAACATAGATTAAACAACATCTCTGCATCAAAAAACTTTTACCTACAAACTAAACTTTTTATACTACAGTATGGGAACACTGCCGTAATGTATCCAATAGAATCTGAAATCTGCTTAACCATATTAACATTCATACTGAAGAACTAACTGACCAATACAACTTTCTGCTTTGATATTCAATAAGACATCAAATCTCAAGTTAACAAAAAAAAAAAAAAAAAGGTAGAATTTCATTCTTCATCAACACGAGAGCGTAGGAAATAAAACATATAAATTCTGCAAGAACGAAATAATAAAATAAACAACAAGTTTGTGCATACACAAGTGCACAAAAAGAGGAAAAAAACCTGGTGGTCAATGTCAGAGACATAGACAGTCCTTCTAATTATCTCTTCTCTTTGAGCCATACTAGTTCGGCTGTTCATCCGCTTTTTGCCTTGGCTGTAACCATTCTTACCCTATCAGAATAAAATAACTAGTCAAAAAAGCGAATCATCATCAGAAGTAAAATTTCAAAACAGGCAGTCATCCAGAAATAGCAACTCTCACCCTTCTACCAGTAACAGTATTGATGCCAGTTGGATAGCCGCTGTTTGGATAACCGCCGTTGGGATACACGCCCTGTAAGGCATTGTTAGAGAAGAGTCTACCGCCACCAAAACCCCTGGATTCATGATTTGTGTGCGACGGTGGCACAAACTCGACAGCCATAGGATTTAACTTAGATAGCAGCTCTTCCAGATCTCTCATGTCCTGTTTGAATCCATCCTCATCGTTGCCACTGTTACAGTCATCTGACAGCTGAGGCGTCGCCTCTGATGCCCCCTTGCCAGAGCACTGCTGGAAATTATGGTGTGACCTCAACACAGGAACCGTGACCCTCGCTGCTCTTAAGCGGTCATTCTCGCCCACTTTTGAGTCGACGTCGTGGCTGGATGAAAGATCGGAGTCGCCCGCTTTGTCAACTACCGCCATGATCGGAGCCGATAGCTGAGGAGTTAAATTACACTTACGACGGCGACGAAGCGAGGGCTAAGAAAGCATCATCTAAAGAAGTTGCTCGATCGATGATCGGGAGTTGTGTGGAAGTGGAGGGAAAAGGAGGAACGGCTGAGGAAAACAATTTCTGCACGGAATGTGAAGCGTAGATGAGGGCAGGGGCGGAAGAAAGGGGAGGGCATTGAATTTTGAGTTTTAGTTGGATGAATGTGTTTCTTCTCCTGAGTTGTAGTGTTTTGAATTTTCTTGATCAAAGTGACAGAATGGTTCTTCGGGGCTTTGCCATGGTCTCTCTGTGAGAAAAGCCCATAAATGAGTACTTTTGATGAGGGGCACGTGGCAGAGATCAGTGGCGTCAGCATTCAAACGAATGCAACCTGCCACTGCCTTTGTAACAAGACGAAAAGAAATTGTCAAATTATTCGAAAATAGAATTTTAAATATTAGACCACCCAAAATAATCTAAATATAATAACATTATTTTTTTATATTTTTATTAAAAATTTACAATTATGATTTAAATTTAAACATGTATCATAAGTTCACAATTAAAATGAATTTAATTTTATTTTTTTATGAGAAAAAAATTTGTGAACAATTTAGAAGTTATGTATAATTATGTAGTCCAAATATATATATATATATATATATTCAAAATTTAAATAATAAAATACTTATAATATTAAAATTAGTTCATATAGATTTAAAGAGTTTTGTCACAATTTTTAACTCATATTTCATTGTTAATAAATAAGATAATATAGTGTATAATTATAAATTTATAATTTGAGAATCCATTTTAAATAAATATTTTTTAAATATTTATAGGATATATATATATCATATCACTATCAATGTTATTTTTTCTAAATCTAATATAATAAGTTATGGATTATATTAAAGTTTGTATATTTCTAATAAATAAATCTCAATGAATTTTTAATTAAATATTATCTCAATAACTTTTTAAAAATATGAACAAGTCTATTAGCTGATAATATGAATTGCTTAAGCGCGTCCAAATTTTGAAATGACATGTACTTGTCAGAATTTGATCCAAAAAAATTGTAAGTTCAGGTTAAATGTGTGTGTAAAACAAGTTGGGTTAGGTTGGAAAAAAATTGACGAGAATATGTAGCAAGTTTGGTTCAAAACAACATGTAAGACCCAATGAGAACCCGAATAATAACATTATGTGGCGGTTTTAAACCCTTTCCTAATATTTGTCATGTCTGTTCCATTGTTTGTGAGAAATGAAACTGTAAATTCTGGTGTTAAATGCGAGAAGTATTTGCTGAAATGTGAAATGGAATGTATTACACGAGGTGATTTGTGTCATTTGGCATTTGTTATTCTCCTGTCAAGTTCTAAACTCCTCATAGTGTTCAGCATTACCGTCCTCATCTCCTCGAAACATCAACTTCAAGCTCTATGTTCTCCCTTCTCTTGAATCTTAATTTTCTCTTGGGCTTTCAGCTCTCTCATTCACTCATACTACAAAATAGAAACTCTATGGATATGGCATATTAGCAATATGCATTTTGAGTCTTCGACATCCTCTTCTTTATTCCTTATAACTATTAATCTATCATCTATTTTATTGTTAGACTATTTGTTATAATTTTTTGAGTTTATGGACTTCTTTGTTGAGGCTTAAGTTGTGAGTATAATATGTTGTATGTAGAAAAATTGTAGTTTTGTTAGTGTTGGCTCTCAATTCTGGTTGAGCCTTAGCTCTCAAAGCAAGGAATAGAAACTAAATATAGTTGAATCTTGTTAGAATTTGTGTTTAGGGTTCAAGCTGAGTTCACTTTGCATTTCTTAAAGATTTTATCATTTTCTACTTCTTTCTCTCCTTTGTGAATAGATGAAGTTATATGTTGTACTATAAATTAAACTATACCTTATGTTGCTTAAAAAAATAAAAATTATAATGTTTCTGATGGTTGATGCTTATCGTGTGTGTATTTTTCTACTTCGTAGTTATTGTGTATCCTGGCCCAATATTTTGATAGGCTCGTACACATAAGTTATATCTGGTCGAACAACAAGTCTTGAAATTTCTACCTAGTTGAGAGGGCATTTTAAGTACTTGTGGAGCAACAGTATATGAAAGACATTATGCACGACAAAAAATCTACTAGCAACTATAGATTATAATATGTATTACTTGTTCTAGACGGCACTTCAAGCGGTCTGACATATCAATGAATCAACTTTTCTACTATTCTAAAACAAAACACACCTTTCATGAGCTTACTTTCATGTAAACAAAGTCTCCCGCTTTAACTTCCACTATCTCATGATTTGAATCATTATACTTCTTCTATTAGTCCTACATAGTACTTATCCTACATTCTATTAGTTGAACCTTTTCAATTTGTTTTTTTTGATTAAGTTGACCAATAAATCTACACACCACCAACTATTATCCAAGATAGTGGGGTGTTACACTTTCTTCTATACATGGATTTAAATAGAAGTATCTCAAAGTAGACTTAATAATTATTATTGTGTACAAACTCTAGCTTCCACCAAAGTTCAGTATGCACAATCTCAAGAGATATTCCAACATTGATTAACTTATTTCATTTGCACATCTGTATGGGGATGGCGAACGTTATTTATTGCCAACATTGTTCCGTAATCTTTGTACCAGAAATAAAAAATAAATATAATATTCTTATCATACACAATTATCTTTGGAATCATAAACTGTAAGATAATTTCTTTAATATAAAGTCTCACTAACTTTTCAATAATATATATTTTTATACTGAAATAATTGGACCGATTTCATTAATCGATCTACTATTACCCATATGGCATCAGCTCATGTTCTGTTACAAAGAATTCCTGCCACAAAGTCCAAATAATTATTATTCCACTTCTATTATAGGACTTCAAAAAGTTGTCAATTTGACCCTATCGAGTTCATAGGCTTACTGCGCTCGGGTTGCGACAACGTCGCACAATAACCTGAAGCCGCAGATGAGCCCGAGCCTCCTTTTTTTGATCCTAGGCTCTAAAGGTAGGCCTAAACCCAGGGATCCTCTTGAACCCGATCGCAAGCGATGGGCTTCACTGTGGGGATCGAAATTCGACCCCACAGTAAACCTTAAACCTAATTTATACCTTTTATAAATTGATTCAATAGATGCAATTAAATTTAGGGATTTTATGTGAAATAGATAGGACTCGATCTTAGCTTTAATTTGGTATATCATATGCTATTTGAATTAATATGTGTAGAGAGAATTTATAAACACTAGTTCCTAACCCTACGGTCCCCGACAAGGAATGTGAACAGAGCCGAGCGGGTCGAACCAATTTAGGAATTAATATGTGAAGGGAGAATTCATTACAAATTGAACTTGAGTCTACATTTTTGTGAATTGTTATTAGAGCTATGTTAAATTATCTGCAATTTTCATGAATTTTAAAATATATTTCTTAAATGATTTTAAAAAATCTCTAATTAATATTTTTGTTTTTTTAAATTTGATCCTTAGATGTTACAACAACTACGCATACAAAGCCACCTCTCGGTTTGTTCGTAAACTCCTCATACAATGAGAAATTTCAGTATGCTAGAAGAAAATTACAATAAAAGTTTCACCAAACCCACACCCAAACCCTCAAAAATTAAATTTTTTTTTTTCGATCATCACACAGCACCTTAAGATGTTACAAAGTAAGGGATACCCTAAAATGGGCTACAAAAAAATTTATAATTATAAACCCTATCTAAAATGATTTGAAATAACTCGAACTCGACACGAACTCGACTCGGACTCGAACAAGTTCAACAATGAGCTCTCAACTCAAAGTCAGCCTTACTTGCAAGGTTTGTGCCAGGCAAATTCCATCTTGAGACAAGCAGCATTTTTGGTCTATGGGACTGCGGTCTGTCAATAGGTGCCTAGGGGGCGCCCGAGCCTCTGTAGTTATGTCCGCTGAGCTCTTAGGCGTGTGCCCCTCTGTCTGATGGGCGCCTAGAGCGCCCTTGACACTCTGCCTACATGACGCCTGGGGCGTGCTTGGCACTCTGTTAATGGGGCGCGCATGCTACTCTATCTGCTATGCGCCTAAGGCACGGTTGAGTGCATACTTCTCCATTTGGTTGATCAAAATATTTTAGATTCCTCATAAAATAAAAAATTCTCCACCTCATATCTCATATGAGCCATGTGAGAGCTGAAACTAAACACACTCTTAAATGTAGCACCTACACTAACTTGGTTGCATACATACCATCACCCCATAGGAATCAAGTCACACATACTTCCAACAAATGAGAAGCTTTAGTGAAGCTTCTCCATGTTCACCAAACTCTTGCAATTGGTGAATTTCAGAATGGTGAGCGCTTTTATAAATTTATATGCCGAGTTGTCTTTCGTATCGATCTTCTTTAGCAAGATCTCTCATTCTTCAATTATGTTATGTACAAAATGTTGTCGCACATCTATGTGCTTTGTGCGAGCATGACAAACTGAATTGGTAGCCAAATATATAACACTTTGACTATCACAAAATACTACCATCCTCTCTTGATGCACTCCCAAGTCTTCCAATAATGCTCTCATCCATATGGCTCTTTGAATGCTTCTATAACTATCATGTATATTGCTTTTGCAGTCAACAGGGTTATTGTAGGTTGTAGTATATATATCCACTCAACTGGATCTTTTGTTAAAGTAAACACATAGTCAATAGTTGATCGTCTTTGATCCAGATCATCGGCATAAGAAAAATCTACATAGCCAACATACAAATCTACCATGGATGAATTTTTCTGGAATAATAAACCAATGTCAATTAAGCCTTTGAGAAATTTAAAGATGCACATTGCTACTTGTTGTGACTCTTCCCCGGAATGTGCATATATACCTACTCACCACCTCAATTACTTGTGCCAAGTCTGATTTTGTACATACCATGGCATACATTAGATTCCCAACTACACTCACATATGGTACTTTGTGCATTTCTTCCTTTTCATCATTTGTTTTTGGACACAAGGTCTACAAATAAATGAAAATGAGGCACTATAAGTATGTTTGCCAACTCTGTGGAGTCGTCTACTCTAAACCTTCTTAGCAACTTCTCTAAATACACATTTTTGATAAGCCAAAGCTTTATGTTGTTCCATCTTTACAAATTTCCATCGCAAGAATTTTCTTTGTTTCCCCTAACTCCTTCTTCTCAATATTCTAAGCCAAATGATGCTTCATATGGTCCATTTCTGACTAATCAGATGTAGCAACCGACATGTCATCCACATATAGGAGTAAGTAAATGAAACATCCCTAAGGTAATTTCTTAAAAAATACAGAGTGATCATATTGAGTGCGAGCATACCCTTTATTTTACATAAATTGATCAAAATTTTTTGTACCACTGCAATGGTGACTGCATTAAGCCATACAAAAACTTAATCAGTTTGCACACCAAATCTTTCTTACATGCTTCTTTGAACTCTTGGAGCTACATGTAGCAACCCTATGTTGCTACCTAGTTGAAGTTATTAATTTAAGCTAATAGCATCACAATTATACTCTAATCAGCATTATGGTTAAGACCTAAAAATTTTGAGATGATTTGGAAGTCTATAGAATAAAAGGAACATTTTAATATATTTAAGTTATAAGAAAAATATTATGACATCGGATCTAAAAATTAGCTATTTTTATTGGTTTCTCATACCCAAACTAGCTATGAATAAAAATTTGAGAATTTTTGGAGCTCATTTAGTCAAGATATGCTGATTAATGCAATTGATATTAATTCATATATTTTAAATAAAGTTAATTTAATTATTTTATAATTTCCAATGGCTAATTGTCAAAAATATTGAAAGATCGAATTTGATGTTCTACTCCAAACACTGAACAGCCCATCCAGCAGACAAGGCCATCACGCCTTCGTGTGATCAAATCAAATGACATAAATTAATTTTGCTGTCTGATTAGGATTTGAATGTTGGATCCAGATTCATATCCAACTTTTAAAATCAAGACCCAAATTTATTAATCATGATGAATGTGATTCGAGCTGTTCGATAGATCAGAGGGTCAAGTTAGCCAGGTATTGTTCCCTATCATCTTCTCCGCCTTAGCTCAGCACGATCAAGCGACAGAGGATGTTCCATACGACCTTCCTCTCCCTTAATCGCCCCCTTTCTCCCTTATCCCTCCTCAAGACAAATTTGACCCTCATTTGGCCAATTCTTTCTAAGGGAATATCCTCACTCCCACTACATTCATCCCCCTTCCACCTCTCAAACACCCAAAGGTAGCAGCCACTAGAACCGATGATCACTGCCTCCAGCAAGCACTCAATGACTTTACGATGTCAGTTGGAGCTTTAGGATGAAACTAGAATCAGTTTGTGACCTAAATTTAGGGATTTCCATCATCAACAAGTCGACAAGTTATTGACCAAGGTACTTCACTAACCTCTTGATTTCTATTGCTTTTCCTATGTTATGTCATATGTAGCCTATTTTTGTGATAAATGTAGGTGCCATTGAACTAAATTGTGCTCAAGCGAGCTCATTCATAGTTCGATATGTCGGGTCTGTACAGTATCACACAATGTTTTGGGGAAAATAAGGTCCTGGCATTTTTGGCCACCTCACTTAAGGTTTTAGGGTTCTTTGGATCAACCTTGACCCAAAAAATGTGCCAGGATCCTAAGTGAGTCAAATGGCTCACTGTGGAAGGAATATCGTCCCTCCACGATAAACCTAAGGCGTATGAGAATTTTGAATTAAGATTTGACGATTCAACTAATTTAATTTAGGGATTTTGGGTTTGAAGGTAGCTCTCATTCGTAGAAATATTTTAGCATATTAATTATTTGATTTTATTAATTATTGCTTATGAATTTATGGTTTAAGCAAAACACTAAATTCGTGATCAATTGGATTTCTCCGCCGAAGGAGCTACAGTGTCGCGGGGCAGCTCGTGACATGCGCGACACTGCATAGTGAATATTTTTTGAATATTTGCAAGCTCATTGGGTCCCACGATCCAACCGACATGCTCCCCGCAGGTTTAAAAGAAAAGGAACATTCCAGAAGAATATTTCATTTTTAATGAATTTGAATCATATGGCAAACAAATTCCAAATAAATTAATGATATAAAATGAGTTATATAAATACAAAAATATTGATATTATATATCAAAATTATCAGAAAAATATATCAAATAATGATATTGAAAAAATCTCACATTGACGGTTTATTTTGCTAACAACCTTTAATTCATCATTAAAGGTAACTAATGATCCATTAAGCCTAAAGAGCTCCATTTTTAATAAATTGTATATTTTTGGATTTCTATTAACCATAGGGATCTATAAAGTACAAATATTATGATAATTTGATATCAACTAGAAATTATTGATTTTCAAACCTAAGAAAATTAAAAATATTTTAATTAAAAATAATCTTAGTCTCTATTTGATGTCTTAAACCTCTAGATGACTTAGATTTCAGTTTAATCCATAATAGACTAGTAGTATACTATTAAATTAGGGGGTTTGTAGGATTATACTAACCTTAAAATCCTAAGTTAAATAAACCTTAAATTTAGGACCAATTAACCATATATGTAGTACGGAGACCTAAATGAGAATGAGTGTGATAAAGGCATACTCAATAAGCTTTAAGGAGGCTTCGGGTCATGACGGGATGCGTTGTGGATCCATTATATTTATATATTTTATTTACTTATTTTACTTTTATGCTATTTTAACATTTGCATTTTTATGATGCTTTATTTTTGTGTGTTGGAAATGTAAAAGATCACCTAGGAAAATATAGTACAATCTTATTGGCATTATTAGCAATGTTGGGTTATAATTATAGTATGACTGCTATATATATCTCATGTATACTCTAAATTCAGGATAATTAAATGATAATCCAAAAATTTAGCTTGAGAGCTTGCTTGGTGTGGATAATTATGAAAAACTCTCTTTGGTGTGCATAATCGATGGCCTTTAAGGTATGCATAGTCTTCAAGAACTCAATGTGTGGATAATATTGAGATTATCTTTTTTTTTATTTTCTTATTTTCTATTTTGAAACATAATATTCTCTATTAACTTTCATATCTACTTTGTTTTACTTAAATCCGCTTCCATTTCGACCTTCAAACGTTCATCATACAAAATATATTGTAATCTGATGTCATCTCATGGCGCCCATAACATTCCAAAGCAGTCACCAAATCGTACAAAATAATATTCAATAGATTTCTCGCATTCACCACCACGTCCTCCTAATATTAATTATTGATCTGACATTATTTGGTCCACCAAAAGCTTTCCCAGTCATCAAAACTTTATCTGCAATCATACCACCATAACCCCCATCATTTTTGGAATCAATGCAAATTTCTTGGCTAGTATTGTTGAGAATTTTGTGCAGAAAATTTACATATTTATTTCATAGTTTTTGGAATTTGTTTACCCTATTTCGACACAAAAAACCTCAAGGGGGTCATTTTACGTTCCCCACCAACCATAGTCACCACCAGTCGCCGCCCTTCCGCTGCTATCTGTTGAACCTACGTGACCAATGTTGTGATCATTCATGAACCATCAGCCTGCTGCTCCTAGCCCGCGGTCTTAACCAGCCCAGCCTTTCAAAACCAGCCCGATCCACATCCTGCCAGCCGTACATGAGTGCCTGCCTATGCCTGCCTGCCTGCCTATGCCTGCCTGCCTGCCTACCAGTGCAGTCATCATTTAACACACAGACTTCTAACACGCATTCTTTGTCGTCCGAGCTCTGATTTCAGTGTCATTTGCATTGTTGGAAAGATGAGATCCTGAATTACACTCTAGTTACATTTTAAGGAAATATAACAATCTAGAAAAGAGAGTATATCGAGAATATTTGATGCAGGAGAGGGATTATTTGCCTTCACGAAAGGTACACCTTTCATTTCTTTGCAATATTTTGAGTAGTTAGTCTCTGAAATTTGTATTGATATTTATATATTTGATAATTTCTATATATTTGACATGTGCGTAAATTGTGTATTTACTACTCAATTTAGAGTACATCCAGCTAAAATTAGCCAACCATTTATCCTTAAACCTTACCCAAATATTAAGTATCAGCTTATGAGGGTATGTTCCACTCAAATATCCCATAATATTATGATTGAGCTACATTTGAGCAACATTTAAAATTTTTACTTACTCAACATTTGTTGTAATCTAACTTGCTTATCATGTATTCATTTATTCATTCATCCATTTAATTGCTTAAAGTACTTGTTGCATTTTGTTTAGAAATTCTTACATATAAAGGGGCAGCATGGCTAACAACCAAGAACATAATAGGCATGGCTTAGGCCAGAGAGTTGAGAGCTTATAAACTTATATGGCTAAGATAGAAGCCAATTTAAACAAGTCTTAGAAGCACTAAATATAATTAATGATCTACACCCTCCACCACCACTTGAATACCATACACAACAAACTAGAACTAGGGATGATTCTACATATGAGATTAGGCACAATACAAAAAATAGGAGAGGTAGAGTTTAGAGGGAAAATGATTTTGAGGATGACTCTGATGACATGTATCTTAGATAACTAGATTGTCAAAGTGGAGATAATATTTGTGAGAGATATAAGGTTTATCCTTCACTAAGAGTTTGGACACGTGAAAGAGATCCCATGAAAATGATATATTAAGCATGATTAAAGTAGAAGCCTCTACTTATGATGGCACCCATGACCTTGAACATTTTCTAGATTGGATGAATCAAATTGAAGAGTTTTTTGAGTGATAGAACTTAGATGATTACGAATGAGTCATATTTGCTAGGATGAAGCTAACTAGTCACGCCAACATCTTTTGGAATAATTATATCCAAAAGAAAATGAGAAGTGGTCGTATGAGAATATCTTGGATTGAGATGAGGGAGATACTAAATGAAATATTTTGTGAGTTTTGCCCACATTATCATCATAAGAAACTTCACAAAAAATTTTGTAAGCTTAGGTAAGGGACCATGCATGCCACTAAGTATTTGAATGTATTTGAGAACTTAGTTACCAGGACTGATTGTCAAGACTAAGATTGGCAATTTTCCAATAAATTTGTTATGAGTTTGATGGTAGACATTATGCATCAAGTTGAAATGAATGATCCCCAAACCATAAAGGATGCACTACATGATTTCCTTCTCATTGATTCCCAATCAAAAGCATCCATCATATATGGTTAAACCCTCGACTAGCACTTTCAAGTCTATTCAAAAGCCTACACCTTTACCTAGTGTGCCCACCAAGACACCTACTCCTTAAATGGGTAAAATTGTGCATGATGCTATTTGTTATTGGTGCAAATAGAAGGGCACCTTAAACATGAGTGCAAAGTAGTTTTATTCATAGTAATTATTAAAGAAGAAGAGGAAAATGTTAAATTAGAATTTGTTCATGGTGATGAGAATGTTGAAGTTATTGAAGAAGAAGATGAGGCATATTTGGGAGTAGTGAGATGCCTTAGTACCTCATCAGGAGAGGAAGTCAGGATATGAAGGAATATGCAGTAGTATTGTATATAAGATGGTGATTGATGATGGTAGTGCCATAAATGTAGTATTACAACATACCTTGGTGAGGAAAAACTTTAAGTTAAACCATATCTAAGCCTGTTCAATGTTAGTTGGGTGAGTAATACCTCACTCCCTATTACCCAACAATGTTTGGCTCCAATCAAGCTTGGAAGTTATGAGGATAAGATATAGTGTGATGTATTACCCATGGATATAACACACATCATTTTGGACCAACCTTGGCTTTTTGATATGGATGTCATACACTACGGTTGTGAAAAATATATATGTATTCAAAATTAATGATAAGAAAATAAAGCTTTATCTTTCCAAGCCTAATCCAAAAGCCACTGTACCTGCGTCAGAGTCCCTTCCTTTGACATCCAATTCTTCCTCTAGCTCGACACCCTCTACATCTTTTGTATCCAAGGCTTGTGTTAATGCAAAATA
Organism: Gastrodia elata; assembly: GCA_016760335.1. Classification (NCBI taxonomy): domain Eukaryota; kingdom Viridiplantae; phylum Streptophyta; class Magnoliopsida; order Asparagales; family Orchidaceae; genus Gastrodia; species Gastrodia elata. The sequence goes on from CM028681.1 coordinate 20,606,460, forward strand.
TGCACCTTCACAACCTAAAAGAGCAGCCAAACTTCAACTTATCACTATTTCCACTCCTTTGATTATGTTTGATGCACAATCTGTGATCTTACTTAAAGTATTTGAGTTTCACATCCATGAATCAACTGTGGATATGGTAGGATATCACTCTATTATGAGAGAGTTTAGTAGCTTATATGGGGTACAATTATTGCATGAGAAAGAAGTGACCCCAGCCATAGATAATAGGGTCCAGTAGTAGTAGTGATACAATACAGAGAGCTATACGAGAGAATGTGTGACAAGGGAATACTCAAGGAGCTCAGAGGAGGCTTTTGAATTATGATGGTATGTGTTTGTGAATCCGTTATATTTATATATTTTATTTCTAATGTTTACTATTATGATATTTTAACATTTGCATTTTTATGATGCTTTATTTTTTTATGTTGGGAATGTAAGAGGTTACCCAGAGAAATGTAATGGGACCTTATTATCATTATTAGCACTATTTGGTTCGAAATTAGAGTATGGCTATGTGGAGCCTCGTCCCTACCGAAGTTATGTTAATATTGATATTAACATGATTACATTAGAACAGTCATTGTGTGACAAATTCTCAATTATAATCAAATTAGGTCTATATCCTAACCCGCAGATAATTGCAAAATATGTCACCTGTAACAAAATTTATTCATCAACACACACACACACACATACACACACACACACACACACACACACACACACACACACACACACACACACACACACACATATATATATATATAAAGAAGAACAGAGTGCAAAAACAAAATATGCATAACATCCATTCCCATAATATAAAAAGAACAGTAGCTCAACTTAGTATAAATGTACATAAAAGTAAAGACATCCAAACCATTAATTATTACAATACCAAATTAATTTTAAGAGAAAGTCACACTCATCCTCACAAGTAGAAAATAAAACTAGCTAAGTTTCAGCAATAGCATGAAGGTCTTCCTCCTAGCCAAGCTCCTCATCTGAAGCTATCTCCATGAACAATTCTGAATATGACATTATTGGTATCACAATGCCAGGGCATCAGCCAAGAAAAGAAAAACTTGCATTAGACAATTGTCTAAGTACATTTTAGGCAAATTTAATAAAATATATATATTTTAAGATATCACATTAACTAAACGTTTAAGCAACTGAAAGGTGCAACAAGCAATAATATAAATATGATAGCTATAAATAAAACATTTATAACTTTAAAAAAATGAGTATGTAAAAAAACATACCTTAGCCAGAAGCTTCAACAAGGTTAGGAAAAATATATATTATAAGATATAAAAAAACTGAAGGAAACTCCTAAACATGCATATGATTATTTGGATTATGATAATTTAACAAAAAGTAAAGTTGAACTAAAGTAAAATAGGACTGAGCATAACATGAAATCAAATCTAGCATCCTATAAGTAGAAGAAAAGGGTAGACTAAAATAGTCATAAAATATGCTGAACAAAAAGAAATAAGAAAACTTACTACAACAGAAAAGTAAGGCAACATGGCCACTAAAATTGCACTGAAGTTGAATAATCGATGACATTATGAGATGTGCCTAATTTAGTATTGCCATAGAAGAAATTATCTAAATGAATTCATTAAAAAGAAGGTCTCACATGTATCATCTAGCCAACCATAGAGTTAGATCCAACCGAACTATAGAATTAAGCTTGCATCATCTAGCCAACCACGGAGCTAGATCCAATCGATTCTAATGCAAAAGAATTGAACTACATAAGCAGACTAACTAGAACACGCTCTACTGAACTAATAATTGAAAGTACTAAATGTGCTGATTAAGTTCATTAATATATGCATTTCAAAACTAACATAGGAAATCATCAAATATCATATGTTCAATTGATATGTCTAAGGTATAAAGCGCAAATACAATGTGTGCAAAGCATTTAAAGTAAGCAAGCAAGGTTTTAGTAAAAAACATGTGATATCTATTATTATCTAATTTAATTTGTTATTTCTATTCTGAGAGAATACAAGCTTAGGATATCCAATATCCAACTATCAAGTAAAATCTCAAATTTATGGCCTTAAAGATTAAGCATTAGAACTTAACAAGTTCTGATTCAAAATAAAAAAAGGCTGTTAACAAAGGTTTAGTAATAAATTGATAACTTAATTGATGTATTTTAAAGACCTATAACCAATCATGATCAAGAAAATCAAGATTTAAAGTTTTAAAGTTTAACTTCAAATTGAGGTTTAAGCTCTAAATCCAAGGTGCTAACATCTAAGGATTAAGAGTTTCACATAAAATCTCACCCTAAAGATAAAGAATTATAAGGACTAATGGTTAATGAATATGAAAATGTTCTAATTTAGAGAAGCTGAAGTCTAAAGTCATAAGACAAACTAATCAAGTTAAACTTATAAATCTAAAACTAAATTAAATCTATTGAATAACTTTATTATTCAATAGAGTTAAAATTACTTAAGTCTCAAAGAAGATAATTTAAAGAATTAAGCACTTAGGAGATTCCAAAGGGATCTTAGAAAAAAAAATTGATTCTCAATGATATGGATATTGCAAGTCTAAAGAAGGCCAAAAATATTGAGTAGCTCCATCACTCAATAGAAGTAAGCTACTAAAATCTAAGGTTGAAGGATTAAGGCTATGCTCTTAAGATCTTAACTTAGGTTCAGTTTAAAAACTTACTTAATACATAAACTTAGGAAAGGTTAAGTTAATTAGTACTGAATCTATAAGCATTAGATTTTATTTAATGAGACAATATTGAGGATCTAAGATTATCTTAAGAATCTTAATAATTTCTTAAGTGAACTTTAGAAAAAAAATAGGGTTTAACATTTATGATTCATTATTCAAGTTTAAAAGTTTATAATATAATTTTAATCAATTATCTTAATGATTTAAATCATTTGAATAGACTTCTAGGGTTTAAGGGCACTTAAACCATCCTTTGGCCATAAACCAACCTTTGGTCATAACCCTCTTAAGGGTCCAAACTAAGGTTTTAGGATCTATGGTTTCAAATTGATCATAATCAGTTCTAATAAGTTATATATTATCTAAGATAAGAAAAAACACTTCAACACCATATTTGGACTTAAGATGAGCCTAATGGGAACCAATTACAAATTAGTGCTAAGATAGGTAATTAGCAAAATTAGGGTATGGAAATGAGATCTAGGCTCACCACTAGGTTCTAAAAGGCATAATAAGATGAATGACAGAATTTGCCAAAATTAGAGCTCAAATGAATTAAATAAGCACTAATTAAGATTTAAGGTAATTAAGAGTGATTAGCAAAATTAAATCTTAGAAAATATTTGGAGTGCAGAATTAAGTTCTCCTCTGTCATGTGAACATTTAAGACATTAGTTATGCAATTTGACCAACAAATGAGATTATTCACTAATTACACTTTTGTTAACATGTATTGCATTCCTTACTTACCTTTTTAATCTAATATATATATATTAGTCTAATACTTAGGATATGTATCTTACTCTTATCTTAAGTATTGACCCTCGACCCTCCTCTTGGGTTGAGTCAGTAGTCTTCAGCATGGCTAGTTTATTTAGTTAGCCTATTAGAGGAGATAGGTTATGCCTTCCCGAGTAGCGCACCACTCCACCGCCAAACCTGATTCGATTTAGTTTATTTTGCTTGCGGCGATGGGGCGGGGCACTACAATAGTGCCCAGGCATTAGTGTCCTAGATGATTTCGGCTCAATTTTTGTGGACTTGTTGATCTATGCATTAGTTGTAGTTCCTCATCATGTCATCGCGCGTAATAAAGGTGTTTAGGGAGTAAGTATCCTAAACAGTTGGTGATGAAATGACACGTTACTTGGGAAGGGTTTCTAAGCCTTTCCACACTTGAAAATTGAGAGTATATGTAAGGTAGAACTAAAGGCTAATCCTTAAGACAAGTAGTATACTTATCTTAAGTATTAGCTAGAATACTTATATACATTGGACTTGATAAAATAAGAAGGGTTCTTCTAATGTATATGAGTACTATAAATGAGCATTTACTATTGATCACATCATAATACTAAGTGTAAGCATGAATACTCAAAGTGTGGAAGCTAAGAACATTCATCTAAATATTCATCACAGAGCTAACTAGAATATTTATCTTATAACAAATATCCAGATAGTTATTACAAACCATTACTTTAGAATAAAGAGAGAGGAAATAAAAGTCACACAAGATCACAAATAAAAGTAACTAAAATAATAAAGCTGAGTCTTCTACTGCTCCACTGGATCCTCCTGAATCTCTTGAGTAAGCTCTAATGCTGGCTCACTAAACTGCTCAAGATCTAATAAATTGTCGAATCCCAAAAGTACCACGTGTTAGATAATAAGTCTAACACATCCAAAATTAAAACATGCCTTTATACAATTTATAGAATTTAACCTTTAAATAAATCAGGAGACTACTACATAAAATATTGAAATGACTGAAAGCTGTAATGTAAAGTAAAATAATAACTGAAAGGAAAAGCTGAAATAATATGCTGTAAAGATTGAAATTTGAATAATTATGCTATATTAGAACCATGTTATTTGCTAATGCAAACATATCTAAAATACCACTAAATTGTCATGAATACACAGTTTGAGATCTGCATACATCATATTAGGAATTCAAATATCATGATCCCCATTGCATCCCATAATTCTTCTCCTGATGTATGCCAAATCCCGCAATTCATAATGATTCTTGATATTCGTACTTGGGGCAATTGTATGCAAAAAAGCTATTAAAACAACTAAACAATTTTCTTTTCTTGGGTTATCACATGTTAAGCGTGCATATACATAAATATTATATTTTTAAGAAGGGTACTTAGTTTGTTTAACTACACTTATCGATACTCACAAAGATACGGGGACACCACCCTTTTACAATTTGTTTTCCAAAACTAAGTTGTTCAATCCCCTACTTATAATATTATTTAAAATATTCTAAGGAAGTAATATGAAACACTTAGTTTATTTAACTGCATAAATCAATATGGGCAAAGATAAGGGGACACTATCCTTTTATAATTTGTTCTCCCAAACTAAGTTGTTCAATACTTATAACACACTTGATAAAATTGGGAAATTTAACCTAATATTATTGTAGATCCATCTAAGATAATATTAGGATATACAATTTCATTCAAGATGAATTATCCAATTTCATATTATTACTGAATCAAATCAATTTTATGGATATACACTACAGTCTTCACATGATAAACATTAGTGATTTTTATTATATACTATCTATTTAGGAACTAAGAAGATTCAGACTAATGAATCCATTCTCTATTAAAGGTACTAAATAAAGGGGTTCTAAGGTTGTGACCTAGAAGTCACTCCAATTAGGTAAACTACATCAATTAAACTCAATTTATAGTTCATTGGGCTATAATTACCACAAAATAGAGGCTCAATTTTCTAAAGTTCAAAAGGTTCAACTTGAGGCCTACCTCAATGTGTATTCAATAAGATATCTCCTACCTCAATGTTTCCCTAAACTCAAGGTATAAAGCACTTAATTTAAAAGTAACAAAACAAAAGAGATTGAAAACTTATAATCACAACCATTTAGCTTTCTATCTTAAGTTGAAACATATAATCAAACTAAAGGCTTAAACACATGAATGGTTTAAAAATAAAATCAAACACTTAATTAATCAAAGAAGATTAGCAAATTTGATCTCTAACTTTTAAGTTTGATTAAAATGATCAAGTTATGGGATAGAATCAATACATTATTAAGAATGGGTCATTTGATAATCAAGCATATTTTAGATGACAAGTTAACTCATGCCAATTCTCTTACTTAAGATAAAATCAAGATAAAATAAGTTTTATCAAGATAATAAATCACATTATTATGCATCATAAGATCTATATTTGATTTATAAGCCTTCACCTACTAATTTTAAGGACTTATGGATGACATAATATAAAATAAATTCCACATTATGATGTTTTAAGGATTTCATAGGAATTCCTTAAGGAAAGATTAGGATTTATTTAGAATTTAATCTAATATACATAAATGATCTAAATTGATTATAAATCACTTAATTTACTGATTAGAAGGAATGATACAGGTTTCTAAAATTTAAGAATATTTAACCTAATTTTTAGACAAAATGACTATTTTACCCCTAGCTAAGAGTCTAAAATATAACTTTTTGATTTTAAGGTTCAAAACTAAAATTTATTAACTCTAAATAATTACTGTCTATTATGAAGATATATAGCAAGTACACCCAAATCGGCCAAGGATTAAGGCTAATGAGCTCAAATTAAGGATTTAGCGCATTAGAGAAAAATTTGTAATTTTACCTAGTAAAATATAAAATTTCTATTATACTATTATTATTTACTATCTAAGGATTCTATAGAATCTAAGATTACTAAATTCTGAGAAAATTAGTCAAGTTATGGCCAAACAAAGGTTTAGGGTTCAAAAATGTAATTTAGGGATTTTAGGAAAGGTTAAAAATCTAACTTCTTCAAATGATGTTTAAATTCAATAAGCTCAGTAGCTATAGTTTTCCAATAATATACTGAGTGCAATGATTAGGGGTAGACTCAATTTAGACTCCATTTAATTAAGTTATGCACTAATCATATTTTGGGGTGATTATGGCTAATTAGGAGATCTAATCACCAAAATATAATTCTTTTTACAGTTTACTATTCTACACATTCTCTTGATTAGAATGATATATTGGATGACCTAATTTGGATTCTAAATGATAAGTTTTGGTCAAATAACGTTTCTAAGTTTTAAGGGTAATTACGGAAGGGACCCAAAAGTTATTAGCATAAATACTAATCTAAATAAAAATTAAATACTACCATAATATTCCTTATATTTTCTTAATTAAAATAAGATATCTATTTGTTATGTTTGGACTTATATTTTAAAAGTTATGAAGGCTTAAGTTTTGGGTAATTAATTGATTTAAATTATTTAAATCAATCATTCAATCTTCACTAATTAATTTTGTTAACGGTTGATTAAGGCAGTGGGTTCCACTTGACAGCCACAACACAGAGCGGGTCCCATGGACAGACATGACACAGCAGATAGTGCAGATATGCGGTACCCGCACTCCAAGTGACAAACGAAGGAGTGATGATAGGTGCGATGCGGGCCCCATAGTGCAGATACGATGCGGCAAATAAAATGCGGGTCGGGCTCAGTCTGACCCAGACCGACCTGATTTCTCTAACGTTCCTGACAAAGGGGCACGATAGATGAGACTTAGGGCACGCAAATCTGATGGCCTCCTGTCGACGAAGGAGCTCGGCCCACACACCTATGGGAAGAGCATGGAGAGAGCTACCTAATGGTTGAGGGTTTGGCAATAGAGGTGACCTGACTAGCTAACATATATAACCTAGGAGCTAGGGTTTGGGACTTATTGCTCGACAATGTAGGTGGCTATAGATCGATCATCAAATTGACGATCAATACTACACCTCGAGACCTAAATCAAACCTTAAATATATCACACATACACAGAATAAAAATTGCAATTCAAATGAGCCAAAGCAAATTGAATTTGAGCTATGCAATAGAGTACCTTGATCAAGAGTTTGCTGAGTGGGTTCGCAGGGATTTAGGGCCTAATCCTCCAGCTAATGAGATCCTTAGGACTTCACTCGGACAACTGACGATGAAGATGAGGCTAAGGAATAAGTGGAGGTAACGTGGGGCTGCGAGGCAGAGGAGAAGGGCCACACGTGCCTAGTTTCTGTCGTGTGGGCGACACACGCATGAAGCATGGGAACGATGGGCCACGGGCCGCCCGATGGATAGCCCGATCGCACGACCTGGATCGAGTTGATCCGACTTAACAGGTACAACCTAATTAGGGAGATAAGATCTGACCCAGCCTCTAAAAAGTGGGCCCGACCCGATATTAAGTGGTGGGCCCCACTTAATTGGAAAATTGCTTAATAATATAAGTAAATTATTACAAAATTCTAATTCTAAGATTGAACAAATAAATGGATTTATAAAAAGTTCCAAAAATTTGGCTTTAACTAATTGAAGAGTGAGGAACACAACAATAAAGTCGAATTTCGATTTCGATGGGCGTTTACTTTTCTTAATTTTCATGGTATTATAAATATATTAAAATATTTGTTGAAAATTTGATGACTTCCAAACAATTTCAAAATATCACCCCTAGCTAATTTGAGGGTGATGAGTGCAATGATGAAGTCCAATTTTTTATTTAATATTAATTTAGATAGGTCAAATTCTAGAGTTCTTGAAATTCTCAAAATCATGATTTGATCCGTTTGACACCTGATTTGGATCAAAAGTTCAAGGTGAGCTTCGAATAACTTATGTAGAATGCTAGCACTAATATTAGGATCTAATTAAGCCCTGATTGAATAGGGTAATAATCTTGGGTTGTTATATTAGTGCTGTAAAAGTCTTGGATACAGTGGCTAACTTAGCCATTTTTGTTATTACAGCAGTTCTAATGTAGGCACATGTCCAATAAAAAATATTTTCAATTATTTTAGTTAGTTTTTAGTGGTTTCAATTTAGCTTCAACATGTATACATATTTTAATACTTTTTAGTATTTTCAGCATGTATAATATTTACAGTATTTTTCTGTATTTTTAGCTTTGGTTTTATATGCAGGCATGTTAGAATGCTAGACTTCCAATTTAATTGATTTATATTACTTTTATTTGAAAATTAGTATGATTAGAATTGATCATATTTACTTAAGATGTTTCTTGTACTTAGTAGTTTTTATATACATTGCTTAACTTTTTTTGCAGCATTAAGTTAAGGTATGTTGCTTACCTCATATTTTGTTTAAAGTTATAATTGAATGATTATAACTTTTACCATTTTTCTGTTATTTCTTTATTGCTCCTAAAATATTTAGGATATTTGTGATATCATAAAATGCAAATATTAATAGCCTAAAATGTACATAAACAATATGTCTAACAAGTTTTTCTTTTTTTTTTAGCTAGGGCCCTGATATTATGAGGAGTAGATTCAGGAGGAAAAGCGTCTGGGAGCTGAGGAGCCTTAGTTGCTTGTCTTTTATTTCTGTGAGGATGAGTGGCTTATTTTTTCTGCTTAGAACTTAATTTAAATGTTGTAATAATATATGTATTCGTTATATTTTTCTTTATTGCATACTTTATTTAGAGTTGTATGTTTTTATTTCCTACATTATGGTTCCATGGATGTAACTTGTTATTTCTTTCTTTCGCACTCTAATATTCATGTATGTTCATTTAGTGAAAAATTTAGCTTTACACTTTGCACATCCTTCCCTTATTAGTGGTTTAAGGATAAAAACATAATCTAATGATCAGTGAGGGGTTGCACAGTGATGACCACCCCACCTGCTTGGGGGCGGGCACCACAGGTTCTTACACATTCTCTTGCATAAGAATTATGTGGTCCCTTGATACTCCAATAGTATGTCCTAGCTCAATAATAACTATACAACATCATAATCCACCATATGACACTCCTCAGAAGTATGTTTAAATGTTTAATATTTACTTTTATACACAACATTTTAATGTATGATTCAAGGATTTAATCTCAATGTATTGCAATATTTAAGAAATTTTAAATTATTGTAAATCATGTGATATCTATTATTTTCTATTTTAATTATCTACCTTAATAATTGGAGCTAATCAAGCCCCCAATTGATTTAAACATCAAAGATTTCTAAGTTAATTAAAGTATATAAGTATAGTATTGTGATTTAGAAAATATTAATTTAATTAAGTATTATTTAAATAGTAAAATAATTTATAAATATAGTTGAAGAGTTATTAATAAATATTATATTCTATTACTAATACTATATTATCTAATCTATCTCTGTTTATATAAGTTTTACTACTTAGGTCATTGGGTTTTTATCACTGTACTATTCAAGCATCTACATTATCACTATTCTCTAATTATCAAATCTCACTAACATCTTAAGTGTTCTAGACATAAGGTGGTTCTTCTATTTAACCACTTAGGTCAACATAATCTTTGATGTGACACTAATAAGTCAAATCTAATCTATTCTTAGACTTAATAATTTTATAAGGTTATTATTATAATATGGTAAGGCTTAAAGAATGGAAATAATTAAATTACAATTATCTAGATTTATTTCTCATTAGTTTACTAATCTAAATATCAATTCTCATTTCTTAATCATAAAGATTTAAGTCTTAATATTACTATCTCTAAATTGTTAAGTTTAACTTCATTATATAGCATATAAAAGGTTTCATGCCTGATATCACCTAAGACTACATCTAATATTATCTTATTCACTAACCATCCTAGATAAACCTAAACCTCACTCTTAGCATGATGAGGTAGCCTACACTTCACTTGGTAAGGTAGAGGAATCTAAACACTATTTATTTATTAATTCTTCTAAGGTGGTTCCATTCTAAAGTCTTAGTATTCTTTCCTAACCACATATATTTCACTAAACCCTACTCATTACTATATTAATGATTGATCACAAGATCAAGTCATGAAATTGCCATAAAAATTCTCTCTTCTAAGAGTTAGGGTTCAAACCATGTTTACTAATATTAAGCCAAAGCCAGGTTATTCTAGTTATTTTCCCACGCAAAATATCATTTAATAATGAACCATGTTATAGACTAATTTTTCTAAGGCATCATAAGTTTTAGGAAACCTACAATTTCAATTTATCAAAAATATGGTTTAATATTAATTAAATAAGGTGCCAAAAATGCAAAATCTCCAGATAGGGTACAAAATTAGTGGCTTTAGAGTTCCTAAAGCATAAAGAGTAAAATGATAGTGAGTATAACCAATTTAAACTTCAAATGGTTTAATTAAGGTTTAATCATTCTTAATGACATTTAAAAAATGATTAGTGAAAATTAATTATCAAAATGGAAAATTTATTTCATATTAATATTCTATATAATTTTCTAATCATTTTAGTATATAATTTTATTATATTTGGATTTAATTTTAGAAGTTACTAAAATAATTTAATATGAATTAAATTAAAATATAATGTTTACTGTTCATAAACATCAGCCCGCGCACACAACATCCCTGTGCACGGGCCCGCAGTTGCTATATGCACGTGGGCCTTCTGCGTGCGCAGGCCCGATAGACAATGCCACACGAGTCGGACCAACATTGTTCATCTCCTTGACATGGGTCATAGATGGAGAGCTAAGGTTCCAAATTTCTCTAGCATCATTGGTTTCAGCTGGCCTACCGCATGCCAAAATGAAGCTACACTCATGTAGCGCCCCACCCCGTCACCGTGCACAAAGAATGTATAGTTATAATCAGCGGCGGAGCGGTGCGCTACTCGGGAGGACGAGCTTACAAAATCCATCTCCCCGAATAGGACAGAAGGGACTGAGCCACACTAAAGGCTGCTGACTCGAACCTAAGAGTAAGATCGAGAGTCAATACTTAAAATAAGAGTAGATTACTTGTCTTAAGTATCAGACTAATACGTACATTAGTTAAAAAATAAAAATAAATATGAATCTAATATACGTTATCAATATATCAGCATTTCCAGTATGTGATCATATCACAATACTAGTAGTAGTATAACAGAGTGCGGAAGCTAAAGCAAAATATCCAGAATATATTCATCACAGAGCAGTAATAAACATTCATCTTAGAAAAGAAAAGTAAAATATATCCAGAGTTATTACAAACTAATTTAAAAGATGAATGTAAAGTCTATCTAGAGTACTGAAACAAGCAGTAAGAAAAAGGTGGAAGGCTGATCCACTAAAGCTCCACGTACTACTCCTGAATCTCTAGTAGGTTCTCCTGCTCTGTCTCCATAAGCTACTCGGGATCTAGCAAATTGTCGGATCCCAAAAGTTCCATGTGTTAGACATTTGAAGTCTAACACATCACAACTAACTAAACAGTTCGAAGGTAAATGCAATAGACAGTAAAGTAAATACGACTGTAGAAAATAATAGTAAAGGCACCATGTAACTGAAACTGTAAGGACTAACCAATGTAAAACTGCATCAAAACAGAATATTGAAAGTAAACAAAAATATCAAGTGCTCAGAAATTAATGTGAAAATGTTAAATGATGTACTATATATCACCAGAATGATGCACCCAAATATGCCACAATACAGTATGCCACGGTATGTCACAGAACTATCACTAAAAGGCAATGAGTTGTACGATCAAATATATACATACACTCAGTTAGGAAGACAGTATGGTGATACTGATGCATCCTGAGATTTCCCAGTCTATGTATGCAATATTCTGTAACCCATAATTTATCATTGATACTCATGCATCATTACTGAAATGATTCCTCAAACTCATGCTCATGTTAATGCCCATGCTTCTATTTTATATGAGTAAAATTCAAAAATCCACAAAATTTTGAATACCAATAATGAATTCTAGGCCTCCACTATGCAGAATTCTACTAAAATGATTCTGACTCCTAGCTTCTAGAATGATAATTAGTTAAAGTTGAGGATTTATTTAATGATCATTAGATGGGATGATTGTATACATATATTTAGCACGTTTGTAAGAAAAGTGATTCTTATCACTTAGTTTGATTAAGCCACTCTAACGAAGCGGTCTTCGATAGAAGGCATTGCCCGTTGGCGATTTGTATCTCAAGCTAAGTCAGTAAGATGCTTGACTTACAATCACACTCAGTGTCTTAAAGAAGATAATTCTTATTACTTAGTTTATTTGAGCCACACCTATTACAGTGATCTTCGCTAGGAGGCATCGCCCGTTGGCGATTTGTATTTAAATCAAACTAACGTATGAGTACTTGTTTAATACACTCTTAGTCTTGGGAGATTTACTCTAATGGGACTGTATTCATCTAATCTCTTAGGGTAGCACCTTCTCATAAGTCCACATTAGAGTGAATCAACCAACTCTGAATACTACTGAATAAAATCAGTACTATGAGTATGTCATACTACACCAACCAATAATCTGGGTTCTTACAAATCTATTTAATTAATAAGGATTTATCAAGACTATAATTCTTATGCTAAGTAGGTAAGTCCTATACAAGGCTACAAGAAGATGTGATCAAGTATCACTCAATATAGATTCTACCACAATGAAAGGTGTCATTCTAATATCTTAAGTGATTCCTACCATGAGGGGTTAAGATCAACTTCTAAAAATAAGGGACCATCTAAGATTCTATTTTAATGAGTTATGCAAAGTCCTCCTCCCTCAATGTATATTCAAATTTAGGTCTTTAAAATATTTCAGAAATGACCTTGTGTTGAGATACTTAAGATCTCATACTCTTAATTCTAATGATAACACTCTAGGTTTTACTTATCATTTAAACTTAGGATGATCAGATCAGATGATTAAGTCATCTGATCATAGCTTATTCTAAGATTATGGGATTTAAATTAAGGATATTAATAGAGTTAGATCACTTGTTCAATCAATATGGTTATATTAATCTTATTATGCTAATAGTCTTATTTAGAAGAAAATCAAGGATCTAAGGTTCAAATTCAGATTAAGCAATCTCATAGGTTTATTACTAATCTTAATATATATAATCCAAATATTTAGGATCAATATCAAATCAGATGCATTATTGGAATAATGTCAATTACATTATCTTATAATCATATCCATTTAATTAAGGTTTAAGAGTTTGAATCTTAATTAAGCAGGTTAGGGTTTAACCCCTACTCATGTCCAATTAAGATCAAGTATTTATTTATAGATCAAATGTTAAATTAGTGAATTAGGTATGTATTATTAGTGGCAATCTTAGACCTAGATCAAGTCTTAATAGCTTGATCAAAATCTTAAGACTTCTTCAATTAATTAAGATGATTAAGTTCTCCAATTTTCAGGATTATTTAAGTTATATATTATGAATTAGCATACATGGTTTTCATACATTTACCTTACTGTTATGATGTATATTAATAGAAAAATTCATAAAAATAGAAAGTAATTAGTGCTAATCAAATCCTAAAAGCATTCAAAAGGATTAACACCTAATTACAAATCTAGCCATCAAAATCCATACAAATTGGCACATAAGTTCTATTTAATAATACAATTAATCAGAGACTAAGTTTGTTAAGATCCAATATCTACAAACCCTAATTTTCACTAATCGTGATTTAATAAGATTATGGTATAAATTAAAATACAAAGATCAGAAAAATTATTCACTTAGCACATTCATTCTACTCTTCATAAGGAGACTAATGGCACCATAAACATGCAAATTTGTTAAGTATACTTACTAATCAACCTTAATCAAGATCTGTAATAATTAGGTAAAACTGAAAAATCTAACCATTAAATGTTCAATATTATTTTATATTCAGATCCTTGAGGATTTTCTAATCAATTTTATATATGATATCATAAGGTTTGGACCAATGGATTAATAGTTATTCAATTAATACATTCTGTATTTTTATTTAAATGATTTCATATGATTTGAATAATTGAATTATTTTCCTTAAGGAAAATAATACCAATAATTTGAATATAATTAAAATAGGTTCGGCCCGTTCTCCAAAACACGTGGGTCGGCCGGGGCCCGAAGACCCGGGACGGTCACACCGCGCGGGTCACGGGTCGGCCCGACCCGCACAGGGGCTTCGTCCCCGAGCCTCCGTCCCGATGGAAGGGACCCAATTACCCTAATCGGCTAATTCCGGTGCGTCCTGACCACGGCATGTCCCACCATTGGTTGCTACTCATTCATCGTGGTCAGGTGTGTCGAAGGGGACCCGAAGCCCTCTGTGAGGTGGTCTGGATCGGCCAGACCCTACTCACCCGAGAGCTCCTATAATGGAGCTACTGTGGGAAGATAATTCTCCCCATAGAGGCCATGCCAGACCTAGGGCTCGATCCCTACACCTTTAGAGAGGTGAGACGAATCGAAGCCCCCTGGTCTGAGGGCCTGAGATGGTCTGGAACGCCGGGACCTTATTCACCTGAGATGTTCCTTAAGGGACTTAGCCCGATCGATCAATTTGATCGGTCGGGGCTAGCTTAGGGCTCAATTACGATACCAGTGAGTTCGTTTTGACAATATACATGTAATCGAATAAAAAGGAGGAAGGTCCGAGCCTCATTGGCTCGAAACCAGCAATGGGGGGTACCTGGTTTGACGGGAAAGCTCAGGACGATCGACTGAGGATCCGACTAGTCTTGGCTGAGCTTTTAGACGCTGCAAAGGATCCTGAACACCAGTAGAGCCTACTATCAGCGGTTTGGGAGCTTCAGAAATCGCCTATGCAAGCTCGAGTGTTCGGCAATGGCGGAAGTTGTAGAGAGCTCAATCGATCATCAAGGATTAAATGGAGCAATGCAAGGGATATTTATAGTCTTGGCAGAGGTTTGGGAAGCTTCTGGAGGGTTGGCTCGGGCTGGGAATGACCCGAGAGGTCGATCCATGGCCGAGCTCTCGAATTTCCAATTTGAGTTCGGCCGGGTCACGAGGCCCGATCAGGGGTCCTTGCCAAGACGTGGGAGATCCTAACGATCTTGCTAAGGTGGACGCAGGAGTGGGGGACAAGCGAGGCAGCTGGCGGTACTAGGGATCTCCCTGTCGGGTGCGCGAGCGAGTGGGGATGAAGATCCACAGTTGCGGGAGGGTCCCGAGCCATCTGATTGATCGATCAAAAAGACACGACGGTCCTGATTTTGAGAATCCAAATGGCCGGATCGGATTAAATCCCCGCCGTAGGATCTCACTGGTTGATCTAACGGCAGATCCGCGGTTCCACGGGATCTAATCATAGTCGTTGGATTAATAGAACGAATGACGGATACGACGGAAGCACCGCTGTCGCGCAACCTGGGCTCTGCAGCGGATCGCCCGCGGTCCGCACAGCGGATCCCAGTCGTTTAATTAGTTTAAAGGTATAAATGCAATTTTGAATTGTTGGAAATCCTAAAATACAATTAGACCATTTTAATTAAATGTGATTTATGGCTTAAATGATTTCCAAATTACATGGACTCCAAATTTTCAGGATAAGATTTCTTTAATGTTCTTAAAGCAATGGAATCAAAATTAATAATTTCTTAGACTATAGATTAGCAGGATAACAACTTAGGATTGTTCCAACTCAAGGCCTACCTAATGCATACATAAGCCCCATCAATTGATAACCCTAATGCCTAAATTAAGCAGCCCTAAATCTAGGGTTAGGGTTTTACTGTGGAAGGAGATTTCTCTCTCCATAATGGGTTTCCATGATCGGGCCAGGTCCCAAAGGGAACTTGGGACCATGGCCAACATATGAGGATGGACTGAGGCATCGAAAGCAGCTGGATGCCCAAGCATTTTTAGACGAAACTCAGGCACTGTGCAATACTGTACATGCTCGAGTTCGTTAGGTTCAATCAGACCCGATCGAACTTGATTGAACTCGATTAAAGGTTCTACATTTGTTGAAATGCTTTAGCAAAAAGCCATAATTGTGAAAAGAGCTCTGCAAGGTGGGTAATGGGGAGTACCTTAGCTTTCGTTCCAAAATTTAGGGTTTGGGAATTCGGAGCCTTCTAAAGCTTGAGCTCCACTTTAACCTTCCCAGTAGCCAGCTTACTACATATAAGCTGAAATGGAGCATTCTACAGTCTAAAAAAGAGGATGGGTGTGGCGGCCCTGCCCTGCCGTGGTCCTGTTAACCCTTAAGTTAACCTGATTACGATGGAGGGGTCACCAAATGACAAAGTTCCCATTTAGAATTGAATTAGACACATGTTCTAATCCAACTTAAATAAGAACTTTGCCATTCAATCCTTAAGAACTATCACTAAATGACTATACATGAACTCAGAGTGCGGAAGCATATACAGTATAACATCCATCCAATACAGTATAAATACAACAATACAGAATAAGTAAAGTGCTGAAAGAGAAATATAAACCTGTATTATTACAACAGTTTATAAGTTTAAAAGAACTGAAAGGAAACTCTCAATCTCATTGAAAGAAAGAAAACTAAAACCACAGATCTTCAGGAACAGGCTCCTCCTCCAATAATAAATTCTCCACTGGATCTGCTGCTCCAACAAACTCAGAGCCTACCATTATCAGTTTCATAATGGTAGGGCCCCAGCCAACAAAAAAAAAACTAGTTAGACAATATGTCTAAGTACAATTTAGGGCAAATAATTTTATTAGGTTACTTGAATATCACCATAAATCAGTACTAAAGCAAAAAGGTGCAGAAAACGTACAAAAAAAAAAGAACAGAAATAAGTTATAAACAAACAGTTTATAACTAAGCAAATAGGAAGTAACACATACCTCCTCCAAGCAACTGCAACAAAGACAGGTAAGCAAAAGACTAAACAAAACTGTAAGAAAAGTACAACCTAAACATGCTTATGATCAAACAGAATATGCTAGGTGACATACATAATTTGAACAGTATAAAACTGAAAATAACTAACATCCTAGGTGAGCATAGGAAAACAGTAAGTAAAACTAGCATCCTATATATATAACACGTACAAGAAAGCTGTAAGTAAAATAGTGATACAATGCAGAATATATAAGTAAAATAGTAACTAAAAACGGAAACTGCAGTGACCATCTAAGTCACTTAAACTGAAAATATACTCAGCAAATCTTAGCCTGATGAGCTAAGAAACTCTGAACTGAATGTCACTGAAAACTCTTAGCCTGATAAGCTAAGACAGAACTGAATGTAAGTGTACTTAAATTAGTATATCCATATCAGAATCCTGACTCTATAGTCAGTAGGGCGAGAGTCTATCCATCCTATCACTCGGACTAGGCATGGCCAATAGACTGTCGGACATTAAACCCTCGAAAGGTTGCCGACCCCGAACGAGTTGATCGAAGAGGTATACTAATCAAGCTACAGCTTACAAACTATTTGTGAAACGAAAACATAATGTTGCTTATAAATGTTCCAAACTAACATAAGATATTTATCAAATATCTTAAGTACATAATATATGTCCAAGGTATAAAGCTCCAAATCAAGGAATGCGAAGCATCAAAATCAAAGTGAGCAAGAAACTCTATCTAAAACACAGGTGATATCCGTTGTTATCTACTTTATTCGTTCTATCTACTCTAAGTTACATAAGTTTCAGAATCATCAATTTTTACACATTCTGTAACTTAGAAGAATCACGAATCCTACTAGTTAAAGATAATTAGGACTGGCCAAGTCCTAATTATAACTAAGTCAAAAGATGACTATTTGGTTTAAGTGAATAAATCATCGACCTAATTTTGTAATTTAATTCATCCCAACCTCATTTTGATTAGCCAAATCAAGATAAAAAGATTAAGAATTAGACTCCAGATGATGGGGTTTAACCACTTAATCTAAAGGTATAACTAAGGGTCTAAGTTTAGAAACTAAATCTCACAGATTAAGTTAAGACAAGTCCTAATGATAAATCAATTCATTAGGATAGATCTCTATTCTTAATTCTAGAGTTTAAAGATCAAATAATCATTTAATAAACTAAAAAAATCTATAAACTAGAAAACTCAATGTTTCATCTATTGAGTAACCCAATTTACTCAATAGATGAATTCTAACTTAAGATCTAACTCTAATCTTAAGAATTAAGGCTCTTAATTACTAAGAGTATCTCTCAAGACACACATCCTTACTAATGTTATAAGACCTAAGGTATGATCTAAGAGTGATTAAGGAAAGAAGAACACTCACGATTTACTTAGGAATTTTCTTAAGGAACAAATTTTGAGATTTTAATCAAAATCTAATTTAGACTTAAATTTGATTAATTTCAATTCTAAATCATTCTATTTACTAATTTTAGTGATTAGAAGCTGAATTTAGGGCTTTTAAAGGCTAAACCCTAAATTTGGGCAAAATGACCATTTTGCCCCTTCTCAAGGGTCCAAAAGATCAAATTTTGATTTAAGACTTAAATTCTAAAATTTTCTTTTGGAAAGTGATTCTTATTGTCTAATGTAAGATTTAGACAGCAACTAAATTAATTCTGAGTTATTATTATGCCAAATGAGATCAAATTAGTGAATTTGACTCATAAGAGTAAATTAGTAATTTGACTAAGTGAAAGTTAAATTTTCTTTCAGATTATTATTCTTTACTGTCTAAGCTTTCCATAGAATCTAAATTTGCTAAATTCTGATAAGTATTGGCCAAGTTATGGCCAATACAAGATTTAAGGTTTAAGGTTAATTAAGGGATTCTTAACTATAGGTCAAAAATCCTAACTTTGCCAATTAGTATCCAAATTAAGAAAAATCAGTGGCTATGGTTTACAAATAGTCCACTGATCACAATGATATGTGGTAGGCTCAATTTGGACCTAATTTGACTAAGTTAAGACCTAATTAGGGTTTAGGATGATTAGTGGGTGATTAGCAAAATTAATTATTCAAACACTAATCCAACCTTATAGATTGATTTTAAATGGTTCTATGAGTCCTCTGAAACTTAAATCACTCAATTTGGATTATTAGATTTGCTAATATTCATTAATCAAGTTTTAGAGTAGTTATGGATGATTAGCAAATCTAACCGTTGGATCTAAAATCTTTTTATAGATTTCTGTTAATTAGGTTTTTCTGATCTAAATTGATATTTGGATCATTCAATTTGGAGCTTAATTGACCAAGTTATGGTCAATTAAAGTTCTAGGGTTAATTAGGGTAATTAGGGTTAGGTCCTAAATGTGCTTAGGCAAAAACTAATCCAAACAGCATGATGAATACTACCAAATTAATCCTTAGGGTTTTCTGATCATTTTAAGACTCATATTAGGTATATTTGGATCAACCTACCCAAAGTTATGAGCTAAATAAGATTTGTGACTTTTAATTTAACTTAATTAAACCCTAAAATATCACTTTGCTAAATATTAATTCTATAGCAAAATAAATGGCATCATTAAATTCCTTATATTTTTTTGATCAAAATGGTATATTTATTTGCATAATTTGGATGAGTATTTTAGAAGTTATTAAGGTTTAAAGTTTGGTATTAATTTAATTAATATTTACTGTTTAATTAAATTAATTAACTCTGTTTTAATATATTAATAATTCTGTTATTTATTAATATAATTAAATTCGATTATTATAATAAACATTTTACCATATATATAACGCTTTTATTATTTTAATTTCTCTCTGCAGGACACGTGGCGATTAGGGATTGGACGAGGCGTCTGGACTAGGTCCCACCAGTCGGAGCGTCCAATGGCTGAGAGACGCGTGACTTTTTGGGAAGTCCAAAGGACATACTAATCGGCTGCATGGTTCGATTTTTGAACCAGACCGGCTCGAATGATAAATGAATCGGTCTGGATTGAACCGGTTTAGTATGATCGGATCAGATCTAATCTACCTTAGATCTAACGGCTGGATCATGATCTCATCTGACGGCTACAGACGCCAGACGGTTCATCTTCTTCATTCGCTCGAATCGAACCGGCAACAGAGGAAGAAGAAAAATTGAACCGGCCTGACTGACCGGTTCGCACGGGGAAGACTCTTCGTCTTCCCCAAAATTCGCGATTAGGGTTTGCGAATCGAAGGAAGAAACGAAGGATCAAGTATCTCGATCCTTAAACTTAAGTAATTGCATACAATAACTGAAATAGAAGCAATGAAATTAAAGAGATCGACGGAATGGGAAGGGAAGTAGTACCTCAAACGAACGGTAGAAGGATGTTAGGGTTTGATCCGAAGAAGCTTTGCCTATTACAATGTCTTAGAAGGGTGAAAATGGATGAGGGAAGACTGATTATAGTTTTATTGAGGTGTTGCAAGCGGTGAGGGCCACCTCCATCGCGTGTAAAGGACGCGTGGGTGAACCCTAGACACGCGGAGGCCTTTCGAAGAGGAAGAAATCGCGACCGTCCGATCGCCCAATCGGACGGATCACGCGATCCGTCAACCTTGACGGAAAAAGCAATGAAAGGGAACGGCGTTAGTGCTACAGGAACGGCGCCGTTAAGATTAAAAATTTAAATAATTAATTAAATTAAATTATACCGATTTCATTAATTAAATTTACCCTATTAAATGCATTCCTAAAATTTCCAATAAATCACCCTTAGCTAATTGAAGGGTGAGGAACACAACGACGCACTCAGATTTTCATTTCAACGAGTATTTAATTTTTTGATTATTTGGGGTATTTAAATATTATTAAAATATTTGACGAAATATCAACGACTTCCAAATAACTTCAAAATTTCACCCATAGCTAATTTGGGTGTTCTGAATGTAATGGCGAAGTCGGATTTTCAATTTGAGGTCTAGATAAAAAATCAATTTTCTAGGGTTTAGGATTTTCCAGAATTTCAGATTTGACTTTGTTGATTTCAGATTTGACCTAGGTTTCAAAGATGAGTTCTAAATTACTTAATTAGTGACTTAGAACCTTAATTAAGACTTAGATTAGTCTTAATTGAGCTAAGTAACAACCTGGGTTGTTACAATGGGTGTGGCTAAATTATGGCGGGCATGGCAGCTACAGCGGTCTGCGCACGCCGTGTGCGCTACAATCCTTTGCACGCCGCGAGACGACAAGTACCAATCGTTCGATTTGGACAGCTGGTTCGATCGAAAGGTGTAGATGCTACACAGTTTGATCAAATGGCGAAGCACCATTTAAAATGATGAAAATCTTATTTCAATTAATTAAATTAGTTAATAATTAGCTATAATTTTAATTAATTAAATCAAGCAATCAAATGAGCTCCGAAAAATCCTAAAAAATCACTCATAGTTAATTTAGAGATGATTAACTAAAAAATGAATTCAGATTTTTAATCGGAGGTCAATTTAATATCTTAATTTTCTAATTAATTAAATGCATTAAAATATTTGGGAAATTCAATTGAACTCCAAATCGAACTAAATTTCAGAGGTTGATTTTAAATGATATTTGGAGATTAATGGATGTGTTTTCAAATTGATGAAACTGATAAATATTGATTAACAACTCCACCTACCACTTGTACCCAAAGTCTGTTTACTTAACTACCTTTTAACAAGCCATTCCACTAGATAAAAGCTCACCTCTTAAAGTGAAGAAACTTGCCCTTAAAAATAGATAGAAGTCTAACTTAGCCTTTCACTCCTCTTTATATGAAACCTCACTCTTTCTTTTTTTGGACTCTTCTCTTCTCTCAAGCAAGGCTCAAGGAGATATGTGAGATGCTAGGAGAAGGTTACGAAGTTGATTCAAATGTCAAGATATTGGTAGGTACATTGTAGAAAAGAAGGTTAATTTCACTCCCTTTTCTTTTCTGCTTCACAACCTTGGTCATCAAATTAGCTCCAAGATTCGAGATTCGTTTATCCTCCCTTAGTTTAGCTCAGAACTCATAGCTCAGTAGCTCGAGAGCTAATAGCTTCTCACTCCAAGCTTAGGTTTAATGTCAGTGGGAGAAGAAGAAAGAAACTCAAAAATCTGAACTTCGGACTCTGAGAAGCTCCGGGTACAAGGCTCCCCTAACCCGAACACCTAGTTTTTCTCTTTGAGGTACATAGTGTAATACCAAAGATAAACCTAAGAACTAATCCTCCTAATTTTGAACTCAAGTTCACAATCTCCTACCTCCGGTGACCTTAAGGCTCACAAAGCCTACCAGGTGGCCTAACTATTATCTAAGTTCAAAGTACGTAGTTGAAAGAGTTTTTCACAGTTAGATTATACGCCCATTAACAACTCTCTTTCTTAGCATCAGAAATTTGAATGAGATATGAACTGTCTGTTCCTCACTCTACTCCTAACTTAGCTCAAGGTAAGGTAAAGATCAAAACCAGGGGAACGAAACTAGGTTCACTATCTCTGAACTGCCCTTACCGGGTGTGGCCTGACTTTCTTTTAGCTCAGAATACCAAGCTCTTAAGTTTAGTACGAGTGGGAGAAAAAGAAGAATAAAACTCCAAACTCCTTAACCAATAGGTGTAAAAAGGGGTTGTCTCCTCTAACTCCTCGAGGTATAGAGCTTCTAACTCCAAGCCAAGGTACGGACACCCAACTCTCGAAGTCCTAACCTAAAAAGAACCAGCCCAAGCAGGGAAGGAGAAATCAAACAAGGCTAGAATAGATGAGCCTACCTACTAGAGAGAGAAGTATGCGAACTATTGCGTCCATGGTTATTTGTCAAAGTCAAATTGAAATTGAGACAACCCTCTCCAAACATCATTCTTCCTATGGATCAACATCATAGTGAAATTTCAAGCTCGTTCGACAACAAATTCAATTATAGCAGTGCCTTGTATTCATCCTCCATAGTCTCATCCCGATTCATTAAATCAGTCAATAACTTTGTGAACTCATTTAGATGCTCATCAATAGAAATCCCTCTTCTCATTTAAAACCGATACAACCTTCTTTTCATGTGGAAACGATTCTCCATGCTTTTCATCAAATATTTTCATTTTGGGAACTTCCATAACTTTATATCTTGGGTTAAGCAAATTCAAATCAAACCATATGCGCTGCTATTCATCTTGACCAAATCACTTTTCAATATTTTCTATGATTTTTCTTCTCCATCAAGAACATCATCTAGAGTCAATGCGCAAAGCACATCAGTGACTTCGCATCTTCACATTCCGAAGTTTTTATTTCCATCGAATTTGATCTCATTGATCTTCGTCGGATGTGTCACCATTTGTGGAAACTTCTCTCCATCACTGATGACGATGAATAACAGGTTAGGATTGTTGAATGCAGAGGCACACAAACTGAACAAGAACAAAAATAAAAGAAAGTATACAAGTAATCAATCACATGCACAACATAAGGAATTATATGGTTCGATGTAAACACCTACGTCCATGATGAGAGATAATGAGAAATTTCACCATTATTGAAGAAAAAAACAATTATGGCTTCACCAAACCCACACACAAGCCCTCAAGAATAGAGATATTTCTTTTTCCAACCGTCACACATCTTGGGGTTTTTACAAAATAGATAATACATTAAAATGAGTTAAAAATAAATTTATAAACCCTAAAAATCGGGCATGTAAAATTGAGGGCACATGGGGTGCACCTGAATGTCTGCCTCGGCGCTTGACGCTCTGCCCACAGGGCGCCTAGGCACGCCCAAGTGTCTGACACTCTGTCAATAGTGTGCCTTGGACGCGCCCAGGTGCCTCTGCACTTGGGGCGCACCCAAGTGCATGCTGCTCCATTTGACTGATAAAAAACATTTCAACTTTCTCCTCAAATCAACACATGCCACTATTTCTAACGGTCTTAAGTTTTAAGGTTATGAGGTCTTGCCGGAATACGTCTGACACGGATAGAAGATCCAAATAGGGCATCACCTTATCCACACCCACTGCCTCCTCCTCTCATCGTCGGCACCTTCAGTCGGAACGTTGTCTTGCAGTTTCACATACTCCTATCATTATTATGATTAGAAAGTGTGTGTTGTATCTAAAAGATTTGAGTGTTATGTGGATAAATGTAAAAATTTATATATTTTATGAATAATATTTAAAGATTTGAGTGTTATGTTTATAAAAATCTCAAAATAGAAATATTTATCATATTTCAATTCCAAACTTATTGGTTCTATTGAGGAAAAGAGTGTTTCTGCTCAAAATCTGAAACATCTATTAACTATCTCTGCTGGTTCTACTGTTTTTATTCATGGATCAAACTAAACTTAAAGATAAGCTTTTTTTTTTTTTTTTTCTTTGGGTTAGTATTTTTTAGTTAAAAATAGAAAAATGCTATGCTTATATTATATATATATCAAAAAATATTTAAAAGTAATATAATTTTTTTTTTAATTTTTATATATAAATCATAAAAAAATTATATTTATCTTATAATTTATTTACCTATCAAATTGACACATAATATATATTATTTAAGTACAGGAATACTTACAAAAAAAAAAAAAAAAAAAAAAAAAAAAAAAAAAAAAAAGCGTTCTATGCCGGTCAACTAAAGCACTTCGTGAACACTCGAGCCTGGGCGGCGAACTAATCGCGGACGTCAGTGAGATTCAAAATTTTATGCATTTTTACTTTTCAATTCCGTTCTCCTGGTAAAACTATTAACCGTCGGCCCGCCCACGATCGAATTTCCACCCCCTCTCCCCAGATGAGCCAGTGGCAGAGAAGTAAAAGGAGCACTGGACGACTCTCACACACCAGCCATGGCTAAAAAATCCAAAGCATTCGTCCAGTGAGCTTCATCCCCTGATACATCCGTCCTCTTCCCTCTATAAAGGATTTAGGGTTGAGGTCCATCCCAATGGTTTTTGACGAACGTTTCGGCAGAATTCTGTTAGTATTCTAGCGACCTCAATGAAGGGGCGCTCCAACCGCCTTCCTCCTTCCGCTCCCCTCGAGGACTGGGGCGATGGACAATGGACGGTGGACTGTTCCTGCGGCGTCAACTTCGACGATGGCGAGGAGATGGTGAGCTGCGATGAGTGCGGGGTATGGGTGCATACCCGTTGCTCTCACTACGTCCGTGGGGAGGCTTCTTTCGCCTGCCATAAGTGCACTCCTACATCCAAGGGCACCCGTGCGGTTGTCACCTCCGCTGCCAATAACTTTACCCATGACGCGGAGGAGACAGAGGTCGCGAAGCTTCTGATTGAGTTGCCTACGAAGACCGATCGTCCGCCTCCGATCCCGCCTGGAGGTGCTCCGTACCGCCCTCCTTTCAGGCTGTGGGCTCAAGTCCCTAAGGAGGAGAGGGTCCATATGCAGGGCGTTCCTGGAGGCGATCCTTCTTTGTTTCGGGGGTTATCCTCAAAGATCGCCTCGCCGGACCTGTGGAAGTGCACTGGATATGTTCCGAAGAAATTCAATTTCAAGTACAAGGAGTTTCCTTGCTGGGAGGAGGAAGAGAGAGATAAGGCTAGTCTTGGTGCTGATGCGCTTTTCTCGCTGTCCAAGGAAACAGTACAAGCTGTTCCAGTGAAGTCCTCTGAAAAGATTTTATCCCCGGGCGGAACTAGAAGGAAAGATGGGCAGAATCTTCCGTTGGGCTCTCGTTCTTTTGGTTGTGTCAAGAAGGAGAGAAACAAACTTAGAGTGGCTGGGTCGAGCAAGTGCAGGAAAGGAGAAGCAGATGAGAAGGATTTCAGCGGCAGAAAGAAATCGCAAGGAGATTCTGACAGGCTTTTGGCGAATTCCAAAAATAAAGGTGCATGCATGTTCCTCCCTCACCCCCAACTCCTCCACAACACACACCCTGAGTTTGATTTATCATTTTCTTGATGCATATATTTGGGGTGGTGCAGATGAAACTGTTGCTGTGTTTGACTCTAGAAAAGAAGATTTAAGCGAGGATGGGAGACTCCATATTGCTGAGTCTGATGTTCCTGATACCAATAGTACGCACAAAAGGGAGAACATACCTCTTCCCAAGCCTAGCTGCAAGAATCTTGATGAAAGGTTGAACAATGGAAGTAAATCCAAACACATGGTAGTCTTCAAGACTTCTAAGAAGCATTTGTCTGACGAGGTGCCAAGATCAAAACTTTCCCTAGAAACACTTGTAAAAGCTGAGAAGGTCAATAGGCTGGATGGAAGGGTTTCTTGCAAATTAAATACAACTGTTACAAGTCATGTTGATGATAGGAATACTGCTAAAAGTTTTATCAAGCAGGAGGTAGGTATCTTTGCAACACTTTGGTGTTTTGATTTTTTATTTATTTATTAAAATATGAGTATATATATATATATATTTATATATGTACCTTTGTTTTCCTTATTTACCAACTGCTGCCAATTGCTACTATAAGGCTAATCTGTTATCAGGCAATACTAGATAAGATTAGCTTTTTATAGCTTAGCCTTAGTTCATGGTTGACTACTTGAAACTATGGGCAGGCCAGTGTAAGAATGGTTATAATTAGTTTTAATGAGATATTAAAAAATAATTCAATCTGATTACACACATCATACATGAATTTATTATGTATTATTGTGCATATGCCTGTTCTATCTTATGAACTGTGGAGATAGTTTGCAACATTGAGCACCAATATGATAAGCGTTGAACTTGGTGCTCAAAATTGGCATGCTGGTTTGTACATATATCTTCAATGCAGCTGGTATGATGTGGTCAAGTTAGGGATTTTTAAAAAGATTGGTCACTAATGCGTTTGGCTACTCTTGGTTGCTTATGAGTGTTTGTTTCCCCAAAGATAAGCATCTGTTTATGCTTTTGGAACAATCAAATGCAAACTAAAATGCAATAAAACCACGTAAAAATGCTGCATGTATGTGGTATGAGTTAGGGTTAGGGTGCTAAATATAGCCATATTGATGCAAAGTATATAGATGTCACAAGATCCTATGCAAAATAAAACTTTGAAACACAATTTATATATCTTAGTTTTGCCATTTCTTAATATCAGTAATGTCATTTTACTTGACCAACTTAGTTATTGATGATTTTTTAGTTTGACATCTAGAATTATACAATATAATTAAAGCTATTGCGATTTGCAAATATTTCTTTTAAGCAATCATGATTTTTTTTATTAAGAAAAATTGTCATGGCGCTTCTTATTATAACTATTTGTCCTTATATTTAGAAATTTTTTTCCCCATAATAATTTTGTGAAACTAAAATCTATTACACGTAACTATGATTATATTTTCTTTTAACATTGAGAATCAATTGCTGTTATTATAATATTATATATTCAAATATTATTTAGTAAAATCTAAAAACTTTAGTCTAATCATTTCATTTGTCATTTTAGTTTTTTATTCGTTGATCTTTATTAAAATGTTGCTATTTATGTTTAATTTTAATTCTATTGGCTAGAGTGCATCTATTGATGCATTAAGAGAGCTCCATTTAAAATGAAGCTCTATCTAAATTTTGCTTTTATTTTCTTAAAAACCATATAAGGGGGAGTTCAAGTATTTTATGATACTATATATATATATGTATTATGAGTGTGTAGTCAAAATAATATTTTTTAAGCAATGTTTAATTTAATTAATAAGATATATAATGTTTATATGCTGCACTTTGAAATGATTATATGTATATATGAGAGAATGATGACAAGAATTGAGAATATTCTCCATGGATCAAATTTTTTGCTATCAGATTGTTGATTTTTTTTGGGATGGATGCGAAATCAACTTTTTATCATACAAGGCAAATATATACTCAGATTTGTTTAATTTATGCAATTTGTGCATGCTTTTTCTTGTATTTTTTCTGAAAAAATAATCCAAGTAATCTCTTCGAATAATATTCTTAAGTAACTCCAAAATATATGCAATATGATATCTCAATGTTGGTGTAGGATATAAAGCTATTATAATTGGAAACTATTTGGGCATTTTACTGCTACTTTTAATATTAGTCAAGGCTCTCATGTATATACTTAATTGCATTGACATATTTTTTGAAATATAATTTTGTCTTAAAACCCTCCAATCAATTCCCATGTTCAACTATACACTTTTTTGACATTTATGAAATTCAAATGTTAGCTCTTTGTTTTTTATATTTATTCATTGATTGCCTTCATATAATAATCAATTCCGTAGTAAAACTCAATTGCATGAAATATTTCTTGTTCTTCATCATGAATGTGAGTTTTGTATGCTTTTAAAATGTTATTCTTTTTTCAAGATTCTTCTATAGTCAGCTTAATATTGACATTACATTTTTTCTTAAATGAGTAATTTTTTTAATTTTAAAGTTCTTGTTGTAAAAATTTATTTATCATTTCATCAAAATATTCCTATAGTTCTGTAGGATATATAGGGTAAAGTAATTCAAATACATGAAATATAAATTTGTGAGTGTTTCGTTTACTGGATTCTTAAGATAAAGTGGAGAGTAATTCTCTTATAAGAGTATAAATATGAGCATGGAAAAGTTTTTACGCATCAAATTGTCTGAAATTCAGTTACACAAGGTCTTCACTAGCCTCTCGTATCGCAAGTTCTGTTGTTCTTGTATTTCCCCCCGAGAGGCGCACACCCCTCCTTCGCATCAGTTCGTCGCATCCCTTCTTTGTAGTTGTTCATCGCAGGTCATTGCGATTTTCATCGCTGGTCGCATTGCGCAGCATTTTTGTCGCAGGTATTCGTCCTCTTTGTTGCAGGTCTTCTCACTTGCAATCTTGAGATGATAGATTAGTCTCGATGAATTCTGGTATATTCATCTTAACAGATTCTATGTCCCTAATGTAGTTCCTAAGATTAAGTGTGCATGAGATAAAGTGTGGGATTGTGTGGGTATTGTTGAGAAGCTTACTTGCATACAATGAACTTTTATCTTACATGAACAAAGGAAAACAGCACCGCATAAAGAGACAAAGGTAAAGATCTAAATTATATTCGAAAAATATAAATAGTTGTTCGATTTGTTGGGTTTTAAACAAAATAATGAATCTAGATAAGCATTTCTGATTTAAATTAAATGAATTTTCAAAGAGTTAAGAGCAATGTATAAAAGTTTATTGATGATCCGCTTTTAATTTAATATTGAGACAATGATTTGAATTTTTCAGAGGGGTAATCTTACCACTGAATTATGCGGAGTATCATACTCAGCATATTTTTTCAATTTAAACAAACAACAAAATGACTGTAAATTATTTTGATTATATTGTAATCATACTACACTGTAATAAGATTATTTTATAAATTTATCATACCAAATAACCCTAAATGTTTTATCATAACATAAAACCTTTGATGCATTTTAAAAACACATCACTTTTTTTGGATTAATTTATAATGTTTGTCACTAAATTGTTCATTATGCTTTTGTGCATTGATTTCTTCACTATTGCCCTTTTTGAAACAATTTTATCTTTCCTTAATGTTTTTTCTTTAATCTTCATATTGTGTCTCATTTTTAATGCATCAAAATTGATTAAAGTTCTTATTAAATTTCATGTCTTAGACTATCTACTTAAATAATTATTTTTAGGTTATTAAATATGTTTGCTCAATATATAATAGTTTGTTTCCAATTCATTCGATACTTTAGCTGTAGAAAAACTCCATTTTAAAATATTCAATTCACTATAAAATCCATTAACACATAGTTTACTCCTTGGCATGAAAGCAATTTGATTCTTCAATATTGTTGTAATTTATTTAAGCCTTTATTATGGTGCCTCTTTTGCAACTCTTTACGCTATTTTTTCCCCTTAAATAAGCATATTAACTCTTTTTATTCAATGTTTAAAATTCTTTTATTTTTGAAAATCTTGATGTAAAAATTTGTCACCAATTTGCAACAATTCACACAAGTCTATAAACCTGTATAAATGTTTTATTTGCATAAATCTAACTCTACTTCACTTTTTGTTGGATCAATCTATAATCTATATTGCTAAATTGATCATTATGTTTTATAAAATATCTTCGTTATTGCTTTTAGCTAAGATATTTTCATCGTTCACTATTTTCTTATCTTTAATACAATAACAACACCAAGTCTTAGTCCATTAAGTGAGGCCAACTACATAAATCACTTGTTGTCTTTGTGTACGGTCAAATAGGAGACACTTTCTTCTGAGGACTTGATTAACAACCAATTGAGTGTCGGCAAAATATTTTCAATTTGTTAATTTTTGTTTTTGGGTGAGCATGAGTTTATTTACGAGTGTCTTATACTTAGCATGGTTTTTTATTGTACCTAGAAATGTTAGTTTAAAGAAAATTGCAAAGCTTTTATCTTTTGGGCTAATAATGAAAACTCTCTCTTTGTGCTTTGCATTATGATGCTTTATTAGCAAACATTAATTAACAATCACTAGTGTTAGCTTGTTCCTCCATTGCTTAGTCTTGTTTGCCATTATGCACACAAATCAATGAAGTATGCTATTTTACTTGCATAACTTAGGAAAGCTAAAAATTCTCCTTAGAAGGCAATGATGAAAGTGCTCTCATTCATGGTTTCGGGTGTGCTTTGCTCAATTTTCTGGCTTTCTTTCGACGATCTTCGAATTCCACTGGTTTCTTACGATTTCCACCCCGATCTAGCGTTAAATGGTGGTATTTTGTTAAATAACCCATGAAAAACAAGGAATTGTGTTGGGGTCAGCTTGGACTAATTTTTTCTAAGATGGTTTTCTATTCCCTAATGGTGGTAACACCTTACATTTTCAAAATCTTTCTCTTCTATTTCAGTTTGGTTGCTTTGCTTTTTATTTGTGTGGTTCTTAAAATTTATAGTGTTTTTTGGACTATAATTTTCCGTTCTATTTTGCTCTATGGGTGATGAATTGCAACCTTTGGTTTTGGAAGGGGCTTCATCTCCTTTTGTCATGGGTGAGATCTTTGATTATGCTAAACTTTGTTGGTCCTAATCCTCCTAGCAACCCTAGGTCCTTCATCGAAGAATTAACATGGAGAGCGAACATTTGTATTTCTTTGATGGTTGGTATCAAATCAATAGCGAATCATAGAGGAAGGCTCACACTATGGCTTTCTAATGAAGAAATTTTTGTGCTTGCTAAAGCCTTTGATTTTACATTAATTGCCAAATTTTCCATTGGGAAGCTGTTAATGTAAGACATTCGGAAAATTTTCAATGAACCGGGTCTTTTGGAAGCCTACAATGTGGGTTTACTGAATGGGAGACACGTCCTTATTATGATGACAAACTTTTTTCGTGAGAGATTTATTATGTTAAAAGGATTTCAACTAATGCTTCTGAGATGGACTCTTGACTTTGTTCTCAAGTCTGAACCACCCATTTCCTATTTGGGTAATTTTTTCCCTTCTAAAAGTTTATCTTTCCACTCACTCCATATTATTCTCCCTTGGCTCCTTTTATGGGAAACCTTTGAAAGTAGACGTTACCACGACATAAATCACTATTACTTGGTTATTAATTACGAGCATGATTTCCCTCCTCCTTTAAAGGCTATCTGTATGTTGGACAAATTACAATTGCCGTATGTTAGGAAACAAAATTCTTGGGGGGAGTGTTTATGTCTTGGTTTAGCATTTCTCCTTATTTGTGCTTATTCCAATTCTTGTCAGAGTAGGTTAGTGGTAGCTAAGGAGATTTTGCTATCTGCTTAGGTTTAGATTTTCTCCTCCACCTAATTTTGTTGCTTTTGTTTGGATTGGGCAGCTGCTCTTGTCTTTGATATGCTAGAAGCTACTTGGGCGGTGGTAGGATCCTATGTGATTTGTTGCTTTTATTGGTTTTATTCTCCCTTCCGTTTATCCTTTCGTTGTATGGCAGCTTGTGGCTGATGTGAAGAGGCTTCAACGGGCTGTTGTTGGTGATGCTGAGCTTTTTGCTGGTTGAAGGAGAGCTCTTGGCTGTTGCTGTTGTGTCAAATCTGTCTTATTCAATTTTATTTTTTTAAATGTTTGGTTGCATTTTCTGCTTTTGCTGGTTAAACTTTTAGGATATATCATATGCTAACTTTTTTTGGGTTTGATTGTTTTATTTTTTATCTTATTTTTTTGGTTATTTTGTTTTTTTTTCTTGTACCCAATTAAACCCGCCCATATGTACTTGATTTTCTTATCAATAAAATTGCAAGTTTTCTTAGAAAAAACTGTTTTTACTTGCACTTTTATAGCACATCTAGTGTGAACTGTAGTTCAAATGGAGAAAATTCTACACTCCATTAGCGAATCAGTCAACTTGATCACATTTTTGTATAATTGAGTTGTGTGGATGGTCGATGATTATTTGTGTGTGAGTGAAAGAGCTGGAAAGTTTCTTTGAGTTTATGAGTAGTGAAAATTAACTTTTTGATTAAGTAATAGTTCATTTCACATTCTACTTATATTTGACTATAATAATGAATTGGAATTTGAGCACTGTTTATTCTTAAATTAAAATAAAGTTTATTGCCTCACTTTTGACTCACAAATACATGTAAAGATATTCACTTGGTTGGAGTGTTGTGAGAATTTGAAGTTGAGTTAAAAATTGTTTTAGCTGTTTAAAAGATTAATTGCATTGTATGATCCAATGAAATGCTCCACTCTTCTTTAAGACTTTGAAGAGTGAATCATGTTTCTCACCTGATTTAGAAATAAATTATATGAAACTTGCCTTTTGCCCTGCTAGCATTTTCATTTCTTTAATGTTTTTGGGCGTCGTAGCATTGATTGTACTTGGATTGGCTTTAATTCTCTTAGAACTAATGATATAACCCATGCTTTTTCTTAGTTTGAGTCATGATGATGCACGTATTCAACTTAATTTTATATTGTAACTAAGGTTTTTAATGCCCCCCTTAGTATTTCGAGTGTCCTTCTCTATGATTCTTTACTAGAACATCATTTATATAGACTTCAATGTTATGATTCTTTAGGCCGAAAACATTTTATTCATCAGTCTTTTGATACATTGCTCCAACATTCTTTTATCCAAATAGCATGATTAGGTATTAGAACATATTAAAATGGTATAATGAATATTGTTTTATTATCATCACTTGAATTTATTTTTATTTTGTAGCAATATGAGCAGAGACATTTAAGAAGCTAAATGTTTTGAATCCAATTATTGAGTTTATTAAGTAAACAACGTTTGACAAAAGGCATGAGTCTTTCAAGCATGTATCATTAATGTTTTAAAGTCCATATCATTAATGTTTTTAAAGTCCACACACATTCTCTAATTGTTGTTTTTTTTTGTACCATAACGATGTTTGGAAGCTAATTATTGAATTGGATTTTTTGAGTGAGCACTATTTTTATAGGTTTTATGACTTCCTCCTCACAGATTGAGCTTTGTTCATATGAGAATTTTCTTGAATTTTGGGTGACAAATGACTTGTGGATCTATGTGATGCAATTGAAAGATTTGCACTTAATATATCTTTTGAATACTAGGCAAATTCAAATGTAATTTAAGCTAATTATGTAGCAATTATCATTGGTTGATTACTGATAATAACATTCTTACCTCTAGTGCTCTAAGGACTTGTCGGGTTGAGTTGAGTTTTTTAGGTGATGCGGTGGTTGACTAGGGTGCCTTTGTCTTTTTCTTTGAACTCAGCTGAGACTTGGGCAGATGATGTTGGGCTTTCATCATTAATACAACTCTTTCTGGAAGCTACAAAGTCTCTTCGCCTTTTACACGATCACTCTGTTCACCCCGACTTTGATAATCTTATGTCGAGTAGAACTACTGCCTGGATATCCATGCGGTGGATTATGTGCAGTTTTAAAATTGATGCGTCTTTCGGTTTCTACCAAAAGTCAAGAGACCTTGGTGGTTCTTGTGATGGCTGGAACCATGATTGTGTTGTATAGATGGTTGGTGAAACTCAAAAGATCTTTGTTTGAGAAAGATACATGGCCATGAGTGAACACTTGTTAATAGAACTTTTCCTTGCCTAATTTTGTTGAGGTTCCTTGATCGCTCATATTTAGGATTTGTATTTCCAAAAATAAATAGAGAACACTTGGGAATGGTTCTTGATGAGTTGACTTTCATATTCATGTTGCTATTAACTGGGTGTGTAGGTAGGCTCCTTGTTACGATGTCAAGAGTTGTGTTATTATCCATACTCATCTCGTTTAGGTTTCTCGATTATAAATTCTTTTAGTTAACTCCTTGTTAACATATCCAGAAATGCTTTAAGTCATAGTAGTCTGAGGTGCCATGGCGCTTGTCGTTATGATATAAACAAAGATTTAACGTGCCCCTCTCAAGCTTCTTTTATTAATCGGAGGTTGGAAGTATGGCTTGGCCTTCAACTCCTCTATAAGTTTGAAAAGGCTATGGGAGGTGTGCAACTCATCCACTATGGACTCGAGTTTATTCTCTAAAGTTGAATATGTTTCATTTGCTTTTTAATTTGTGGGTTTCCCTTAACTCATCTCAAATTGCTCCTTTCTTCTGTTCTCTTGAGTGTTTTTGATTAATAAGGTGGAGGCAAGTCTTGAAGTCTCATTATGATTAGTCTTTTATATAGAATTCTTTAGACATATAGCAGCTTGTTCAACATTAATGTACTTAGTAGCCTCATCGTACTTAGTAGCCTCACCAATAACTGGAGCATTGACTTTGGTAGTTTCTTAACCATAGATAATTGAAACAGAGATTTTCTTGGGCCATTAATAATGGCAAGGCGAGTAGTTCGAGTGAAATGTGAGACAATCTTGAAGGGATTGAAGGGATTCATTCTACTCTTGCCTCATGTGAAAAAAATGTTTGGGAGGACTTTTGGTGGCCTTTAATCTAATAATACTCTTGTGAAGGAGAAAGTTAAGCCAACACCAGGTAGCTTCCATGAGCATGATGGAAATTAATTTGCCTTTCACCTTGTATCCCAAATGCAGAGAGAAGTCATTGTCTCAAAGTGAATGTTATGATCTCTGGGATCAGTCTTTCTTTTATAAATTCTAGGGGGGTTTAAAGTCCCTTGAGATAGCTGTTGATCTCAGACGCTAGGGGTCTGCCTTTTCCATCCATAGCCAAGTTATCTTATGGTGTTTGCACATTTGACTCAAATGATTTCTGAGCCTCCATCATCCCTTTGTCTTCCAAGGATGTTTTTCATTAGGGGTGGCATCCACATTCCTCGTGGGGTAGGGTCTTCTCAGAGCTTCACGTGGGTTCGACAAAGTGGTCTTAGTAGGTGGAACTCTCACCCCTTTGAACTTTGTAGTTAGGTTCATAGGTTGTAGATGAGTGATATATATTGGTTGATCGGTAATCATTTGCGGTGGAGATTTACTTGTTGAGTGACTCCCCTCGGGGGCCGGGTGTCGATCGTTGATGGGGTATTAAAGAGGATGGAATATCACTGAAAATTTCTTGATGCCCTTCCATGCTGTTTGGCTAAAATGATTTTCTTTTACTATGAGAGAAAGTTTCTCGAAATGCTCCCAATTATGATGCTTTGATGTTTTACTTTAGAGATAGGTGTGTAATTATTGTGTCTTGTTTTGATGAAATCTACAAAATTGGTTTACTGGGGAGTATTATATTGTTCAACCAAAAAGCATGCATGACAACCATTGTAGTAGGAAAATAAAAGAAAAGGCAAAAGACATAATTTGTAGTGGTTCAATTTTAAATGAATTTATGTTCAATTTTGGATAGCTTTCTTCATGCTTTCATTATATTTATGATAAAAGTATGGAAAACAACCTCAAGATTTGTCTCTGGCAGTGTATATAATAGTATTAAAATTGCCTTTTTTGACAACCAAATTGTAGAAATAACACAATTTTAATAGTGTTTAAGAATCTTGTAGCCCTTTCCCTAGAATATCCAATTGAACAGCCCAAAAGATTTGTGTATCTTGGTTGTGTATATTTTAGACTTCATTTTCTGTAAAGAGAAAGAGCATTATCGGAAAGATTGACATGCACTATGAAACGATTAAAAATACCAAACTTGGATTGGTTGAGTTGGATCTATTGCAGTGACGACTGATATAAATAGAAGAAATAAGGCTTAAATAGCAGTGCTTAGATGCTGAGCCCTATCGTAAATTGCCATGTCTTGCTAATTTAGTTGTTGCCAAGTGACATCGCTATGAAATGACTTGATTATGGTTTGCTATCACTTGGCCGAGGCCTTGTATGAGCTGGCTTGAACAACAACAATTCAGAAAATAAATTCTAAAAATTAAAAAAATTAGAATAATAAATTTTTTCTTAATTGGGCACCAAATATTTGCTTATAATATTAATATCTCTAGGCTATTTGATAGGGTTTATAGAAAGTTTGTCTTGTGTATTTCCAGTTCATTTGTTGCTCTAGGTTTAATAAATACCCCAATTTTAATAAATTCCATTTGCAATGACATCCACAAATACGTATAGTAGAACTCATGGCATGAAATAATCTTGGTTTTTCAATAATAGTGTAATTTTTTATTATTTTTATTATGTTGCTCTTGTTCTTGATTCTTCTAATTATTACTTCTTGAACATCACTTTCGTTCTCTCAAGTGATATCACTATGACAGACTCAGTCGAGGCCTTGTATGAGTTGGCTATAGTTACAGAGCCATCTATAAAAGGAAATTTGCGCAACAATAAATTAGAAAATAAATACTAAAAATTAGAGTAATCATTTTTCATAATTAGGCCCCAAAAATTTGTTTTTAATAATTATATCTCTAGGCTATTTGATAAGGTTTACAAAAATTAGTTCTGTTTATTTCCAATTCAGTCATTGTTCTAGGTTTAATAAATTCCTCAATTTTAATTATTCCATTGGTAGATATATATATATATATATAGTAGAACTCCATGGCATGAAATAATTTGGTTTTTCAATAATAATGTAAATTTTCAAAAGTATTTATTATGTTGCTCTCATTCATGATTCTTCTATAATTAATACTTCTTGAACATCACTTTTGTTCTTTAGTATTGATACTAACACCACTTTTATTCATCTGTTTAATACTTTTAATTTCAAAATATTGTTGTAAAATTTTGTTCATCAATTCACAATTACATACACTGCTCCAAATTTCAATAAATGTTTTACTTCAACTTAAAGTATTTTATGCATGCTTTAAAAGACAACTCAACTTTTATGAATCAGTCTATAAAATGTCATTAAATTATTCATCATCTATTGTAAAATATTATTTTCACTGTATCTCTTATTTGAGATATTTTTTTCTTTCTTAAGATGTATTTTTTTTTTCAATATGCACGTTATTATCTAATTTATAATGCATCTAACTTGATTAGAATTTTTTGTAAGTTGCATGTCTTAAATTATAAATTCAAATCATAATTTTTAGGTTATTAGATAGGTTTTACACCAAATTAGATTAGTTTAATTCTGGTTAATTTATATTTCATTGAAGAAAATACCTCAATTTTAAATATTCCATTCACTATGAAATTTATAAATGTATAGTAAAACTCCATGGCTTAAAAATAAAATTGATTCTTTAATATTGATGCAATTTTTGTAAGCCTTTACTAGGTTGCTTTTTTCATTATTCTCTTATAATCAACAGTCTTGAACATCTAATTTTTCTTAAATAATGATAGTAAAATTCTTTTATTCATTTGTTTAATATTCTATTAATTTTTAAATTCCTTTTCTTAAGAATTTCTTCATCAATTCATAACAACGTTTCCACAATTCTCCAAATCTTAATAAGTGCTATATGATAACATAAATCCATTTATGGATTTTTGTAGAGTTTAATCCATCTCTCTTTCTTTGACCAATATTTAATTTATGCCCACTAATTTGTTCATAATGCTTTTGTAAAATAATTTCTTCAATGGAAAAAGACTATGTTTTCTTACATAACACATTTTAGCCAACACTTGCTATTTGAATTTCCAAGGGGAATTATATTACACTCTTTAAATGATATTTACGATCTGACATTATTTTATGAGCATGCTGCCAATGTTGGTTTTAATTTTTGCTTACAAATTCAAATTTAGTCGCATACTATATTTATTACCTTTTAGCTATAGTTCTGATGGTCATTTCTGAAGATGAAAGTGTGTTCACTACTGATGATGAATTCTAGGTTACTAATGAGTGCGATAAATTGGAGCGAGCCTGGAGGAATTTTTCAAATTTGATGTACAAATATTAATTGCTAAGTTGGTTTTCATTGAATTTTGCTAATATGGAAAGATTTAATTGGAATGATATCACATTCTTTGCAAGAATTGCATAAAGCACCAAGGGCTAGGCATATTTTGTTTCTATATATTTTC
Source organism: Gastrodia elata (assembly GCA_016760335.1). Classification (NCBI taxonomy): domain Eukaryota; kingdom Viridiplantae; phylum Streptophyta; class Magnoliopsida; order Asparagales; family Orchidaceae; genus Gastrodia; species Gastrodia elata. The sequence continues at coordinate 20,645,199 of CM028681.1, forward strand.
CTTGTGTTTTATTATTTTGTTATGTAGTTTTGTATAACCAGGAGAGGTTTAATGACCAATAAAGGAGGATTCTTTAGTTTTTGTAGTTTACAGTAGTTATAACATATCAAGTATCAATTGGAACCATTAGATGTGAGAACACGTGAATTTTTATTCTAGCCCTCAGTTTAATTACTCAGAACTAACTGTACACATGCTCTCCCATGGCTGCATTATCTGGGAAATATTGCAATGCTGCCATCTCAAATAAGCTCGTGTCCATGGACACCGAATCAGGTTGAGTTTGATTTAGAGTTGCTTAATTGGAATGTTTTTGTACATCCAAGCCCTTTGAATTTGTAAATTGCATTCTAGTTTTCTTTGTAAGCATGGTTAATGAAATAAGGATCTCTAATTTTTATTTTGAATGCTTTATATGCTGCATTTATTCAAAATTGTTGGAGCTACGGGAAGGCTAATTAAATTTTTTTGTGTTGCGACTTGAAATTTGAAATATTTTATATGACATTCACTTTTTTTATAATTTAATATAATCACTTTTATTATGCTGCTGATTTTTCTTAGATTGTTGAATTTAAAAAAACTTATAATTAGAAATTTGGAGCATTCAATCTTTGTGTTGTGAAATTCAACTCAACTAATTTCTTACAAATATTTTCTTTGAATTTCTATTAGAACAATATTTTTAAAATTTAAATTTCACATTTATTTTTTATACCTAAAGCGGCTTATAATAAATAACTAGTTTTCAATGATTACAAATTCTTTTTATTACATATGCTTTTACATTTAGTTATTTTTTATTGCATAAGCCTACCCTATATTGATATTTTTTTTTTTTTTTGTATTGATTTTTCAAATTATTTTAGGATAAAGTTTAAGAATGAATGAACTTGTTATTTATAAAAAATATTAATAGAGCCTTTGTATAGAAACGTATGAGTGGAACATAGGTTACAATTGTTAACCCATTAAAAATTAAGTTTGTTGTGAATCTGTCACGTTAGTGCTTAAGTGTGCAACCGAAGCTTTGCTAATAATTTGTCAAAGAATACTTATATTGCCTTTAAGAAAATAGTAATCTCATTTTCCTTTCTTCCTCTTTTGCTTAATAATTTAATATTGATGAGTTTTATTATTATTTTAGCGATATTAAATTCATGTTAATTTGTAACAAAAAATTTGGTAGCTTTTTATTTTAACACTGTTGGATGAACACTAATACTTGGAATTTATTTATTGTAGTTAGACAAACAAGATGAACACTAATACTTGAATTTATTAATTGTAGTTTGAACATACAATAATTGATTACAATAATGGCCACAAATTAAGTCTTATTCCTATTAAATGGATAAGATGCATGAATCCTTTGTCTTCATTATAGTCTATCAGATAATCGTTCTATCTACTCTCCACATATGTGAGATTATTTAAAATAATTTGTTATCAATTCTTTTTATTCTCATAGAGGATCTAATGGGGTATGACACGCTCAAATCATTTAAGTCAATTTCTTTGAGTTTATTTTCAATTATAGATACTCTATCCTTGTTACAAATACTCATTTATAATTGTATCTCATTAACCACCTTTACATCATCATCACTGCAACACTTGATTTATTAGTATGATTTATCTTTGCAGGACAATGTTTTTCTACATTTAACATTATAAATCTTTTAGCAATTTTATAAAGCATCCCTTTAAATTTGAGTGGGATTTTTGGGTCACACAAAATTCCATAAGCATTTCTCCGTATAATTCAACTGGCTTGAGTTTTGTTAATTATATCACCCTTTATTTCATTATTTTACTTGGACGATTGCGCCCGGATATTTGAATTCCCTTATTCTTGTTAACATTATTTTCAATTGTTAACTCTTTTATATTGTAAGGTCTATTATGATTCAATATAAATTTCATAAATTTAGTTTTGGATTTGTTAAGATGGAACTCTTTAAATAATATGAATATTCTTTAGTACTAATTTTATCAATTAGAAGAATATCATCTACAAATAACATGCACCAATGCATCTCCTTAAAGAATATTATCTACGAATATCCTCTTGAAGTTGTTTTGAATCAATGTTCATAATTATTGCAAAGATATGTAACTTTAGTAAATCATTGATGTAGCTGAATTAATACTGGAAAATCATTTGATAAATGACCTTGCATTTGAACAAATGTAATTAATTTAATATGAATATATTTAATAATTTCAATGTAAGCATCACAAATCTCTTTCTTTATAGCACTCAAGAACTTTTCTAGAACTGTCATATGCATTACCTAAATAGATGTTAGATGGAGACTTCGTTTCTCTTTCTAAATTTATTCATCAAAATTTTAAACAAATGTATAGCCTTTACCAACATATTGTCAGTCATTAAATCAATTTGATTCTATAAAGTTCTAACGACTCATAGTTTTATTGTCTTCAACCTTACTCTCTTTCTCTCAAAGTTTCAAAGAATGACTCATTAAGTAATTCACTTATAATTTAAACTACTCTACACTTTGCCTTTATTTTTGTAAGTTGGTGTCATGATATTTTACTTGATTGGCTCTTTTTAAGTCTTTAAAATTATTTAAATAGCTTGGTGTACAAAGAGACTTTTTGCTTACATTAATATTTTCACACATCAGCAGTGTCATTTGATTGCTCAACTTTAATGCTCTTCATGTTTTAAAGTATTCTAATTATTTGCTTTACACATTTAATGGATTTTGAATTGGTATTATTTTTTGAATCATTAAATTTACTCATATTAATTAAAGTGATAGAAAGCTTATAAAAAATTCATTTTTTATATACTGAATGCACTATTTTTGAAATCAGTATTCTTAATATATTCTACTCAATACTATTTATTTTCTCGTAATTTTGTTAGCAACGTATTTATATATGTGTTTTTCCCAAATATTATTTAATTTCTCTTATTTATTTTTAAAAGCATGTGTCTTAGTGTGCCTTACAGTTTTCTTAACTTGTGGTTAATTTATATTGCTTCCAATTTTAATTATTCTTTTTCTTAAAATGCTTTGTATAATAAACCTTTTTCTCTTCAAAATTTTTTAAAGGTCTTGTTTTAATTACCAAGCGTCTTTACTATCATAGGCTTTTTCCCTCATTAAACTTTCTAAGAATATTTTAAGCTACTTTTTAATGATAATTAACAATCATTTCCACATAAGACTAGCATAATATTAACTTTTCTCTATGTCCCACTTTTCATGTTCTAAGATTGTCTTTGAAAATTTCTGTATTTTATTTTCATAATTTTACTATTTATTCTTTGGATATAGTTTAGGTTCATTCTATTTAAATTCAAATTTTTGGTTGGTAACCATTCTCTTTTGATTAACTTAGATTTCAATATAATAATTTTTTTTCTTATAAATAGAGGTTTAGAAGACTTATTTTATGGATGATAATATATTCAATTTTCTTGAGCAATGTATTAGTAGTCATAAATCATAAGCTAAGCCAAAATTTGAAATTATATTTTCTTCTTCACATGTCTTGTAAAAATTAACTACTTTAAGTCCTATTAAATAATTTTATTAATCTCTTAACTTGCCCATTTAGATTGTATTTGATAAATAACATTTTTTTTAAAGATATTTCTTGATTACTCTTCGAAATTATTCTAATTTTTGATGATCTAATTCTATTTGAGGGCCTAATTACTTACAATATTAAGGCACCTACCATAATAATTTTCATCCTCTTGGCTTTTAATTATATATTTTTTAAATTGTTATCAAAGATCATATTTATGTCATTTCTACTACCTCAATTTTTATTTAGGCACTAATTTTTAACTCTAAACCATCAATAGCTTTTGCTTTCTCAACCATGCACTTCATTTTGTAGTGGTATATAGTGTCTTAACTTTAATTATGATATGCCTTGTCTCCATATCCTTATAAAAATATCAGTATTCTAAGAACATATTCAAAACCTTGTGTCTTAGACTAGGTTTGTTATTTGCATTCATCCATAATGCTGGAAGGTTACCTGACACTGCATTCAATTGTTAATGCATCAATCTTTGCACATTTTTCATTGCATTTAGATGTACAATGTGCGGCTTCTAGGGAACACCCTAGTTTTTGCACGATCTTTCAAATAATCATTTTTGTGTTTATTTGATAGAAGTGTACTACATAGCACAGCCCTCTGCCTTTTTCATCATAGATCTGAAATCCGACAACAACATTATGTTAAGTTAGTAGTTCAAGAGTATTTATGGGAAGTTTTTGTTGGCAATAATGAGTTACAATTATAATTTACATGTCTTTGATGATATTTGAATCTACATATGCAATATACCTTTCTTATGAGCTTCACGGGCTTCACTGGTTCTTGCTAGTTCATGTAGGCAGTTTTGTTGCTCTTTTACATTTCTTATAGAAAAAATCTATACCTAAAAACCTCTCAATTTTTAATTTCTTTGATATTTTCACATCCCAGCATATCAGACTAGCTTATTTATCTATATCCATACATAATGCACTAAGTTCACTCACACTTCTCCTGAGCATTAATACCATGGTTAGTCTTTGCACAAGTTTCGCTAGATACATTGCGCTGCTTTTAGGGGATGCCATAGCTTTACCATGATTTTTCAAGGATATTTTTCATGCTTAATTCAACAAGCTTAACACTTGCTGTTTGCTTCCCAACACAACCTTTGTCTTTTCCATTGTAAAGTTGAGAGACCTGGCAACGACGTTATATGTGGACTTGATAGATCATGAATTTTTGTGGGATTTTTCAGATACAAACAATGATTTGCAAGTATATAAAAATCTGTTTGATGATATTAAATTTGCATCTACATATATAATAAATCTAGCGCATAAACTAAAACTCTTAAATTTGAATTTTAGTAGGACCTAAGTGACATTCTGGAGGAAAAAGGTCTTAGTCTCATTCTCAGTAATAAGAATCATCACAATTCATTTATCATTGTATATAAAAGTAATAGCAGTAAGAAATTTCAGATTGTGAAATTCATGTAATTTATCCAATTTTAGCTATTCAAGAATCGGCAACCCAATTGATAGATATGACTTAGCTGGCATCCAGCCCAATTTATAAGGTTGATAGCTCAATATAAAGTCTAAACAAAATTTAATTTCAATTTTCAGCCCAATCCAAGTAGGTTAATGTCAGCTTTAATTCAATCTGGTTCAAATCAAGCAAGTTCACTTTCAGCCAACTTGTTTGCACAAGTAAATTCAAATCATTATTTTTAGGTTATTATATAGGCTTTACACCAAATTAGATTAGTTTAATTCTGGTTAATTTATATTTCATAGAAGAGAATACCTCAATTTTAAATATTTCATTCACTACAAAATTTATAAATGTGTAGTAAAACTCCTTGGCTTAAAATTAAAATTGATTTTTTAATATTGATGCAATTTTCGGAAGGCTTTACTAGGTTGCTTTTTTCATTATTCTCTTATAATCAACAGTCTTAAACATCTAATTTTTTCTTAAATAATGATAGTAAAATTCTTTTATTCATTTGTTTAATATTCTCTTAATTTTTAAATTCCTTTTCTTAAGAATTTATTCATCAATTCATAACAACGTTTCCACAATTCTCCAAATCTTAATAAGTGTTATATGATAACATAAATCCATTTATGGATTTTTGTAGGGTTAAATTCACCTCTCTTTGTTAGATCAATCTATAATTTATGCCCACTAATTTGTTCATTATGCTTTTGTAAAATTAATTTCACCTCTCTTTGTTAGATCAATCTATAATTTATGCCCACTAATTTGTTCATTATGCTTTTGTAAAATTAATTTCTTCAATGTTACTCTTTTTAAGATTTTTTCATTTTTTCTTGATACTTTTTAATTAGCTTAGTATTATCTTTTATTTTTTTGAATTTTAATGATTAAATTATTATCAAACTGCATGTCAGAGGTTATCTGTTGAAATAATTATCTTAAGGTTATTAGATAGTATTTACACAGCTAGATCTGTTTATATTTGTTTCTCTTGTAACTCTTACTTAAAATATTCAATTTTAAATATACAATATACTAGATACATCAATAACATTAGTTCACATTCAATGGTTCTCAAATCTTTTGGTGAAGTATAAAATTGTGAAAGTTCTTTTGCTATAATTGCAGCAATGTGCTGTACAGTAGAGAAACCTCAAAGAGTTGTCCATAGACAGCAAATGGAACAATGGCATTGGTGTATTAGCACCTTGCATTAACTTGTTTGTGTTGAACACTCACGTATGATTTTTCAGTACGTGATGTACAATGCTTAATAATTAAATCATTTAAACTTTGTATCAGATATGGGCATCACATCTTGTGTTTTCAAAATGTAAGTTGAATACAGTAATGATAGATGATTTAATATACAGGGCTGTTTAAATTTATGACTACATTTTCATTGATATATGTACATTATGTCTAACCATAATTTTATTTTCATTACTTTCAAGTACATTTAGTTTGAATCAAATTTTTTATCATGTCAAGATGTAACGCACCATCCATTCAAAGTCATCCTCATTTAGTAGATTAAAATAGTTTTATTTCAGCTTATTCAAAATTCATGTTGCAGAAAATATTTCAATTTTAGTTTTTCCATACATTAAAATTCATGGATACATTGGTAAATGGTTTCAAAACTAGTCCTTTCCTCAGCACAGTTGTTTATCTGTAACAGAACACTATAGTTTAACTTAACAGTTTTGGAAACGACATTGATTGACTTTCCAAATGGCAAAATGGGAGAATAACATAGGTGTAACGCTGCCCGATGGAGAATACAAGTCAATTTCATTCATCAGTATTTGAAATGCATTACTTTTATATTTAAATTTTGTATTGGATATGGGCATCTCACCTTAAATTTATATTGGATTCTGGAATCTAACCACCTTTTATGAAATCTAAGTTGAATAGACCATTGACTTATGCTTCATGGTAAGTCAAAGCTCTTAAAATTATAAGCATGAACAATATGAAGTATCTAACAAGTTAAAAGGGCTAGGAATCAAATCTTTATCACAAAATAAACTTGCGTCTTAATTGTTAGGTTTTTATATTCCAAATCATCATATTAACATGCATCGAGCATTATTTGGTTTTGGTAAATCTTCATTTCACATTTTTCATACAATTATGAATTTTTAGTGCGCCTGCAATTTAAAGTTTTATTAATAGGCTGTCTAACATTTAAAGTCATGGGGAGTATAGTTTGGTTGTATCATCAGGCTGGTACAGAATTTTGGGTTTGTTTTTGAAACCTCATTTTATAATGCTACCCTGGAGTGTTACATCATGTGTCAAATCCTTTCACAAACGTTTTTGTAGGACTGCCTTTTATCTTAAATTTGTTCCACCGCATTTTCATTTTTTGCCGCCTTACGTGAAGTTTATCTATCCATTGTATTGATTCATTTTTATGCCTTGTAAGTAATCCTAATTTTTTCTTGCCTCTTCTTCAACATCATAGTATTTCTAAAATTATCGTCTTTTTATCATTTTTATTTGTCATCTATCTCAATTTTTTACTTCAGCTTTGCTTAAAATTGCTTTCCTACTTCCCACAATTAATCTTGTTTTATTGAGATTCTGCATACATTTGTTAGTGTAAAAGCTATATCTCTTTTTTTCCTATCAATACTTGTTAAATATTCTTTTCAAAATGTTTAAACTATATACTTTGTTTTAGCTAAAATGTTTGTGGACTTCCATTTTTAATGGATTATTAAGGTGCTTCTTTTGACCCTTAACAGATCAGGCTTACTTTCTCTACTAACATGTTTTATTACCTGAAAAAGAAAATTCAAAGAACATTATTTCTAAGAAAAAGTCTCAATTCATGCATATCAGAAGTGTAAAAATTTGACCTGCCCCATTGGAGGTTAGAAGCTAGTGCGGATAGCTTCTTTTATCACACTTCTTAATTATCATTTGGTGGGGTGGTTTTGTGAGATGAATTTGGGGCTCTCATTTTGGTGACTTCCCATCATAACGTGGCAAATGTATATTGGAAGCAAAGCTACTTTTTGTCTCCCTCGGCAACCATGAGTAGGTGAGGCTGATGGACTATATTTGAAGGCTGCTGCTGTGATTTTATTTAGCTCTTGTGACAATTTTGAACCAATCTGTATGGTGTTCGATTTGAATCCCTCTCCTCAAGTTTTTACTCGTTTTCTCTATGTTTTATAGTTTGTTTTTCATCTATTGCTGTATATTTTACAACCACTCCAAGGATTGTTTGTACCTTGCTTGTTTGCTGCAGCCAGATTTCTGTTTTATTGAGAAATACCATTCTAGTAGGTATTGCTGTTTTTCTTTGGAAGGATACAGTAACTTGTAATTATGTTATTCTACATTTTGCTTCTGTTTATACAGTTTGTTTGTGCTGATGTTTAATAGAAAAGCGATCTGTCAAGCCATATTTACTTTGTTATTTTTGGCTGGGACAAAGTTTGGAAAGAGAAAATCCTTTTGTTGCATGCCAATCACAGTTTCTCTAAATCCTGTTCCACATGCAATTATAGTATATCCAAGTGAGGCATGTCATTAAATTTATGAGAATAAATTTTAGGGGCTGTTTGGTATTGAGATAATTTGAGAAATTTGAGTGTAAAGTAATCTAGTTATAATAAAATCTGATTATAATGTAATCAGTTTACTTTACTGTTATTTGATAATTTTATAGGAAGTTTAACATATTTTTGTTTGGTATGAAGTAATTTATGAGTATTATGTTTTGAGTAAATTGGGGGGGTTAGGGTTACTGCACTACGAAACAAATGAACGAACGAATTGTGGAAGAGGGCTCTCGTGTTGCAAAAGAGGGGCTCTCGCTCAGCTTCCCCGTTCACTCAGCGTAATGGCGAGTTACGCCATATTCGAGCGTAACTGGATTACGCTGTTTCTATATATATTAACACAAAATTGAATTACAATGTAAAAGTTTTTCACCCATTTTACTTCATACCAAACGTTGGTAATCTCAATTTACCCGAAAAAGTTTTACTTTACCCCGTTTTACTTCAATCCAAACAACCCTAATGCATGCATTTAGAAGTGTAAAAAATTGATCTACCCATTAGAGGCTGGAAGCTAAAGGGGATAGCCCTTTTATCACATCCTTTAGCTGTCTTTTGATGGTTCTGTGAGATGAATTTGGGGGTCCTCATTTTGGTGACTTGTTATCATGGTGTGGCTTATGTATTGGAAGCACAGTTAGCTGTAGTAACACATTTTGTCCCCAGCGGCAATGATGAGTAGGTGAGGCTGATAGACTTAAGATTGACTGTTGCTGCCTTGATGTTATTTAGTTCTTGAGTCAACTATGGACCAGTCTTCATGGTGCTTAATATAAATCTCTTTCCTCAAGTTCGCTCGTTTGTACTTTGTTTTGTAGTTTGTTTGTTGTTCATCTATTATCGTAGATTTTACAACCATTGCAGGTATTGTTTGTGCCAAGCTTGTTTATGGTGGCAAGATTTTTGTTATTTGAGAAATACCATTCTCGCAGGGATTCTTGTTATTCTTTTTGGAAGGATATAGGCAACTTGTAATTAGGTTATTCTAATTTTGCTTTTGTTTGCATAGTTTTCTATGTTGATGTTTTAATAAAAAAGAGATTTACCAAGCCATTTCTCCTTGTTATTTCTTTGACAAAATGTTTTGAAAGAGACTTCTTTTGTTGCATGCCAATCCCAATTTCTCTACATCCTATTTCACATGCAATTGTAGCATATTCAAATAAGAGATATCATTAAAACTTATAGCTCAATTGTAGCATATTTCACATGCAATTGTTATTTTAATCGATCTGGTGGTCTAGATAAGTCATATTTCTGAGTAATTTAGTTTGACGCTTCACCTTTGATTTAAGTATTAACAATTTTCAATTGTTGAAATATATATATATATATATATATATATCTGTATTGTACAGCCAGTTACTAAGAGGCATTATGAGGGATTACTTAAATGCACAGTTTTTAAGATTGCCAACATGAGGTTTGCTTAAGCTCATAAAATATCAACATTTGGGCCGTAGTTTTCAAGTGTACTCGGATCTGAATTGTAGATTTATGCATTTTGTGGATACAGATTTGAACGAGTATATCTTATCATTTTTTGAATTTTACTTTATATCACATCGCCATTGTCTTTTTTTGTGTAAGTTGAATGCAGTTTGCCTAGTTATGTATAATGTATTTGGGCTTTTTGCTTTATTTCTTTTATTCTGGGCACTGTCTAGCAATTTTTAGACTCACATAGCCACTAGCAAAATTAGAGGGAGAGAGAGGGACCTCTCAGTATATCTATTTCTTTTTCATGCTATTGTTTTTTTTTTTTTGTATATCTTTATGCTATTGCTCTTTTTTGTATATTTTTATGCTGTTGCTCTCTATCCCCGTATCCTCAAACAACCATATAATTGTTAAAAAAATTGAGGGTGGCTAGGAGAGGTTGTATAATGTGTAAATATAATTTCTATTTTATTCCTGCATGCTGCATCTTGCACTTGTGATTTAGAGTGTCGTGGTTATTCTAGTTTAAGCATCGCAACAGGTATTTATCATCTTTGATTTATTTTTTTTACTATTAGTGCTTATTTTATTTTGTTTAAATTATTTATGAGAAGTTTATTTATTTGGTTTGCATCAAATCAAATTAATCTTAATTTAGTTTAGCTTATTTTATTAGGAATTCTAAATTTTAGGGGTTGATTGGTGTTGGCTATTGCCATAATGAAGTCTTTTAGTGAGGATTTCTTACCATTGGCTTGCTAATTTAGATATTGGTTTATTTTTGGCTTTTGGAAGCTTTGATGGCTTTATGCGACTCGTTTCATTACTTGATCGGATAAAACAATTAAAGTGTTTTGACAATTTTCTTAAAAAGCTCTTTTTTATGCTGCTGTGCTTGGAAGTTGCTGCTGCACTTGCTCAAATTGGTTAAGTGCTTCTGCCATGTGTGATTGCTTTTGGAAGGCTTAAAAGGTTGGGCTGCTGCCTGCTTTTTAAAAGCTTTTAGTCTAGGCTCCTGTTCATTGGCAGTATTTTTAACCCGACTTTTTTTTATGATGTGAACTGCTATATATGAAAGATCTGTAAGTTACCTAAAACAGTTTCATTTGGGCTGCTTTTACAGGTTTGGTCTGTTAATGTGCTTTGAGGCTACAGTTGTATAATACCGTGTTAATAATAGCACTATATCCATGTGTATGATGCTACCTTGTTTTGAAGCCACCTTTTTTGCAACAAAGGATTCACATGCTTTGCTATAGAATGACCTTGACATCGCTCTTTGTTCTTTATTTTTTGTTTCAATAGAATCTAAACTTTCTGATTCGCTTGAGGTGTCCTGTGAATTGGTTTATAAATTTTGGAAATCAAGTTGTACAAAAATGAATTTAAATTAACTTAGATCGTGGTTTGGTATTAGTTTTGGTTTAAATATATTTTTCACGTAGTTACTGATCTTGTGAGTATCGTTGGATGCACGTTTTTTAGTGTTGTATAATTGCGACAACCTATTTTTTAGGGAAGTCACTTTTTGTACTGGCACAAACATGTTTTTCATTATTTTTAGCAATTTCTTTCATTTTCTTACTTATATATTATTAGTTGTTGCAAGTTTATGATTTGTTAAAAGTGGATGCCTCAGTCACCTTATTTGTGGGAATTAAATTTTATGCTTCTTATTTTGAGTGCTACTATTTTTTTCTCTTTAACTTATTGATTATTTATTTATTTCTAAATTTTAAAATGCTCATTTTTGTGTTCATTCAAAAGAAAGCCAGCATTAACCTAATTGACAAAAAGTGATTTGAGAAACTCTTATCTTGTGGATACACTTTGCATCATATCTGTTAAATATATCAGAATCATGCTTTAATGGTTCTTTGTTGGTATTATATTTTACATGTTAAGGTTGCTGCTTTGTTTTAAGCATATGTTGGATGCTACGTGAATCTATAATGGATTAAGTTTTGTGCTTAGATAAACTCAGCATAATCGTATGGCTAAAAATGTATTCCAATGATTAAAGTATAGCATACCATTGTAGAAATATTTAAGTGCTGATTAAAGTTAAGACTTTCTGACATATTATCATTAACTTGTTTATTAAAAATTTATTTTTGCTAAAGCAAAGTTAGCAAACCATGCTCAATTGTTTTGATAACGTTCTTTAAGTTAAATAAAAGATAAACTCAAGGAGCCATGTCCACCATATTTGTCAATATTGAGATGAGTTGCATGCTCAACTTATAATTGTAAAAAGAAAAACTTTAGCGTGTTGAATTTTATGCAAGGCTTACATATTATGATATTGCGAATCATGATTTTCCTTTACAACATTTTATTACTATTTATTTTTCATGGGAATCATGTCCACACCATTTGCAAGCCTTGCATAAACCTTGAAGGTTTGACAGATTTTGTGATGGCTAGCTCATTTGCACAGCATATGCATTTCCTACATGGGATTGCTCATTAGAAGTTGAAATTAATCATGAGCATTACTTATTTTCTCCTATTTAAATTAAATATGTGAAATTCTATACTGAATATAAGAAAACTATATACACATTTTAAAAACGTCAACGTCTTGGATGGAAAAAGTCTATGTTCTCTTACATAACACATTTTAGCCAACACTTGCAATTTGAATTTCCAAGGGGAATTATATTACTCTTTAATTGATGTTTACGATCTGAAATTATTTTATGAGCATGCTGCCAATGTTGGTTTTAATTTTTGCTTGCAAATTCAAATTCAGTCGCATACTATATTTATTACCTTTTAGTTAGTTCTGATCGTCATTTCTGAAGAAGAAAGTGTGTTCACTACTGATGATGAATTCTAGGGTGTACTAATGAGTGCGATAAAGTGGAATGAGCCTGGAGGATTTTCTCAAATTTGATGTACAAATATTAATTGCTAAGTTGGTTTTCATTGAATTTTGCTAATATGGAAAGATTTGATTGGAATGATATCACACTCTTTGCAAGAATTGCATAAAGCATCAAGGGCTCGGCATATTTTGTTTCTATATATTTTCCTTGTGTTTTATTATTTTGTTATGTAGTTTTGTATGACCAGGAGAGATGTAATGACCAATTAAGGAGGTTTCTTTAGTTTTTGTAGTTTACAGTAGTGTTAACATTACAAGTATCAATTGGAACCATTAGATGTGAGAACACGTGAATTTTTATTCTAGCCCTCAGTTTAATTACTCAGAACTAACATGCCCTCCCATGGCTGCATTTGCTGGGAAGGAATGCGATGCTCTAGTGCTGCCATCTCGAATAAGCTTGTGTTCATGGACACCGAATCAGGTTGAGTTTGATTTAGAATTGCTTAATTGGAATGTTTTTGTACATCCAAGCACTTTGAGTTTGTAAATTGCATTCTAGTTTTCTTTGTAAGCATGGTTAATGAAATAAGGATATCTCTAATTTTTAATTTGAATGCCTTACATGCTGCATTTATTCAAATTGTTGGAGCTAAAGGAAGGCCAATTAAATTTTTTTTTGTTGCGACTTGAAATTTGAAATATTTTGTATGACATTCACTTATTATAATTTTATTTAATCACTTTTATTTTGCTGTTGATTTTGCTTAGATTGTTGAATTAAAAAAAACTTATAATTAGAAATTTGGAGCATTCAATCTTTGTATTGTGAAATTCAACTCAACTAATTTCTTATAAATATTTTCTTTGAATTTCTAGTAGAACAATATTTTTAAAATTTAAATTTCACATTTATTTTTTATACCTAAAGCGGCTTATAATAAATAACTAGTTTTCAGTGATTACAAATTCTTTTTATTACATATTGTGAGGGCCCGATGCCGGTTCGGTAGAAATCGTTCTGGCATTGGGTAACTGCTCACCGCAGGATCATATCGAGCAATTTGAGAGAAAAAGAATGCGCATATAAAAGTGAATGATATTTTTCATTTATCAAAAGTTTTTATTACAAGTTCCATTATCGTACAAAAAAAATAAATAAAATAAGCAATTCAGCGCCGTTGTCATCTTTTGAAAGTTAAGGTTATTGTTTAACCTCTTCCAGGAGCATCTGACCTGGTATTGTACAGAAAACAATACCGGGATTTGAATTTCCAGTAATTAGAGAATACTCTAAGTACAGCAGTACACAATAACAAATTAATTTATGAAAATGCGTTTAGCAGAGGTAAAAATGCAGGATAGGTAAGGCAACTGCGCAAAATAAGCAAGCAAAATTCTGCAATAAGTAGTTATCACAAAATAACGGTTACTGATGTCATTTTCCAGTTACTAACCCCGAATGTTACTGATGTCATTTTTCTAGTAACAACCCCGAATGTTATTGATGTCATTTTCCAATAACAACCCCGAATGTTGCTGATATTATTTTTTCCAGCAACAACCCCGAATGTTACTGATGTCATTTTCTAGTAACAACCCCGAATGATACCGATGTCATTTTCCGGTAGCAACCCCGAATGATATTACCGTTGGTTCCGGACAACCAACCAAGCTTCAAAACGAAATTCGGCTCAAAGCAAATATGCGAAGCAAAGCAGTAAGAAAAAAAATGCAAAATGTAATACATGTCATATACTGGGTACCTTTAATCTTTAAGTTTAGCAGTTCAACAGCTCGAATAAGTGACAGTTCGCTCAATCTGCATTTAAGTTCCCGATATTTTTAAGTTAGCTTTTTAATGATTTAGGAGTTTAATTTATTCTTTCATTCTGTTCTTCTTCTTTTGCCTTTGAAGTTCAATTGAATTAAGCTGAGGTGTCTTTATGATTATCATACTAATATATGACGAAAAAGTCAGAATAATCGACTGAATTGGCAAATAGAAAATAGTAGTTATTTATAACACTTTGAATTGTTCTCATTATTAATTAATGAGGATAATTCTACTGTGCATGACTAGCCATAAATTTGATAGTTATAAAGAGAGTAACCAGATTAAGAGAAAGCGAATGCGTTCTTCAAATTTCCTTCTCTTACCTTAGATTTAGGATCGCCGGAATACGAAGAGAGTTGGAATGGGTTGGCCGAAGGATGGCCGAGGGTTGCTGGAGCCGCTGTGGGGCTGCCGGAAGGTACTGCCGGGGGCTGCTGGAAGCTGCGGGAAGTGGTTGTCGGGGGCTGCCGGAAGGTGGCTGGAAGGGGCTGCCGGGCTGCCGGAAGGAGGAAGGGTTGGCTGATTTGGGGAAAGGAGAGGGGAAGAGGCTGCTGGAAGGTTGTGGGGAGAAGAGGGGAGGGGATGGGGTACTTGTAGGTGCAGGAGGGGGCGGCACAACGTGCGCCAAATGGCGCCTGGCACGCGCCAGGGGGACTCTGGCGCGGAAGATTCTCCTGCCAGAAGGCGGGAATGGGGTCGGGAGAGACGTGGTCGCCCTATGGGCCGACAGCCTGCGCCAAAAACGGCGCAGGCAGGCGCCGTATGTGTGTTAGGCTTCCGCCTGGCGCTGGAGAAAGGTCGCAGGATGCGAAAGAAAAAAGAAGGGGGGGGCGTAGGAAGGAAAACAGAGGAAAATTTAAAAAAAAAAACTTAAATTTAAAATCTTCTCAAATTTCTGTCGTTCGACATCCGAATACAACGAAACTTGACACCGAAGTGTGTTACAACATGACGAATACCCTCGCGCCAAAAATTTTCTATTCGGAGCAAAATTTATTTTATTTTAATTTTAGGGGTTTAAAACTTCGAAAATTTGCCACGATCAAATCGACGCTCAGAATTTGATGAAACTTCTCGAGCAGCTTTTAAATAATATACTTAACACGTCGACACTGAAAACGATGAATTCGGACACGTATTTCAATGTTTTTGATTTTTAGAATTTAGAAATTTCAAAGGTAGAATGGGAGCTTCCGTCTTTCGGATTTTTCCCGAATTAGGGCTCTTTGATCTTTAAAGTTGTTTCTACCTATTGATTGTTTTGTTTGCCCTAAAGTGAAATTCCCCGAGATCCTGATTCCTAAGGCGGGATTCTGACATAATTTGCAAAACAACGACTTTGGGTCGTTACACATATGCTTTTACATTTAGTTATTTTTTATTGCATAAGCCTACCCTATATTGATATGTTTTTTTTTTTTTTTTTGATTTTTCAAATTATTTTAGGATAAAGTTTAAGAATGAATGAACTTGTTATTTATAAAAAGTATTAATAGAGCCTTTGTATAGAAACGTATGAGTGGAACATAGGTTACAATTGTTAAACCCATTAAAAATTAAGTTTGTTGTGAATCTCTCACGTTAGTGCTTAAGTGTGCAACCGAAGCTTTGCTAATAATTTGTCAAAGAATATTTATAATTCCTTTAAGAAAATAGTAATCTCATTTTCCTTTCTCTCTTTTACTTAATAATTTAATATTGATGAATTTTATTAATACTTTAGCGATATTAAATTCATGTTAATTTGTAACAAAAAATTTGGTAGCATTTTATTTTAACCCTGCTGGGTGAACACTAATACTTGAATTTATTAATTGTAGTTTGAACATACAATAATTGATTATAATAATGGCCACAAATTAAGTCTTATTCCTATTAAATGGATAAGATGCACGAATCCTTTGTCTTCATTATAGTCTATCAGATAATCATTCCCCCTACTCTCCACATATCTGAGATTATTTAAAATAATTTGTTATCATTTCTTTTCCTTTTTATCATAGGCTATATTCATTAGTTCAGCTTTTTACACAAAGGATCTAATGGGCTATGACATGCTCTAATCATCCAAGTCAATTTCTTATAGTTTATTTTCAATTCTAGATACTCTATCCTTTACAAATACTCATTTATAATTGTATCTTTTTTGTATCTCATTAACCACCTTTGCATCATCTTCGCTGCAACACTTGATTTATTAGTATGATTTATCTTTGCAGGACAATGTTCTTCTCCATTTAACATTATAAATCTTTTAGCAATTTTATAAAGCTTTCCTTTAAATTTGAGTGGGACTTTTGGGTCACACAAAATCCCCTAAGCATTTTTCCATATAATTCAACTGGCTTGGGTTTTGTTAATTATATCACCCTTTATTTCATTATTTTACTTGGATGATTGCGCCCAGATATTTGAAGTCCATTATTCTTGATAACATTATTTTCAATTATTAACTCCTTTATATTGTAAGTTCTATTATTGAATTTAGTTTTGGATTTGTTAAAATGGAACTCTTTAAATAATATGAATATTCTTTAGTACTAGTTTTATCAATTAGAAGAATATCATCTATACAAATAATATGCACCAATGCATCTTCTTAAAGAATATCATCTACAAATATCCTCTTGAAGTTGAATCAATGTCATAATTATTGCAAAGAGAGGTTCACTTGAGTAAATCATTGATGTAGCTGAATTAATACTGGAAAATCATTTGATAAATGACCTTGCATTTGAACAAATGTAATTAATCTAATATGAATATATTTAATAATTTCAATGTAAGCATCACAAATCTTTCTTTATAACACTCCAGAACTTTTCTAGAACTGTCATATGCCTTACCTTAATAGATGTTAGATGGAGACTTCGTTTCTCTTTCTTAATTTATTCATCAAAATTTTAAAAAATGTATAGCCTTTACCAACATGTTGTCAGGCATTAAATCAATTTGATTCTATAAAAATTCTAACGACTCAGTTTTATTATCTTCAACCTCTCTCTCTCTCTCTCTCTCAAAGTCTTAAAGAATGACTCATTAATTAATTCACTTATAATTTAAACTATTATACACTTTGCCTTTATATTTGTAAGTTGGTGTCATGATATTTTACTTTTTTGGCTCTTTTTAAGCCTTTAAAATTATTTAAATTGCTTGGTGTACAAAGAGACATTTTGCTTACATTAATATTTTCACACATCAGCAGTGTCATTTGATTGCTCAACTTTAGTGCTCTTCATGTTTTAAAGTATTCTAGTTATCAGCTTTACACATTTAAGGGATTTATAATTGGTATTATTTTTTGATTCATTAAATTTACTCATTAATCAAAGTGATACAACATTTAGAAGAAAGCTTATCAAAAAATTTATTTTTTATATAATGAATGCACAATTTTTGAAATCAGTATTCTTAATATATTCTACTCAATACTATTTATTTTCTCGTAATTTTGTTAGCAACGTATTTATATATGTGTGTTTTTCCCAAATACTATTTATTTTCTCTTATTTATTTTTATAAGCATGTGTCTTAGTATTTTTTGCTTCCAATTTTTATTATTCTTATTTTTAAAATGATTTGTGTAATAAACATTTTTCTCTTCAAACTTTTCTTAAAGGTCTTGTTTTAATTATCAAGCGTCTTTATTATTAGAGGCTTTTTCCCTCATTAAACTTTCTAAGAATATTTTAAGCTACTTTTTAAAGATTATTAACAATCATTTCCACATAAGACTAGCATAATATTAACTTCTCTCTATGTCACACTTTTCAAGTTCTAAGATTGTCTTTGAAAATTTCTGTATTTTATTTTTATAATTTTACTATTTATTCTTTGGATTTAGTTTAGGTTCAGTATTCTATTTAAATTCAAATTTTGGGTTGGTAAGCATTCTCTTTTGATTAACATAGATTTCAATATAATAATTTTTTGTTTATGAATAGAGGTTTAGAAGACTTATTTTATGAATGATAATATGCTCAATTATCTTGTGCAATGTATTAGCAGTCATAAATCATAAGCTATGCCAAAATTTGAAATTATATTTTCTTTTTCACATGTCTTGTAAAAATTAACTACTTTAAGTCCTATTAAATAATTTTATTAATCTCTTAACTTTCCCATTTAGATTGTATTTGATAAATAACATTTTCTGTTAAGGTATTTCTTGATTACTCTTCGAAATTATTCTAATTTTTGATCATCTAATTCTATTTGAGGGCCTAATTACTTACAATATTAAGGCACCTACCATAACAATTTTCATCCTCTTGACTTTTTATTATATATTTTTTAAACTGTTATCAAAGATCATATTTATGTCATTTCTACTACCTCAATTTTTATTAAGGCACTAATTTTTAACTCTAAACCATCAATAGCTTTTGCTTTCTCAATCATGCACTTCATTTTGTACTGGTATATAGTGTCTTAACTTTTATTATGATAAGCCTTGTCTCCATATCCTTATAAAAATATCAGTATTCTAAGAACATATTCAAAACCTTGTGTCTTAGACTAGGTTTGTTATTTGCATTTATCCATAATGCTGGAAGGTTACTTGACACTGCGTTCAATTGTTAATGCATCAACCTTTGCACATTTTTCATTGCATTTAGATGTACAATGTGCGGCTTCTAGTGAACACCCTAGTTTTTGCACGATCTTTCAAATAATCATTTTTGTGTTTATTTGATAGAAGTGTACTACATATCACAGCCCTCTGCCTTTTTCATCATAGATCTGAGATCGGACAACAACATTATATTAAGTTAGTAGTTCAAGAGTATTGTGGGAAGTTTTTGTTGGCAATAATGAGTTACAATTGTAATATACATGTATTTGATGATTTTAGACCTGAATCTACATATGGAATATATCTTTCTTATAAGCTTGATCAGCTTCACCGGTTCTTGCTAGTCCATGCAGGCAGCCTTGTTGCTCCTTTACATTGCTTGTAGAAAAAATGTATACCTAAAAAGCTCTCAATTTTTAATTTCTTAGATCATATTCACAACCCAGCATATTAGACTAGCTTATTTACCTATATCCATACATAATGCACTAAATTCACTCACACTACTCCTGAGCATTAATACCACGGTTGGTCTTTGCCCAAGTTTCGCTAGATAATACATTGTGCTGCTTTTAGGGGATGCCATAGCTTTACCATTATTTCTCAAAGGATACCTTTCATACTAATTCAACAAGTTTAACGCCAGCTGTTGACTTCCCAACACAACCTTGCACTTTTCCATTATAAAGTTGAGACCTGGCAATGACGTTATATGTGGACTTGATAGATCATGAATATTTGTTGGATATTTAAGATACAAGCAATTATTTGCAAGTATATAAAAATCTGTTTTATGATATTAAATTTGCATCTACATATATAATAAATCATGCGCATAAACTTGAACTCTTAAATTTGAATTTTAGTAGGACCTAAGTGACATTCTGGAGGGCAAAGGGTCTTCGTCTCATTCTCAGTAATAAGAACATTCTCAATTCATTTTTATCAAAGTGTATAAAAGTAATAGCTGTAAGAAATTTTGGATTGTGAAATTTATGTAATTTATCCAATTTTAGCTACTAAAGAATCGGCAACCCAATTGATATATTTGACTTAGCTGGCATCCAGCCCAATTTATAAGGTTGATAGCTTAATATAAAGTCTAAACAAAATATAATTTCAATTTTCGGCCAAATCCAAGTTGGTTAATATCAGCTTTAATTCAATCAGGTTCAAATCACGCAAGTTCACTTTCAGCCAATTTGTTTGCACAAGTAGGTTCAATTAAAGCATCAAACAGATTTCTAAAGCAGTTTAAGTTTGGATGATTTGATCAAAAATATCTAAAACAAAACACGTGGTACTTGTTTTCTTTAGTAGGGTCTATTGTTCATCTGAGAACAACATGACTGCTAGTTTCAGTTGCACAAATTAAATGTAGTAAATGGGACCTAAGTGCCGCCAGGAGGAGATGGCTCCAGTCTCATTCTCAGCAATAAGAATCATCACAGTCCATACTCGCCTAAGTATAGAAATAATAACATTAAGAATATTCAGATTGAGACTTCACCTAATTACCCAAGTTTAGGTACTTTAGAGTTGGTTGCCTAATTGATAAATGTTACTTATTTGATTAGCTCAACTAATTTTAATTAGTGGATAGCTCAATCTAAAGTCTAATCAAAATTCAATTTCAATTTTCAGTGCAATCGAAGTAGGCTGTCAGACCAATTCAAGCAGGTTCAAATCATGCAAGTTCACTTTCTGCTCAATTTGTATCCACAAGAAGATTCAATTAAGTGTACAACAGATTTCTAAAATAGTTGTTGTTCGGATGATCTCTTCAAGATAATATTAAACATATGGGTGCTTGTTTTATAAAATATTGTTCAATTGCTCAAAGGACAAATTTTTTTTAAGGTATAGATGCCATTCTAAAATAGGAGCTGCAAAATTAAATAGCATTATCTTTAATTTTGAAAGATAGAATACTAAATAATGTCAAAGACATTAGTTTGAACTATGAAATATGAATCCGGTCTTAGGTCCTATAACCATTTAGGTGAGTTCATTCTCCATAGAGCTATAGAGCCATAGAAATATTGTTAGTCTCTTTTCATTGGATTTAGGCACATGGCTAATAACTATAACACAATAACCACTACAATGATATAAACATATCATAGAACCATAGAACCATAGAACCATAGTCTAACACCATGACCACTATCATAAAGTATACCGCAGGTTTTATTCCTCATACAACATAAAGTCGTAAAGTATAAGATAGGTTTTAATCTTCATATACAATGACAAGTTGAACATAGGGTATCACTTTCATAGAGTTTAACACAATTAAATGGTTTATAATGTAATATCACAATCTAAGATTCCTAGAGTATACAGAATTTAACATATGTTTTATCATTTTAGCCCATTGTCCTCATACATGTCATAAGGCGTATTGTATAATGTTAAAATCACTATAAAACGAAAGTTCAGAACTCAGAAGTAGAAACTATCAAACAATGGCAATTGGTATATATGTGTGTGTGTGTGTATATATATATATATATATATATATATTGCCAAAATAGAAATTTTATTGATAAAAGAAAACAGATACAAAGGATCCTAAAAGCTAAAAAGCGTAAAGCCAATCCCAAAAGAACAACTCCAGACTATAACCTAAACGGCTCACTCACCAAGAAGAAAACAAACAAAACCAAAAGGAAAAATAACACTGAATAAAATAAAGAAAAGATAAGCTAAAAAAGGAAACCGATGCAACACCGCTTCGAAACACACTGATCGACCTCTCCACTTGCAACAACATCACTAGCAACTTGCCCCCGATGGATGAGTAACCCGCTGCCAAACAACAATATTCAATATGTGTTCCAACCGAGCAGATTAAACCAAGAAGATATTGAAACCTTAAAGCCCACATACTAAAAAATAGCAGCAAAAAACTTGCAATAAAGTCAAAGTATAAAGCAAACCATAAATTAAGAAGAGGAAACATAGGCAAACCCATCAATAAATAACCACAGATAAACACCATAGCCGATGCCATGACCACATCTCCTTTACGCATCAAGCTTGAAGGTTGTTTTGAACGCAATTAAGTCAATATTTCTTTATCTCAACTTACTAGCAGCAAAACATTTACAAAGCATCATAACTTCCATCTGAATTTTTCTCACAATCTGGTGCGAAATAAGAATCTTATTATTGTGCTTTGCCTGGTTCCGAGCACTCCACAGCTTCCAAATGATTATCGCATCAACCAAATTACCCACATGCATTTTATTTTATTTTTTGATTTATTAAACCCATTCCATCTATTTAAAGAGATGATATCATTGCACTAGACCTTAACAACTACAATGTCAAAGCTTGCCCAGACCTCTTGGGATCTTTTACACTCAAAGAAAACATGATTCAGAAACTCAATGTGATTGTGATTACAACGCGTGCATTTAGACGTCAGATGGAAACCTCTATATTGCATGACAACCTCAACACTCACCCAACCTTTGTAAAGTCTACATACTAAAAAACCAATATGCGTAGGGAGAATCAAGTTCCAGAACCACAGATGCACAGATGGAGTGTCATGGGTAATTGCTAAGCTAAAGTGAGGTTAAATTTATTATTAATGACAAAGAAGATACCATACAAGCCTCTACTCTATTGGGACTTGTGGGGGCAATAGAGTCCTTCAAAGCAGGAGACAAGGGTCGCCAATTGAAATTCAATTCCATTCCGAATTTGCATAGCAACTATCAATAGTAAGGGAGTGATTTTCAGCCTCAACCAACTCCCCCAAAATCCCATGGACCGACCAATTATCATACCAAAATGACGTCGATGAATCAACATCATCCCAAATAATGAAATTTTCCATGGTCTCTACATTCAAGAATTTTCTCCATTGGATGGAGTCAATCATTTTACCAATCACTCCGTTGGGATGCTTAGTCGCACAGTATTTAGCTTTTAAGATTTTGGCCCAAATACAATTTGATGTACGAAAGTGCTACTAAAATTTGAGAGAAAGAGATGAAAAGTTATCTTCCAATTTTGTAATGTCTAATCCCCTTTCAAGATGGGTTGAGATATTGTGTTCCAGCTAGCCCACCACATTTTAGACCCACCTTCCTTTATCCAAAGAAAATTTATCAAGATAGCTTTGATTCTTTTAAACACTCACTTGGTAGGAATAGAGACATCTAGCCAATAAATGGGTATGGAAGCATATGTTTGATAAGGATGCGTTTACTACCCAAAGATAAGTAGCTAAGCTCCCATCCCCTAATTTTATTTGATATCTTATCAATAAGGCCCAAGAAATATTCATTTTTAATGTGCCCTTTAATAAGCGGAATGCCGAGGTGCAATAATAACCATTTCCCTTTTTAATCTTGAAATCTTTTTCAATAAAATCAGCAGTAGTTAAATTGATCCTCTTACCCACAAAGAAGACCGATTTATTTCTATTGATATTAAGCTTAGTAACTCTCTATAGAAGGTTAAGATTTTTAAAGTTTGATCTGACCGGATAAGGGAATTCAGGTTTTTAGACCAAACATCAAAAAGCATGACAAAGAGGATGGTGGAAAGAGGATCTCCTTATCTTAAGTCCACAGTGAGATTTAAAAAATTGTTCGAGAGAACCATTCACCATGATCAAGAACCAATTGTTGTTTATCAAATTAAGAATCAAGCTAATACACTTTTCATTAATCCCCATGGCTCTACATGTGCTGCCAATAAGAGAGACCAATTGACTTTATCATATGCTTTCTCCATGTCAATTTTGAGGATTAAGTTGTTACTTCTTATTTTCTTATCCGAATTGTGAATCATTTCCTAAGAAACCAGAATGTTATCCTTGATATTTCTATTGGGATAAAAGCACTTTGGTTAGGCTCGATCAAATAAGGAAGCAATCTTTTAATTCTGTTAGCCATAATTTTTGATAAAATTTTATTAAAGCATGAGCAAAGACTAATCGGTCTAAATTTTTCACAACAATTATTTTTTCCTTGGGAATGAGAGAGAGCAACGTGGGTAAAGAATTTAGGTAATGGAACGTCACAAAAAAATTCAACTATAGCGTTAATCACATCAACTTTAATGATATTCTAGAATCTTTAAAAATTTTGCCGAAATCCCATCGGACTAGGAGCATATCTTGCAAGCTCTAAATAGCATCCCATATCTCATTTTCATTCGAATGGATTAAAATTAGCCTCTTGATTCCCTTGATTAGTCCATGAGGTATTACGGGGAAGAGCTCCCTCAGCACCGTTCTCCTTATACAAGCTGGAGAAGTACTCAATGATTGACTCAGACAACTCTAGTTGATGCTTCAAAGTTTTCCCATCAAGAATAACAATATTATCAATCTTGTTAATTTTCCGTCTCTTATTCACCTACGAGTGGTAGAATTTAGTGTTGTGTTCACCCTCACATTTTCATCTTAAACTACATCTTTGCTTCCAAAAGGTTTCAATTTCATTGTGATTTTGAATAAGACTAGCTTTAGCTTTGGATAATTCAACTCTCAAATTCTCATATGGGTTTGCATCATAGATATTCTCAAGCATAGACACTTTCTTTCTAAGGAAGCAAGATTTGTGAAAATATTTCCTATCAAGTTTTTATTCCATTTGGAAAGATCAATTATGAGATGTTTAAGCTTGGCCACAACTGTAAAGACCATAAACAGGGCACTCTCTATTCTATGAGTTGGGATAACATTGTTGCACTCCTCCCTAGACATCCAGAAAAGTTGGAAACGAATGTTTTTTTGATTTTAGGTTGTTCCTTCCACGCCTTAAACAATAAGGCTTTATGATTCAACGTGGTGGAATTAAAGGATGTATTTTAAAGTGCTGAAGTTTGTTTATCCACACATTGTTGAACATCATTCTATCTAATCTAGCAAATTTACGCTTGTTGAACCAAGTAAAAGTTGCCCCCGAGTAATTAAAATCATTTAGGCCACAATCCACTGCCATTGAATTGAAATTAGCTGTCGATCTCAATAATTACACACGTACCCTTTATAACTGAGTGATGCAAAACAACTTTGAAATCGCCCCTCACCATCCAAGGAAGGTTGGACAAATTACAATTTTTTATAAAATCCCACAGGTCTTCTCTTTCACTTCTTAAGTTCTTACCATGGAGAAAAGTCAGAACCACATTGAGATGGGAGTTTTGGGCTCTTAAGTGAATGGCTTGTTAACATTCACTTAGGATCTCAATCTCCCATACCCGTTTCCAAAAAATCCTAATATTACTCAAAGGGCTAGCTAACACTCGATCAAAGTTGACGAAATTACAAATTTTATTGCTGACATTAATGTTACCCTTTGGTTCAATAATGGCAGCAATATCACTTTTGTGTTCTAAAGTAATGTGTTTAAAAACAATATTAGAGGAAGGATTTTTAATTCCCCTAATGTTCCACACAAGAATATTAATCATTAAGCACATTTGGGCACCCTTTAAGGGCTTTAGTGTAGGTTTTATATCTTGTGATTCTCTTTTACTCCACCTCAGCCTTATATTTAAGTAAATATTTTTCACTTAAGAAGAATTCCATAGCACCCCCATCACCCATCTCCAAATAAAGCCCACCATCATTGACACTAGTATCCTCACTAGTATCATTTGCTAAAGTACCCAAATGGATCATTTTCTAAAGTACCCAAAATAGGAAAATTTAATATCGACATAATATCCTGTTGAGTTGAAAAAATAGCAGGACCAAACTATTGGATCAGGTCATCAGAATTATCAATATTAACCACTTCATAGTGAAAATTATCATGACCAAACATATTACAAAATGAGCAAAATTTAGGCATATTTTCATACACGATTTTTTGAAAATAACCCCTCTTTGGTGCCAGCCAGATTTTATCTGGCCTGAAATTTAGAACATTCATTTCTACTAGAACACGAGGGGCAGAGATATTTAACATAGTAGTTGTGTTTCTTTCAAGTTGTAATGACCGACCAATATTGCAAAATGCAAATCTTTAGTCAAAAAATGCAGCCGTAAGCCAGGGAAATTAACCCACATAGGAGCAATGGGCGCATCCTCAGTGATATCCACATACGGGTTTAATTTGCAAAAACAAACAGTATGTTCATGAATATCACGAGTCTTTTGCGAAAACTCTAGCGTAATCAAGGTCATTGAAAAATTTGAAAAACACCCGCATATTATTAAAAAATCTAAAAGTAATCACGCCATGAAGCTCACTCGTGAAATTAAAGCAGCAATTCCCCCATAGCTAGGGGTAGATACTAGAAATTCATTGATTAGAGTAAGACTATGAGGCGTAGCAAGATTTGCAATTTTTGCTTCCTAGAAAAGAACCGTAGGAAACCCTTTCACAAGGGGTATGCCCAGCAACAACCTCCCTAAAGGATCGAATCGTTGGATCAATGGCCATACTTCAAATCATCAATGCAAAAATATTCACAATACACGAGAGCCAGGAAAAAAAACCAAATTGAGAAGTAAAAAGGAAGAGAAAATAAGACGAGGAAGAGCATGAGAACGAACTGAGCGAGGTGAGAGGCGCTTGCGATCTGAGTTCCGGCTCGCCGGCCAGAGGCCGTCGAAGGGAAACCCTAATCGCCAAAGGGAGCTTCTCTCACTAGCGAGAAAACGAGTGGGCGGCGTCGCTCAATGGCGATTTAGGCCTCCAAGTTGGCGGCATCGCCGCTTTTCTCCCTCAATCGCCGGTGTACGTGATGGTTCTCCCTCAGTGTGTGCTCCTTTGATTCGTTGCGGCTGCTTCGATTGGCCCATCCCAGTGATTCGATTGCTTGTCTGCTCGATTGCGATTCCTGGCATCGTTTTTCTGCTCAATTCCGGTACATTTTTGCTTGTTGCGGTCTGGAGGTAATGCACAATGACTACGGTGGAGGGCTTCGTCACTCCTTAATCTCCATTGTTCCTCTCGTCCCCCAAGAGCCCCCAAATCCTTTCTGGCGGTGCTATCTCCTCGGTAGCAAATGTGTTAGTTGGCATCAAGCCTATTTCTGTTTAAAGAGGTAAGCCTGCTCTAATTTACGCCAAAGATGACATTCAAATCCTATCCAAACCATTTGAGTATACTTTGGTGGCCAAATTTGCATTTGGAAAACCTCTAATGCCTTTTGTTTGCAAGTTTTTCAGCAATTTGGATCTCTTTGGTATCTACTCAATCATATTAATTGATCACCGCCATATTCTTGTGAAGTTGTCTTCTGAGGGGACTATACTTGCCTCTTTTCCCGTGGTTCCTATTTTGTTGATAAATTTCATCTAAATTTATTGAAGTGAACTGTGAAATTTGATCTTAAATCTGAACTTCCAATTGTTCCTATTTGGCTTAACTTCCTGCTGCTAAAGGCTCATCTCATTACCCACTCTGTTCTCTTCCCATTGGGACCTTAATTTGGTAAGCCTCTAAAGGTGGATATTGCCACTATTAATCTCTTGCGGCCCTTGGTGGCAAGAGTTTTAGTGAACATCGACATAACTGAAAATCTTGAGCATGAAATTTGGATTGGTAATGAAGATGATGGTTATTTTCAAGAAGTGTTTTTAAAAAATCTGCCCAAATTTTATAAACATTGTGGTAAGACATGACATTACTTCATGCTTCATAATTCACCCGAACTAAAAAATCTGAAAAGATCCCATGTCACGGGAGACTTGCTAGACTGCAGTATGTGCCAAAAAATTTTATGTAGGTAAGAGAGTTACGACCCTTTCATCAATTTGTTAGGAAGTGACTCATCATTTGGCTCTCCAAGGTACCCTGAGTGTAGTTGTGATTGCAGATCCAGTTATTTTCAACCTTGAAGGTTGCAATACTTTTGATGCTGGTAATGCGCTAGTTGTGGTGGAAGATCCGGTTGATGCTGCTTTAGCAGTGGGTAGCATTGCCGAGCAGGCTTCAGATGCGACCACTGATATCGATAAGGAGGTTATCATCAAAGCGAGCAGTGCTGGACTGTTAATCGACTACCTCTTATCAACTATCATTGACAATCTCCTCCATGATCAGTTGAACTTGAATGATGCTTCCATCTAAATTTGATTGGAACTTTCAATACACTTATCCTTTATTTATGGTAGTTTACTTTCAATACACTTATCCTTTATTTATGGTAGTTTTGAACTGCCCCTGCTTTATTCTCTTCCATTTTGATTTGTTCTAGAGACTTCATCTGGTTGATTCTTCTTCACAATTCTATTGATCCTCCTTGATAGGAAGTGCTAAATTGCTTAGTCAAATAATGGGATTATGGAATCTTACTCTTTATGTTACTACGAATTTATCAATGAAATTTGGATTGTTTAATAGACTTCTATTCAAATGATGATAACATCAGAGCTGTTCAAGTTAAAAACATATTTTGATATGTGCATGGAAATACATGCTGCTATGTACTTGTATAATTTAATTTGGTTTTGGAAAATACTGGCCTTTGAAAAAACAAAAATAAAAGTGTGTTAAAGACAATCTATATAATATAAGAAGACTGATGCAAATGATGGGGTATGTAAGTTCTTATTGAAACAAAATCTTGGATGATTCTCACAAAAGAGTTCTGCCTATAACCTCTTCTCTTCATTAGAGAATTTTTTCTGATGCATGCAAATAAAAAAATGATTAGGCCAATGCCTGAACTTTCGATACAGATAGCATTGTACACGTTGCTGTTGGATTCAAAACTAATCATGAAGGTGTGTACTATATGAAAAATGACAAGCCATTGTGTGTTTATTATCAAATGAATGGACATTCTCTAAAAATTGCTCATTCAACTTCAACCAATATCTACATGCACCTAATACATTCAAAATCATTACAAAATCACAATGAAAGTCATTCCTTGAAGTGCAGGATGGGGATCTTTATAGGCTAAAAGTTCATGTTGGTAAGTGCAACTTGTCTAGTTGGAAAGTGATGATCCCATGAGCCCTGAATTGAGTTAATCAAATTATATTATTAGCCTAGTCTCAGCAAGTTTTGATGATTACGATGAAGTAGATCTTGTTATTTTCTCTGTGATGTCTAATCCTTTTGTTTAAAGATGATTTTAGGCACTACAAGGATTTTGAAAATGAAATCACATGTTACATTGGATTTATAAAGATGACTTGAAGATTGAATCACAGTCATAAAAGATTGAAGTATCCGATACCAGCTTTTTAAAAGATTTGAAGACTTATTACTCTTGAAGACTTCGAATGTTGGAATACTAGTTAATGAACACTTGAAAGCAAGAACTTAGAGTTCTCTTGTATTTATTTATTTATTAATTGTAATTGAAAAGTTATGACTGTAGTTTTTAGGATCGTAGATTTAAAATATTGAGAATATTAAATTTCTTTAAGTGTAGGTCATAACTATAAACTTTGATGAATTGTGATTACAAACTTCAGTGATCTATATTTATGGCTGTTTACGATGGAAAACTTGCCAAGTAAGACTGATTATTAGGCAATCTTGCATAGTAGCCTTATAGCAAATACTTATCATAATTAAAAAAATAAACATGTTCGAAAATGTCTCGTACGTGTGCCATGGTCAGCAACAACCATTATGTTACAGTAATCGTTATGGGCTTTCATTTCATAAAAAAATGATTGTGCCATTTTTTAATTACAAGGTTGACTAGTTGTTGGCAGCTATAAGTACCTCTCATAAGGGCGACACAAATCTTTTGGCCAAGTGTACGTGTAGCTTAAAACTCGTTTTAGTCTCTCAAAATTTGTTCAAGCTCTCTAACTTGCATCAGAAATAAAATTCAAAAGCATTTAAGAACTTTACCTCAAACCAAGCACATTCAAGTTTCTTTTTTTTCAATGACTCTTCCTTTCTAGTTGTAGTGATTCTGGTGATTGCATCATCAAAGAATGGATATAGGATTTTAAAGGCCATTATAGATTAGTTTGCATTATCTTATTTTATTTTTCTCACATTTATTTTCTGATCTTCTCTTTCTTTTTAGATTGAATTTCTTTTAAATGTAAATTTTCTAAATGCACAAAGTAAATTTCTGTTGGAGTAAAGTTGAAGAAGAAGTGGAAGGGCATCAGGGTTTGCTTAGGTTTTGTTGGGGGTTGTTTGATGGCCGAAACTGAATCTATTTAGGAGAAATAAATTGGAAATGAAAGATGATAGATGGAACAACAAAAAAATAGAAAATTAATAAATAAAAAGATAGGTTTTATCAAGAGTTGCACACCTTGATCTCTTCAGGATTATACTCACTCTAAAGCCCGCTAATTATGCACACCAACAAAAGCTTTCGGTTGTCCACACCAAAACAAAAACTCTTGAGCAAAATTTTGGAATCAAATTTCATTTACTATGAAATAAAGGCTTACAAAAATATATATAGTAGCCCCGTACCCTAATCTAGCAATGCTAAAAGACCAAAAAGGCTTCGTTAACTTTCGGAGTGACCTTTAACATGCCCAATACAAATATACTAAAATATTATAAAAACACATATACCTGACATCTTCCTTATCTTTATGATAAGTAGATTATTAACCTACCAGCCGAACTACTGGAACTGCTTTTAATTCAGCAGTGTTTGAAGATGTTCCTTTGCAAAAAGGTAAATATTCAAAGAACACCTCTAGTAGGAAAATGAAATATACTCATTTGATTGGGAAGGCTCCAAACTAACAGAAATCCACCACAATTCATTATTAATTATTGCTGGAAAGCTTGCTGATATAGGTAAGAAACAGATTGTCGTGCCTTGAAATAGTGCTGGTGTTGAACTTGGAATACTATCATATCACATTTCTGATGTAATGTTGTTGGTAAGAAAGCCATTTGAGCTAAAGAAATCAATAGGAGGACCTATGAAAATTCTATATATTCTAATAAATAGGTTATTTTGTAATACACCTGCCTTTTGATTGGTTCTGTTTGGTAATGTTCTTGTTAAAGAATTATATTTTGAATTAATTCTTAGCAGAAATTTAATTGGTTTGCAGTATTCCAATCCCATATGTTCTGCTGCCCAATAAACTGTTAGCTTCATTTTCTTAGTTATTGACTTACTACAAGACAATATGAGACTAGTAGTACAGAATATAATATGCTAATAATTCCTTCTTTTTCTTAAGATTCTTGAGCCTTTTTAAGTCGTCTTTTTGGTTGGGGTAGGTATAGAGGAGGGAATTTATGTTTATATTTGAGATGAAAGGGATTCCGTTAGTATTTTTTTTTTAACCTCACTTTGCCTTTCTAACCTGTTAATTTGATGTGAATATCTTTATATCTGGCATGCGTGTCATCTTCAATTATGTGTTTTTTCTTAGCTTTTCTACTAGATTGTAAATGCTCATAGCATCGTGCGATACTGATAATTTTAACTTACGTTAATTCTCTGAAAAATTACAAATTTATTTTCAGGATGCTGTTAAACCGGCTTTGAGCTTCAAGGAGCCGAAGGATGAAAATCACTCTCATGCTGTGCCCACTGAAGTTATAACGGGTACAATAATGAACTCAAACTTTTTCAACCATGGTAGTCAACCAGATGTGACAGATGTAACCCTTGTTCCATCCTCTTCTGCTTCATGTTCTGTTAGTGCCAAGAAGGCTGAGATCAATTTGAAAATTGAAACTCTTAATGATCAAGCTATAGAAAATTTAAATTTCCCTCGCCATAATTCTGCTGGAAAACAGTACGTGAAGGATGATTTGCCTCAAAGTCTGATAAAAGCAAATGCTTACTCATCAATTACTCTTGATGAATCTAAAATGAAGACGAGTATACAATATGAGGAACAGAAACCCGAGGCTTTGCTGAAAGATTCAGATCTAAGCCAAAGCTTTCAAGAATGCATAAAATCAAACCGTGCAGACCCCAGCCATTCATCTTCTCATCCCGAAAAGGTTGCTGCCACTGGGAAAGAGTTTTTGAAACCAACACCTCTTGTAGGCTCCAATTCATCTATTTGCAGTAACCAGAATTCTGCAGCTAAGGCAGCGTCTGGGAAGAATTTTCATGTGGTCAAGCAGCATAGTGTAAAGGTGACAAATTCTTTCAAGCCTGCTGAGGACAAAAAAGAGCAGGAGGTTTCTCCTACTGGTTCAGAATTTAGTGGATCAAAATCATTACAAACAGGAAAAACTTCTCAATTACTTGCTAAGAATCATTCTTTAGATTTGAAGGGACAGCCATCCGGTCCATCTTTTCAAGCTTCAGCTGGGAACCCTGCAACATCTTCAGGAATAGCTGTGGCAACTGCATCGCCAGTTCAAAGTCCATCCAATCAGCTTAAGGCTGCAGCTTCAGGTTCATTCCAAAAAATTGACAAGACAACTCAGCCTAATAGTCAACCGGCATCAAAATTTCTTGGCCACTCGTTGGTTATGCAAGCATCAACTTTAACAAATTCTGCTGCTACGCTGAGTGACGAGGAGGTAAGACACTGCCCCTTTTCTCTTAACCTTGAAATTCCTCGTTGGCATCAATTAAAACAACATTAATAATTGATTATATGTTTTTCATAAATTTGTCTCATCTGTCAGCTGGCTCTATTACTGCACCAAGAATTAAATAGTTCGCCTAGAGTTCCTAGAGTTCCTCGGATGAGACAAGTAGCAAGCTCACCGTTTTCAACTCCAAGCTCTACAAGTATGCTATCAAAACGTTCGTGTTCTGGGGGAAGAGATCAAGTTTCGGTTAGTCGCTTGGAAGCAAATATTGTTCATTTGCAAACTAGGTTGTAGCATTGATGGCTTTTGGCTCCATTGGCTGGCTGATACCTGGCCCAATAAATAGCAGTTTGATTTGCTTACATTTTGGGATTCTTAAAGATAATTTCCTTGATTTGTTTTCTCTAGTTCTTTAGAAGAAAGCACAAAGATGCATCCAAAGATGGCTCTCGTCATTCACGAGACCGTGGTGCAGGTACTGCTGAAAGCAGAAGGATGAGTAGGCATTCCCCTGAGCCCAATCAAGATGAATCAGCCATATTTAGCGGTGGTTTTGCTAAAAGGCGTAAAGGGAGTAAACCTCCTAATACCGTACCATCTTTAAGAACCAATGCTTCAGGTGCTCCTATTGAAGATGCGACCAGCTTGACTCCGTTGACCAAAGAAGAGAACAATGCAAGGGCCTCACCAGCCAATGTTGATGCTGATGCATCCCTTGTAGGCCGTAGTTTGCCATGTATGTTTTTAGTTCGCATTATTTAACTTGTAAATGACTGACTTAATTCTGATTCTCATGATTTAAAACACTTCTGCAGGTTTGATTGATGAGATCGTGTGCAAGGGGAAGTGTTCAACGTATGAGGAACTTTGTGATGCCGTCCGACCAGTACAGTACCCATTCACCGTTTTTTTTTTTCTTTTGCTGCTGCCTTATGTGTTCTCTTCTTATTTGCTATGCTTGCTTTAGTACTGGCATAGCCTGAGGAAGCCAAATGGGGAGCGCTATGCATATTCTAGCCACTCCCAAGCTGTTCTCGACTGCTTGAGGAATAGGACTGAATGGGCTCATCTTATTGATCGTGGTCCAAAGGTAATTGATAACAACTGTTGATTGACGTAAAGCTGCAGAAGCAAATAGTTATTTCATCTTTTTTAACAATATTCTTTTTAGACCACCACGAGCAAGAGGAGAAGGAAGCAAGATTCTGAAACCCCTGTCATGGAGTTGGAGCATGAGATTAGCGGCAATCCTCTCAAAGAGGATGTTCCAAAAGGAAAACGAAATGTACGGAAGCGCAGATTAGTGGGTTTGAAGGAGGCGGCAAATAAATGCTATCAGGGCACTGTTATCAGATGAAAACGACAACGATGATGATGATGATGGTGATGATGATGATGATCTTTCTGCTCAATATCGATTGAGTAATGAGGAAACCGGATGCCATTTAAGTGATGGTAGTGGAGCCGAGGAACCCAGCTCCAGCTCTGGTGATTCTGATTGAGACTTGGTGCTGGCAGCTTCTACTTTTACTGTAGCTTTAATTTTTTTAATTTTTTAATAGAGTTTTGAGTCAACATATTGATGTGTAGAGCCAGCATGTCCTGCAGGTTAAAAACCATATATTTGTCTTAGATTAGCGCTAGAATAGTGATGTTTCTTGTAGGGCTGCTCATTGAGAGTACCCAATTTATAGTGAACTAGTGCCCAATCCTGTCGAATGTATATTTGTAATATTGTATGTAAAATGTGATTGGTCATTTTCTAATATGGTCTTGCTTTGGGAGTCCAAGCCTGGCTATTTAATAGAATGCTGCTATACTCTGCTTTAGAAGCTTTCAAAAGCAAGTCAATTTTTTGATGAGGAGAAAATCCAAGTACGATAGAGGTTTGTACCAGTGTTTTTGTTTGTGGCCCTTGATCTATTTTAATGGTTTTTGTCATTTCTCTTATATTTTGGGGAGATACCAACGCACATATTATAAAAGGATAATATTGTTTTCTTTTAAATTATAATGCTCATTTCGACTCTCTGTGGGTTGGATGACATGCGGGGTTGTGTTTTCTTTATTATAATGCTTGAGGTTCAAGTGTTTGTATTTGTGTGCTTGTAAATGAACAAATTTTTTGTTCGGATATTATTCACCTTCACCATCATGTAGATCGCAAATTGCTGAATTATGTTGGCACCTGTTAATTCGCACGTTTAGTTTATCACAACATGAAACTAATCAACCTGTTTATTTCTACGTGTGTCAACATAAGTAGTGCCTCACTATGAGAATGATACTTTGTTTTGAAAGTGCTATGCTGAAAAATTAGTAAAACGATGTATGAGCAAAACTTTTTATGTGAAAAATTCTAAATAGGGAAAAGTTATGGAGTCAACATGAAAAAATTAATTATGAAGTTGAGAAGAAGGTTACAATTTGCCTTAGCCTTGTATGATTTCACTCGCGCAACACATACAAGCACACATTTAACGAATGACATCCTGATATTCATTTTATCCTTTAGGTATGCGCCTGGGGACGTTTACACATGCTTGGGTGCTGGGGATGTTTACACATGCTTGGGTGCTTGGACTACTGTAATGCCTGATGTTAAGGTGTTGGTTGCACTATTTTTTGATGCTTTGGAAGCATTTGGACATGGCTCATAGTCCCTGGGCAAGTCTATATGTTTCCTTTGATCCCAATGCCACGTTAGTTACATATTTTGACATTTTGTGGAACGCTTGAGCGCATGTTTTTGTGTTTGGGTGTTCCTTCATTTGGTGTTACAAAGGTGCATCTTAGTGCCTCCTTTGCATTCAAGGGTGCTCCTTTTTTACCACACATGAGTAAAACACTGTGTTGTGTTTGGCATGTCTATGTACTCATCTTGTCATTGAGCACTTTTCTTTAGTTATCCTAGTCATTATACATTTCATTTTCATTGAATATTATACCCTTGTTCCTAATGATTTTATGACTTTAGTAATCCTATAATCTATACCTGAATTTATCTTAGCCTTAGCTAATGGAAGTGTACTTGATGGACTTTGGATTTAGCTTAGTAATGCACCCTGCATTGATGTGAATGTATGAAGAATAACTGAGCATCTTTAACTAAGATAAATCTATCTTCTTTTTGCTCCATTTTATTGAATAATCTTTCATTTAGTGGTATTTAAGGATTGTAGATGATAAGATAAATAATAATATTTGCTGCATCAACTCAAAATTAGTTAGGTAATCATGCAAATATCCTTATGCATTTGACGCATTTTGTGATTCCTCTATTCATCTTTTCTACAACACTATTTTGTTGCTATGTTCCTAGGACAATAAGTTCTCTTCTGATCCCCCTTGAAGCACAATATTCTTTGAGCACTTTACTATAGGATTCTTAACTATTACTAAGTCTTTAACACTAAATTTTATACATATCTCCCAGTTATACATTCCCTAAATCTCCTAGAATATAATTTTTGGAGACTTCTCTAATTGGGGTTGCGTGGAACAAAGTTCTTGAGTGTCTACATAAAACTCAATAGTACCTTGAGATAATATCACCATATCTTGGGGCTCCTTTGTATGATGTTTGATGCACCCCTTTGACTTATACATCATGCTCTTCTTGGAGTTGTATAGTCATTCTTCTAGTGTCCTTTTATCCAGCAGTTCCAACACTCTATCCTCTTCGTTCCTTTTGATTTGCCTATCCTTGACTCTAACTAGTGTTAGTTTAAGTTTTAATCCAACCTTTTCCCCTACTTTCAAGGTTTAGTGCTGAAGTAGATGCCTCTCTATTTGAATATTTTAAACTTCCTAGTTAGAGATTAACCAAACAATATTATCAAATTTTAATATTATATCATAGAAAAATCACTCAATATCGTTACCAAGCTGCCCCAACTTTTAGTATAGAAGACAGTAGCAATAGCACTATGGCCTCGTTATCAAACATGCAATGAATAAATTGTTCTAATGCCTTGCCACCAAGCTGCCATCTTTCATATTCATATTGAAAAGTTTTTATATGATGAATAATCGTTTGATGCCAAGAGTTTTGTTACATCATTATCAGAGCATTTTTAGATTCGCAGTAGTATTCTCACTTAAAATTTTGAAAACTAAAAAGGATGTTAAAGAGAGTCAGATTAGGCTAAAGGCAGCTCTGAGGAGCATCTATCATTTTGGAAAATATAATTCTCTTAACATAATAGATAATTTAACTACATTCTAGAATAATGTAAAGCTAGTTTCTTTGAACTTCTTGATTTTGTACCTAACATGATCTCCCATAGTTCCCACTAAAAAATAGAGAAAAATTCTCTCAAATGTCAATTATTGTAAAAGCAAGGGGTTGCAATGGAACATTTTCACTTGGAGCATATATGAGAGAAAAAGGTAGACTAAAATTCAAACCTACAAATTGTATCACACATAGAATTTTATTTGAAAAACATTAAACAGGATAAAAACTATGGAGCCAAATTATAAGAAAAACATTCACTTTGAAATTGAGAAGAGGTTCATGTAACCACAACTACTTAGGGTTCACTCACACAATACATACAAGCGCACATTCCACAATTTTCAGCATGCTAATTATAGAAGTTCTCCGAGGCGAGCTTGGACCAATATACATGATCTTGGGCTCCCCTGTATTGTTATAACACCATGAAATGGGGTGTTGTTATGCCATTTTCTAGCATTTGGGGGCGCCTGAACATGTCTCATTGCATCACGTCGTGTATGTACATTGTCTCTACTCTTCGTGCTGTGTGATTTACATCTTCTAGTGTTTTGAGGCATGTGTGGGCATGGGTTTGTGAACTTTGGAATCTCTAGACATTAAGTTCCTCCATTTGGATTTACAATGATATGCTTGGTACCTATTTTGTACATGGGTGTATTCCTTCAATTACCATACAAACATGGGTGCCCATCGAACACACATTGTGTCCAATGTAGTTCAATGTCTTGACTCCAATTTTTCCAGGTACACAACACTTAAGGCTCAACAACACAATATGATATGTGTGTGAGACGTTGAAGCGAGTAAAGACCCTTTTTTTGTTATTCATGACACAACAAATCTGTTGTCCACTGAGTGTATTTGTTGTCACTAAAAAAAGTTTCCTTGATTTTGACCATTTCCTGAGGCAGAATTATACGATAATATATATTTTGTAAATAGTATTATAATCAAGTAGTTAATGTATTTGTATCTACACTTCACACAAAAGTATAGCTCACATTAATGAATGGATATTACAAATATTTCTTTGAGTC
Source organism: Gastrodia elata (assembly GCA_016760335.1). Classification (NCBI taxonomy): domain Eukaryota; kingdom Viridiplantae; phylum Streptophyta; class Magnoliopsida; order Asparagales; family Orchidaceae; genus Gastrodia; species Gastrodia elata. The sequence goes on from CM028681.1 coordinate 20,683,225, forward strand.
TGTTGATGCATAGTGAGTGATGTATAAGTAAAATTTGTGTATCAAATGAATTGACTAGAGAAACCAACATTTTAAAAAAATGAGATTTATTTTAAAGTTGGATTTTTTCATAAATAATAAGTTACAAATTATTTTATTTATTTTTGTAATTTTAATTATTTTCACTCTTATATAAAAAAAAATGTTACTTTGATAATGCATAATTAAATTTAAATGAAATTGATTGTTTATTGATTTTTGTCAATTCTATTAATAAATCATAATATTTATTATATTAAATAATTTTTATTTTCAATGATGATAACCTAAAATTATTTTATTTTTCTCTTTAATTTTTTTGTTTGACAAATATATTTCATAAAACTACTCTATCACCAGTCTTATAGTAAAATTGGACAATTTGTCATTTATCATATTTTATAATCTAGCTTTGCACATTTTAGTTTAAGACATTAGTTTTATTATGTCATGTATTTTTTTTGTAAAGCTATTACAATTCATTTAAAATTTTCAATTAGGTTTCATCAAGTGAATGTAAATAGAAGTTCAAACTTTTAAATACATAAATATAGAATATTTACTTCTACATTTTCTTGACTAATGTGGTTATAAAACATTACACTACAGCAACCCCAAAAAGAAAAATTGTATTGTGAACTATTAATACGAAACATAAAGTACATTCAAAAGCTTAATATTCTAATTAAGACACATAATAAAACATGAATAGTAACTATATAAAGTTTATCTAGAATATTCATAATAATAATAAGTTTTAATTTGTCTTTTTACATGAAAGCATAGCTCAATACTTATCTTTTACATGATTGAACTTACTCTCCCAATCAAAATAGTGCCCACCATTCATAAAGTTTACATGTAGAATGACCTATTGGGTTTGCGGGGTCTTGAGTGTAGCCCATGGTGGTGCACCAAGGTTGGGACCACTTAGATACACAAAAGGATTGGCAGTGCAAGTGGGAACTATATTTGGTGGTGAAGCTTAAAGTGCAATAAATTAAACTTGGAGTAGACCATGGGACAAATGCAGAGCTTGGAGTGGCTTTGGGTTGCCACATGTCAGTTGGTTGCGAGTTAGATGTGGACCGGGTCATTTTGGGCAGAGGTGTGTCAGAACTTTAACATTGGGCACTTAGGCGCCAGCTGAGCGTTGCCTGCACTGCAAAGGCTGAGAGCTTGGCTTAAGCACATGTTAGGTACTAGGGTGTTGATCCAATAATAGAAATAACTAAGAGTTCATTGCTTACACATGCCCAAGCACCAAAGGTAATGAACATGAAAAAAACAATTGTGACTTGAGTGCTTGGGCGTGTAAGCATAACATACCAAGCCAATGAAATGCTAAAAGTAAGATTTGAAAGATTGGACTTGCCCAGATGGAAGAAACAAAAATCCTAGATCAAAGGCTTGGAAACTTAGGCGTTCCCAAGCACTCTATATAAATTTAGCTAGGATAATGGAAACATGTGGACTCAATGCTTGGGCATGCCTAAGCACCATGCAATAAAAAATGAGATTTTCCACACAGGAGCCAATTTGGGGGCTAGTTAGAATGATTTTTATGTTCTTTTTGAGAGCCTTATAAATACCTAAGAAATGGCTACTTTGGGTATGGGATACATGTACAATTTTGTGAGTGTGGTGGCTACTAAGGGGGGATTAAAGGCTGGTATAGGGATTTAGAGCTGTAAGAAAGAAGAAGCTATGTGTGGGGTTGAGAGAAAATCTTTAAGAGCTTTTGAAGGTGAACATATTTTATAATCTTCTTCTTGGCTTCTTAGTGAAGAATTTTGTGATTTGGCTCTATGATTTATTCCAAGTTTGAGGTTTTCCACATGAATATATATGTGTTTCATTAATCTTTTTTTATCTTAATTTTTGTTACTAATTTTGCTTTAGCTTCTAAAGGTGACCAGATTTAGAGATATGCAATGTTTCACAACTATTTCTTCACCGACAGTAAATGAAGAGGTCCAAAAGGGATGATTAAAATTCTTAACAACTTGTTTTAGAGAGATCAGAGCTTTGTTTAAATGGGTACAAGGCAGAGGAAACAAGATTCAACATGAAAAAGTTCAAAAGAACAAACTTTATGTTAAAAAGATGTACACATCAGAGGAAGCTCTATATTCTGCTGAGAGGCATAAAAATAAATTATAATAAATGAGCTATAAAGAATGAAGGATCCTTGACATAATAGCCTTATATTTAATTCACTTGTGTCTAACTTCATTAGAAAATTTCAACATTATAAATGAGAAAACCATCATGAATTTTTTGTATGTCATGATAAGGATGTACGAAAGACCCTTGGTTTCAAATAAATTAATATAGATGAAGAGGTTGTTCAATATAAAAATGGAGGTTTATGGCTAAGTGAAGAAGCATGTGAATAGTCTCAACATTATCATGAGTTAATTGAGCTTGGTGAATGTCATGTTTGATGATAAACTTTGAGAATTATTGTTATTATCTTCATTGCTAGAGAGTTGGGATGGCTTGGTGATGATCATGAGCAACTCAACAAGAGCATCAACATAGAATTTTAATGATATGGTTGGGCTAATTATGAATGAGGAGGTGAGAAAATGATCCGATGATGAGGCATCACTTTTAACATCTTGAATATTAAAAATAAAGGGAGCAGTTAGGAGTAAGAATCAAGGTTGAGTTGGATTAACTCAAGAAAAGGAAAGTTGATGAGCCAAGCCAAATATTAGAATGATAACAAAGAAGGTTATCTCAAAAGGTATTGTACAGAGTATAGAAAAGTTGGAGGCACAAACCGAGAGAAAGGCACTACAGTCAGTACATCATCATTGGATCCCTAATATGCATTTATCTTATCCATAAATAATATGACATATAGGGTGATGGATTTAGGAGCATTATTCCATGCAATTCCTAGAATGGCTTCATTTTTAAAATACAACACAAAAAGCTAGGTGCATGAACATGGGAGATGACATGGAGTGCATCATCATGGAGTAAGGAGACATGGATGTTAGACCATCAAATGGAGTGATATGGCAATTGAAGGTCATTTGACATGTTCTCAGCCTGAAGAGCAATAAGAATCCTTGTTGCCCAATTAGTACAAGATGGATACACAACCAAGTTCATAGAAAACTCTTGGAATGTGATCAAAGGTGTGCTAGTGGATACACATAGGAGTAGAGTTGGATAACTAAATGTAATAGATTTGGCTTTTGCAGTGAGGCATCGATCAAGGCATAATGGAATAGGGTTAAAACCTCCCCTTTTAAGAAATTAATATGAATAAGCAATAGAGGTAAGTTAAGTTCGCTATTGATAAAAAGTCCAGTGGTCAAACAAAGATTGAATAGGAGGATAAGATGAGACGAGTTGAGCCTTAGGCATTAAAATTTGAGGCCAAGAGGTATTTCTAGCTACTATGTGCCCAAAGCAAGTAGGAGAGGCCAAGGATGGCAAGGCAGTGCAGTCATTGACACTAAACTTCATTAATAGCTTGAAAAAGCTAACCACTAGATAAGGAAGACTAACCTTAACAAAAGTTGAGCTAGAGATTAATGAGGAGTAGTCATCACAAGGCAAGAAATGCATAAGATATCCATGGCAAGTTAGGAATTATCTACTCAAAGTTATTTGCTGTAGTAGTGGGGCTCAAGATGTGACTGATAGGCCACAAAAGTGTGACTTTTGTCTACATACAAGTGCATGTGGTCTAGAGTAATAATGGAAAAGTATCAGAATTATATTCTTCAAGGGTTAAAGGAAGGTTAATAGTTATTATTTTTCTTACAAATGCTTAAACAATTGAATTTTGGTTTTGTTACTACCTTAGAATTAAGCATGCAAAGTAAATAAACCTAGACTTATGAGGATGTAATCAATTTAAAAGACCAGGGAGAGCCAGGCCGATCAACTATGGTTTAACAAATCTAGTTCTTGCCGAGCTTTAATTAATTTTCTCATGAGAATGCTAAATTCATATTTCATTGGGCTACAAATAGTTAAATCCACTAGTGATCTCTCACGCACATGGGTCACTCACCACTAAAATCTAAGTCCATCTTTAGCCGATCTTGTATGAGACCTCTTGACTTCGGACCTAAATGTCTAAATGACGACTTCTTTAAGTCATATCAACATACCCTATATAATGCAAATGGAACTAAATTTCATCTCTGTTCTTAGGTGCACATTAACATCTTCATTTTCAAAGGAGAACATGCAGATCTCTCTACTATGACAATCCCTTACTCAGTCTAGCATTATGTCTAAGCGAGAGACCACATGAGATATGGAACACGGAAAAAAGAATTGTCAAGTGCGCATAAATCATTGATCTGGACTTTTGCTCTGATCAGATCTTTAGTGCTATTTGAATGACATGCGATCACAGGAACACACATCTTAATCTAAACTCTTGGTTCGATCAAAGGCGTAGTGCGATATGAACACATCCCTTAAATATAATGATTTGGTTACATGCAACACAAAAATTTTAGAAAATGAAACATATGCATTCTTCACAATATTTCACAAATCTAAACTCAACATTCACATAGAAAAGCGTACTACATAAGTCTGGCCTAACCCTTCCTAAAAGGGGGGTTTATGATGTAATGACCTGAAGATCGGGGTTGAGAGTTTTCAAGTAATAATTCAAAATAAATATTCAACCCAATAAATGAAATAAAAAAATATATAATTCATTACATAGCCAAAATATTAATTAAATTTACATAAATTATTCCAAATTAATATGATATAAAATAAAGGAAAATTTTATAATAATGTGTCTCCATCTTACTCTTGATACTTAAATTTTGACTAGCTCCTGAAATCAAACTAACCTTTGCTTTCAATTCTCACCATATGTATTATTTTTTAACATATGCCAATGAAGCATTACGTTGAGAATCAAAAAGTATTAATTTCTAGCATCCTATATAGGTTATGGATCATATGCAACAAAATTTGAAAGAATTTGCATCAATAAGATTCAAGAGCTATGCCAGTTTCATTAGTAAGTAGCACATTTTTAACAAACGATATGTTGCACATGCATTATTCAAATGAGATCAAACAATTTCAAAGTAATGAATTGAGATAAAATAAATAAAAAACTTAGTATAATATACTATATAACATAAATATCATATTTTGGGCTTAGGACCCTCAAGCTTCCCTAGGAGATCTAGATATTAACATCAATATTATTATAGGAATGTATAAAATAACTTGTCAATAATTATTCACATTTAATTTTATTTTAGTGTATTTCCTCTACATCTTCTTGTGACAACCTCTGTCCATTATCGGGTTATATGTTTCACTAATCCGCCAATGAATAGGAGGTTGATCACTGAATATGATATTTAGTCTAATACTAAGTATAATGACGGAGAGTGTGAAAGCTAAAAGAAATATGTCCATGAATTTCATTCATTTAGAAAGTAAGGGAAAATTTTACATCTTAGGAAATAAAATAGAAAATACATCTAAATAAGTTTAACATTTATACAAAGTTAATTAAATGTACAAAAATAACTCTCTCTCACAAAAAAAAGACTATAAGGAACTGGTTCAACTATTAAGCTATGGGCTCCTCCTAATGTTCCTGCCCTCAAATGCACGCTCTTCACAGTTCTCTAAATATGATATATCGGTATCACATGCTAGGTCCCCAGAAAAAAAAATTGTGTTAAACAATTATTTAAGTATATCTTAAGCAGATAAATTCATTACTTATAATTATGGATATCATTACTGTTACAATTTATTACAAAATAATTGTGGCGGCTTGCCCATTAACCAAGTATGATTAAAAGGTGGTTGTCACTTGGCAAACCCCTCACTTATCATTAGATTAGGGTACAATCTCCAATCTACTAATAAGGGAGGAATAGTGTAGAACCCTGTCCCGTTATCGTGCGCAAGAGAGTTAACAATTGGCAGCGGAACGGTGTGCTACTCAGGAAGGATTGCTGAACCTCCCCAAATAACTGCTAAATAAAGAGATGCTGGACTAATATTTAAGATAAGTGCAAAGTTTTATCGTAAGTATTAGACAATATTATATATACATTGGATTATGAGTGGAATATGATGAATCCAATATATATATATATATATATATATATGTATGTATAATAACATTTCTAGTATGCTGATAACATCACAATACTAAGTATAAGTAGTAGTAGTAAACATAATGTGCAAAAACAAAAGCATACATCTAGATTATCTATCACAGAAGCTAATTAAATTATTCATCTTAGAAAAAAAAAGAAAATATATTCAGAATTATTGCAGACAATTTTCTTGAACAAAATAACAGACAATAGTCTAGTGACTGAACTGAAGGTAAGTTAATACAAAAAGGTAAATGCTGATATAGAGTCCTCTAGTGCTCCATGAACTCCTCGTGGATCTCCTATAATGCCTCCCAAACTAACTATACAGGCTACTCTAAATCTAACAAATTGCCAGATTCTAAAAGTATCACATGTTAGACAATTAGTATAACACATTTTGCATCCATTCTTATATTTATATTTTTCTAAAGTTTATCATTTAAGTAATTGAAACAAAACTGTATTAAAGTATTAAAATAATTGGAAAAACAATTCAAAATGGTAACTGAAATAACTGAAAATAAAATTATGCATAACTGAAAGTAAAGTAAAATAGAGCTGAAAATTGAGTACTGGAAATATGAAAAATAGTAAGGGAACTAAAATTGAGTAAATAATATATTTAAATTATATTATATGCCACTAAATTGATATTTATGCATCTAAATATTCCACAGAACTGTATGCCACTGATATACCGACTTGGTGTTACATGACACCCTACAGATCCTAAGTGAGCGAACGCTATGCTAACAAAGTCCTTAAGTGAGTCAAGCTCTCCGCTAATGCTGACATGACTTATGCATTTATTATATGCCAATGCTTTAATGATGTATGCTTTAAATAATCAAAATCTAAAAATCAATTCAAAATTAAGTAATGATTCCATTCATCTCCATCATGCAGAATTCAACTAAATGAATTCTAACTCCTAATTCTAATCAATTAATTAGTATTAATTAAGATTATACCTAAACTTATCAAAAGAAGAGATTGTATACACATAGTTGGTATATTTCTAAGAAATGTGGGTTTAACACTTGATTTGTTTAACTGCACTTATCGAAACGCATGACGATAAGGGGCAGAACCCGATCATAGTTTATTATATTAAACAAAGTTGTTAAATACCCTAGTTAAAAGCATACCTATTGCGTCATAATAAAGGTAACATGAAACACTTAGTTTGTTTAACTGTACTTATCGAAATGCATGACGATAAGGGGCAGAACCGGTCACAATTTATTCTCTCAAACTAAGTCATTCAATCCTCTACTTATAACACTCTTGGACTTGGGATATTTATACTGAACTGAACAGTACTTATCTAATTACCTAAGATAAGACCAAGACTCTATAGTTCTATTCAGAGTAAATCAACCAACTCCATTTTCTACTGAAATAAATCAGTTCTATGAATATACACTATCCCCTCCAACTGATAGTTCTACCCATTTCTAATAATTATATTTAATAATTAAGGAATAACAGACTAAGGAATCCACGCTCCATTATGGTGAGTCCTACACAAGGTTTCCAAGGACGTGACTCATAAGTCACTCAATTTATGATAATGCCATAAGAGAATGATTTTAGTCTAAATCTTAGGTTACTTTACTACAAAGATCTAGGATTATATATCTAAGACTAAAAAGGTGTATCTAAGTTCCTACCTTACAAATTAGACAAATAGGCTATTTTTACCTCAATAGTTTTTCTATTAATGAGGTCTAGCAATTAATAAAATTAAATTACTATATTAAGATCAAAACACTAAAATATATAATAATTCAAGCTAAGAGAATTATATTAAACCTACAGGCCTTAATATATTAAGTTTGTCTATACAAATCAGATGGGTAAAACCCATCTGATCTCAACTTATACTACAATTATGGGGTATAATCACATAACATATTAGGAATTTATCATATACAAATCATTATCATTTTACAATTTAGATTATGCTAATAATCTTTTTTAGGAGAAAATCAAAGATCTAAATATTAGATTCAGATGATCAATCATATAAATTTATTGAACCTTAATACTCATAACTTAGTAGTTTAAGGTAAATGTCAAATTGAGGAGTATTATTAGAATCATGCAAGTTTCTTGAATATTCAAATTAGGTGATTTATTTAAGATGATTAAGGTTTGGGTCTTAATCCAGACAAGTTAGGGTTATACTCCTAACTTGGCCAAACCAAGATCATTTGCATAATTATTGATTAATAACAAAATTAATGAATTCATTGTGCATTATTGATGTCCAAAATGATATTAGGTTCATTATTGTTTAGCTTAAGCATTTTTTAAGATTCTTAAGATTAAGAGTTGGTTAATGTCAAATTATAGATTACAAGTCCAAAGCAAAGTTAAGAGTTTCTAACATGCATATTACTGTTATTAAAATATATAAATATTACATTAATCAAAATATAAAGTAATTAAGGCTAATCAAATCCTAACCAAATCCAAAATGGATTAACACAATAATTAAAAAATTAGTTATCTAAATTACAAGCAATTTGACCATTATGTTCTAATTAATCATACAAGCAATCAGAAACTATAACATTACTATTTGACACAAAATATTCAAGTAAAACTTTAGGAGATTTAGAACATATCATTATGATAAGAGATAAATTGTATATTAAAAATCACTTATATATTCACATAATACTTGATTCCATTAAATCCTATATGTTTTGGTATATTTTTGCATTATTAGGGTTCTAGAGTCATCAAAATATGAAAAATATCAAATTTGGGCAAAAATGGACAATTATACGCATTGCGGTGTGCTGCAGTGCGCTGGAGCGACTTCTGGCCAAGGGCCAGGCGCTACAGTGCGCTGTAGCAGGCTACGATGCTGCAGCGCGGACAATGCTTTCATACTTAGTGGTGCGCTCCTACGCCAAGTTTCTCGATACGCGGGCACTACGGTGAGCTGTAGCGCTCCCTGGCCAAGAGCCAGGCGCTACAACATCATTTGTTACGAGGTGTAGGCGCAGTGGTGTGCTGGAGTGCCTTTTGGACAAGAGGTAGGCACTATGACATCATTTTTCTTGAGCCATGAGCGCTGCGGTGCAATGTAGCACTTTCTGGCCTAGAGTCGGGCGCTACGGCGCACTGTATCACTCAACAGTGATTTTGTTTGGGCGAAACACAGAATGTGTCCCCTTTCGCACTCAAATACTCTCGAATTATGGCACCTCAAGTGCAATTCTATATCCTAATGGAAATGCTTTTCCGAGACCTTTTCATTGATACCAAAATCGACATAAAAAGATTATTTTAATGTTGCAAATAATGATGCCCTAGCTACTTATGCGAGATTTCTCTTTACACAGCATCATTTGTTTTCTCTTTTAAAAATGAATTCTGATCGAGCTATATTGAGCTCGATGGATCAAATACATGATCTTAATAATGAAATAAGCGTATGAGTAACATGAAGCATCCATTAGATCAATATAATGAGAAAAAGAAAAGTATAATGAAAGGATACAAAATGGTATCTTAGATTGTGAATGGGGGGTCCTGCTGTTTTCTTCAATGTTTGAGGGATGAAGCTTCTTCTTCTTCTACTGCCAGTAAAGGAGAGAAGAGGATTGAGGGTTGGGAGGAAGAAGCTTTAGTTGTTGGCCAAATGGAAGGAGGAATGCTGAGGGAAGTTGCTTTAAGGAGAAGAAGGAGTATGGGCTTGGATGGGATGAGCATGAGCTATCCTAAGGGCTTATTTATTAATAAGAAACTAATAATCTTCAGCAGTATGGCGCTCTTCCTCTTGATTTATCTCCACTCCTAGTTCAATCACCTCAAATAGCTTAGAATCTGCTATTCTCGATTTCATAATGACATGGCCTCAGCCAAAAGAAAAGAAAATCTGATTAGATATATTATCTAGGTACATTTTAGGCTGATTAATTTTGCGTATTAAATGATATCATCATTTACTTAAAAACCACTAAAGCAAATAAATAATTGCAATAAGCTAAGAAAAAATAAGGAAAGCTATAAAGAAAGAATTTATAAATTAACAAACAGTGAGGTAAGAGGACATACCTCAAACTAAAATTACATCAAGGTTAGGAAATATATATATATAAATTAAATTATAAATACTAAAAAAAAAGACTCATCTTAACATGCTGATAATCATATGATATTATGCAGATTAATAGAAAGTAAACTGAACTGTGATATATATAAGTAGATTGAATCAACAACTAGCAACCTAACATATATATAAGCAAGTAAGTACTATACTAAAACTGAACTGCAGTAAAAGTAATAAAAAATAGTACAAATTATGCAAAAGCTATCATATCAAAATAATTGGCTAAATAAGCTACTGAACTATAACTAAACTGAACTATATCATATTTTATCACTTAGTTTCTCAAAGCTAAAGCAAAAACTGTACTGTACTAAAGAGATCAAAAATATATATGCAATAGTTTTTAGTTATTTTACTTTACTCCTGTGGACATGTTCAGAAGTAGCTGAAGAGTCAAGCATATCTGCAAGACTGAGGTGGGTTCCCAAACCTAGACACAACTCTCCCCAAATAAGTGCATGTTAGGTATCCTTATTTCTCCTTACCGCCTATCAATTGGTAGTAATATGTATATACAAAGTCCTGTCCAGAATCTGAACACAATGCAAGTTTTATCCTAATTTCCTATGTTTTCATTTTATGCATCAAATTATCTATTATGACATGTTTAATATAAAAAGGCTCAAAATACAATGAATACAAAGTACAAAGTTTAATAGTAAGCAAGAGACTACTAAACACAGGTGATATCTATTATTGGCTAATTTATCCCTTCTAGTTATTCTAAAATTAAACAAGCTCAGGATTTCTAACACCCTACGATCAAGTATAAACTTAGATTCACAACCTTATAAGGTTAAATTCAATTAGAACTTATCAGGTCCTAATATAATTCAATTAATGACGTTTATAAGTTAAATAATTAATCATCACGTCATAATTAATGAATTTAGACGATCCAAATCAATCTTGATTAATATAAATCAAGATTGAGGGATTAAGTATTAAACTCCAATATTGGGGTTTAATCACTTAATTTGATTTTAAAGGCTAAGGTTTAAAAATCCCAAATTCTTCTAATACTACAAGTTAGGTTATCTTATTAAGCAAAGTCAAGATTAATAATATTGATCTCTAAACTTAGACTAAAGTTTGAATACAAAATAATCATAATAAAGGATGAAATATAAAAATAATTAAAAACTAAGGTTTCATCCTTTGAGTAATACATTTACTCAATGAATGAATTCTAATCTAATTTTTGTCTCTAAATCCTAAGGAAGAGATCCTAAGGTTAAAGAAAAATCGTAAGGAAAAATTTTTAATGAATGACTTAGAATAAGAGTGAATAATTTAAGCATTGATGTTAATTAATCTTAACATCTTCACTTTTTGATCTAGATAACTTATAGAGGGCATAATGTGAACCTAAATCTATATCATGAAGCTTATTATTTTACTTGGGGATTCTTAAGCTAATCATTAGGGTTTTTTCTTAAATATCAATTTAGTGAGTCTAAACATCCTAAATTGATTCCAAATAAGTCATATTACCAGTTTTAATGATTAAATTAAGATTATAAGGCTTAAGGATACTTAACCCTAAATTTGGACAAAATGATAATTTTATCCCTACTTAAGAGTCTAAGATGTTACTTTTTGATTTATATTTCCAAATTAAAATTTATTGATGTCAAATGATTACTTAATATCTAATGTGAAGATAAACAGTAAGTACATCTAATTTGGATAAGGATTAAGCCTTGTGAGCTCAATTTAAGATTTTTAGCTCATAAGGGCAACTTGGTAATTTTACCTAGTGAAGTTTGAAAATTCACTTATACTTTGGTTTTTTACAGTCTAAGGATTTGATAGAGTCTAAAAGTACTAAATTTTGAGGTATATTGGTCAAGTTATAGCCAATATATGTTTGGGGTCTAAAAGGATAATTAATGGGTTTCAAGAAATATCCAAAAACTTAAATTTCTCAAATGATGTCCAAATTTAACAAACTCAGAGGCTATTGCTTCTCTACAATATAATGAGTGCAATGACTGAGAGTAGACTCAATTTGAACTCCATTTAATTAAGTTATAAACTAATCAAGTTTTAGGATAATTATGGCAAATTAGAAAATCTAATTATCAAAACCTAAATCTTCTTGCGGTTTACTACTTATTAGATTCTCCTGATCAAAATGATATATTGGATGATCTAATTTGGAGCTGAATTGGCTAAGTTATGACTAAATAAAATTCTAGGTCAAATAAGGTAATTAGGGAAATGACCTAAATGTCATTAATCAAAATATAAGTCCAACAGCAAAATTAACAATATCACAACATTCTGATGATCTCCTAATTAGAATGAAACTTATATTAACTATATTTGGATCAGTGAGCAATGTAAGTTTTCTATGGTTTAGGGTTCATTGAGAGTTCCTAAAATATCACTATATTAAATACTCATCCAAATAAAATTATAACACTACCATAATATTCCTTGAATTTTCTTGATTAAAATAAGATATAATATCAAGGTATTTGGATTATTTGCTTGTAAGTTATGAGGGTTTAAAGTCCTGTTAATTATTTATTTAAGCTAAACTAATTAATTAGATTTAATTAACATTTTTAATTACTAATCTGTCTGCAGGCGGGGCCCATGGACATTGCGGCACAGACGACGGGGCCCATAACTTTTGGTCTCAGCTGCAGAAGGAGTACGGCAAGACCCACCGCATGATTGGGGGGACTGGTGGGTCCCACGGCTTTGAGTCTAACAAGGACAGCATAGTAGTGGGGTTTGCCATAGCAAAGCAGAGCTTGCCACGCATCGACCCAACTTCAGAACCGCATGTTGGGCCTGACCCAACCTGGCCCGCACGAGCTTCTTCTTCCCCAATACTCAGTAAGGTCGCGGCTAGGGCACACTTTTTGAGTGTCTTCCTAGTGGTACCACGGACCAGCCCGCACAACATTGAATATGTCTCCATGAGTACTTCCCAATGGCGATTGAACCAAGACTTGAGGTGACCTAGATCGATCGCAAATCAGAACCCTAGGTGCCTAGGATCAGGTTGAAGGAGGCAGCACTATGGAGTACTATTGATAAAACTCCAAATCAAAATGATTGGGTTCCATCGGTCTTGATCAAACCCGCACATCCTTTAATTTAGTTAATGAAATAGCGATTCGAAACAATGAGATGTTGAAAGCATGAGGAAAGGAGTGGGTTTAGGAGTACTGCAAACGGACGACTCCGAAGGATTCGATCAATCGTAGCAACACTCAAAAGCTCTCGGTGGTTTCTCAAATCTGCAAAATGAGTCGTGCTTACAGATGGGAGCTTATGGGAGGCTCAGCGGTGCCTCCAAAGATGACGCATGCGACGATTGGTCGCGTGCAGCAGCTCAGCGGGCGAAGGGACGATGCACGAGAGCCATTCGATCGGCCGATCAAACGGCTAAGCTTCATCGTTCGATCGAATCACAAAAATTAATGGCGTAGGAGAGGAAAAGACGAGGCCGTTAGAGGGATTTAAATAATTATTATTTAATTATTATTTCCAATTTTCTTATTATAATTAAACAATTAAATGACTTCTAAAACTTCCCAAGTATTCACCCCTAGCTAATTGAGTGGTGAGGAACGCAATGACAAAGTCAGATTTCAATTTCATCAAGTATTTTAAATATAATAAATATTCGATAAAAATCCAACAAATTCCAAATGCCTTCAAAACCTTGCCCCTAGCTAATTTGGGGGTGATAAACATAATGGCAAAATCCAATTTTCGATTTGAGGTCATAAAAATTAGGTCAATTTCTAAGGTTCCTGAAATTCCCAAAATCATGGTTTGATTCATTTGACCCAAATTTAGACCAAAACTTCAGGGTGAGATTCTAATGACTATTTAATAATGTTATAATCAAAATTAAGACTTGGTTTAATCCTAATTGGCCAGGGTAACAACCTTCAATTTTTATAAACTCCCCCACTTAAGAATGATGTTGTCATCGATATTACTTAAGTAGAAAGAACAAAGCATGAATGAATTTAATAAAACAAAAATAAGAAATATAATGAAGTACCAAGATTCTCAAATAGCCATGGATACTTTGATCACATATCTGACTCCTTCTCCCAAGTGGCTTCAGCAGAGGAACAATTCTTCCACTGAACTTTGACCATTGTGATTCAACAGCTTCTTAGTTGTTTCTGATCCTTTCCAAGAATTCTTATAGGTTCTTTAACGAATGCTAGATATGGGTAAATTTGTACTGGGGGAATTGAGATCATATGATGAGGCTCTCTTAAACACTTCTTGAGAAATGATACTTGAAAAATATTGTGTATTGCAGAGAAGTCATCGGGCAATTCCAGCTTGTAGGCTGAAGATCTAATCTTGGATATGATTTTGAAGGGTCCAACATACCTTGGACTGAGCTTTCCAGCCACTCCAAAATGGTATATTCCTATCATTAGACTAACCTTCAGATACACTAAATCATTTTATTAGAATTCAAGAGGATGATGACAAGAGCCATGATACTTACTTTGTCAATCATGGGTTGTCTAAATTCTTTGATGAATGAGCTTGACCTTTCTCTTAGTTTCTTCTAATAAGTCAGATCCATATAATTGAACATCTCCAGTTTCAGACCATGACAACGGAGTAAAGCATTTTCTCTCATATAACTATTTATATGGAGCCATTATAATGCTTGACTAGAAATTGTTGTTATATGCGAACTCTATTAGGGGAATATGATCCTCCCAAGAACCAAAAAAATCCAAAATATAGAGACTGGAGCAGATCTTCTAAAATTTGATTTACTCTTTCTCTTTGGACATCTGTTTGGGGATGAAATATCATGCTCATTGCTAGGGTGTTCCTTAGACCTTGATGCATCGCCTACAAAAACTTTGAAGTAAATCGGCTATCTCTGTCAGATATGATTGACTTGGGGAGATCGTGCAGCCGGACTATTTCTTTAATATACAACTTCGCAAGACTTTCTGAGTAACACAATGACGACATCAGATTTTAATTTCGACGGGTATTTAATTTTCCTATTTCTTAGGATATTTTAAATATATTAAAATATTCGACAAAAATCCAAGACTTTCAAATGCCTCCAAGACTTCACCCTTAGCTAATTTGGGGGTGCTGAACGCAATGGCAATGTTCGATTTTTGATTTGAGATAAAAATAATTAGGTCAATTTCCAGGGTTCCTAAAATTCCCAAAATTAGGATTTGATCCATTTGACCCCAAATTTGAACCAAAACTTTAGTGTGAGGTCCTAATGATTATTTAAAAATGTTAGAATCAAAATTACAAATTGGTTTAGTTCTAATTGGCCAAGGTAACAATCTTGGGTTATTACAACAATACTGAAAAAATATGTAAAATTGAAAGACTGAGAAGTAGCATAAAACTAAAAATTAGCTTGTAAATAAGATACAAGCTACTGAAATAACATGCCGAAATGGAAAATATATAGTTAAAAATAAATATGCAAATACTGAAACATGTAATCTTATTGTGCCATTACACCGCTAAATATTCTAATGTACCATTACACTGCTAAATATCATAAGGTGTGCAACTACACTTCTAAATACCCTGAAGTGAAATCACATCACTAATATGCAAATACTGAAATATGTAATATTATTGTTCCATTACACCACTAAATATTCTAATGTACCATCACACTGCTAAATATCATAAAGTGTGCAATTACACTTCTAAATACACTGAAGTGAAATCACATCGCAAATATGCGCTAGGGTGTGCCAATCATACTGCTATATATCCTAAGGTGTGCAATTGCACTGCCAAATACCTTAAAGTGCTATCACATTACTAATATGCCATAGGGTGTGCGAATCACACTGCTAAATATCCTAAGGTGTACATACCCACCGCTAAATACCCTGATGTGCAATCGCACCTCTAATATGGTATGATATGCATAAAACATGATAGTAAAATCATCAATTAATAGTATGATATCACTTGTTTTTTAATTTACTTTACATTATTTCTTAATTAAGAATCTGATGTTAAGATCGACTTATATCTTAACTAAAAAAATAAACTGAGTTCACATTTATAAATTTGCTTTCATTTCATATTGAAGAATTTATCTATTTCTTAACTATTCATAAATTGAGATTTACATACATATATACTCAGTATGTCACTATGAGGGATAAACAAACTCTTAAATTGTTAAACTGCACTTATCATCGCACACAAAGATAAGGGGTAAAACCCTTTTACAATTTCACCCAAGCTAACATGTCTAAATCCTAATTTATGACAAATTAAGGAATTGAGATATTTATCTTGTAATCAACTGCACATATCCCCACACATAGAGATAGAACACAAAGCTCTATTACAACATTATATGAGGTAAAGCAACCAATTATAATATTTCAAAAGAAAGATAGAATGTAGACTCTTATTTTCTACATAACTGCACTTACCTCCATGCACAGATATAAGTGGTAGAACCCTTTTATAGTCTTATAGAGGCCAGTAGACTAATCCTATTTAGAATTTAAGAATATGTGTGTGTGTGTGTGTGTGTGTGTGTGTGTGTGTGTGTGTGTACTTCTCTTACTTATGATAGTAAGCAAATTTTTCTTAAATCTTCAATCCAAGGATCTACAAGATCTAAACTAACTTGCACTCAATCATTTAGATATAGAATCTTGAGTAAGTACTTGGCCATGATTAATCTGATTTAAAGATGTCTAAATCATTTAAGAATTTTAGGAGAATTATAGTAGATTATAACCAATTCATTATGTACTAGTTTGAAAAGTAGGTTTCAACCCCAAGATTTGTTTGTAGATTATTTAATCCTTAAGTCTCAATACTACTATTTAGGTTAATTAGATCTAATTCTTAGATCAAATCCTTCAAGAATAGGCTATAAAATACTAATTATGCCTATAATTATTAGATCCATCCCCCATCTAGTTCACTTTACTTGTTTGTATCACCTTAAATAGATTGGAGAGTCTAAATTAGCAATTAAGTTTCATTGTAACATTTGCTTAATATATTATTATTATAGGGATTAAATTTGACTTTGAAAATAAGCCATCCAATTAATAATATTTATGTCTTATATGAAAGGTTGCTATCTAAGGAGTCAAATGACACTTTAAACATCATATTAAGATAATTAGGGATTATAATATGTCATAATTATGGTTACTCACAATTGAAGGGTGATTAGAAAAATTCATCATCAAACTATATATTTTATTTAATATTTAGGTTCTTCTAAATTTTATGATCAAAATGGTATATTATTTCATGTATATTATATTCATCAAATTATTTCGATAATACATTCTAAATCATTTTCTTAAAGCCCCAATTTAATTTAATTTGCTGGTGTTGTTATTTAAATTAGAATATTCTAAGAGTATTCTCTTCCATCGACGAGAAGCCTAATGGTATAGATATTCGACGAATATTTCCTTCTGTTAAACAACGTAGGTCACGGGCTGACCCATCTTGGGACTTTTCTTCAGCCTGGTGGAATCATCAAATTAGGGTAGACTTCTATCGCTAATTCCAGGTGATTCTAGACACCTCAAATGACGGGCTATATACCAAAGGATTCAACAAGAGAAGGCGCGTCGATTGGCACCAGAACCCACTTGGCTTTTGGCGTCGATCGACGAGACCTTCCTTGGCCGTAAGTTGGCTGCTATGGTTTACTGTGTGAGCCAAATTGACTCTACAGGCCATGATAGTGGGGGGTTTTTCTGCTTGCCCCTTCACCATTGTAACAACCCAGGTTATTACCTAGGTCAATTAAGACTAATCTAAGTCTTAATTGGGGTTCTAGCACACTAACTAAGTTATTTAGAACTCACCTCTAAGATCCAATCCAAATCAAGAATCAAATGGATCAAAACCCTAATTTCTAGAAATCCAAAAACCCTAAAAATTGACTTTTTATTTAGACCTCAGATTGAAAATCCGACTTCGTCATTGTGTTTACCACCCCCAAAGTAGCTAGGGATAAAGTTTTGGATGCATTTGGAAGTTGTTGGATTTTCGGTAAATATTTTAATATTATTTAAATACTCAAAAATTCGAATAATTAAATACTCATCGAAACGAAAATCCGATTGTGTCATTGCGTTCCTCACCCTTCAATTAGCTAGGGGTGATTTATTGGAAATTTTTGGGATGCAAGTTATTAGTTAAAATTAATAAGAGAAATCAATAAAATTCATTTAAATAATATTATTTATTTAAATAATCTAACGATAGTCGTTAGTTAAATAGTTAATGTCGTCTCCTTTCTTATGATTTACTGTTTGACTTAACGGATCACCCGAACCGTCCGATCTGGAGATCAGACGGTCGGGAGATTATCCCTTCCGTGAGGCTTCCGCGTGTTAGGGCATTGACGTGCGTCGTTCTGCCGAGATGCCAGAGGTCATCCACTGCTTAGGAGCCTCCTGAAGTGTTGTAGTAGATCAGTGGGACTCGTTCTCGAGTTGCTCTGATGAATCTTGATCGAAAGGAGCCCGACAAGACATCAAATCGAGACCCTAAGCATCTTCCATGCTCGTCCGAGGTACCCCTCCATCCTAAGTCTTTGGCTTGTTTTACTCATCACATCGTATGCAATAATTTAGAGTATCGTATGGATTATCTGGAGTCGTCTAAGTTCGAATTAAAGCTCCGATTTACGAACCCGAATTCACCGAAGAGGCATCGTGCGTTGGGTGAGGAAGAAGAACCAACGGTTTCGCTCATCCGGTTCGCTCGATGATTCACCCAAACCCGAGCTGTCGTTGCGCCCGGTTTGTGCAATGACGGGTTGGAAGACACGCGGCGCGAATCCGTGAGACGGGGTCCACCGACAGATTCCAGCAAACTGTATGATGACGCGTGTCCACGGGTCTCATTTGGTCGGTCAGCTCGGTTGTCCGAGTGGGGCCCACTGGTCAGGTCCCAGCCGATCAATGCTCGCCACGTAACCCCTGTGGGGCCCGCTTCTGTGTCCGTCAGTTGACGTGGGTTCCTCCTGCATAATTAATTAGATTATTATTTATATATATAATTATATAAAAACAGATATAGTTATACATATATAGATAAATATTACTTATAATTATATGTACAATACTTTAGGATAAGTTATATATATTGTAAAGAGTATATATATACATTAATATTTATACACTTAAATAAATTTATACATATATATAATCTTATATGTACGTATAAACTCAGAAAATAAAGAATCAATTAATACACAGTAAATCAAATCAAATGTATTAAATTAAACTAAACAATAATATTAGTACATGTATAATTAATTAATTTTAATTAAATATCAAACTTTAAATACTTGTATCTCACAAAATATTTAACTAAATTTAGCAAACAAATATACCAAATTCATCAAAAAAATATGAGAAATTTAATGATTATATTAATTTTACTGTAGGACTAGTATATCACTTAGTGACACTTAGGGGTATTAATTAAATTCAAATAATATCACAAATATTCAAATGTCTATAACTTTGTACCCTTTAATCCAAACATATCCAATAAGGATCTCAAAGTACTCAGAAAACCCTAAGGATTAATCCAGTAATATTCATTTTGATGTTTGGATTATATTTAGACTAATCATATTTAGGACATAATCCTAATTAAGTCAATTAACCTTAGAACTTCAATTGACCATAAGTTGGTCAATTAAGCTCCAAATTGGGTGATCCATATACCCATTTTGATCAAGAAAATCAAATTAACAGTAATATATATAAATATTTTAGATCTAATAATTAAATTTCCTAATCAACCCTAATTAGTCTAAAACTTGATTAGTGAATATTAACAAATCTAATGATCCAAATTAAACAATTCAAGTTTCATAGGACTCTTAAAGTATATTAGAATATAATGATATAGTTGGATTAGTAATTTGGTGATTAATTTTACTAATCACTCACTAATCATTCTAAGCCCTAATTAGGCCATAACTTAGCCAATTAGAGTCCAAATTGAGCCTACCACTAGTCATTAAAATAAGTGGATCATTTGTGATCTATAGTCACTAATTTTGCTCAATTTAGACATCAATTGACAAAGTTAAAATTTTTGACCCTTAATTAAGAAGCCATAATTTACCATTTTACCCCTTAGCTTATGTTGGCCATAACTTGGCTAATACTTATCAGAATTCAATAATTTTAAATTATATGGAAACCTTAGACAGTAAGTAAAAATAAACTGAAAGAAAATTTAGATTCTATTAAGCCAAATTACCAAATTTCCTCTATGAGTTAAATTTATTAATTTGATCTCATGATGCTTAATAATTACCCAAAATTTGTGTAATTACTGTCTAATCTTATATTAGATAGTAAGAAACACTTTTCCATTGAAAATTTTAATTTTGAAACCCTAGATAAAATTTTGATCTTTTGAACCCTTAAGTAGGGGCAAAATTGTCATTTTGCTCAAATTTAGGGTTTAACATTTTAAAACCCTAGAATCATATTCTAAGTGTTATAATCAGTAAGAATAGTGTTTTAAATCATAAATTATGTGAGTTTAAACCTTAAATTGATTTTGATCAAAATATTATTCTTAAGTCCTTAAGGAAAATCCTAAGTAAAAATCATGTGTCCTTAATCTTCCTTTGAACTTCTTAGATCTTTCTTTAGGTTATAACTTTAGTTAAGATGTGTGTCTGAGAAATACTCTTAGTGATTAAGAGCCTTAATTCCTAAGACTAGGAATAGATCTTAGGTTAGAGTTTGTCTATTGAGTAAATTGAGTTACTCAATAGGTGGATCATTGAGTTTACTAGTTTATAGATTTTTCTTAGTTTATTTAATGATTATTTGATCTTTAAACTTTAAAACTAAGAATAAAGATCTATCCTAATGAGTTTATTAATCATTAGGATTTTCCTTAACCTAATCAATGAGATTTGGATTCTAAACCTTAGGCCCTTAGATATACCTTTGGATTAAGTGATTTAAGCCCCATCATTTGGAGTTTAATCCTTAATCCTTTCATCTTGATTTGGCTAATCAAGATGGGTTTGGGGTTAATTAAAATATCAAACTAGGATGATGATTTATTTATTTAAATCAAGTAGTCATCAATTAATTTAGATATAGTTAGGACTTAGCCAGTCCTAACTATCTTCAAGCTATAAGACCATGAGTCTAAGTTACATTTAGACTAAGAATTGATGATTCTGAATCATATGTAACTTAGAGTAGATAGAACGAATAAATTAGATAACAATGGATATCACCTGTGTCTTAGTTGAGTCTCCTGCTCACTTTGATTTGATGCTTTGCTTACCTTGTAATTAAGCCTTATACCTTGTTCACATATATTAGACATAAGATATTTGATAAGTATCTTGTGTCAATTTAGAATTTGCATACATATCATTCATGTTTTATCGATGTTTTCAGTTTTATGGCTTTCAGTAAATTGTGACCTAACTAGTATGCCTCTCCAATCCTTGAGTCTGGCATAGCACGCTGGATTGCTACTGTCGATAAGTCTATCCATGCCTGGTTGAGGTGGGTCCCAAGATGGCGAGAAATAGATTTTATGCTCATATGACTTTATTAGTCAGGATTGGATTTGGTGAGTACTAGTTGATGGTGGATTTCTGTACAATGATTGTTTGGTTCAGTACTTTCTGCCTTAGCCCATTAGGCTAAGAGGTTTCAGTGATATTCGGTTCAGAGCTTTTGTCTTAACCCATCAAGCTAAGTGTTACTTTATTTGCTTACAGTTCGAGTGGCTTGAATAGCCAATATAGCTTTCAGTTTTGGATTCAGTGTTTTAATTTACACTTTTTCTGCATTTCAGCACTACTTTTATTTACAGTCTTACTGCATTTGCTAATTTTGTTTTTCATATAGGATGCTAGTCTTATTTGTTATTTTCATATACATAGGATGCTAGTTTTGTTTTTATTTTTATAATGTTTTACATGCTCATTTACTTTTATGTCAATTAGCATAATTCTGGATTGATTATAAGCATATTTAGGATATATTTTCTTTATAATCCTTTACTTTAGTCTTTCTTACTTACCTAACCTTGTTGCAGTTGCTTGGAGGAGGTATGTGCTTACTTCATAGTTATTTAAGTTATAAACTATTTGTTTATAGATTTATCTTATTCTTTCTTATGCGTTTCTGCTCCTACTATGCTTTTGTACTTACTTATTTATAGTGATATCTAACAAACATAATAAATTGATTACCCTAAAATATACTTAGACATTTTATCTAACTAGATTTTTTTTTGTTGGATGGGGCCCTATCATTGTCAAACCGAAAATGGTAGATTCCGAGCTTTTTAAAGTGATAGAGCCTTCAGGAGATTTGCCTTTGGGAGAGGAGCGTACAGCTGAAGATCCTTAGCTTTCTTTTTGCATTGTGAGGATGAGTGGTTTATTTTCATTTCAGCTCTTTTAAATCATTTAAATGTTGTAATAATATAGGTTAAACTTTATTTTCTACACTTTACTTATTCTGAACTGTTGTATTTATATATGATGGATGGATGTTTGTATTTATGCTTCCGCACTCTGTTCTACTTGTATTTACATTTAGTGATGACTTCTTTGGAGAATGGCAAAGTCCTTAATTATGCTGGATTAGAATATGTGTCTAATCTAATTATAAGTAGGGACCTTGTCATTTGGTGACCCCTCCACCGTAATTATGTTAACTTAAGAGTTAACAGGACCATGGCGGGGTAGGGTTACCACAACCATCCCATGGTAGTACAAATTAGCCTACCCATGGTGTCAAAACCCACATAGAATGCTGGGGACCTACTCAGACTCACTCAATTGTGGAGTTATAGTGCTTGAGACTATCAAAACTCGTTAGGGCTAGCTCGATCCCAGACGAGTTTAAAAATATTTCTCTACCCTTCGTTATAATGGATTGGCTAAGAGAGGCACCAGCGATTCTATGCAAATTAAAGCGACCACCGAACTTAGAGTCGATCAGATTAACTTAGGTTGATTTGTTTCTACTATTAAGGCATCCTAATTCATCCTAAATTTCATCACAAAGATGGACTAAGGCCAATTGTCCATTGTAAACTCAATAAAAATTGATTCAGAAAGGGGAGTAACTTGCACCAAAGGGTCAAGAAAAATGTTGTGGCTACTGGCAGCTATCAGGTTCCAAGTCTCCACTGATCTTCTTATTTAGAATCAAACAAAGCTTTTGATCACAAGCACCACGGGGTTGGTCCACTAGTTCATCAGGGAAAGGCTCTAGAGTGCACCAGGGTTTGACGGGCTCAATTGAGGAATACAGTGGTCGACAAGGGACATTGAAGGTCCTCGGGCATAGGAGTGATCAAAGAGAATCTCTAAAGAAATGGTGGGGGTTTAAATAGCTTGGCAAGGGTTTGATGAGCGGCCATTAAGCTCATGTGTCGAGCCCAGGTAGCTAGCCTCCATTATTCAATCTGCGGCGGGACTGAGCCAATGTGGCCCAGGGAAGATCCCTCCCGCTAATAGTGTAATAACCCCATATTGTTACCATAGCTAATCTGAGCTAATCTAACACCTCAAACTTATTCAATTATACTCAAAATTCAATTAGGACATAATCCTAAAATTTTGGGATCCATTGACTATATGTGCCAATTATTTGATCTAGAAAATTAGCTAAATTAATTTGATCTCTAAATCAAAATATGAATGCATTTTTGAATTCCTCACCTTCAAATTCGTTATGGGTGAATTTTAAGGAATTTTTGGAGGTTATTTAGACCTAAATTGAAATTAAATCTAATTAGTAAATTTGAATTATATAAATTAATTAATAATCCATTTAATTTAATTCCAACGATCGACTTTCAAAAGGCGGAGAAGATCTGATCTATAAAAGTGATCATAAGCCCTAGATTTATCAGCCCACATTATTCGATAGCTCGGATCCTTCGTCAGCCATCGAATTGCATCCGCGATCCAACGACTAATATCAACCCCGCATTTAGTCGTTATAGATGGGCGCATCATAGCCATCCTGTCTAAACTACCAAGCGATTGAATGGTCATGACTTATCCAAGCACTGTGGACCTTTGTCCCCGAGCCTCCCAACCATGCGGTCATCTTCGACAACTTGCTACGACTGCCTCACTGGCAGTATGGGAATCCACCTTGTCTCCCACTCCCGCAGGATCCTAACGGCCATGCCAGAAGAATTTCCAGGTCTACCCTTATCGAGCCAGACCCAAATGGCTTCATCTCCTCTTAGGCCAGCCGTTGTAGGCTAGCTCAAGCTTAATTTTTAATATTATGGCTATAAATAGCTTTGAGTTTTCCACACTAAGCACTTTGCTCACTGTCTTGTACCCTAACCATCGAGTAGGAAAAACAAACTTCTGATTTCCTTCCATCAGTCCAGGCAGCCTTCAGTGATTGCTAGGAGCCATTCTCAGTATTTAGTGGGTGATATCTGGTGTTCAGAACTCCAATAGAAGTTTAGTCTACCCCAGACGCTTCTAAAGACTTTCTTGGTCTCTGAACACCTTCTATTAGCTAGCAGCCTTCGCAAGCCCATCACCCAGGTACCTAACTTTTTCTTATTGAGATGAGTAAGCTTAATGATCGTTGAACTATCTAAAATTCAATGCTATGTTATGCTGTGAGCTTTCTATGATTATTAGGCATTGTCTGACTAAGGATTACGTTGTCGAGCTCAGTCCAGACAGCGAGGATTCACTGTTTAGACAAAGCGGCCAACCAATAGAATCAAATTCCTTTCCACTGAAAATTAGCTCTCTAATTCAGCTTGGTTAAGTTCAAAATTGTATGTCAATCAGTCTCAAATATGTGACTAAGCCCCTACACTTTAAGTTAGACTGAGGGGCATCGCATAGATCAATCAAACTACAGTATTGCATAGTACTGGAGCCCAAGTAAGGATCCAATGATTCTGTTAGTCCAAAACACAGCCAGCAGAAGGCTTTGCTCCATTTTGACATGATAATGTATTGAGATTGAGTGCTAGGCATTTGGTAGCTTCTGTGGGGAAAATTGGCCCCCCACAGTAAACTCTAGTTTCTATGATTAAGACCAATTTATATTATGGCATCATCCATGCTGGTGAATCAAGCACTCCCTGTAACAATATTAGTGGTGTTACCCACTACTGAGTAGTATAATTAGCTTAAAATCAATACTAATAGACTCTTAATAGCATTAGGAGCTAACCCCTAAATTTTGGTGCGATTTGGAGACCATTCATTTTCAATAAATATTTTGAGCAATTTAAATAGTTTTAAAAGTACCTAAATTAATTTGACCTCCAACTCAAAATTGGAGTTCACCATTGAATTCATTACCCTCAAATTAGCTAGGGGTAAAATTCTGAGCTTCAAATTTTCCTGAATATTTAATATATTTAAAATGTTCAAAAAATTAAATTAATCAAATTGATCTCTGATTAAAAATCCAATATCATTTTTGAGTTTCTTACCCTTAAATTAGCTAAGGGTGAATTTTTGAGATTTTTTGGAGCTTATTTAATAGCTTAATTTTAATTATTAAATTTTATATAATATAATTTAATTAATTAGTTACTTAATATTCCCAAATGGCGTCGACCTGCCTTTTCATCAAATGGAGGGAGCATCTTGTCTGTCTGTTGCCCGATCTGTTGGGATTAAATGGTTACGTGATGGAGCGACAGTAATCACTGTATGTCTCCCTACACGCAGCGCAGTCATGCGCCTGCCCTCATAGAGGGCAGTGCTACAGCATGCCAGTTGAGCCCCCAACATTGTATTTAACTTGATTATGATGCCATTTGCTCCTCTTCTTTGTCTGTTACCTGTTAAGAGCTCAGTGAGGCCTGTTGTTGATAGGATTTCCAGCCTTAGTGAACCCTAATTCAATTGGCAAAAGAAAATAGGACACCTAATATCCCTCACTTTATATGCTTAATTCTCCAATTACAATTTCATTTAATCATTTCCAATGTATTAGGATGTATTGCTGAGCTCTAGTCAAGCTCATTTGAGCTCGACTGGAGCTCGATTGCTTGGGATCTACAGGATCCTACAGTAGCGAACCCTAGTCCGACAGTTGGGATCTAGAGCATAGCCTAATTAAATGTTAGCTTCACTGAAGGACGGGGCTTTTGGGTCCAACAAGTCGGTCATGGCGAGGACTTCACGCCGACGTGCAAGTCGAGCCATAGGGAGCCCGAATTTTTTGGATCAATGATGCCCTAATTAACATGCAGTTCAAACCTTAATTAGAGCTCATTAACCTTAATTCTTAACCAAATAAAATGTTTAAGGTGTTAATCCTTACCTTAGGCAGCAAGAATCTTTTGGCATTAATAAAATTCAATTTGGAACCCTAGAACTTAAAGTCTCCATTTAGACCCTTAATGAGTGGCATTTTTTATAATTTTAGCCAAATATATTTAAAGTGCAATTATAACTTCTTAATCTATCCCTTGCTTTTAAGATTAGTAAACTAAGTGTTTTAAAAATCAATTTGAGGTCAATTGAACTTATAGATTAGCCTTAGTGGCCTAACCTTAGGTTTGCCTTAAGTCAAATCAACTTATTTTAGCATGTTAAAGTGTGGTTGTAGACATCCATGTTTCCTTCCTTAAAGGTTTAGTGAAACATATCAAATTAGTTATAGCCAAATTAGACTTAATCTTAGACTTTAAATATTTCTTAAGTAAACCCTTATATAAATTCTTAAGGGATTTCTTTTCAACTTTAGATCTTCCTTTCTTACTTATTTAGTTCAAGTCTATTAAGTAATGAAATGACTCAATAGATTAAACCTTGATTAAACTAAATCTTACAATTAAGAGTTAGACCATATGATTTTAGTTCTAATTATTTTATCTTTTAACTTCATTTAATTAGCCTATCTTGTAAGATTAGAAAGTTCCATATTATTAAGTTTTATTATACTCAATAAGATCTCCTTACCTTATAGCACTTGAGAGTAGAATTGATAAAGTTTAGATATTAGATGCTAGTACCTTGAGTTAAGATGTCTAAACCCCATATTTTGGAGTTTTATCTCTTAACCACTAAATCTTGATTTATCTAATCAAGATTAATTTGTGGATAATAGATACATCATTTATGACAAATGATTTATTTATTTAACTTTGATAGTCGATATTGGCTGCTTTTGAATTAGAACTTGATTAGTTCTAATGTTAGAATTTATAGGACCGTGACTCTGAGATTATAATGGATAGTAGGATATTGAAGATCCCGAACTTGTACATTTTCAAAATAGTATGAATGAATAAATTAGAAAATAAAATTTATCATAGATCTAGCATAGTATACTACTTAAATACTTAATTTGAAGGATCTGCTTTCCTTATTTTTGAGCTCTATTGTCTTAGACATATTTAGTGAAGATATGGGATATTTGATGAATATTCCATATTAGTTTTCTAAAGCATAACATATTTGCATTAGTTAAAAGTATAACTCAATAAAATAGATAATTGTTCAATGGAGTGTGTCCTAGTTAGTTTGCCTCCTCAATTCTTGTTGTGTAGAATCAATTTAGATCCAGCCATGTGTGGTCTGGATGATACATGTGCAATTCTATAGTCTATCTTGGATGTGATAGATGTATAGATGATACATGTGAGACTTTTTATTCGTTGGCTATATTTAGCCAATTACTATTATGGTAGGCTAGTCTAGGCATACATCAAATTAATTAATGATGATTTTTAATTTATATTTCTTACAGTTCAGTACATTTCAATTTATAGTTATTTTTCAGCATTTCCTGTATTTCAATAGATTTTCTAGATTTATTTATATGAATATTAGGATGTTAGTTTCAGCTCTATTTTTTATGCTATTCAGTATTCTTATCAATATATAATTAGCATGTATAGTTTGATCATATATGTTTAAGGATTTTTCTTTGTATTGTATTAGTTTTATATACTTATGCTTAACCTTTCTGCAGCTATTGGGTTTGGAGATTGCTTTACTTTCCTCCTTTTGTTAATGTTATAAATATTTTATTTATGAAACTATTCATTTGAATGCTTATTGCTCTTAAAATTCTTAGGATAATTTGTGATATCTAAAATTACAGTAATAATTTATTAGTCTAAAATGTACTTAGATAATTTGTCTAACACAGTATCTTTTTTTCTTTTCTTGGCTGGGGGGGCCTTGGCATGTAAAAATCAATATGTCAGATATAAAGTTATTTGAAAATTCAACACTATGTGAGGAGCAGGAGTAAGAGGATGATCCTACTGCGATCTGCCTCTACGTTCTCACATCCATTTTTGTCACGAGTTTCTAAATTAAACTCTTGAAGCAATAAAATTCATCTAATAAGATGTGGCTTTGCATCTTTCTTTTGCAAAAGATATTTGATAGTTAAATGATCAATATATACAATAATTTTTGAGCCAATCAAATAAGATTTAAATTTATTAAAAGCATAAACAACTGCTAGGAGCTCATTCTCAGTAGTGGCATATTTTTTGCATGCATCATTGAGCAATTTGCTAGCATAGTAAATGGAAAGTAAAACTCTATCTATTCTTTGTCCCAAGACCACCCCTACGATAAGATCATTAGCATCGCACATAATCGTCAACGGTAATTCCCAATTATGTGTGATAATGATAGGAGCTGAGATTAAGGCAGTTTTAATTTTTGAATCCCTCAAGTCATGCTTCATTGAATTTGAAAATTAAATTTTTCGCCAAAAGTCTACACAATGGAAGATTTATTCTTGAAAAATCCTTTATAAATCATCAATAAAACCCAGCATGGCCAAAAAAACTTCTAATGTCTTTTACAATTAGTTTTTCTGTCATCAATTTTTGCATAATTAACTTATATACCATTCATGAAAAAATTTTACTATGAAATGGCACTTTTCCCAATTCATCACTAGTTTGATTATTCTCATCATCTTAGAACTTTCTTTAAATTTTCTAGACATCTCTCAAAATTTGATCGTATTACTGAAAAATCATCCATAAAAATCTCAAGAAAATTGTCAGAAAATACTATCATTGTACATTTTTGAAAAGTCATATGGGCCTTACATGATCCAAATAGCATTCTTCTAAAAGAAAAAGTGTCATAATGGTAGGTGAAGATTATCTTTTTTTTAGCATTCTAGGGCAATTAAGATTTGGTTATAGCATGAATATCCATCAAGAAAATAGTAAAATGGATGCCCCACTAGATAATCATGATGCATTTGATGGATAAATGGAAGAAGAAAATGACCTTTTCATTGATTATATTCAGCTTTCTATAACCAATGCATACTCTCCACTCCATGACTTGCCTAGTGGGGATAATTTTACTATTTTTATTAGTTCTCATGGTCATCCCACTCTTCTTTAGTACCATCTGAATAGAACTTGTCCGATAGCTATCAAAAGTTGAAAAAATAATACTATAATCTAACTATTTAACAATTTCTTTCAGCACTACTTCTTTTACATTAGGATTTAATCTTCTCTGATGCTCAATTGTTTGCTTAAAATTTTCTTCCATCGGGATTCGATGCATGCAAATTGAGGGGCTGATTCACTTATTGTCAGTAATACTCCACCCTATCTCTTGCTTTTGTTTTGTCAATAAGGTACTCAGTTACTTTTCTTTCTTGGATTCCAATGAGGCTAACAGCAGTATAAGGATAGTTGAAGCCTAGCCTAAGAAGATGTGTTTTAAGTGAGATGGGAGCAGTTTTAAATCAAGTTCAAGTAGTTTCTCATTGGAAGGAATATCCATGCTTCTCTTCTCAACTAACCCCTCAACTACTTCCTCAATTTATTGTTCATCCTTATCTTGAAATTTTTTTTCCAATTCTTCTTGTATTGGGATACAACTCACCAAATTCTCTAAAAGTTCTTTCTTCTAACAACTCTCATCAAAGTCAAAAGGATGTTTCATGGCATCACCTATATTAAAAGTTATTTTTTCACCATCGAATCGCAAGATGAGCTCTCCTTTATCAGCATCTATTAAAATTTTCCCTGTTGCTAAAAATGGTCTCCCTAAGATATACGAACCTCATAATTATTCTCCTCAATGTCTAAAACTATAAAATCAGTAGGAAAAATGAATTTATCCATTTTTAATGCCAACAGGAGTTTTAATGAACCTATCTGCCAACCGCAAAAAGATTGAAGTAGATTTTATACTATCAATGCCTAATTCTATGTACACATAGTATATAACAAGGTTTCCTGAAGCTCCTAAATCACACAATGCTTTGGAAAATGTTTAATTTCCTATTGTGCAAGGAATAATAAAACTTTCGGGGTCTTTCCTTTTGAGAGGGATTTTTTGTTGAATTATTGCACTACACTCCTCAGTGAGTGCTATTGTCTCCTTGATTTTAAGTTTCCTATGTTTAGAAAGAATATATTTCATAAATTTAACATAGCTCAGCATTAGTTCTAATGCATCTGTGAATGGAATATTAATGTGCAGTTTTTTGAAGAATTCAAGGAATTTTTCAAACTACTTATCCAATTTTTGCTTTGCTAATCGTTGAGAAGATGGGATTAGTGGTATATGTGGTGCATATTTTTCAGAAGATGGAGTGGTTGGTTTCTTTAATTTTTAATTCTTGGTGGTGGTATTATTTGTCAATCAAATCTTCTAGCTTTTTATTCTTACTTGTGCTGAAGGCTTGATTGAGAATTTTACCACTTCGCAATGTTACTACTTGAATTTACTCCTGTCTAAAATCAGTAATATCAGCAAGAGGAGCTAGTTTTGATAATGGTTACCTTATTTATTCCAAATGTTCTTCAATGTTTCTTATAGAATCTTCCTAATCTCTTAGCATAACTTCATGCCTATTTAGAATGGCATCGATTATTTGCATGAAGCTAAGTGTGTAACTCTTAAATTCTTCCATATATTTCTCCAATAATGATTGTCTATTCTTATGTTCAAAATCATAAGAGTTTGCGTAAGGCCTATTTTGTTGTTGAAAATAATTGTTACCATTACGCACAAAATTTATTTATTCTATATGTGGTGTGCGAATGGGCTATTCAAATTGCAATTGAAACTCATATGAACCAACATTCCATTTGATTTCTAAGTTAGGGCTTCTATCTCTTATTGTAACTTGGCTATTGAATCATTCCCTATTGCGTTGGTTTGTTCCATCCTAGGTTGCAGTAGCCTTTCAATAGACCATTGATAGGAATTCATATCCACTTCTTCTAATAGATCATACACTTGCTCCCGCGTTTTTCTATTCAATGGCATGTCCGATGTTTTGTCTTTAGCGTTATAGTGCTCGCATTCAGGATATTGTAGAATCTTTGCACTTGTAGCCAGAGGAGCAAGTCATGGTGAGTGCATCTCCTAAGAAACCTTTAAATCTTTTCCAACCATAATATAATAATGTATTATCATGTTGGATGTACTCAGAGATTTCATTTTTTAGTCTTGTAATTTTTGCAAGAGGAGAACTTTTGGGCTAATTCATCCCAAATAGTGAAAGAATCATTAGAAAGAGAGTTGAGCCAACTTTTTGAACAATCTCTTAATGAAAAGAGAAATAACATAAGTTTAATACTGTCATCAATAAAGGTATTATATCTAAAGATATCACAAATTTTAAGAAAATTTGAGATATGTATGTACGGATCCTCTCTCGGTAGCCCACTAAATTGAATGTTCTATACCAATAGCAGGGTAGCGATTTGATTTCAAAATTGTTTGCTTGGATACCCAGTCTAACTATGGCATTGTGAAGTTCCCCTATAGTTGGCAATGCATAATCCCTTAATGCTCTAGTATTATTATTATTATTATTGATATTGTTGTTTTTATGAATTTCACATATGTTTGGATCTGCCATTGGTTGATTTTCCTAGTTCAATCGTAATCATATCCTAAGTCTATGAAATGTTTTGTCAAATTTAAGGATCAAAAAGTAAATTTTGATCACCTAAATATCGCATGCACATACTCAGGGTTCAATTATCTTATAAGATGGCTCTAGATCTCAAACAATAAATATAAAATATTCACAATAATAAATAAACTAAAAACTAAAATATAAACAAAAATAAAAATAACAAATGCAAAATATAAACAGATAAGTTTTAAGTTACTAGCTTGAAAAGTTCACTGATACCGTCTTTCATCTCCGACAATGGCGCCAAAAACTTGATATGCCACAAAATAACGTGACTTATGTTTACACGCAATTGCACGCTATTTAAAGTACAAAAGGAATGGTCAGTTCTGGATTTATTGTCCTCAGGGATCAAGTGATGGTTACTAGTTACTAATCTTGCTGCTAATGCCTAAACGGTCGATTGATGGTTTTGCTTATCAAATTAAAACTATGCATGCAAATAAATAATCCTAAAACTAATGAGGATCTGACAATGTTTAAGAGATCAGGGACAGCTAAGCCTATCGACTATGGTTTAATAAATTTAGTTCATACTGAGTTGACTTGATTATCTTATGAGAATGATAAATCAATAATTCAAGGGGTTGCAGACAATTAAACCCACTAGTGATGTCTCACGCACATGGGTCACTCACCACTAAACCCTAAGGTCATCCTTATCTCTTTACGAGACCCGTGACTTTGGACCTTAGCGTCTAAATGGTGATTTAATTTAGTCATATTACCTTCAGTCATATCAACATTCCCTAACTAGTGTAACAGAAACTAAATTTCTATCTATAATCTCATATGCACATAGACATCTTCATGTTCAAATGGAGGCGCGTAAATCTCTCTACTCAAACAACCCTTTGTTCGGTTTAACCTTATATATAAATGAACGACCACTTTTTGAGTGGAACATGAAAGACATAAAATGTTCATGTGCACATAAATCCTCAATTCGAGATTTTGCTTCTATCAAGGTTTTAGTGCTACTTTAGTGACATGCACTCACATACACATACCTCTTGATCATAACTTTTGGTTTTATTGAAGAGGTAGTGCGATGTGAAGGTGCAATTTAAATGATATTAAATTTAACATGCAACATACAAGAATTTTACAATGAATAAACATGCATTCATCATAGAATTATCAAAGATAAGTACTCAGCATTCACATGAAAGCTTTTATTACATAGGTCAACCTCCTCGAAAAAGGGGGTTAGGCTGCCATTAAAAATGAAATACAAACAAAAGTATTTTCAAGATTACAAGCATTCATAATTCTACAGCAAAAAGATTCACATAAAATAAAAAGAAAATAAAATTTGAGGTTACTGAAGGAATGTTCTTTTGAGCGTTATTTTCTTCTTCGCCTTCGTCTTCTTCCTTCTTCTCTAAGTTCTAGAAGGCAATTTTCTAGGGTTTCAGCCTTTCTCTCTTTATGGCTCTTCAAATCCCTCACAGTGGCTAAAATTATCACCCTCCTTTAGTCCCTAATGATCCTCCCTTACTTAGGGTTTTAGTTTAGCTTTTATACCCTGTTGGAATTTACCTTGGGAGCGTCATGGGTCGCAACTTTCCGTGCTTGCAAAATAGGTTTCCTGCGTCGGCTTCTGGGCACGCCTAAGCGTGTGGCGCTCAATTTGTCAGGTGCCTAGGCGAGGAGCCCTTGAGTCGTCAGGCACCTAGGCGCGCACGTGCACAAAGCTTTCCTTGATAAATCATGCGCCTAGGCGCTCCTCAACGCCTAGCACTCGATCCAATGTTAATATATTTGCGCTAGAGCACCCTGAGCGCCTAATGTTCATGATGTTAGTGCTAGAGCGCGCCTGAGAGTCTGGCTGATTTCCATGGTGGCTCAATGAAATGCTCAAATTGTTGTAGATTTCACACTTAAACAAAAACACACAAAATTGATTAAAAGAAAATAGCATGAGGCTAATTTAGTGTAAATGCACAGCATATGAATTTTGTATCAAATTTTTCTTGACTAAACGGAGAGTTGAATTGAATCAAGTAGTAGTTGATAAAGTCACCCAAGCTGCATTACTCTCTAGACTTGCTCTAGGAAGTTGACATTTATTTGGAGCAAACCGATGGTGATAGAGGAAGCAGAGTGCTGAGCACAGGATAGAGCGTGCTGGCCGCCGGCCAGTGGGAACCGAATCGGGCGTAGAGGATATATATATATATATATATATATATATATATATATATATATATATATATATATAAAATATAAAATAAAGGTTACACTTATCTATACAAAAATACAGATTAGCAATTGCAATGCACTCTTTTATCTATACAAAGTTTCTTTTTCTACAATTTGCAAATCAATAATTATAATAAAAAATAAATCACAGGTTTATTTAAAATAGCCTTTCATGGAATCAAATCTTTAACTTGCAGAGAGCAAGCTGGGGGCTGTGCACAAACGACCACCCCACTTGCAAATTCTTTCAAATTTAAAGAGAAAAATAGAGATCTTAGCACAAGTCTATATATATTTAACATAAAGATGGATACTTTGTAAGTAACAAAAATAAAATTTACAATGCCACCAAAAAAATAAAAGTAAAACCAAAACCATATACAAACAAAATTAAAAAACTAATAAATTTCATCATGCAATAAGATCAAAAAATGACCATATAACCCAATGAATGAAGCTCAAAATTTATTATTTTACGTCAAGATTCAATTATACTGACCATACATTTGTTTCTTATTCAACAAACAGCATGTGATTGTTTGAATTCCAAAAAAATGATTGGAGTCAGCTATGCATGTGAGCAATAGAAAAGTGATCCCACACAGATTAATATATCAGTAAGCAGCAGCCCAAGCACATCAAAAACGTATTTCGGAGCAAACAAACCCCAAACCTGCAATTATAAAATATTGAAATTTTTAAGAAAATAAAAATTGTAATCAAATCAACAACTGAATTAAGAAGATAGATATATATAAATAAATAAGGAACTTGCCATCAAATGTCGCCTTTGGATTGTGACGCATATGATTGTGAACGTAGTTGTGACTGCAGTAATAAGTCCATAGATCAAAAATGCCTGAAAACAAAATTACCTGAACATAGTTAGAAATGCGAGCTACAAAAGTAAAATAAATTCAAGTTTGCAAGTTTGTTGTTGGAATTTAATTAAGCTTGTAAGAGATGAGGTGATCCTTAGTTGTTCAAAATATAATGTTTTTCAATGTTTTACCTATTGATCTATTCTTGCTCTTTTGTTGCCTTTGAGTAGTTGTTGATTAGAGCTAAATTGGTCTACTGACGGTGGCTAAGGATGGCTTGTCTGGATCTGAGTTTCCACAATTTGGATGCTTTGAATTATAGATGTTTGATCCAACAGAACAAAGGTGGATGAAGAATGGACTGTCTAGCTGATGCTTTCTCTGCCTGGGCCTTTTGATGGAGCTGCTTCTCGTGATCTTTTATCGAAATCATATAGCTTTTGCTTACAAGGCTTTAGTTTTGTGAAGGATGACCATATAAAGATTCTCCAATAAAAAAAATTCTATAATACCTAAATGAATGATCATTTAAACTAATTAATCAAATTCAATTTTGCTAATGATATAGTGTTCTCGTTCTCCATTATGAGAAATGTAGCAAGGTGATCACACTTTAAAAAGATTAAAAACTCTACATCATATTTCTCATTCAAGGACAATTTGCATTAGGATTAGCATAACTTAGCTTTTCACAAATAAGTAAGTCAACAAATCAAAACGAATAGTTTTTTCAACTAAGCTTATTAGCTAAACTAATCTCTAATACATTTAATCCTAAAAGTTAAAGCTCAAAATGCATAGACCTTTAAAATAATAAATAAATTTTCTAAAAACAAAGCTTTCATGAGAGTTGTCTATATTTCTTTAATTCTTATACTCAAAACAAATCATCAAATACTCAAATTTCTTCATATGTTAAAGTTACCCTAGGTTTTTTGTACTAGATGCATCAAATGAAAATTCTCCTTTACACTTCGAAGAATGATAAGATGAGTTCTCAATACAGAATATGCCCAACAACTTGTTTCTTAAAATTTTCCTTTAAGATTTCTCTCTGAGAGTTTTCTTTCTTCTCCATCTCCTTTCTTTGTCTCTAGGAAACAACCATATTTAAGAAATCTGGGCATTCAAATTTGAGGTTGTCTGGTTTGCCACAATGGCATCACTTGCTAGGCACCATTCCTACATCACTATTGTTAAATTTATAAATCATAAAACTTTCTTATATTTTCCTTTGTGCAAGCTTGTTGCATTGATGAACTAGCAAAGCCACCACATCATTAGCTATTTGTTTAGCTTAAGCTTATTAATACGCATACGTCATTTAAAGTGTTGTGTGGTTTTCTTATCTTTAGAGATCATCATTATCATTAGTTGACAAAAAGCATCATTCAGAAACAAAGGGTTTGTTTGGTTGCCACTTAACTTCACTTAGACCAAGAAGCATCCAAACAAAATTTAAAAGCCCACACTTAAGTTTAAAATATTGATTTAGGGACCCACCTTTTATTCTCTTGAAGCACCATTATCCAACATTTGCTTAAGTTCTGGATATAGGTTAATTAACACCCTAAATTAAAAATTCTTAGCCTAAATTTGGAAAAGGGCATGTGCAAATGATTTGGCCCTGAATAAGGGCATGCCCATCAACTACTCTTATTCCAGCTTAGACGACACCTTCGTCGAGTGATTGGGCATCCTCCCAACTAATGCCCTCATGTATTGGACAACTTTTTTGAGTGGCATAAAGTACTCAGGAACTCACATCTTGCCTATGTGGTATGTTACTCAAATGTCTTGCTAAATGATAGGTTTTTTGATATCCAACAAATTATCTTCAATCAACAAGGTACTCAGTTTTCTCCAAGTATATAGGTCATCCACCAGGGAGATAATCTCCACAGCTTCTTTGTTAAACATAGAGGGCACAAACTGCTTCAAGTTCACCATAGTAATCTCTGAGTACATTGCATGTACCCTAGCAAGTCTAGACAATAAACATTATCATTGATCTTCCTGATAATTAGAAAATGTTAGTACCTTAGTGGTTTTAGCCTTCTTCATTCTCCTTGCCATTAATTCTTGCTGATAAGTGCCAAAGTAAATCTGATGACAAATGTTTTCTCCACTCAATGTTTACATGTCAAGCATTATACTAAAGTTGAGTCATTAGGGTTGCTTACAACCTTTTCATGTGCCCTCTTGATCACCATGAGAAACTTGGTAGCACCGTTAGCCTTAGTGTTAAGCCTACTATCGTCTAAGCTATTGGCAAAGAATATAAATCAATCAGCCTAGCCAGCAGATAACCCAAGCAATTCTCAAGAGGTCTCATTTATTTATACACACGCACTTCCCAATTGAATGCAAATTGTCCAAATGGCAAACTTTGATCCTAGGTCTTTGGTCAACTCTAATAGAATGCTCATCACTTGTCTTTCCATTGGTCTAGATGGAACGAAGTGCTTCTCTTCAGTGTAGTGTTCATCATACTCCACAATGTTTTCCAAAACATGCACAACAAACATGAGTCACGATTGAAAGTGATTGGTTCAAAAAATAAAAAATGTATGAAGAATAGTCACACAACATTCTCCCTCGAGGTGACTTTGCATATCAACATCTTCATTTTAGAAAACCTGCCCGCGATCACCTAGATATAGTCATGGCATGACCAAGTGTTGGGAAGTCCTTCAATGAAATCAATGGAGATACTCTACCACAGTCTAGTTGGCCTAGCAATGGGGCGTACAGGGCTTTCTTTCAATTACTTAGCTTGGATGTGTTGCAAAGCACACACCCTCTCATGAACCAAGTGATGTATTTCTTTATCTTGGGCCAATACACATACATCTCAAGGTTGATGTCTTTCTCATGCTAAAGAATTTGACAAT
The DNA here is from genome assembly GCA_016760335.1 of Gastrodia elata. Lineage (NCBI taxonomy): Eukaryota > Viridiplantae > Streptophyta > Magnoliopsida > Asparagales > Orchidaceae > Gastrodia > Gastrodia elata. Next base: position 20,721,367 of record CM028681.1, read on the forward strand.
TTTTTTACGAATGTGCTCCCCAAATCTACTACAAACAGTTGGCTCCTTTCGGTATGCACAGCCTAGTGTTCTTGAACAGAGCCCCCATTCAAACATGGTAATCCCTCTTGACTTGTTGTTCAGGGCTTCCTCTAATTACTAGCAACACTTCCCAAATGTCTCAGAAGTCTTTATCCAGCTCATACACCACTTCGTAGGCCTTGGTGATTTTTTTTAATTTTAGCAGGATAGTCAATGTGAATAGTGGTCGGGACAACTTAGCAGTGGGATAACCAAAATTTAGTGAGTACTTCTAATACGCAGACCATAGCTACACCAATTGATCTAATGGGTTGAATTCCACCATTGAGGATATCCAAAATTTACCTAACAGCACTCTTAACAATTCCAAACCAGATTCCTTTTACTTGCAACGTTTAGGTTACTGAGCCCTGGTAAGTGAGGTTGGGTTTGAACCTTCTGCAAACCCGGGTGAAGGCTTGAAAAAATTTAATATGCAATAATGATGCTAATATTAGGAAAGGTACTAAGATTATTGAAACCTTGTTGCCTCAAAATAATGATAGAAGTGGCAAAATTCTAGAAACTCAGGGTCTTCCCCCATAAAAGCATTCTGATATCTTCAAAGATTTGGAACAAAGCATCACATTGTCCATCAGCTTTATGTTTCTATAGTTTACTTATTCTTTTGGTATGCTAGCTGCACCAAATCTTATTGCAGGGAGGTAAGAACCTAATGTAAATATTTATGATGGTATTTCGTCTCCATGACTCATTGGAGAAGCTTTTAACTTTATACTCATTGCTGCGAATAAAAAGGGAGGTAAGGACTCTAATGTAAATATGATGGAAGAATGTACAAATTGTATTTTTTACTGTAGTCAGAATGGCAATGGGTATTTGGGTTCTCCTCTTACCTGGACAAATGGGCGCATTTGGGAGAGACTTGATAGAATACTTATCTCTGATTTCTTAGGTAACTTCTTATCTTACCTCAAAAGTGGCTCACCTTAATAAAAATGGTTCTGACCATTTCCCTTTGTTATTTAATGTTTGTCCAACTAACCATAAATTTATTCCTAGATTTAAATTTCAAAATAGGTAGATTCAACATTGTTTATCAAAAGTTTGAACAAGTCTATAATTGGAGATCATTTTTTTCATTTTGTGGCAAAAGCTAAAGAGATTACAATTTGATTTTAATATCTGGAATAAGTAATCCTTTGGCAATGTTTTTAGTAATGTTCTTAATACTGATAAAAGGTTGAGGAGATGGAGAATTGTTCTGTCTTTTGGGTTATCCAAGGATTGACCAACTTGGAAGAGGCTTCAGCTGCTTTGCACCGATGCCTGAGCACAAAAAGGCTTATTGAAGAAAAAAATAGTCCCTTAAACGTTTTAGTGAAGAGGACAGAAACACAATATTTTCAGAAAATGGTAAAAAAATATGAGAGACATAAAAATAAGATTCAGAAAATAAAAAATGAGGACATCTGGTTTACTAACCAAAATGAGATTCAAAATTCAACTATAAATTATTTCACTAATATTAATCATACTAACAACTCTGGCAAATAACATTGATTTAGAAGTATTCCCAATCTTATATTGGATGAGGGCAATGCAAATTTGTCCAAGAACTTTCATTGGAAGAGATTAAAGATATCATGTTTTCTCTAAATGGGGACAAGTGTGCAGAACCTGATGGTTTTAGCTAAGTAATGTTTCTAATGCGATTCTAGAGTTATTTAGCAGTAATCCTGTGCCAAAATGTTTTACTGTAACCTCGATCGCCCTCATTCCTAAAAGTGAAGGACTATAGATATATCAGTCTTTGCAATATTTTAATAAAATTATTTCCAAAATTATTAATAGTAGATTGGCCCCACTTCTGCCTAAAATCATTTTCCCGAATTAATCAGGTCTTGTTCAGGGAAGATATTTACATGACAATGTGATGCTTGACCAAGAATTGATTCATGACTTGAATAGAAAAGCTCGGAGAGGTAACTTGCTTATTAAGTTGGATAACTCAAAAGCCTATGATACTACTAGTTGAGATTTTCTTTATAAAGTTTTGTTTGCTTTTTGTTTCTCGGCTAACTTTAGTAATCTAAATAAAAACTGCATTAGTAATGTTGGTTTTCTGTTATTATTAATGGTAACCCTATTGAATTCTTTAAAAGTTGTATGGGGATGCAATAAAGACCCATACAACTAAAGTTAGCAATCTAAATAAAAACTGCATTAGTAATGTTGGTTTTCTGTTATTATTAATGGTAACCCTATTGAATTCTTTAAAAGTTGTATGGGGATGCAATAAAGACCCACTCTCCCCTTTATTTATCACGGGGGCTAGATATATTTCGAAGAAATTGCACCAACTTTGTGTAAATTATTCTTCTATGTTTTTTAATACTATAACCTCTATGGGAATAACTCACCTTATTTTTGCAGATGACTATCTGGTTTAATTTATGGTAGCAATTCTTGCCTTCGTAAGCTCATGGGTTGTGTGCAACATGTTGAACGGATTTCAAGACTTAGCATTAAAAAATAACATAATTTGCTCTATGGCACCCAACCATTCTAATGATAGTTAATGTCTTTGCATCACTAGGTTAACTGATTTTATCAAGAAAAAATTATCAATTACTTATCTTGGTGTGCCTTTATTCAGAGGGGCTAATAAGATTGATTATAAAATGACCTTGAGCTAAAAATCCTATTACATGTACAAGGTTTCTTTCAGTAAGATTAATTAAATCACATTAATACCAATCTTTAAGAAATATGAAACATGATAGATAAAAGTTTTTATTTATCAATAGTTATTTATTTAAAAAAAATTCATAATAAAAGGTTCTACATGAAGTCATGTCTTCATCAAATATGAATTTGATGCAAAAAAAATTCATTATGAAGAACACAAACCAAGAATGACTAAGTTAAAACATTTTATATAATCAAATACTTGAGTAGCTGACCTTATATTAGTTAATAGCTATTTAAGCGATGGAATATGCAAAATTAAATGCGTACTAATAAAATTGATCATATAATTAATAAATGATTGGAGATATTAATTAGTTAAATTGAATAGGCCAAAAAAGTTTAGTTGGTCACATGATTCAATCATTGTGGCTATCTAAAATTTTGAATCCAAGGGAATTATTCATTGAGGATATTTTAGAAATCATAAATCATAGCAAGAACTTCAAATATTATAGCACGAATTCAGATGAGTCAAAAAGAGTGCAATATATATATATATATATATATATTTATATTTATATGCTATTAAAATTAGCAATCATTTCAAAAGTGACTATTGAAGCAAAAATGCATGAACTGTATTTAAGAAATTATATCAAGGTCATTCTAAGGATTCATCAATCTATTTCTTAACTCTTATTGATTATGATTTAGCTCGACCAAATAGGCAATATAAAAGCTTTGCAATGCTCTATCACACGTCTTTATAATAGGTAATTCTTTTATTATAGTTTAAAATTTATACTTAATAGAGAGTTTTTTTTTAATATTCTATCTTTATATTTATATTTTGAGCAAAATTCTAAATGAAAAGTATGGAATAGATAATTCTTGTCATCTCACCTAACTATAGTTGCTGGATGTTGAACCTAAATAGATAACTAATAAATGTTCAAAAAAAAATTTTATCTAGTTGTTATAAATTTGTGAAATAATCTCTATAATCCTTATAAAAGTATATGCATAGAATTAATAGGAAGAAATTTGAATATTATGAGTTGCAAATTGATATTAAATTATTTGAAACCCAGTAAAATCTTTAGTATCAGTATTATAACATGATTTATTAATTTCTTCTTAAATCTAAGTATTTAGCTTGCCTCCTCTCAAGATACTCAATCATAGTAAAAATTGCAATCATTATGAAATATAACATCAAAAAGAAAAATTTGATAATAGATTTAATTTCAATTTATTAAGAATATAATGTTATAAAAAGATTAGAAAACTCTAATTATTGTAGTCAACTAATACATAAATGAATTATTGAAGTATCATCTAATAGCTATAAAAAACTTTATAATAATATTTAAAAATAGTGAACTAGCTTTATGGATCTTATTTAAGCAAATGAAAGAAACAAAAGTTTTTCAAGCTTGAATAAGATCAACATGCTTTTAGTACACGATACCAATATTAAGTAACCGGTCTTTGCACCACTCAAGATAAACAACACATATAGTTTAGTAGATCTCTTTTAAAAATTATTTGAAATAAATTTAAAGCTTAATATGCCTTCCATCGAAATATCTAGCATTACCAGTTTTGTTTCCTTATTAAGAAATCACACCTACCTTGCTTAGATGCATCACATCAATGAAAGTCAATTGCAGTAAATTTTATTCCTTCAAAATGAGATGCACATATCAAGCTACCTCAAATCGAGGAAATCTACACGATCACCAATTAATTACCCTTTTGGATATCCCACACCTATCACCGATTTATAAAATGCCTGCCCTTTTAAGCACATTCTTAATATCATCATTGAAATTGGCACCCCCATCATCAGCTATAAGAACAGCTAAAAACCACTCAACTCTATCCCTCGACTCCTGCAAAAGTTAACATTCGTCACCATATCTCCAATCGAGCCTAAACTTTCCTCCTCTCAACTCATTAACGCTATCATCAACAATTGAGCATCAGTCTCACAAGTATCCACAAAAAATCCAATTTTACTATGGTTTCAAAAGTATCATCCATTTGATTGACTATACACACCACCATAACTACTCACAACCACATTTTCACAGGAGTTGAGAACGATACATTTTCAACCCCTCTTCTGGGATGACAAAATGGAGAACAGATATTCTGAGAAAAAATCAAAACACATTTTGAGTGAAATACTCTATTTTACGTATATTTCTTTGTCCTTGTCATGATCATAAATAATAGTAAGCCATTCTTTCTTATCTTAAAGCGATTAATGTGAGCTGCCATGCTTAGTAAGCACTATCCCAATTGATTAAGAATATTTATTTGTACTTGGCATCTCTAATTTGATATTGTGACCAATTATAGACCTGAGTCGTTAATAAGCAACCGATCTAACCATTTATCTTACCTGAGAAGTCAATTATATTATGTGATCAAACTATCATAGTAAGCCTTTCTCATAAGAACGCACAAAACTTATGTATTGAATACTGATCAACTATGGAGGATCACTCATAATATTTAAATATACTAAATTTTGGCTAATGAAATTCTTATGTTATCACAGCACATTTTGTCATTTAAGAGTCCCGACAGTTTGTTTATATATATATATATATATATATATATATATATATATATATATATATATATGTATATATAAGCAATTATAGCTATTTTTTAATGTCTACCAGCAAACTCAAACCTATTTGTACCTTTTTGATAAATCAATATAATAATTGCAGGTTGAGAAATATATAAGCAATTATAGGTGATCCAATTTATTCAAATATCAATGATTTAAAAACTTATTGTGATAATGAGGACGATCTCAATCATAAATTTGGAGTATGAAATTCATCCCTTTTTTAAAAATAAGATTTTTTAACCCATATAAATAAATTTGAATTTCTTACATTTTTTCATAAACTTCAAGCATTCTTAATTTATAAAAATGTCAATTCTGGATAAATTTTTAGCAAAATTTTCTATTATTATTCAAGAGTTTTTTAAAATCTAAATAAATTTGATTGAATTTTTAATGTTTTAGATCTGCAAAAGTTAATATAAAATAATATGCTTGTCGTATTTCAAACCATATTCATATTTGGACTCATCAGTTTTTTTCTCAAGATAAGCAAATTTTTAAATTTCTAAAATATTTCAGAAAAATATTATTTTAATTTAATCAATTCCTCCCTCAATCGTCTACCCGCACCTAAAACACTAAATCCCAATTATTTTCCAAACAGTTTCCCCTTCATCACATGTCGCGTGAGGACATCGATTGTCGATGCCACCGTTCCACTGCAGCATCAACACTTTCCAACATCAACAATCACGATATCAACATCAATCACTCCATTCATGGAAACCTCTTTGACTCTGACAACCCCTCCACCACCCGAAGACCTTGTCCTGACAACCCACCCCATTCCCCACTGCCTTTTTCCCCTGCCAGCTCTCCCTCAGCAGCCTACTACCTCCTCTTCCGCTCCTAGACTGAAAACTGCCGATCATCACCTCCATGTCAAGCACGATTCATGCCTTTCTTTATCACAACGTTGAGATTTGATTTGTTTCATCACCCTCATTTGGCCATTGTTAAATTAGGCATATGCACAAATAGATTCAAGGTTTGCTTCAATGAAGATGATAATGAAACTAAAATGTGATTTACGTAAAAAGATCACAAGCCTACAGAATTTCATTTTATGAAAAATAAGTTTAAATCATTTTAACATATTATTATTATATATTAACAAAATTTGATTTTGAATTCTTATTTCTTGAATCAATTTTTAATTATTTAATTTTTAAATCTTTTCAGCTACTCATTTTCTTTTGATTTATTAACTTAAAAGAATATATCCGACTTTCAAATACTTCAACTTTAAACTATTTTGATATTTAAATTGAAATGTTTTCTCAAACAAATGAAATGGATGTTTTGAATGAAATTGAAAATATTTCAATGTCCTAGCTTAATCAAAGGTACCCAGTGTTCAATTTTGGAGTATACAACATATACAAACATGTATATATAACTTTGCAACCCAGGCAACGAGTGTGACGCCGTGTAATGACCCTAGGTCATTATAAGGAAAACGCTGAAATTTCCGATTCACCAAATATCCCGCAATTATCAGTTTCCCGTTAACTCCCGCTGAAAATTCGATTTTTCAGTTTTAATACCTAAATCAGAAAGTTTTCAAAAACTGCAGTTACCAAAATTAAATAAAATTACTCCATTAAAAATAAATTGCGGCTGTTACGCCATTATCCCTAATCTACGGGCGTTTTGGGAAGACGTCTGCCGGTCCAAACGGTGCGCGTTACGCACGCACACCTTATATAATCAGGCGTAGGGCATTCAACCCATCAACACTCTCGATCCCTCTCGCCTCTTCATCTCTGTGATCGAGCCCTCCCAGAAGAAGCAGCGGCAGTAAAGACTTACTTGGCGACCGATCGAGCCAGGCGACGCAATTTCCCCCTTCCGCTCATAGCCCCGTACGCCGAGAGACGGAAATTTGAGGTTCATAGCGCACGACCTCTGCGCCGACTTCCTCTACTAGTTTCTGCGCTCGATTGATCACTCGCAGCCGACGGACGTCCCAGCGCGTACGGTCCGAACCTTCTTCGGCTCGATTCCTCTTTGCTTGATCCCTCCCAGCGCCGATTCTCTTCTGCTAGGGCGCTCGACTCTGCCCCCACCTCCTCCGCACGATCCTGCGTCGACCTCTTTGGCTCGATTCCGCGCTCTTAAGGTAAGAGCTCTGCCTGCTGCCGAGTCTCTTAAGGAATATAATGTATAATATATAGAAATATATATATATATATTTGTATATATATATATATGTATATATATAATAACAATAACAATAAAGACTATTTAGGAATTTAAAATTCGATATAATTGAGCATTTCTTTCTAATTGGAATTAATCTTGAATTTTCTAGAATTCACTAGATTTGTAGTAGAACAAATATTGCTCCGATCAATTGAAATATTGCGACAAAATATTATGTAATTTACCTACATTATTTGATCTATTATAGATCTACATTTCATGTAAATATCATTAATCCAATTACAGTCCGATTATTTTTCTTGCTATTAATATATGTAGACTAATATTTTAACTCATGGTTATCTAATAAACACTTATTGAATCTTGATTAATTAGATCACTCTAGTGATTCAAAAAGATGATTCTTTTATTTCATTACGATAATCTGATTTAGAATATCATTCGATTAAAGTTATTTTGTCCCTTTCTAGCGAAGGTTTAGTTTAAATTGAATTCTTAGAGCTTATGTATTAAACCAATACGTAGCTGTTTAGAATAAACATAATCAAACCTAATGCAAATCCTATATAGATCTATCGAATGGTTAGATCATTTTGATAAAACCTATATTCTATTGCAAATCATAACTAAAATAAAGTTCTCAATTATAATTTTGCAGACACAACACGTTGTGAGTGATTCATCTACTTAAGTCAAACACAAAAGATACACTGGATATTACTTTATATGTTTTTACTTTCAGTTGCTGCTTATGCATCGCTTTGAATCTATTTTGTATTTAATACGTTATTCTTACTACTAATGAGGTAAGAGAAATTGAATGATGTTTATGTGTCTTGTGAATGTTGCAAGAAGGGTTCCAAAATAGAGCATGATTAGGTTAGGGACGGGGCTAGTCCTCGGGAGCTATAAGGGTGCCATCTGGAGCCTTTGAGGGAGGCACAGGTGAAGGTTGCTTAAATGCTCGTTGCCATCTGTGATCCTTAAGTGAGTCCAGGTGAAGGTTTATGCTTAAATGCATATGAACCCAGCCTCATGGTTCTGGCTTTGCCCAACAGAACTGCTATTATTGCTTCATGATATCATAGACATAAATATAAATATAAACATAAATTTTTATGCAATTAATGCTTTTCCTTTTGACATTTGGCATGTGAAACATTTATTGTTGCAGGTGATCTGACTATCTTTTATTTGAAACACACTATATTTTCCTGTAAATGTTATCTTATTTTCCTTTGCCTTCCACTATGCTTAAAGTATATTTTAATATCCATTGTATTTAGAATGTGCATTAAGGCATTATTTTTATAATGCCAGGTCAGATACAATTGGAGGCAGTTGATATAGTCTAGAGGCATAGCGCGAGAAAATAACTGCCCCTTCCAGGATTAATAGTTTGATGTATATGAAATTTTATGTAATAATTTATGGATGTTATTTTTATTTTAAATTGAATGAATGTCGTTTCTTTTATGTGAATGGCTTGAATGTTCGTTAACTACTATTTTATCTAACTACCAATATGATCCTGCGGAAAGATGCATCCGATGTTAGTTTGATTCTTACCAACCTAACATGGGTCATCACAGTTGGTATCAGGGCAGGATTGGAAGTGTTAGAGTAAAATAGTACTTCACATAGAAGCCATAATTGCGAAATCATTCAATTTAAAATATAAATACATTGGAATGAAATACTTGATAGAAAACTAGTGACACAGTAAGATTGTGGTATGAACAAAACATCTTATAGAAAACTACTTACACGAATTTAAGACGATATGATTTGACAACTTAGGTTCTTTTAGCAATCATCCTTAGTAAACGCAAAACATGTGAGGTTAAACAAGAACGTTACAATCCTTTTCTATGATTATGATTATTTCACAAATGCAAAGTGATGTATTCTATTATGCATCCATTCGGTGCCATGATTTTAAACTATTCAAGAACTTATAGTGAACTTATGATTTATTTCATGACATTTTAAGAATATTTTATAAAATATCTAGGAACTTTTAAAAAATTTTCTTGTGATGATAAAAATATGTTGCAATTTATCATCAATTTAATAAAATCTTATGTAATTTTGGAAGTTTTAATTGCTGGAATAGTTAGATAATTGTCTTTTATTTGATCTATATTTTAAAGGCTTACATGCTGCTTTCAATATGATGTTTCTTTTATATATGAATATGGAAGCTCTTAATTGTTAAATAGTAATAAAATATTTTCTTATAATCTATGACAACTAGAAAATGGATTTTTATGAGAATGATTAAATTGGAAGTAGATGAAAATGATAGTAATAAGAATAATGATGACAATAAGTTTGATAAGATTAAATCGATAATAATAATAAGGTACAAGTCTAATCCCCTCTAGATATTGATTTGAATTGCAAGAGTAGTATTCTTGGAATTTTCTGAAGATTTAATACCTTCTGAGCTACAAAAAAAAACTTATCATATCTGAAATTGTGCAAGTCTTGGTATAAATTTTAGAATCTTAATTTAAAGCAACCCTTACATAAAGTTTTGTACTTCTTTGTACATACAAAGATTTGTTAAAGAAATGCATGATTGAATTAAATTGTGGGGAGCTAAATTCAAAATTAAATTTTGATTTTCCAAAACTGAACTTAGGATAAAATGCATATGCTATACAAGTATGATTAGAGTTCAACTTGCACGCGATTTACATTACATGTATTTAACTTCCAATTTAGGCAATTGAAGCTTATTGCAAAGCCATTTATTCTAATTTATCATGTGGACTTAGATCTTAAGAATCTGTATTCCCAATAAAGAAATTTTACTTTATTACATTTTTAGCATATTTAAATAGACTTACAATTCATGGGAAGTAACATCATACTGACAAGTTAAAGTTGAAGATTTGAACTGTATGAATCCAGAATCTTATGCGCTGATAAACCATTTCATTCAAAAAAAAAAAAAATTAATTAAAATGAAATGATGTCTCTTAATTATCGTAGTGTCATTTCTACAAAGGTAATGAACTCTTCTTCTTGAGTCTAACAATTGTATCAAAGCATCAAACACTGCATACATTTTTCTCCTACGCATAAAACTCTGATACAAAATCATATGGTCGCCCGAGATTTGTTACCGTATGCACCTGGCTTCATGATTTGATATCTTGTTGCTACGGCGAATTACCTCCAAAGTGAATGAAAGTGGAATTGTATAGAATTGAGATGCGTAATAGATTTAACAACCTTTCAATTATAGAATTTGGCATTTTGCAGCCGTAGTAAAAGTTTCCTTTTGAGGTAACTTGCAATCTAAAATGTGTAGTATTAAGGATATATTAATAATACACTAAATCTTAAATTTGGCACCATCAATTGAAGATTGGGCAATTTTCTTTAAAAACCCGAATTTTTGTGCTCATCTTGTATGGGGTGTTTCGATGAAGGCGTTCAACAAAGGTTGACTCAGCAAATACTAAATTCGGCCCAGCTACTAGCTAATTCTAAATCTAATTAGTTTTCGGTTCAGATTCTTGAGCATTCTACCAGTATAACAAACTAACAAGAATAAGTTTGGCTCTTGTAAGATCTAGGACATTCAGTACACTAGTTTCATATTGAACCACGGGCTATTTATTCGTGTGCCGAATTTTAACCAAGTTTGATATATGTTAATGTTTAATTATAGCTACAATTGAATTAATCAACAAGTTATTAAGATTAGTGCTCACTTAGAACTTGTCTTTCATCACTCGATTATTTAATTCAACAAGTTTGATATAATTTTATGGATATTCTACACCCATAAATGATCAAGCTTGAAGATATTTGATTATCACTTGTGGTCACAAAATTCATCTTATAGTTTGTGAGTACGCTCATCAAATCTAAACTAAATGTATCGATGCTTTTGAATATGTTTTTATTGCAATCTAACAAATTAAAATATTTTCCTAAGTATGAAATATGTAAGTATAGTTTTATCAGTTTCCTTCCTGATCTTTTTGTGTTCCTCTCTTTTGAAACACAAGACTAGACACAATAACCTCAATTTGATTTGGAGATTATTTCCATAATTTCGCTAAAGCAATTTTAAAGAAATGCATTTAACTTCAATGGTTATGCATCTATTTATCTCACTTAGTTTGTTCGAATGCTCTACTTTGGAATCTCAATCATATATTTGAGAATAAAAGGGTATGCCTTATTTAGGTATGATGTTAAGCTTATAGTATAATTCACCTTTTTTTTTGAAAATCAATTTTGTCATTGCATAATAATGAATTAAATCTGAATATGATCAATTGTTTAAACTCAAAATTCATCTCTTTTCTATTGGGATTCTTAAGTAATGGATTAGTAAGATCCTATATCTCGATAATGTGTAAACACAATATCGAAGTGTGCTTCAAATTTATCATTAAATGAATTAAAATACTTAATGACCTGGTGAAGCGTCTTGATGTTATACAAATATTGGTAGTGACGTCAGAAGAAAGGATAAAACCAAAAAGGTTAGGCAAATTAGCTTAAATGGTTTATGAGTATACTTATTCGAGATTTAATTTCTCATAGTAAAGATCAATTCAATTTGATTTGAAGGTTTTGAAATTTCGATGCTTAAAAAATAGGTAGTTTGAGCAAACATCAATATGAAAAGGACATCCACACATATAACAGTAAGAAACTAATAACAATGTTTGAGATCAGTAACACAAATGGAGACAAAATGATGTGATGCCTAGATGATATTCTTGATGAGAAATTCATGTTGTAAAGTAAAGAATTTATATATTTTCGTCATAGTTAAACTGAATATGTGGAGGTTAGAAAGAGACAACCGTCGATTAAGGAAAAGAACTATTCCTTTGATCAAAGGGCAATGGAAAGGTCACAGCACCAAGGAAGCAACATTGGAAAGAGAAGAGGATATGAGAAAAGAATATCCCGGACTCTTTCAGAACTCAGGTAACCTTAATTAAATCTTTTTGCATTCAACTAAATATTTCCTATTACGATGAAATGTCGAGGACGACATTATTTTAAGTTGGGGAGTTTGTAATGACCCTAAGTCATTATAAGGAAAACGCTGAAATTCCCGATTCGCCAAATATCCCGCAATTATCAGTTTCCCGTTAAAACTCCCGCTGAAAATTCGATTTTTCAGTTTTAATACCTAAATCAGAAAGTTTTCAAAAACTGCAGTTACCAAAATTAAATAAAATTACTCCATTAAAAATAAATTGCGGCTGTTACGCCATTATCCCTAATCTACGGGCGTTTTGAGAAGACGTCTGCCGGTCCAAACGGTGCGCGTTACGCACGCACACCTTATATAATCAGGCGTATGGCATTCAACCCATCACCACTCTCGATCCCCTCTCGCCTCTTCATCTCTGTGATCGAGCCCTCCCAGAAGAAGCAGCGGCAGTAAGGACTTACTTGGCGACCGATCGAGCCAGGCGACGCGATTTCCCCCTTCCGCTCATAGCCCGGTACGCCGAGAGACGGAAATTCGAGGTTCATAGCGCACGACCTCTGCGCCGACTTCCTCTACTAGTTTCTGCGCTCGAATGATCACTCGCAGCCGACGGACGTCCCAGCGCGTACAGTCCGAACCTTCTTCGGCTCGATTCCTCTTCGCTTGATCCCTCCCAGCGCCGATTCTCTTCTGCTAGGGCGCTCGACTCTGCCCCCACCTCCTCCGCACTATCCTGCGTCGACCTCTTTGGCTCGATTCCGCGCTCTTAAGGTAAGAGCTCTGCCTGCTGCCGAGTCTCTTAAGGAATATAATGTATAATATATAGAAATATAGATATATATATATATATTTGTATATATATATTTATATGTATATATATAATAACAATAACAATAAAGACTATTTAGGAATTTAAAATTCGATATAATTGAGCATTTCTTTCTAATTGGAATTAATCTTGAATTTTCTAGAATTCACTAGATTTGTAATAGAACAAATATTGCTCCGATCAATTGAAATATTGCGACAAAATATTATGTAATTTACCTACATTATTTGATCTATTATAGATCTACATTTCATGTAAATATCATTAATCCAATTACAGTCCGATTATTTTTCTTGCTATTAATATATGTAGACTAATATTTTAACTCATGGTTATCTAATAAACACTTATTGAATCTTGATTAATTAGATCACTCTAGTGATTCAAAAAGATGATTCTTTTATTTCATTACGATAATCTGATTTAGAATATCATTCGATTAAAGTTATTTTGTCCCTTTCTAGCGAAGGTTTAGTTTAAATTGAATTCTTAGAGCTTATGTATTAAACCAATACGTAGCTATTTAGAATAAACATAATCAAACCTAATGCAAATCCTATATAGATCTATTGAATGGTTAGATTATTTTGATAAAACCTATATTCTATTGCAAATCATAACTAAAATAAAGTTCTCAATTATAATTTTGCAGACACAACACGTTGTGAGTGATTCATCTAGTTAAGTCAAACACAAAAGATACACTGGATATTACTTTATATGTTTTTACTTTCAGTTGCTGCTTATGCATCGCTTTGAATCTATTTTGTATTTAATACGTTATTCTTACTACTAATGAGGTAAGAGAAATTGAATGATGTTTATGTGTCTTGTGAATGTTGCAAGAAGGGTTCCAAAATGGAGCATGATTAGGTTAGGGACGGGGCTAGTCCTCGGGAGCTATAAGGGTGCCATCTGGAGCCTTTGAGGGAGGCACAGGTGAAGGTTGCTTAAATGCACGTTGCCATCTGAGATCCTTAAGTGGGTCCAGGTGAAGGTTTATGCTTAAATGCATATGAACCCAGCCTCATAGTTCTGGCTTTGCCCAACAGAACTGCTATTATTGCTTCATGATATCATAGACATAAACATAAACATAAACATAAATTTTTACGCAATTAATGCTTTTCCTTTTGACATTTGGCATGTGAAACATTTATTGTTGCAGGTGATCTGACTATCTTTTATTTGAAACACATTGTATTTCCCTGCAAATGTTATCTTATTTTCCTTTGCCTTCCGCTATGCTTAAAGTATATTTTAATATCCATTGTATTTAGAATGTGCACTAAGGCATTATTTTTATAATGTCAGGTCAGATACAATTGGAGGCAGTTGATATAGTCTAGAGGCGTAGCGCGGGAAAATAACTGCCCCTTCCAGGATTAATAGTTTGATGTATATGAAATTTTATGTAATAATTTCTGGATGTTATTTTTATTTTAAATTGAATGAATATCGTTTCTTTTATGTGGATGGCTTGAATGTTCGTTAACTACTATTTTATCTAACTACCAATATGATCCTGCGGAAAGATGCATCCGATGTTAGTTTGGTTCTTACCAACCTAACATGGGTCATCACACGCCGCCCACCCAATCAAGAGATCAGAACATTGTGTTTCCTTGAGGATGAAAGATCAATAGTTTTATTGGAATTTAAATAACAACCACCAAATTAATATTATTTTGTAGACATGCCTATGCTTAATCCTCAAGATATACACAATGTTATATTTCAATATTTTAAAATTATGTATGATATTTTCTTGCAAATTTACTGAGTTATTTTATTTTTATGCATGTCTCGGATGTAATATTAGATAGAGGAACTTTATTAACTAGCTTATCAAACTAATCTAACTTAGATTTGTTTTAACTTAAGAATATTAAACCAAACTAAAGCTATATGAAACAACCCTTAAGCTTCACAAATGAACATGATCAACACGATTTTCATAGAATTGATTTGAATATAATTAATTAATAGTACACGTAGAAGAACAGGATTAAAACAAAAAAAGTATAAAACGAGTGTTAATAATAATGATATCAGCAATGGTAAAGAATTAAGAATATCTATTTCATTGGTTTGGAAATGCTAGAAAATTATGAAGAGAATGGGAATATAAATGAGCCGACTCTACAGGATTAAAGCGGGGGATAAATGAAAGACTATGGAAAATCAAATTGAAATATAAAGAACTTTTGATTAAAATGAAAATGCTATGATGATTGTTAAGAATATGATGATTAAAATAGTTCCTTTAACACAAGTATAAGAATAATATCTATTTGAACTAAAATAATGATATGGTGCTGACTCATATCCCAAAATAGGTGAGTGATGATGTGTGGGCTTATAAGGGATAATGCAATACATGGTCAGCATAAAATCTTATGCTTTCTCTTTGTCCTTTGCACTACACCTCTGCTGTTTTTCATTTTTGACATATGTTTGGGTATTGAGTTGTGCATCGTAACATTTCTCCTAGGGGGTGATTGGTTTGCTTAATTTGAATTCCAAAGCACTAACTTTTGTGTAATTTAGTTTTGAGCACAGTTTTCTACTTTCATTAATATTTAGATAGCTGTTATAAATTTTCCTCATTAATTGAAATTTTGATATTTGTTTGGAAGTAATTTGCTAGCAATATACTTTGTAAGAAAACAAAAAATAAAAACATAAAGCAACGGATAATCACTGTCGGCAGTGGTGTGCCCCACAACAAAGGGCAGGTGTCAGTTTTCCATTGCCCTGTGAAGGCATACGAGGGCATAAAACAGTTTGCAAATGCATGAATTGGCCAACTAGTGGTCAGCAAGGCTGATGATGGACGACTGGTGACCGGCAAAGGCTGGCGATGGCCAATAGAAGCCAGTAAAGGTCAGCAATGGCAAGCTGATAGCTAACAAACACAGAATTTTAGCAAGTGAGGGCTAACAATGCTTCACTCGAGCACAAATCCATCTGATATTTATGGGCATTTTGAATTGAGTGTAATTTGAATTCGTCTGATTTGGGTGGATGAATTACGCCAAATATTGTTAAGCAACAAAATTTAATTCCCCCAGAATCTTGCAATGCAGCACAATTCCATTAATACAAATGCCCAAATTTAGAAATTCCTATTCAATTATTTTATAGGCACTGCAAACCAAACATCTCCTTAAGAAAAAAAAACCTAAAATGGGTAGAGATTTTGCATGTATAAATTCCAGTAGTCTAAATTTTGCATTGCAGTGAAATTTCATTAGCTCAAACACCCAAATTTATAATATCTTGAAAATACAATTACTTTACAAGCAAATTCCAGCAGAACAAAACATCCCCTTAAGAAACCTTAATAAGGGCATATATTGTTTGATATGTACATTGGAGAGCCAATCCACCCAAAAAATGAAATAGAAATAATATGAAAAAAATAGAAATGTAAAAGTTGTCAGTAAATGACCAGCAACTCTAGAGTAAATAATTTGGAGCAAATTAGTAAAATTGAAATAATATAGATCTCGGGACAATCACAAAAAAATACCATCTAAACACAATGATTTACAGGGAAAACCCAATAATTGGAAAAATCATAGAGCCACACCACCAAGAACATCTACTATGAAGACAATCAAAATCTTACAGAGTTATTCCCGAGAAACCCTAACCATTGGAAGAAAAGGAAAATTGCACCGCCAATGAAATCACACAAATCCTAGCCTCCTTTATATGCCCCACACTCGTTGCTCTAACTCAACTCTTGATTATACAATAGCACACAAGCATTGCTTACAGAAAACTTGACTCCTGAGGAAGAAGGAGAATACCCATTCCGTCCGGGACCTTTACTCACCCAAACCATTAACAATTCTCTCTTTTTCACCTCTCAAGGTCTCTCCTTGTTGTTTGTACTACCATAACAACAATACTTGTGATTGCTCACACAGTAACTCCCACATCAGTCACCACCACAGCCACCGCTTTTTCCCTCTGCTGTAGGCACCTCTGCAGCACTCCGCTACTACCGCTGCAGCCCACCACTATAGCCATCGTTGTAGCCCACCACTGCAGCCCTTGTGCAGTCACTGATGCAGTCTTCCGTGCAATCACTGGTGTAGGCTTCCACTGCGTCCTCCGCTGGTGCCTTTGGTTGCAGCATTCCGTTGCAGCCCTATGTATGGTTGCAGCCCTTTGCACACCCTTTTTGCACTCTTTTCTGCACACCTTAGCACCCAGCAATTTATGCTTTCATATAGGGCTCAAAATGAGCCGCCCTAAACTAGCTTTGGAAGCCCAAGGGGAACGTCCCATTCTGTTTAAGTTTGCCACAGACGTCTGGGCGCCCAAGTCTCGACTTGGGCTTGCTTCATGGGCGCTTGAGCACCCGTCTCTCGGTGCCAGACAGAAACATTGGCGCTTGGGCGCCCCCTCCTCGGCCTGCAAGTGCTGTTGGGCGCTCCCTTCTTGGTGCCCATCTCGCTATCGGGTATTGATGCCTTGCCCCAAAACTCACCGGAACTCCGTCAGTACCTCCTTAGTTATCCAATCAAGCTCCACACCCAACAATCTCCCACTTGGAGACTAATTGTGATTGGTCCTTCTTCAGCTTCAAAATTTCTTCACCTTAACTTCATTAGCAAAAGGTTGTGGTGTGGCTCACCCCATCTTTATAGCGTTCCAATGCCAGCTGAAGGTTCTCTGTCAATAACTTCTCGTTCTTTATTTACTCATAGTTGCTGATTTTATTAGCTATTTTTCAGTAGCAAAACATTTTTATGTACCGCAAATCTTCAAAGAAGTTTGCTCCATTGACCTTTCTCGACCTCGTATCTCATTTTGTCTGTCATTGCTCCCACTGAACTGACAATCTCACTCTTTGATACCACTTGCTAGAAAATAATCACCAGTTCTAGAATAAATAATCCAAAGTAAACTCGCAAAAAATAATACATATCTCAAGACAATCACATAGAAATATCATTCAAACACAATTATTTACATGGAAAATCTAAGAATGGAAAAAAAACGGAGCTACACCACCAAGAACATCCACTAAAAATGCAATCAAAAGCTTAAAGAGTTATTCCCGAAAAACCCCAACCCTTGGAAGAAGAAATATTACACTGCCAAGGAAATCACACAAATCATATCCTCCTCTCTATGCCCTTTCTTTGGTTCTCTAACTCGACTCTTGATTATACAATAGCAAACAAGCATCGCTTAAAGAGAACTTGACTCCTGAGGAAGGAGAATACTCGTTCTAACTACGACTTTTTACACACCCAAACCATGAACAATTTTCACTTTTCGCCTCTCAAGATCTCTCCTTGTTGTATGTATTATCACAGCAACAACTCCTGTGGTTGGTCGCACATTAGCTCCCACTACAATCACCACTGCAGTAGGCACCACTGTAGCACTCTGCTACAACCACCGGTGCAGCCCTTATGCAAAGACTGTCGCGACACTCCACTGCAATCTTCCGTGCAATCATTGGTGTAGCCTACCACAACGGCTTCCGGTGCAGCCACCGCTACAGCCTCCCACTGCAACCATCAGTTGCATCCTCCGCTGTGGATTTTGGTCGCAGCTCCTTACACACCCTTTTTGCACTCTGTGATGCACACCTTAGCACCCAACACTTTAGACTTTTATATAGAGCCCAGAACGAGCCCTAAATTTTCCCTAAATCGGCTTTGTAAGCCCAAGGGACACCTCCCTTTCTATTTTTGTTCGTTGCAAGTGCCTAGGCTCGAAGCCCCGACTTGGGCCTGCTTCACGGGTACCTGTGCGCTTGTTTCTCGGTGCCAAATAACAACAATGGCACCTAGGCGCCCCCCTCGGGTTACAGGCCCTATTTGGTGCCCGCGGCACCCTGTTTTATATTGGGAAAGGATGCCTTGTCCTAGAACCCATTGAATATCTGTTGGTACCTCCTTTGGTGATCCAATCAGGCCCCACACCCATCAAAAGTCACAAAAATGAAAAATTACCCTTACATTCATTATCAAAAAATACAAGGATAATAAGTCTCATGAGGTTATCTATATTTGAATTTACTTTTATTGAAATTAGAGTTCTAATCTTTTTATCCCACCTATATTGATTTTATAAAAACAATGTATAATTTTAATTTTTCATAGATCTAGTGATATTTGTCTAGTGTATGTTCCAAAAAATCTTTACAAAGAGATTTAAGCCCTAAGTTTCAACTTAAGTGTTCTAGATGTTCCAGTCTTCTAAATAATTTTAGTTTACCTTATTATAATGTAAATTGTAATTTTTATGTATCATATATAAGTATTTATGAATCTAAAGTTTGAAAGAGCACTTAAAGAGCTTGTAAACCACAACTTTTTCCATGCTTAGCCTACCCACGCGCCTAGGCGCATTAGCTCTCGCCCGAATGTGGGCGCTTAAGTGCCCACACATAGGCGCGGACGTAAATTTAGGCGGTTCAAATCTATTTGGTGGGCTGGTACCCGAATCTACTGCTCAAAATACACTCAAAAGAACATTGACCTTCGCCTAGGTAGGCCTAAGAAAATAATAACATAATCCAGAGATTACCGCGCACACACCCAAGTGCATCTGACCTTGCCCTCAAGCACATCCTGACATCCATATTTTAGACTGCCTATTTGTGTCTTACCTCTCCTCACTTATAATAGGAGATATTTTCTCTAGCCTAACTAATCCTATAATTATTCTAAGTATTTTAAGAGATGTCTAAGAATCTTCTAAGGCTATCTAAAGTACTAAAAGTTCTCTGAAAGTTTAGAAAGAATCTAATATTAGAATATTCACCTAAAAACAATAAATAGTTATTTTCTATAATTTTATTTTATTTTTTAACATGTTCTAATAAGTTGAGCAAGAGAATTCTTAGGCAACTCCGTCAACCAAAGCTTTAGGAAGGAGGATGAATCCCACAACTCTGATACCAAAGTGAATGATGGATCTTGACAGGTTCGCAAAGGCACTACTTTGAGAAGAATCAAAATGAGCTTTTTTGTCTACATAGAAGAAGCAAATGAGTGACTCTTTTCGAGTTGAATATTAAATGAAGCAATTTTTCAAAGAGTGAACTTAAGGTTACTGGTTAATCCAAACTACTATAAATTCTATGAGCACACTTTTATTTTGCCCTTTTTTTTACTTCGTTCTTTTAAATTTTCCACTTTTCTTAGCCTAAATTGAAATAGCTCAATCTTGCTGAAATAAGTAAAATTCCTTGAGTTCAAATTTCACCAAGTTAAAATACAATTCACTCTATTTTGGATATAGTATCACTTGGGTCTCCTAAAACCCAACAATTTCATGATAAATAATCTTTGCCAAATATAAAATTTCACCAACATCTTTGTAGCTAACAGAAAAATTTTAGATTAAAACCATAATGGAATACAAAAATGAAGATATTACATTCAGTAAACGACTTTCAAGATCATTACCTGTCTAAGGTGGATAAAAATTAGACCATCATGTTGTTGGTCTTTTGAAATCTGGCGCCTAAACATAACAAGAATGGGGATGGACAAGATAGGAATGATGTGGGATACTCCAAATGTATCAATTGAAAGTAGAATGCCTTGTTGAAAAAGATTGAATTCTTCAAACCTAGATGAGAAGACATTAACAATATTAACAAAGTTTTTAAGAAAAACCTTTTCCTGCGGTAAACTAATGGGTGGGGATGAGCATTATTGTTGCAATACATTTTGCAAGAATCTTAACTAAAGTTCAGATATCAAAAAGAAACAAATTCATCTGGACTTACCCAATAAATGCCGCAGCATATCGGAGACCATCAAAGGTACACCTGCAGAAAAATAATTTCAATTTATTAACTGTAATTAGCGTATTTCATCAAGCTGTAATAAAAAAAGCTATGATCAACAAAACTCAATCAATTCTAGAGTGCTCTAGAAAAAATTTTACTATTTTATATCTTGTTTGTATTATAATAGTTGAAAGAATACGCAATTTTGAATTTAAACTTATTTTCATTTTAATTAATTAAAAGACTGTTTTAATATGTTTTTAATTATTAATTGAGCTTAACTTTCAATTAATTACAAAATTTGTATTTAATTGTTTTCATTATTTACAAGTATTACACTATTCAAGGCAACGGAATAAATTATATCTACAGAACTACTTTGAAAGATAATATATAATGCCTTCGATTTATCACTATAAATTTTAAATTCTGTTTTCATGCAATTAAAGGTGTATGCAATCGCAATAATCTTTATTGGCTTTGAAATAGACTGACAGAATGTGCATCTGATTGTTTTCTTACCGATGTAGGTGGGAGTTAAATATATTATCTTACTAGACTAATAATCCATGCTAACACATACAATATGTGCCTTTTATAAAGGAATCTAGCGAGTATATTAAAAAAAAGCTTAAACAGAGAATAAGCAAGAAAAAAAATCAATATATTGGGGTAAAGCAACAAAGCTACCCTTAATCAACCAGAAAGGTTGCTTGCACTTAATTCGACAAAGTTCCCCACCCAATAGATAGCAAAATATGCACACAAAATATGTTTTACACTTTGCACAATCTTTCTATGGAAAAATAAAACATTATGGTAATCAATTACAAAAGAAAGTAACTATTGCCTTCCTCAAAATTTGTTATATAAATGTGATTGTAAACTTAGTCTAGGTCAGAAACACAAAAATTATCTCCCTAAGAAATGATACCATCCAATTTGTAATGCAACTATTCAGTTACTTCCTCAAGCTGTTTAGCCACCATAACTTAAGCATAATAAGCACTAGGAGTTTGCACTTGTGAGCAACCACCACAATCACCTTCAAAATGATGTCACCCAATTTGTAAAACCACTCTCAGCCTACCTCCTCAAAAGGTTTAGCTACCATAACTTCAGCATGCACTAGAAGCATTATATTTGCAATCGACCACCACAATCTATGTTCAATCTTGTTGGATGATAATACTGTGAACAGGTATCCACACCATCATAAGTCAGTTGTTGAGATCAAATTTAATTCTTCAAGCTACAGAGAAAATAAAATTAATTCAACTTTGAATAAAAAAGGCACAAGATAATCAAAAACAATATTATGATTCAAGTCACCATCATGGAATTCTCAATAGGAGATTTCGTGTATTTGAAAATCAGTTCCTCAAAGGAATTAGTAGATTTAGATTTTTGGGAAAATTAAGTCAACGATTATACAAGCCCATTTGAAGTTTCGAATCGTGTAGGACAAGTGGCCTATAAAATTAAACTTTTGCTACACTTATGTTCAATTCATGATATATTTAACATCTCATCCTTAAAGAAATGAATCACTGAGTCAACCATAAGAGTGAAAATTAAAAAAATAAATATTTAACCAAATCTTACCTACACTGTAGAACCAGAATATATATTTTTTTAATAAATATATAACATTTCGTGTTATTATTATTATTATTGCAATTTCCTTTTATTTCCATTTTGTTTTGTGACATTTTAATTGATGTTTTATTTATGTCAATTATTATTTTTAATATTATTATATTTTTTTCATGATTATTATCATTATTAAATTATTATAAAGTAATATAAAATAAACTTTAATACCCGCCTAATATAATAAATGTGCAACAAACCTTTGAAGCAGAAAATCCAACACAACAAAAATCACTAGGATAGGTTAGTGGAAGTGCTAACCTAAGTATTTCACAGTTGAATATATGTAAATTTTTGAAAATTTTATATCAAGCTATTATGTTTGAGCTTGCACTTTTTTTATATGAAAATATGATTACGGTATTAATGTGCATCAACAGCTATATGAATTGCAAAAATGTATCATGACAGCTTGTGACGTATGTATATGGTGAAAGTCTTTAAAGGAAATTTGAAATTGACCTATTATATGGGGTTTGCTAGTAAACCAAACCAAAATAAGGAGAGATTTAGCCCACCATGAAGGGGTTGTAGATCCAGAGGAAAGACTCACCAAATTTCAAGAAATTGAATACAATTACCAATGGGTAGTTGATATCTTCTTAGTACGGCCTATAATTTGGGAAATATCAGGGAAGTTGGGACTTTTAATTCCAGTAGCAATAGAAAGACATGAACTTATCGGGAGAGTCAGCCCGATTAAGAGCCTGTCACACATAGTGATAAAATAAAATATAAGCTTTATTATTGCGAATTTCAGCAAATTATACAACGCATTTTAATGATATTTATTATTGCGTAGTTAAACAAAATTTCATTTGATGTAAGCTTTATTGAATAATATTATTGTTTATTTTATACCTCATAGAATATTATAATATGTTTCTTACTAAACTTCTAAGTACTCTATCTAAATTGGTAAAAGTAGTTTTTTCAAGAATTGAAAATGAGTAAGAGAGAATACTACACAAGAAAATTAACCAAGAAGTAAGATAAAAGCTCAAAATAAAATTTTTGTTTCTTTTAAAATTTTAGGAACTGCTTTTAGAATATACATATATGTTATTTTAGCTCTGTAAATGATAAATTTTATTCAATAAATAAAATTGTCATTTGATGTTGTTTAATTGAAAATTATTCCTTGAAAATTGTCGACCTTGATCCGCAGCAGTTACAATTGTAGAATTTGTTGGGAGGGGATACTTTGTCAAATGGATTGAAAGAAATCCTTCTAGAGAATTTGGGGGTTTTGTTGCTTTAACCCATTTTTCTATAACATATTTGGATGAATGGGACTTTCAAGAAAACAATAAAATAAAAAACACAAATTTTATGTGCTAGCATGTATTATAATCAAAATAAATATCAAATTTAACTCACTTCAAAGTACACAAATAAGAAAAAAAACACTCATAAGCATATTCAATCAGTCTATTCAATGCCAACAAAGATTATTACAATTACAGTCAACTTTAGTTGAGTGTAAATGATATCAAAATCATCTAATGCAAATCAAAGGCATTGATTATTACCTATCAACCAAATTCAATACACATAATTTATCCCATTTCCTTATATTATGTGATGCTGATATTCTTATACAAACAATTAAAGCAAATTTAAGAGATTAAAATTTTAGCTCAATTAAGTAATTATTATAAAGTTTAGCATATTATCTCTCTTAAACTAATTATAATACAGACATAAAATAGCAAAATTAACTCAAGAGAGTTCTAGGATTGAGTGAGATTTTGTTGAGCATAACTTTCTTTATTATAGTTTAATGGAATACACAAAATAAAATAAATAATGCAAAAATAGATATGAGAAATTTACTAGTTGGTAGGCACATATACTGAGAAAGAAATTGGATAAACTGATGCATGATTATGACTAAAAAACCACACAAGCAGTAAAATAGGAATTAAATAAAAGGAGAGAGCAAACTTTGTTGCAGATAGAAAGAGAATGAGTGACCAAGTAAGAACTGAGTAAGTGAAGGGTAACTAAAGCAAGCAATGAGCAATGCTCAACTAGGAGTTCAATAATTCTACCAAGAGATCAAACAGTATCAGTAAAGTAAGTCACTACCAAGTGTACGAGGGGAAGAAGGTTAGAGCCATAGGTTTCAAGCTAAGGCCAAAACATGTAATCCAGAGTTTAAGAACAGAATGACAGCTCTAGCTCCAATGAGAGATGAATTGCAGAGAAAATATAATAATTTATCTAATGATTTAGTGATATGTCAATAAAGCTAACAAGCCAATAATGCAAATGCAATTTCGCTACCATAACTATAAAAAACTTGACATAAAAATATAATGACTAGAAAGTGTAAGGCTGCACCAATAATAAAAAATAATAGAAATGATATAGAAAATAACTTTGTTCATTTAGTGGAAACATCCTATGCACAATCTACTGAAGGCTCTAGACACAAAATATGGACAACTTACCAGTGACCTGTGTAAAAGAACAGACAAACAGCTAAAAGGTTCCATTGCAACACTGGGATAGGATCCGCAATGATTCCTGTAAAAGTATCTCCATCATATAATTGTGCTGTCTTCTTAGGTTTTGTTATACACCAAGCTGCCAAATGAAAGTCAACTAAAATCATTAGAAACATCTTAAACATGCAACAACAAAGAAAAGATAGTGATATAAAAGACACTCATTTTCAAGCCATACGTTCTCATAGTTATTCCCATGAATTTAACAAATAATGCAATACCTCCAAATATGCAGACTAAAGCAGCTGAAGACCCTTGTCTTCCCAACAAAATTATAACAGTTGAGCTCCAAGCAGAAAGCATGCCGGTGGTTATAAATATTAATGTCTCAGTTGGATTAGAAGCTGAGACCATATGTTTCTTATTTATAGCCAGCAAAAGTGCTAACAGTAAAAAAAGATGGAATCCAATGGCATAAATGATTCGGGGTGCAAGTATTTTTCCAAAATTCATAAGCTCGTCAGAAATAGCAATCATATTGCTTTCCACAATCCAGTGCACAAATATGACAATGCAGCTAAAAATACTGCACAAGGTAAAAATCAGGTTTAAGCGTTTCCAACAAGAGTTTCGAATAGTATTAATGTGAGCGACCATCAATACAACCAAAGTAAGCATTGGAAAAAATTCCAGCAGACCCGTGTATAAAGACCATCCTTTTTTAAGACCAAATGTGTCAAAAGAATGAACATTTGAAGAATCAAACCCAATACTCTTCTTTGATGTCCTGGATTCTATGCCAATTTTGATAATGATATTGAGAACAAGAAAACAGAAGTCCTGTACAAAAATAGTAAACTTGAATTCAAAGTATAATGCATACATAAAAATCCAAAATTAACTACAAAACAAATGTCGCTAAAACTGCATTTTAAAACGGGTTATTTTTTAAAATGGTCCATGACTCTTATAAATAATCCAAAATAGTCCATCAACTTTCTTAATTCCAATTTGGTCCTCAAATTATGGAGTTAAGTAAATTTAGTCCTCATTGATATTTGTGTTTCCTTTCCATTTATTAAAAAAGTATTTTTGGTATTTAAAGTATAAGCAACTGAGATATGGAATAATTTCAAAGAGGGTAACAACTGGATTCAGAAGATTAAAGAGGGTAACAACTGGCTTGTTGACCCCAGTCACATCCAACCTTCTGCGTTGACTATTTTAGTAACATTTTAGTGTTGAAGGAAACTCATTGGAAGATTTTGATCATGGTATTATCCGTTCTTTGGTTATAGTTGAGGAAAAGATTTCTTTAAGAAAAACTCATGACGTTAATAAATCAAAGAGACTATCTTTTCTTTTAATGGGGGACAAATGTGCAAGCTTTAATGATTTTTCTGCATTTTTCTATCGAAGATGTTGGGATATTGTTGAGTGTGATATTCTCAATGCTACTAGTGATTCTTTAGAGGTTTTACCCTCCCGAGATTTTTTACCTCTACCACTATTTCTCTTATTCCCAAAAGCAAATCTAGCAATATTTGGAAGGATTGTATACCTATTAGTTTGTGTAATACTTTCAATAAAATTCTTTCCAAGATCCTTAATACAAGGGCTAGCCATCTTAGTTTGTGTAATACTTTCAATAAAATTCTTTCCAAAATGCTTAATACAAGGGCTAGCCATCTTACTGCCCAAGTTGATATCGGATAATCAATGAAGGAAGGTTTGTGAAAGGAAGGAATATCAGTGACAACCTTTACTTGCCCAAGAGCTGCTCCCGAGTTCTTGACTGCGGTGACTTGAACGGGAACAATAACATATTTTTTATTGAACGTGTAGTAGTAGAAAGTGAAAAGAAAATAGCTGGGTGTGATTTCTAAATTTGCTTGGAGGGGATTTGGACATACGCACTAATCATTTGATTTTACTTTATATCAGATAGGCAAAAACTTACATTTCTACATGTGTTTCCTGTTGTTTAAAAAAATCAGCGTGTGACAGCTTGTAACGACCCAAAGTCGTTACTTTGCGAATTAGGTCAAATTTCGCCTCAAAAATCAGGACCCCGGGGAATTTCAAATTAGGGAAAATAAAAATACCCTTAGATGAGAAAATTTTAAATCAAAGTGCCTAATTTGGGAGAAATCCAAATAATGGAAGCTCCCACTTTATTTTCTGAGCCTATTAAATTCCCCTTCATTGTTTTCAGTATCGTTATATTAAGTATATTATTTAAAAGCTGCTCGAAAAGTTTCATCAAATTCTGAGCGTCGGTTTGACCTCAATTAATTTTCGAAGTTTAAAACTTTAGAAATTACAAAAATAAAATATTGCTATGAATCAAAAAAAAATTGGCCCGAGAGTGTTCGTTATGTCATAATGCACATCGATGTCAAGTTTCGTTATTTTTAGACGTTAAACGGCGGAAAATGCGAATAATTTAAGTTTAAGTATTTCCTTTAGAATTTCCTTAGAAATTCTTCTTTCCCCCTTGCGATCCCGTGCGGGATTCTTCCGCCACTGGCGGAAAAAGCTTCCGCGCCAGACGGTGCGTCCGCATTAATTTTTTTTTGGCGTAGGGAACCTTGAAGATTTATACTGGCGGAAGAATCTACGGCGCAACTTTTACTTTTATTTTATTTACTTTTTCAAAGTCCATCTTGTGTTCTAGAAGATGAATTTTATCAGAAATTTGTCAGCGACATTGTAAAATTGGAAATATTATTAAATGAGAAATATCTTTTGGTTTTTATATGTGTTCTTTTTCTTTCTCAAATTGCTCAATATGATCCTGCGGTATGTGAGTACCCAATATCGGGACAGTTCTAGCTGAACCGGCATCGGGTCATCACACAGCTACCTCAAAATTTTAAAATAGCTCGCTTCCAAGGTGAACTCAAAAATACTTTATGATTGCTAGCAAAATGCAAGAACTGAAGAAATTTGATCAAAAGGCTTTTTAATGGCTATATGAAAAACATCCAAGTGAATGGTCTAAGGCTCATTTTTACATTTGTAAGCAAGTGTCATACACTTTTGAATAGCTTGTGTTAATATTTCAATTCTATAATTCTTGACACAAGCGAGCATATGTAATTTAATGATGACTGGATACAGAAAATGCCTGAGAAATGTTGAGAGTGCAAGATAAAAATGTAATCTATTATTCATTGCACTTACTATTGAGGGTAGTAGATATATATAGTGGTAACTAGGGATAACTGAAATCAATTCAGCTGAACCTGGATAAGTTCCACAGTTAGATACATGGGCATGTGGACAGATTCATAGTCAAATACATGAGCTTCTGTGGGTGAGCGGAAGACCAAGCTTATTTCTTAGCTCCATGATATCAGAGTGTTTTCCAGAAAGATGCAGTACCAGTAACTGACTTTTTTAATTGGGAAAAACAACTGTAGCCTAAGAATAAGTAGAAATATTAGTACATCATCAATCGGGATCAAACTCCACGGTGTCCTCAACAAGGAGGTCTAAGAGCCTCCCAATGAGCACATCTCCCCTAACAAAAGAAAATCGCCCTGTCATGCTAACATAGAACAATAGTCCGCCACGCGATTCGTATCACGCGAACATTGAAAAAAAATCACACGATGAAAGTTCAACAATAAAGCAAGGTGATCAGTGTGACGCTCTCCGCCTCGTGAACAGAGAGTCCTCTCCCAATGACATTGGAGCCTCCGGATCGCTCCAAGACAATCGCCCTCTATGATGACTCCCTTAGTGTCAACATTTCTGAGCAGGAGGGCCTGTCACAGAATATTAATCATCTACATCTCGGCTTGGAGAGGAGACAGGGCCTATAAACGGGCTCCAATAGGCCTCCTGAGTTGCGAACTTCAACTCCACCGAAAACAGCAAGCTCCCCGTATCTATAGGAAGCATCAATGTTGTCCTTCAGCCAACGGGTCGGGGGGGCACCATCTTAAAGAGGAACCGGTAGATGACTTACAGTCTGCTGTGTGACCGGCCCAGTCTACGACTGCATATGCCCGAAGGCATAAGTTGTCAGGTTGGATGGAGAGCCCGATGTGGAGAGAGCCTTAGATATATCGGAGAATGTGTTTCAGTTGATCAAAGTGGGTTTGAGTGGGAGTGTGCATGTGTTGACGAATCTTGTTAACGACAAGGCAAAGGTCAAGCCGGATTAAGGTAAGGTATTGGAGTGACCCGGCAAGTTGTTTGTAGAGTTTGGATTGATCAAAGAGAGAAGATTGTATTGGAATCTAGTTTTGGGTGGTCATGGGAGTGAGACAAGGTTGCATTGTTCCATTTTGAAAGTTTTGAGAATGTTGGCTGTATAGTTGGACTAGTTGAGGATAGGCCCATTAGCTGTTTGTAATAATTGAATGCTAAGAAATGTTGTGGCTTACCGAGGTGCTTCATTTGGAATTTTTGGGTTAGAGTATGGATGAAAGAGTTGAGCATGGTTTGGTGTGGGCTAGTGATTATGATAACATTCACATAGATTAAGATGTAGGTTGAAATGATGAGATGTTGACTGTATTCGAGGAGGGAAGTCGTTAATTAAATAAGTGGAAGGCGACTTGAGGCCAAAAAAATTTCTGGTAGGTATCTTGTTTGCAGGAGGGCTCGAGTGATTTCAATTATGTAATGATGCTTGTATTCTGCAGCACTTTTTTGTTTAGGAGTATAAGGGTATGACATTTGGTGGTGTATGCCGAGAATTCAAAGTAGAGTATGGAAGCTAGTTGAGTTGTATTCGCCACTACTGTCTGATTGATTGAAGAATTTTGATGTGTATATTGAATTGGCATTCAATGAATGGGTGGATAAATTTATAAACATTTCAAATTTGTGTTTTAGAGGAAAGAGCCATGTGAAGCGAGAATAGTTATCCATAAAAATAATATAGAATTTGTAGCCTTCATTAGATATAATTAAGGCAGGACCCCATGCATCGGTATGCAAAAATTCAAATACTTTGTAGTTTCTATATTATTGTTTTGGAAAAGGCAGTCTTTTTGATGTTTGGCGGTAATGCATGTAGGACACAGAAAAGGATTTTTGTGGTTCCTATGCTGAGATGATGCTTTTTGAGGAGTTGGTGGAATTCTGAATTTGGATGCCAAAGCCTGAGGTGACACAATGGAGTGGTTGTAGTGGTGGAGGAATGCATAATTGTCTTGAGATGAGGAGATTCTTGGAACGGAAGGATGATGTAAAGTTCGTTGTGGTAGAGGCCCTTAAGAGAGGAGTGTTGGTACGAAGGTCCCGTGGGGGTCAAAGAAGATGAAGTAAGAATTATCAAAGGTTAGTTTGTAAATAGAAAGATCATAGTGGCATTGTGGAGCATGAAGGTTATTTAGAAGAAACTTACAATCGGGTGTGGGAAGAATGCCATTTTCAATGCGATTGGATGTGGGAAGAATGCCATTGTCAATATTGGAGATTGGGAGGGATTGTCCACTTCCAACAGTTATTCTATTGTTGCCTTGATAGGTTTCAGCGAAGGAGGGGTTGCTAATATCATTTGTAATGTGGTGGGAAGTTCTGGAATCAATATACCAATTTGGATTAGGAGGCCCGTCAATGTGTAGGGCAATTGAGTGGTGTGGCCTCTGATTTGTGAGTTGCGGTTATCGTAATTTATTCAGTACCGGCAGTCTTTTGCCGAATGACTATTTTGTCGCATATCTGGCATTCAATGTAGGGTGGTTTGGCTGCACTGTGGGCAGGAACAGCTCCTAGGTTTAGTGGTGGCATGCGTACTCTTCCTCTGTTGGATATGTCCCTGCCTCTGGACTGGCCATAGAAAAGAGAGGTGGGAATTGCTGCTGGAGGGCGAGGGTGTTGAGAGTTGGATTTCCTTGTGGAGATCTTGTTGCACATTGATTTATTAGCTGCATGAGAGGGAATAGAGGTCGTCAAGTTTTATTGGTGTGAGCATGGTTCGTATGGCAATTTTGAAAGCCTGTTGTCGCAATTTTATCAACCAAGGATTAGATTTCTGAAAGGTATTCACTCATTGATCTATCCTTGAGTAATATGTTGTGAAGTTCATTCTTGAGTTGGATGACTCTGGACTGGTTGGAAGCTGGGAATCTTTTTTTTAAGGTTAGCCAAACTTCAGTGCAAGTGTCGGTTTCAAGTATGTATGGGAGAATGGATGAAAATATTATGGAGTAGATGGCGGCTATGAGATTGTGGTCAGCTGAAATCCAAGCTTGATAGGTGTCTTCATCATGCAGGGAATAGAAATTGGCCCAACTAGATGTTCATAAAGGTTGTTTGCTTTGAATAGTTTTATTACTTGAGCTCTCTGTATATGGTAGTATTCAGGGAATTGTAAATTAAGTTTTTGATGTTAGACATCAAGAATTTAAGATTCTTGGCTTCAAATAATTCAGTGGGATTGCTTTAACGAGAGTTGGGGTTGTCGCTAGAATGAGAACTCATGTTGCTTGATTCAACGAGTGGAGGGCTGATGGTAATGCTAGGATCTTGTGTTTCTTGAAAGGAAAATCACTATTATAGATGAGAGATGGTGGTGGAGCTTGCTGTTTCTTGAATAGAGATTGTAAGCTTTTTGAGCCAGAAGGTGGAACGATGTGTTGGGAGGGCAGTAGTAGGTTTTGGTTAATATTTCTTGAAGTTGATCATGGGGTAGGATAATGAATACCTGAGAGAGGAAGAAGATTTCTTGGAGAAGAGGAAGAAGAAGCTGAAAGGGCTGGCAGAGCCATGGCAAGAGAGGCTGAAGTCTAGAAATCTGGAAATGTTGTGAGAATCTTGAGAAGTCGGAGGTGGAGAATACCATGTAATCTATTATTCATTGCACTTACTAAAGAAAGTAGAATACTTATATATAATAGTAAGTAGGGATAACTGAATGGGTTCAACTGAATCTGGACAGATTCATGGTTAAATGCATGGGCTGAACCGTGGACAAATTCACGGTTAGATACACGAGCTGAACTGTGCACAGATTAACGATTAGATACATCAGCTGTTATTAAGAAAGCAATGAAATTGATAGAAATTTTGTGCCCAAAAGTTAGAGAGATATTAAGGGAGAATGTACATCACCATGATGTTTGAATCCATTTTATAGTTAATCTTGATCAAAATCATGTAGGTAGAAGAAATGGGAATTGACAGGAATTCCATATTCCCATGCATGCGTTGCAATCAATATAGTCATGGAGGATTGTGAGGCATACATCCACAGATTTTACCATATTAAGGCATACAATTGTACTTATTGAGCGCCAATCATGCTATTCAATGGCTTGAAAGGGTGACCAAAGAGCGAGAAACTTCACTCTTACAACAGCAATATAAAAGAGGACGAGAGGATGACCATCAAAATTTAGAAGGAAAACACTAGATAAAGCATCATCTAGATATCAAAGAAAGAGACTAAGTAGACGAACAGTTATCATGCATTGCTCAAAATGTAAAGAGTCAGGACACAATAGTTCCACTTTGGTAGACATCCAATAGGCCAAAGAGAACCTTAGCTGATAAAAATGTATGTAAGAATTTACATTTTTCCATTGCAATTGATTGCAAAGTTGAATTTTATATTTTAAGGGTGTTATTACAAGTTGAATTCTCAAGCCTTGAGTGGTGAAGCACAGCCACGAGAGTTAATTGTAAAGAATCATTAAATTAATTTTTTACTTCTAAAATAAGCACAAGTTTAAATCTTATTATCAATTTAACAAATTTTTTAGTTTACAAATCAAAAAGGACTGTTTCAAATAGTGATTGAATGAAGACAATGCAATAAAAAGCACAACATTGCTCACTATAAATTTTAGCAGTAATTTTTTAATATAATATTTATGTACGGATTTTATAAATGTTATGAATATTAAGGGCAGTTGTTTTATTAATATGGATAAAAATGCATTATTGCGTCTTAATAAATAATAAATAATATCATTATTATGCTTTTATTGTAGTAAAATCTTAACTTTATCATTAATGTTATATAAGTTTATTTTTCTATTAAATAAACTTTTAATGGTAAGTCTGGGATTTTGAATCCACGACTACAAGAAATCATGGATCTATCAATTAGTAAAGATAGACAAAATTATGCTCATAAATAATATTAGTTGGTTTAGTGAGGACCATATTAAATTAAATAATAGTACTATGCATAATTAAATTATTTTATACAAAGAGAAGCTAACAATTTTTTTTATATAAGAATATTATGTGATAAAAATATTACGATACATTATATTTTGATAAAAAATTATATTTGATTTTTTTTGTGAAGACTGCATTTTGAAAAAAATAAATTTACTATAAGGTAAGAGTAACTAAATAAAAAAAAAAAAAGATGATATAAATGATTAGATTAAATTAATTCCTCATAAATATTAAAATCTGATATGAAATAATTTTTATAAATATATACATTTGATAAAAAATAATTAACTTACAAATTTAGAACAATTCTTATAATTAAAATTCTTTTTATATAAATACTTATAAATAAATTTTTTTATTTGTAAAATTTGAGCTTTATAATTATATTCCTAAAATGCCCTCTTATCAATAACTTTTTCAGCCAAATGAAAGAAAAAGTTAAATTGGGGCTGTTTCCGATCATTTTGAAGAGTCAAACGGTCAAACCAAGAATTAAAAGAGTTAAGGTGCTATTTTGGATCAATTAAAATAGCCAGGAGACTAATTTGGCAAAGAAGCCTACTTTAAGCCTTTTGAAAATGTGGTAGTAAAACTCACTTTTGTTGCAATTGTGCCAGCATCAATAGATAACCTTAAGTTAAGAATTACAGTTGTGCCTAAAAGGAAAGTTGCTACACGGCCTTCTGCCACTGATTCATGAAAGTTAGCTAGAATAATAAATTTAAGGAACTTTTGATAACAGAGAATAAAAAGAATCAATCAACTTACATATATAACTGTTTGAAAGGAAACTGACGGAGCGTATTGCCACACAAAAAAAAACTGTTAGTATCTTTGAAAAAGAAACAGAACTGCCTTGAAATGGATAATATGATCTGCAAAGAACATTGACCATTTTAATGGAGAAAAGATGAACAAAGAGAGATAATATCATGATGCAGAGACCAAAACCCATCAACAACAAATTAAATTCTGTCCATGCAGAGCGCGCAAGCTCTGCAACACCTTCCAAAAATCTTGAATATGCATTAATTTGATTTTGAAGAACAGATACATTATTATCCTTTATCCTGCTATAGGTATCATTTTCAGTGGAGAGTGCCAACTTTCTTATATCTATCCAACTACCCTGAGCTTGACTATACAAAGTATTTATGAAATCAACATCTTCTGAAGGAAGTCCAATGACAGATGATATAGAATATAAATCTATATATCTTTTTACCTGTTGTAATAGCTACACAAATTTAGCTAGAAACTCAAGTAAACAAAGAATGAAGATAAGAAATAAAAAGAAAAATAAATCTGGAGAAATGAACTCAAATTATGAGACCTTAAATTATGTTGTCATTTATTGAAATAAATTACATAAATGCACAATATAGCAAAAATTGATTTCCTAAAGAGCTAAATAAAAAAAATCATAACATTGCAAAAACTGTACAGTTCCAAGTCCATGTCAAGAAATTTACATAATAATCTGTTATTCTTTAAAAATACATGTTATATTGCATCTAATGATTGTGAGCCTGCAGTTATATCTTATTTTCCCAAGCTGAGGTTTAATTTTTAAAAATTAAATAACTAAATGAACTAATTTCCAGGAAAGAAATTCTTGTAGCTCGGAAATATAGCATATGGCAAAGAGCTTCTCTATGCTGAAGGTTTGTGCAAGTTGAGAATCTTTAATCAAATAAATATCTTTTTTAATAGTTAATTCAATTTTTAATTCCCCTACATAAGTTTTTTTTAACCTACAGTTGACCACATTAAATGCAAGACTTGATGCAAAGTTGTACATTTGCAACTGTTCCTTGACATGTGCAACGAAAATGTCATAGGAAGATAACAACGTTCATAACAAAATCCCAATCATGTAAAATTAAATTTTAGTGTAAAGCAATTTTGAAACTAAACCTGCCACAAGAATGAAATGGATTATATTTACATCATAATAGCGCACTGAATATAGTGTGAAAATTCAATAAGAAGAAAATTACCTGCCAAGAGTTTACACAAAGATCACTGACATAGTTTAACATCCATGACTCCAAATTTGAATATGACCCTAACATTTCAGCACAATGATTATGTGCTTCCCATGCACGACCAGCTAAAGCATAGAGTTCCAGATTTACGCGCCCAATGCTGAAATAGGAATGACATTTTAATGGGGTTAAAATTAGCACGGGTAAAAGAATTTTAATTAAGAAAAATAACATGAGCAGAATTTGTAAGAGAAATTGCTCCAAAAAATACAAGCAATTTCACAAACAATTTGATATATCACAAAGCAGAGAAGTAACTTGCACAATACTTCCAACTATTTTTTAAAAAATTAATATTGCGAAAAATTCACAACTCAGCAAAATTTGAAAATAAAATTGCTAAGAAATTACCATGGAGTGGGCTGTTAACATTGATCAGTCAGAAATATACAAGAATCATCCTTATCTTATAGGATTTATGAATTTTTTCTTTTGGTAGATTTGGATATATAAACCAGATATTCCTCAATAAGTGGATCAAATTTATTTACATCTAAAATCTAAGACTTTTAATGAACACAAGCACCCATAGTTAATTGAAACTCCTATTTGTGGAAAACATTCTTGATTAAGAAGATTATTTAAAACAAAATGGAACTAGTATTAGATGTGATCAAAATATGCATATGCATGATGTAGTGTATGATTGGGAAAACGGAAGTAGAACCGATCAAGATACTTTCATTTTATCATCTTGTATCAACCAATGATCCAATCTATAAACATCAGAGGGTGCTAAACTATAACACCCCAAAATTCTACCTAACAATCATGGATTATTGTATTCCTAATATCCCGAAAAAATTAGGTCGAATGTGTTAAGAGATCTTAGTCCTAGTTTAGCATTAAATCACTGAATTGTAAAGTGCTGATTCTGCCATTATAAACCAATTAGTTCAGTAACATGAAAATATATTACTTATGGATGTTTTGAACATGACCAAGGACAAGGCATCAGATCAAAACAAACAATGCCATTTATATCCAACGTGACATGCTGAAGCTATTTATAAATCTTAGCAAAAAGATTGCATCCCATCAAACACTTTCAGAAAATGCAAATACATTCAAGGGATTTATCACAAGCATCCTACGCTCAATTAAACATCCTCTTCACCATTCACCCCAAGATGGAGATCAGGTCCAACATCCTCAAAATTCTTGACAGCCTATGAATAGCAACAAGAAATAATAACAATAAACTACGGAAATTGACAATATATATATAATATGTATATTAAGAAAATACCAAATAGCAGATGTATTGGAAAAGATACAGGAAAAGTATCGAGCAACATAAGGATAATAACTTCTTCAAAAACATATTGCATCTACGAAAATCACAAATCTAACTACAAAAGTTGGCTAGACATTCATTTAGTTGCAGTTAAGGAGATTATCAAACAATGCCAATGGTGCACCTTCCAAAAGGAAAGGGGATACCAAGGAGTGATGCCATTGTAACTGCAAAATCCAACTGCAAGAAAAGAAAAGCAGAAAAATGAAACAAAAAACTATGTGAAATAGATCGAATTTGCTCATTGTCTTCAAGAAGATAAATTAATAACAAACCTGCTGGAATGTGCTGATGCATATTTTCTTTCCATCCTGCAATTTTGCAATATTAAGAAAAATAAGCAACAAAACCAAAATCACTGTCACAAAGCCTTAAGTTATCTATCTAGTAAAATAACTCAATGAAGAAGGTAACAAATATTCATAAATATCATTTAGGCACATATATCTTCAACAAGAAAGTTTCAGTTAGTTGTTAAAGGTAGAAGTTCATGTTAACGCGCCTAGGAGTGGCCAAAACCCAGATAATCATGGCACCACATGTGATATTTCCTTTTACAGTAAGCCTAATGTCTTCTTTGATCTCACTCAAAGTTGATCAAACCGATCATCTCAAACCCAGAGGTAAAGCTAATTTCACAGATTCATAGATCTATAGCAGTTGAATTCCAACATATACATGCTAAGCTCAACAGTCAAAGAAGTCAGCAGGCTCATGATGCACTCAAATTCAAAAACAAAACAGAATTTGTAATCATCCATGATGAGCTCAAATTCCGATATGTGAGTTCTAACGAAGAGATTAAGGGTGTGACTCGATAACACATCTACAACATTATTGTTGATGTCGATCTTGCGTTTCACGAATAAGAGCAGCCTTCTTTTTGGCATTCTTATTATTCAACTTCTTCTATGAGCATGGTGATTTTAATCTAGTATGAGCCCCAAGTGTAGCTGTGTTTCTAATGCTTCAATGAAAAATAATAACATGAACTCACATTTATAAATGAAATACCATTTCATTGCCTCATTTAATTTTTACTAAAATAAGAAACATAGTGATCTTCACTACCTCCTATTCAAATGCTTGATGCATTGCAAGAAACCTTAAAATCTTTAACACCAAAAAGAAGTCGGCCAATTTGAAAACTGATAATAGTCATAATTACTTTGATCAAACAAAAGATTTTAGATGTTGTCATGTTCAATCAAACTTATCTCATTTCAAAATTTCAGTGATGGCTGATATTGTGGAGCTAAAACATTTGATGAATCGCCTACAAAATAAAGCTAAGCCTTAAAAACTGTAAAGTACAGTGGAGGATTTGGCTGAGACCAATTAACGATGACTTAGGCCAATCAAATGGCTTGAAGTTTGATAACATCAAGTCACAGGCTACTATAAAAAAAGTATAAAGCCTTTAAGAATATCTTGAGCAAATAGCAAGGGATTATGATCACCTCTTTCTCCCTTGTTGTCCGCTGTCGGCAAGGAACTAGTTGCGGAAGCGTTGAGGATCTACCAACTTTGCCACCTTTGAAGCAAAACAACAAACACAAGATGAGCAAGAAAACACAAGAAAATAGGCACATAAATCACACATCCAAACACACCAAACTTTATGTGGAAAATCCAAAAAATCGGAAAAAAACTATGGAGCCACACCATGAAGAGCTTCACCATGAACAAGAAGAAAATTACAAGAGAGATCTCACTCTCTTTATGCCTAGAGATCTCACGACTTTCTCCTTATCTTGAGATTCTCACAACCCTCACATAGCAGTCTTACTTTTCAAACCTTCACAACCACTACAACACTCACATGCCAAACAAAATCCTCAACATGCAAAAAAGCCTCCAGAAAAGTCCTAAAATTATATTTTAGGCTTTATTTAATGTTTGGGCATCATACTCATGGATCAATTTATGCTCTGTCTGGTGCTTGGAAGTAGTCCCTCAGCTCGTGCAACTGAAATGGGCACATGGGCACGCCCAGGTGCTCTATCCTTTGTCAGGATGACAGCAGCAAGTGTTTGGTCAAGCCCAAGCATCCTACCATCGGTTCCAAGGCTGAGAGGGGCACTTGGGGGCGCCCGGGGCCCAGCTAAAATCAGCTAAACTTCCGATGCCTGTTCTGATTTTGTTTCGCATCCATTTCACCTTTGGTTGATCCATAACGTATCCAAAGTCACTCCAAAGCCTCCAAATGATCTGACTTGTCTAAAGTCACTCCAAAACTTACTAGAAGCTCCACCAATATTCCAATTACTGCTTGCATTGACACATCATCCTACATGTCTAGGTGTACCTCATTTGAGCTCGCCTCCTTACACTGCACTCAAGGATCCGCCAACCAAACACGAGTATAGGAAAAAAACTTTTTAAGTTAACAATGAGCTTTTTAGTATGAATAGTGTCTATCTTAGATAATCTAAATGACGGGAATTGCAAAGGTTCTAGATAAACTAGAAAGTTAAGAAGGGATAGCATTCCCCTTATAAAGTGCATCATGAGTTTTCAAAGATATCTTTTGCTCACTACCCGGTCTAATCTAAATATGGTGATAGCCACTTCACAATTCAGTCATGGAGAAATCATTTGCACATGTAAAATCTAACAAGGCATCAATTCTAAATATCGAAAACATATACTTAGTTGTGATCTTATTTATGGCACAACCATCTATACATCTTTTCCAAGAGCCACTCTTCATGAAAGTCAAAAATGCAAGAATTATGCATGAGCTAAGACTCCCTCAAAGCAAAATTTTATGCAATAGCTATTAACAAAGGGTGTTACTGCTTTTCTATAATGGATGTAAGAGATGGAAGGATAAGAAAACCCTGGGATGTAAACCTAGAAGGAATTGAATTCATGGTCGGTGTAAAATCATAACAAGTTAGTACAAAATCATTAAATTATAGCGCAAGAAATTAAATAATTATAAAGTGAAGCTTAGAAATATTGATGTTTGATGCTATTTTATCTAATAATGATCGGTGAGCTATAAGTTTAAAGCCTTTCTTGGTGATCTTTACAAGAAACAACTTGAAAGTCTTATTGTTTTGCTTGAAGAAAATAGCATTTTCAGATGGTCTAGATAATTAATGTTCACATCATAAATTCAAGACTAGTCCAAAAGCATATGTGAAAATCAATGTCTGAGCAATTGCATATGGATAACACTCACAACCCTCACAATAATTGATCACACTAATCTATATTGCCGTTTATTAATGGAGCATGCGTCTAGAATATGTTCACATGCCTCTAATACTTGGTGGTAAGTGCAATGACTACAAGGCGTCTCAATGCAAATGCTACAAGTCTCATCATGAGTAAGCGCATTCATAAAATAGGACATCATCCTCGACAACTTCAATATCTTAGAAATTAAGCATGTGAAAATTTTCAAAAAGGTATATATCTTAATTGTGTGTTTATTTTTCATGTGTAATATTATTGCATCAAAAATATTTGATGTACATGGTGTTAGTGGGAAGGAACTTGTCTATAACTTTACAGGTGGATTTATCAAGGATTATGCACTGAGATTTTAAATGGGACCAATTTTAATTTGAGTAGAAAATAAAGGGACCTATACTCAGTTAAATACTTGTTTCTTATGCTCTTCAACCAAAAGAAAAATATTAAATGCTCTCAAGTGGCCATGAGTGCAACAATTCAACAGTGTTTCTAAAGTAAAATCAGATACTCATGACAATTATTTGCCAAATGCCAAAGAACATTCGATTAGTTAATATGTGCAATCACTCTTTAATTTGTGCCTAGTAGAGTGCTTTTCTTAAAGCAAACAACTATCCATGAAGCTTTTAACCAAGATGGCATGGATAATAATTTGTTCACAAGGCATCTGTAACGACCCAATGTCATTATTTTTCAAAATTAGGTCAAAGCCCGCTTCAGACATCAAAATTCTGGGAAATTTCAAACTAGGGCAAACAAAAATACCCTTAGATAAGAATAATTTTTAAGATCAAAGTGCCCTAGTTTGGGAGAAATCCGAATAACGGAAGCTCCCGCTTTATTTTTGGAATTATTTAAATCCTAAAAAAAATTAAAACATTGAAATACGTGTCGGAATTCATCGATTTTAGTGTCGTTGTGTTAAGTATATTATTTAAAGGCTGCTCAAGAAGTTTCATCAAATTCTGAGCGTCGGATTTATCGCAGTTAATTTCTGAAGTTTTAAACTTCAGAAATTAATAAAAAACAAAATATATGTCCGAATCGAAAATTTTCGGTGCGAGGGTGTTCGTCATGTCATAACACACATCGGTGCCAAGTTTCGTTGTATTTGAACGCCAAAAGGCAGAAAAATGTGAGTAATTTAACTCTAAGTAATACTTAAGTTTTTAATTTTTTTTATTTCCCTAATCTCCTCCCCCCGTTCGCCCCCCACCCCCCCCCCCCCGCTTTCCCGCGACGCGCACCCGACAGTGTCTGGCGTGGAAGCTTCCGCTCCAGAAAGGGGTCGCATGCGCCGTTTTTGGCGCAGGCTGGTCGGCCCACCTGGCCGACCCCCCTCCTCTCCACTACATAAGCCTTCCCCCCTTCCTCCTCCCTCACACAACCCTTCTCCTCCTCCAAACCCTAGACAGCAGCCAGCCAGCCCTCTCCTCCCCCTCCTACAGCCCCTCCTCCCCCTCACAACAGCCCAACCAGCCTCCCTTCCCCACGGCAGTCCAATCTAGCAGCTCTAGCGGCCACCGATAGCTTCCGGCAGCCTTCAACGGCCACCAACAGCCCTCGGCCAGCCGCCAAACCACCCCATTCCGGCCAACAACCCGGCTAGCCACCCCGCTCCGGCCTCCCTCCGCTTTCCGGCAATCCTAATCCTAAAGGCAAGTTGATAAATTTAAAAGATAGAAAAAGGAGGAGAAAAAAGAGGAGAATTTTTCTATGTTCCTTTAATTTATACCTACTTAATACTTACTATTATGATAATAATGAGGATATAATATCGTCATTCACATTAATATGGTTCTCATTAATTAATAATGAAAACTATACATATATTATAAAATGACTATAATTTCAGTTTAAGTGTTTTCATTTTAACAGTCATTTTTTGTTATGTTCTTCCATTCTTATATTATGATTATCATTAAAATAATGATAACAATAATATTGTATCAAATATGATTCATATCATCAGCAAATTAATAAACGCTATAATAAATATTACTGTTATCGCAGTACCTTAAAAAAATCAGACTTCAATCATATTGAGAAAGCGAAAGAAGAACATAATCGAAATGGAAATAAATGTTACTCCTAAAAAATATTGGCTAAGAACTAATTTAAAAGTATCCTTTGAACTTAAAAGAACAAGGTACCAGATGTCTTTTATTACTTCTGTTTAAATATGCTTTTTTCTGCTCAGCATCGCACAAATTTGATAAAAGTTTTTTTAAAGTCACATAAAATGATATATGAATAAGTTTGGATAAGTGAGAAGCAAGGGTTCCATGTTGCTTTATACTTTTTGTCTGATCAGACAACCGCTAGGACAGGGTTGTCCGACATCGGGAGTCATAAGGAGCCTATACTGATAAGCCTTTGAGGGGGCAGGTATAGAGGGAAGTTGAGATATGTAAAACAAAAACTGAACCCCCCTTTTCCTCGATTTTGTACTTGCCCGACAAAATCATATTTTGCCTCAGATATCAAGCGCTAAAAATTCTGTATTTGTTTTTGTGACTGCAATTATTGTTATGCTAAGTTTCAAGTGCAATTGAAACAGGTTTGCAGGGATAAGTTTGTACAACTTTTATTTTCTATCAAATATTGATTATTTTGCTTATTATTTAACATTTGTAAAGATGACATCTATTAGTACTTAGTTTCACAACTAACTAGTTTTCGAATGCCCGCACTTTTGAAACGTGCCCAGATCAGGAGTTCGTCCTTGAAGAAAGGTGCTTAGAACCAAGCAGAGCCGATACTGCTTCCTGCTGATCTTCTGCTTTCTTTTTGACTCTATCTACTTTTAAAAAGTCTGTAATTTTCTTTTATTTTAATCTATGTACTCAAGACTCATGAATTAATAAATAAATGAGTTATGTTTAATGTCTATATATTTGTCTCTTAAACCACTCAATATGATCCTGCGGCTAGAGGACTTGTCATTGCTTGTTATTGTTGCTATTACTATTCCACAAGCAAACCGGTGCTGGATTAGCTCCCGCTGATTCGGCATCGGGTCCTCACAGTTGGTATCAGAGCAGGATTGAGTTTAAGCTTAAGAGATAATATATAAAAGTCAAATTATAATTCACTTTTAGAATAGAGAAGGATAGCATAAACCTAAGTAACTGAAGCTTTCAACCTTTAGGCAAAAAGATGGATTCGGACAAAGGATTTTTGAGCACACCTCAAAACCCCAATTAAGTCAAATTATAATTCATTAAAAGTTTCAGGAATTACCAACGACCGCTTCATGGAAGCCGTCTTAGAGCTCCTAGCAAACCAAAAGAAAGCTGCTTTAGCAAACTCCGTTCAATCACCTCAAAAGCATCGTTCTGAGGAAATCTTCCAATCTTTTCTCAAATTAAATCGGCCAGTATTTGGTGGGACTACTTGTCCTATGGAAGTAGAAGACTGGCTGAGAGAGATAGAAAAGACACTAGAAAGTATGGAGTGTCCAAATGAAAAAGCAGTGCGTGTGACCCGCTACCTATTTAAAGGCGAAGCTAATCGTTGGTGGGAATCTGTCGTCAACACCGATTTCACTAACATAGAATTGGAGAACATAAGTTGGGAAGCATTTTCAGAAGCTTTTCGAGCCAAGTATGTCCCGCAAGCTGCCCAAAGCATCATGGAGAACCAATTCATGAAATTGGTTCAGGGTAGCAACTCCGTGGCCAACTATGAGGCCGAGTTCACTAAACTGTCAAGGTATGCTCAGAACCTGATAAGTACAGAAAAAGCAAGGTGCAACCGCTTTCTATCAGAGGGATGAAAGACACCCTTTGTTGGAGCCTGCTTCCATTGAGACATGCTCGTTTCTCTGAACTTTTAGAATGCGCCTTAATCATGGAGCACGAAGAGAATAGTAAGCCGTCTAGCAACACAGGTCAAGGAAAGAGGCAGGATCATCCTACAAAGGACCAAGGGACATTCAAAAGACAACAACACAACCCACCTGCCAAAATATTTCAGCTAACTTCTGAGAATTTCGGACAAAGTATGAGAGGAGATTGCCGGAGACATCATCCCTACGGCAAGTGCTACCATGATGGCAGAAGATGTTATCAGTGCGGCAAGCCCGGCCACCAAATTCGGGATTGTCGATCTGTAAGGACGATAGATGGAGTAACCATCATAAGAGGCACAAACACCACACCTGCTGTAACCCCGTTTCATGCCCAAACAAAAGGAGCCGCCCCAAAACCAGCCAACGCCCCAAGGCCACCAACTTCATCAGCATCCAACCAAAGAAAAGGACTCGAATCTCATAACTCTGCTCCCGCAAGAATTTACACGCTCACTCCAGTCTTAGCACCTAGAGACAATGATGTAGTATCAGGTATTTCATTTTTCTCGTTCTTTTTCTCTTTTGCACTTATATTAGTACAAAATGCTCATAATTCATATTTAGGCACACTATTTATTAATAGCGTATCATGTGACACCTTATTTGATATGGGAGCAAGCCACTCCTTCATATCAGAAAAACTTACAACCACACTAGAACTACCATCCTTCAATTTGGCAACAATACTAAAAATTGGGTTATCTTCTGGAGCTAGCATGGAGGCTCAGAAATTCTGTATTTTTAATATCCCCATCAAAGACAAATTATTCAGGGCTACGTTAGTCGTTCTACCCATCACCAACTTTGACATTATTTTAGGGATGGATTGGTTAGGCAATCATGATGCTATAATCAACTGCCAGAAGAAAAAGATCACAATCAAAAGCGGCAAAACATCAACAGTACTTATAGGAAGACAAAGCCTGTTAGCTTCTCTAATTAACCCAATAAAAGCAAGAAAATTGATTCAGAAAGGATGCAGCGCATACTTAGTAACTATGATGGGAGAAAGAAAGGAAGTTGTGCCTTTATCAGAAATGCACATCATTCTAGATTTTGAAGATGTATTCCCAAAAGATTTACCCGGGCTACCACCCGTAAGAGAAATCGGGTTCTCAATAGAACTAGTTCCAGGAACCCAACCCAAGTCCAAATCACCATACCGTATGGCACCAAAAGAGCTCCAAGAACTAGACCAACA
This sequence comes from Gastrodia elata, assembly GCA_016760335.1. Classification (NCBI taxonomy): domain Eukaryota; kingdom Viridiplantae; phylum Streptophyta; class Magnoliopsida; order Asparagales; family Orchidaceae; genus Gastrodia; species Gastrodia elata. Next base: position 20,766,342 of record CM028681.1, read on the forward strand.
ACTTCAAGAGCTAACCAGCAAGGGATTGATTTGACAAAGCATGTCTCCCTGGGGAGCCCCAGTACTCTTTGTGAAAAAGGACGGATCTATGTTTATGTGCATAGATTAAAGAGACCTCAACAAGGTAACAGTGAAAAACAAATATCCTCTACCCCGCATCGATGACCTCTTAGATCAACTAGCTGGAGCCAAAATATTTTCCAATATCGATTTAAGGTCTGGATACCACCAGATGCGAGTCAATGAAGAAGACGTCCCCAAGACTGCATTTAGAACTCGCTTCGGACATTATGAGTTCTTAGTCATGTCATTTGGACTCACAAACGCTCCTTCTATCTTCATGGATTTAATGCAAAGAATACTCCGGCCCTTCCTCGATAAATTTGTGATAGTCTTCATCGATGACATCTTAATTTATTCCAAGTCTATGGAGGATCATGAGATTCATTTGAAAGCTGTATTGGGAACTCTTATGGAGCATCAGTTATTTGTCAAGTACTCAAAATGTGAGTTTTGGTAGGACTCAATAGCATTTTTAGGACATATAGTAAATGCTGAAGGAATCAAGGTAGACCAAAGAAAGATAAGTACCATACAAGAATGGCCCCAACCATCATCTGTGTCAGAAATTCGCAGTTTCTTAGGACTTGCAGGATATTATCGAAAGTTTGTCAAAGGATTCTCAAATTTGGCCAAGCCATTAACTCAACTGACTCAAAAGGCAACACCATTTGTATGGAGTCAAGACTGCGAAGAATCATTTCTAAAATTAAAGCAAGCCTTCACTACTGTGCCTGTCCTGATCCTACCTCAAGAAGGGAAGAACTACAAGGTATACACGGATGCTTCTTTAACAGGACTAGGGTGTGTCCTCATGCAGGACAACCACGTCATTGCTTACGCTTCAAGGCAATTGAAGACTCACGAAAAGAACTACCCTGTTTCATGATTTAGAGCTAGCCGCAATTGTCTTTGCCTTAAAGATTTGGAGGCACTATCTTTATGGAGTAAAGTGCGAGATCTTTACAGACCATCAGAGTTTAAAATACATCTTCACGCAGAAAGAGCTAAACTGTCGTCAAAGGAGATGGTTAGAACTACTCAGCGACTATGATATGGATATTCAATATCATCCTGGTAAAGTTAACTTAGTCGCAGATGCTTTGAGTAGATAGGAAATATTGAGTACTTTAATCTTAGCAAGTCCATTTGAAGAAGAATTCCATAAGCTTAATATAAGACCCATTATTAAAGATCAATTAAATGAATTGTTTAATGTCAATACTGTAGGACCTACCTTCGTACAAAGCATTTTGGACGCTCAAAAAGTCAGCGAGGAATACCCCAAGCTAAAAGCAGAAATAGAAGATGGTCGCAGAACAAAGTTGTAGCTGCGAAAAGGAATTCATATTTATAATAGTAATAGAATCTGGGTCCCGAATAATTCGCACATTTGAAATCAGATATTAAAGGAAGCCCACAACTCAGGCTATACAGTACACCCCGGAAGCAACAAAATGTATCAAGATCTAAAGATAGCCTTCTGGTGGCCTGGACTCAAAAGAGAGATAGCTGAATTTGTGGCTAAGTGCCACGTTTGTAGCCTAGTCAAAGCAGAGCACCAACGACCTGGTGGACTTCTGCACCCATGAGAAATCCCAGAATGGAAATGGTCAGACATCTCTATGGATTTCGTAAGGGGTTTGCCAAAAGAAAAATTATGAACATATGCTATTTGGGTCATAGTTGACAGATTAACAAAGTCAGCCCACTTTATCCCAATAAAGCAAACAGACTCAGTGGAAAAACTGGCAAGATTATATATTAGGGAGATCGTCAAATTGCATGGAATTCCTAAGACTATAATTTCAGATAGAGATGGCAGGTTTACTTCTCGATTTTGGCAAGCAGTACACAAAGATTTGGGAACCATCTTAGCCATGAGCACGGCCTTCCACCCTCAAACGGACGGGCAAACTGAGAAAGTCAACCAAGTACTCGAGGATCTCTTGCGTTTATGCTTGTTAGACTTTGGTGGAAATTGGGAGAAACACCTCCCACTTGTAGAATTTGCTTATAATAATAGCCACCAGTCAAGCATTGGAATGGCCCCTTATGAAGCCTTATATGGGAGAAAGTGCAGTACTCCTCTAGCCTGAACACAAGTTGGAGATATACAAATTTATGGATCTGAGTTAATTGAAGAAACAAATGAAAAGATAAGGCTAATCAAGAGCAGACTTGTGGCAGCCCAGGACCGATAAAAGAAATACTTCGACGCAAGACACCGGAGACAAGAATTTCACATTAGGGATCGGGCTTATCTAAAGGCTAGCCCTATAAAAAGAATTCATCGTTTTGGAGTGACTGGAAAGTTGAGTCCCAGATATGTTGAACCCTTTGAAGTAATTGCAAAAATTGGAAGTTCGGCTTATAAACTTAAACTTCCTGAAATATTTACAGCCGTGCACAACGTATTCCACGTTTCAACACTCCGCAGATGCCTCCAAGAATCCACTCAGCAAATCTCAGACTAAATAGTTGAAATTCAACCTGATTTGACTTATATTGAAAAATCTCTTAAAATTATTGAGACAGACCGCAGAAAGTTAAGAAACAGAACAATCCCGATGATCAAAATTTAATGGCATAACCATACTGCGAAAGAAGCCACGTGGGAAAGAAAAGTCGATATGCGAAGAAAGTATCCAGAGCTATTTCTGAATTAAGGTACCTCAAAGCTCCCTCTAAGACCTTATTTGTTTTATTCTTGATGTCGATAACGATATCATTTTTAAGTAGGGGAGTTTGTAACGACCCAATGTCGTTATTTTTCAAAATTAGGTCAGAGCCCGCTTCAGACATCAAAACTCCGAGGAATTTCAAACTAGGGCAAACAAAAATACCCTTAGATAAGAATAATTTTTAAGATCAAAGTGCCCTAATTTAAGAGAAATCCGAATAACGGAAGCTCCCGCTTTATTTTTTGGAATTCTTTAAATCCTAAAAAAATCAAAACATTGAAATACGTGTCGGAATTCATCGATTTTAGTGTCGTTGTGTTAAGTATATTATTTAAAGGCTGCTCAAGAAGTTTCATCAAATTCTAAGAGCCGGATTTATCGTGGTTAATTTCTGAAGTTTTAAACTTCAGAAATTAATAAAAAATAAAATATCTGTCCGAATCGAAAATTTTCGGCGCGAGGGTGTTCGTCATGTCATAACACACCTCGGTGCCAAGTTTCATTGTATTTGGACGCCGAACAGCGGAAAAATGCGAGTAATTTAACTCTAAGTAATACTTAAGTTTTTATTTTTTTTTATTTCCCTAATCTCCTCCCCCCAGTTCGCCCCCCCTGCTTTCCCGCGACGCGCGCTCGACAGCGTCTGGCGCGGAAGCTTCCGCGCCAGAAAGGGGTCGCCTGCGCCGTTTTTGGCGCAGGCTGGTCGGCCCACCTGGCCGACCCCCCTCCCCCCCCCCCTCTCCTCTACATAAGCCTTCCCCCCTTCCTTCTCCTCCCTCACACAACCCCTTTCCTCCTCCAAACCCTAGACAGTAGCCAGCCAGCCCTCTCCTCCCCCTCCTGCAGCCCCTCCTCCCCCTCACAGCAGCCCAGCCAGCCTCCCTTCCCCACGGCAATCCCCTCTAGCAGCTCTAACGGCCACCGACAGCTTCCGGCAACCTTCAACGGCTACCAACAGCCCTCGGCCAGCCGCCCCAACCACCCGGCTAGCCACCCCGCTCCGACCTCCCTCCGCTTTCCGGCAATCCTAATCCTAAGGGTAAGTTGATAAATTTAAAAGATAGAAAAAGGAGGAGAGAAAAGAGGAGAATTTTTTTATGTTCCTTTAATTTATACCTACTTAATACTTATTATTATGATAATAATGAGGATATAATATCATCATTCACATTAATATGGTTCTCATTAATTAATAATGAAAATTATACATATGTTATAAAATGACTATAATTTTAATTTAAGTGTTTTCATTTTAACAATCATTTTTGGTTATCTTCTTCCATTCTTATATTATGGTTATCATTAAAATAATGATAACAATAATATTGTATCAAATATGATTCCTATCATCAGCAAATTAATAAACTCTATAATAAATATTACTATCATCGCAGTACCTTAAAACAATCAGACTTCAATCATATTGAGAAAGCTAAAGAAGGACATAATCGAAATGGAAATAAATGTTAGTCCTAAAAAACATTGGCTAAAAACTAATTTAAAAATATCTAAAACCTAAATGCAAATTGAGCGAACTGTCACTCATCAAAACTGTCGAACTGTTGAACCTTTGAACTTAAAAGAACAAGGTACCAGATGTCTTTTATTACTTCTGTTTAAATATGCTTTTTCTGCTCAGCATCGCACAAATTTGATAAAAGTTTTTTTAAGTCACATAAAATGATATATGAATAAGTTTGGATAAGTGAGAAGCAAGGGTTCCATGTTGCTTTATACTTTTTGTCTGATCAGACAACCGCTAGGACAGGGTTGTCCGACATCGGGAGTCATAAGGAGCCTATACTGATAAGCCTTTGAGGGGGCAGGTATAGAGGGAAGTTGAGATATGTAAAACAAAAACTGAACCCCCTTTTCCTCGATTTTGTACTTGCCCGACAAAATCATATTTTGCCTCAGATATCAAGCGCTAAAAATTCTGTATTTGTTTTTGTGACTGCAATTATTGTTATGCTAAGTTTCAAGTGCAATTGAAACAGGTTTGCAGGGATAAGTTTGTATAATTTTTATTTCCTATCAAATATTGATTATTTTACTTATTATTTAACATTTGTAAAGATAACATCTATCAGTACTTAGTTTGACAACTAACTGGCTTTCGAATGCCCGCACTTTTGAAACATGCCTAAATCAGGAGTTCGTCCTTAAAGAAATGTGCTAAGAACCAAGCAGAGCCGATACTGCTTCCTGCTGATCTTCCGCTTTCTTTTTGACTCTATCTACTTTTAAAAAGTCTGTAATTTTTCTTTTATTTTAATCTATGTACTCAAGACTCGTGAATTAATAAATAAATGAGTTATATTTGATGTCTATATATTTGTCTCTTAAACCACTCAATATGATCTTGCGGCTAGAGGACTTGTCATTGCTTGTTGTTGTTGCTGTTACTATTCCACAAGCAAACCGGTGCTGGATTAGCTCCCGCTGATTCGGCATCGGATCCTCACAGCATCCCACATCATGAACCAACAAAATCTAATAACACTTAAGTGTTTTGTTTTGTTACTATAAAAATCCAAAAAGTCTTGACATGACAACAATTTTACACAAACAACAATAATACATCAATGATCATCTATATCATATCAATCAAAAAAATTTGTCAATTTGGTGAGCCAATTCAAAAAATTATTTATATCATGTGTCTCATCCAAGATTGGTGCATATAACAAAAACTGAAACCAATACGTGGTGTCATTTCAATTATGATCAAGGTCTGAGTGATGATGCAACATAATCTTATTCATCACATGTGTTCATTATGTACAGAATTGATTGTTTGTTATTAATTAGTATAAACTTATTATCACTTAATACTTTATTAATAATTTATTATTACTTATTTATTATTATTTAATTATTGAAATATATTTATTAATTATTTATCATTTATTTAATAATAATTCAACGATAAAGTTAATATTAATTATTTACTATTTATCAATTGCTATTAACAAATATTATTATTAAGTAGTATTAATTTAAATTAAGCAAAATATTATTTAAATATTAATAACTAATTACAACAACAATGCCAAGCCTTAGTCCCACTATGTGGGATCTACTATATGAATTATTTAATTTCATTGTGCACGATTAAATAGAAGCCCCTATAACTTAAATCCAAATAAAAAAGATCCCATCTAACAATTTTATCCCATGTGTTTTTTGGTCTTCCTCTTCCTCATTTAACATGAGCAATAATCATATACTCAATTTTCTAACAAAGGCATCAAACGGTCTAAGTCTAATATGCTTGAACCATCTAAGATGACATTCTCTAATTCTATTCACTATTGAAGCCACTATAACCTTGCTACCAATGAACTCATTTCCTATTCTAATCTTTTGATTATACTCACTCATCCACTTAGTATCTTCATATCAATAACACATGTCGATAAGTTTCTTCTTTATTGGCCAACATTAAGCTCCATATAACATAATCGGTCATATAGCTGCTCTAACAAATTTTCCTTTATTTTTTAGTGGGAATTTTCAATCGCGACCACTCCTCTGGAAGTACTTTTCCATTTTATCAAATCAATTTAGATATTATTAATCATATCGTTCTCTATTTCATCATTAATCTGAATAAATGAACCAAAATATTTGTACCTCTTGTTCATATTGATCACATCATCCTCAATAGTTATGTCCTCGAGATTAAGGCTTCTATTATGAATAAACTTACACTCCACATATTTTGGTTTATATATACTAAGATGAAAAACATAAGATTTTAAAGTAGTCCTTCATAACTCGAGTTTAACTCTAACTATATCATTAATCTCATTAATTAATAGAATGTCATTTACACATGCACCAAGGAACCTTCTCTTGAACGTGTTCAATAAGTGCATCCATAATTAAAGCAAAAAAGATATGAACTGAGAGCAAAGCCATGAGGGAATCCAACAATAATAGGAAAATCATTAGGTAAGCCACCTTGTGATCGAGCACATGTTCCAACCCCATTATACATATATTTAATAACATCAATATATACTACATAAAATTCTTCTCTCTAAAAAACTTTTTAGTACTCTATCATAAGCCTTTCAAGATCATTAAATATTAAATAAATATCTTCTTTTCTTTAATTATATTTCTCTGTCAAACTTCTTTATTAATGTATGGCTTCCATGGCAGATCTTTATATCATAACACCAAGTTAATTTTATAAAATATGAGCACCCTTTTGTAATTTGTATTCAATCACTCTTTTAAAATTTTAATGTATGGCTCATTAACTTAATCCCCTATAATTACACAATCTTGAGCTAATAAATAAATACAACAAATGCCACTCATCTAATATCATTTTAGATATCTACATTCATAACATATTAATCAATCAAAGATTTAATTAAGAATGACAATAAAGTTGTAGGCATTCATATATCTACAACACAAAACTTGATATGTATTAAACTAGTGTATATCAAATCATATGTATGAATTCCTATTTGCTTTAAGTAATTGACTAGAAAAGAGGGGATAAATTTGGCATATTCATAATAATTTAAGTGGAATTTTATAAAAGCTAAGATTTTGGTGTTAGATATGCAGATAAGAAAATTTAAAGTGGTATTTATGAAATCCACCTAAGTCAAACGGTTCAATCTATCAATGTTACATTACTACATTTGGCACCTGCATTTCTCTTTGCAAGCTAAGTTTAGCAATATTCTACATTCAACATAATCCTAATAATTTAATAATAAAAATTATGTAAGAAATAATGCTAAAGGCTATGACTTAAAGATAAGGCCAAAGCAACATCCAATTTGTATGTTGGTTTTTTTATCCTAATGAAAATTTGTCTTCTCATAAATGTAATGATTAATTTTGACCCAAAGTTCTTATATAATTTAGCAAAGATAAGGCCAAAGCAACACTATCTTGAAATGATTAATTTTGACCCAATGTTCTTATATAATTTTAATTGTTCAATGTTTTAATAGATTGTTTAGCCTTATTTCTAATCATGGCATTTAATATTAGCTCTTCTAAAACCCCTTAATCACGTGCATTTACTCAAGAACATATATCCGATTCTTGTTTGAAAAGACGTAGCATGGGCATATGTGATGGAAGCATGTCATTTAGAGGGGAAAAAATTTAATATGTTGTTTGTCATGTTGAAACTTGAGGTAGAATTAATTAAATGAAACATTATCTTATCGAGGTAAAAATCAGTATTGACTCTTGTAAGAAAGTTTCTCTTTAGTACATTTTATGATGCAAACATTTCTTAGAAACATAACCTCCTACAGAAAGGCTAATAATGTTTTGACTAAAATCTGCAATACTTGTGAAATTATAACATCAGATTCAATACACAAGAATGCTGTCTAAAATGTCATCAAAAAACTAAATATGAAATATCTAAAGTACACGAAAAAATGTATGGTTCAACCACAATGAATATGAACAATATCGTTTTAGCTAAAAATTTGAATAAGAAAAATAGAAAACATGCCACCAATAAGAAAAAACTCTTCCAGTGTTAAAGCATACCAAATCTAGATGACAGTAACCTGTATCAAAAACAGTAGCAGCTGGAGCAGGAGGTGTCCTCATACTCATTGCAAATAATGATGTCTCAACCTGCACAGCTTATGCTTTGATTATCCCCAAATAAACCAAAAAACTACTTTAAGAAATGAAAAAAGAAGCACCCGACCTCCTCTGCAGTGCTGCCACCATGATCACCATTTAATGTTTGGCCATGGTCCCCCATCACTACTAGAAGAGTATTCTCATGAAGACCACCAGGCCCAGATTGGCCCTTCAAAATCGTAACAACTTCCTGAAGAAAAGAATCTCAAAATGAATCAGCACAAAGAAAATAGAATCAAGAGTAAAAAGAATAACTACTAGCATAACACCAAATCTTAAAATTTACAAACACCTAAACTTTAATATTTATAAAACTATCATCTAAACGTATCATATGTATAAAATCTCATCTATTTATTATAATTAAAAGGACCCGAGTGATAAGTAGCTTTGGTATGATATTGGAAAATTCATGAAAATTATATATATCAAATTTTAGGTATTAAATATGTAAATATGAAAGATTCAAGTGTTACGTATAAAATTCCACATAAAAATGACACGAAGTAATGATGATCTTTTAATGGTACATCAATGTTTTGGGCAGAGTAGTGTCTATGTGTGCGTTGGGGTGGGTGGATAGCAAGCTGCAAGAGCAGGAGGTAAGCACAAAACATGTAACATATCGAAACTTGGTATTTCAAGAAGATTTACCTCTAAAATACTGTTATACTGTTCCAACTTTGTCATCATTGGAATTGAATCAACACCAAATATATGTCCTGCATGATCCTATGCCAAAACTATCATGGTTAAATTGAAAATGCTAAATATATTGAACGGCAAAACTAGAAAAGGGATGTAGAGATTGATTATATATAAGATGGTGAGAATAATAATTAAGAAATATAAAACAGGAAATAGATTATATGTGGTTAGAGCAGCCAGGAAAATAAGATAATAACACTTTATACAAACCAAAACTATGCTGCAAACACAAGATTGAATCATGGAAACTAACAAAGTTATCCCTGAAAATATAGTATACCAGTAATGATGAGCCAATCCAAAATTCTACTTTTCCAAAAGGTTGTGATCTCATAACCACTAATTACCACAAATAAGAAGCACTGTTACAAGACTTGAAAATAAAATCTGAAAAAAAATCAACGGAATTGGCAAGAAAATTCAAGAAAACAGACACCAGCTTACCACACCCAGAAAATGTGCTATAAGAACATCCCAATCATCTTTAAGCAACGAAGGAAGCAAGTGTTTGATAACACCATTATCTACCTAGCACAAGAAAGTGTGGTAATGAAGTCTAGACATATTTTTAAGAAAATTTTAAAATGAGGTATCTGAAATGCAGTTGCCAAATTGAAAATCAAATGCACAAGTTCAAGATTGAAGTAAGAAAACTTACTGTATCAAGATCTTTAACATTAAACGAAGGGAAAGGGTATGACTCGTTGAAATGTTGAGGAAATAATTGCACCCAAGTATCATCCCCCATCATCAGCACTCTTTTTCCATTGCTAGCCAGCTACTTTCCCGAATATAAACGTAACATCATCAAATAAATAATGAAATGATAGAAACTACAAATCAAGACAATAGACCAAAAATAAATCTTGTCAATTTCTTCTAAGGAATAAAAGAAGCACTTTGAAATTATAACAAACCTGGAATATCAAATTATCTTCAACAACTGCAGGAGCTCCGAAACTGTTGCCAACATCAATAAATGTTGGAAGTCCACCCGTCGTTAATCCCTATGGTAACGTTAAGGATAAAATTACAATGCTCAACAACTATAAATAACAGTAATGACAATATTAAGCATGCTGTGGTAATTAAAAATAAAAGAAATATATAAATAAATTGACATTAATCTATAAATAGAAATAGATAACAAAACCTGCTGCATAAATTAGTCATACGGATTAAAAGACATCTCTTCTTAAAAAATATTCAAAGTAAAGTCGAGAGACAAGCATATAAAAGAAATATGAATCTTACTTGATTTATATCATGAAAAGTATGATAAAATAAAGTTCAAATGAATGTAGACCAGAAAGAGTGAAAACTGTTTCAAGCTACCAAATTGCTTGATACGAAAATGCAAATGGTTTGAACAATTTGCAAACTAAGTGTAGTTAATTTCAAATTATTTATATAGTAACCAGAAAAAATTGAATGGGATTCCTATTTGAATGATGGCATGATATATGCTAAAGCTCAGTTTGACCATCTTTTGGATCCATCAATTGTGAAGGCAGCGATGTGCTTTAAGATTGGGTTTAATTACCAGAAAATAGTAATAGATATTGAATAAATGTGCTTTTCTATAATTGTTTTTCTTCTGTTCACAGACACAATACATATTTTATATGTGAATCCTAGTCATCCAATTTTTTGAGAGCTATTCGGAGCTAAATGTATACACATAAAGAGAGAGAGCTTAATAAATAGAATAGAAATCATACCCTTCAAAGAAATTAGAAGTTTATTTTGAATTGGAGCTATCTAAAAAAAATCTAAATTCTAAGAAAAAATTATACTAGTCAAAAGGTACCAATAAACTTTTTGAGAGAGAGATATGAAATCAAAATGACATAATATATAATAGAGCAACACCAAGCCTTAATCCCACTAGATGGGGTCAGCTACATGAATCTTTGTTTCCATTGTGCACGATCAGATAGAAACCCCTCCCTAAGTTCCAAATAAAGAGGATCCTCCCTAATAGTTTCTTCCCATGTATGTTTGGCTCTTCCTCTAGCTCTTTTAACATGAGAGAAATTCATAAACTCAATTTTTTAACAGGGGCATTGCACAGTCTACGCTTAATATGCCTGAACTATCTAAGGTGGAATTCTCTAATCTTGACCAATATTGGAGTCACTCCAATCTTGGTATGAATAAACTCATCTCTCATTATATCCTTACGAATATACACAGTCATCCACCTAAGCATCCTCATCTCTATAACGCTTTCTCAGTGAATTTCTTCTTTGTTGGCCAACATTTAGCCCTATTTAACATAGCTGATTATATAGTTGCTCTATATAATTTTCCTTTAATTTTGAGTGGAATTTTCAAATCACACAAAACTCCAAAAACGCTCCTCTATTTCATCCAATGAGCTTGGATCTTAATAATCACATCGCTCCTTATTTCGCCATTATTTTGAAAAATTGAAACTAGGTACTTTAACCTCTCGCTCTTCTTAATCACATGGTTATCAATAGTTATGTCCTTGAGTAGAGCCTCTGAATACAATTAAACTTACACTCCATATATTCATTTTTAGATCTACTAAGATAAAAACCTTAAGATTTTAAGTAGTCATCCAATTCAAGTTTTGTTTTAACTTCATCTTTAATCTTTATCAATTAATAGAATATCATCTATAAATAACATGCACCAAAGAATCTCCTCTTGAATATGCTCAGTAAGAACATTCATATTATAGCAAAAAGATATGGGCTAAGAACTTAATCTTGATGTAATCCTATCGAAACACGAAAATCAATAGACAAGCCACCTTACGATCGAACACATTTAGCATCCTCATTATACATATCTATAATAACATCAATATATGCGGCAACACTAATCCATTAACTCTCCAAAGCTCCTCAAATAACTTCTCTTGGTACTTTATTAAAAGCATTGTCAAGAACAATAAAAATTAAATGAAGATGATCTTTTTTATTCCTAAATTTCTCCATCAAACCTCTTAATATATGTATGGCTTTTGTGATAGATCAAACTGGCATAAAATCATATTGATTATGAGAAATGCAATTATCCTTTCATCTCCCAAAGTTTCAAAGCATGACACATTAACTTAATTTCTCTATAATTAACAGTGTCTTGAACATCGTCTTTATTCTTGTATATAAGTATTATAATTATTTTTCTCCACTCCTTTGGCATCCTTTTAGCCTTTAAAATATCATTAAATAACTTGGCAAGCCAAAAAAATTCCTCCATCCCCCAACTATTTCCATGCATCAATAAGGATATCCAATCCAAACGATTGTCGCTTTTCATCCTCTTTAATGCATTCCAAGTCTCAACTTTACTAACACAACAAATTAAAATGTAATTGAGATTATTTTTATAAACATTAAACTCGCTTATATTAATTTGATTGGTACAGCCTTTCTTAAAAAGCTTGCTAATGTAATTCATCCATCAGTGTTGAATAACTTCATCCCTAAAAAGAATTTTTTGTATTTTTGATATATTTAATATAGGTCAAATCTTTTGTACTCTTATCTCTTAATTTGACTAGCTTATAAATTTCTAAATTATTATATGGATTGAATGTTGCACTTTTAGCATCATGAACAACTATTTTGAATTCACAACTAGCTAGTTTATATTTCTTCCAATAATCTCAGTCTTACATAAAACCATTCTATATATCATTTTTTTTATCCATAATCTTAACTTGAATATCATATTTCCATCACCACGCATATTTACTATTAGGTACTATCCCTTTTAATTTTTCAAGTAAATTCTTTGTTACATTACAAAAACAACAAGCAACTGGATTTCATATAAGATTAGCTTCACCTTCAAAATTCCACTATCCAAGTTTTAAAATTCACTTGTAAGAATATATATATTAGCGTTCCTACGATTTCACCATCTAATTTTATAATATATTTTAGATTTAATATTACTTTTATTGTATCTTATTTTCAAATCCAAAGCCAATAAATGATGTTCAATTATCAAACACTCATTTGGAATGATCTTATAATCCTTACATAATAAGCAATTATCTTCTTTAGAAGAAAATAATGAATCTAAGTTTTAAAATCTATTTTTATAAGTGATAATATATTCCTCCCATTTCTTAAAATTAGAGTTAACAATCATAAGATCATAAGCTAGTACAAACTCTAAAATCATTCTTCATTTATTAATCTCTCCAAAATCTAAACTACCATAAATATTATTAAATTCTTTAGTTACCCTTCCAACATGTTTGTTTAAATCTCCTCCTATAAAAAATATCTTTTTGAGATATTCTTTCAACCAAATCATCTAAATCATGCTAAGATTTTCTTTTATACACATCCAATAATATTTGAGGAGAAAAATCACTTGCACCAATAAAAGTTCTTCCATAAATTATAAGTTTTAAACTTATAGTTCTATCTACCAATTTCTTAACCTCCATTATATTATCTTTTAAATTGTTATCCAAAATAATATCCACACCATTCCTAAGGCTACATTATCTTTTAAATTCTTATTCAAAATGATACCCACACCATTCCTAAGGCAAGTCTTACCCGAGCACCAGAGTTTAAAACCTAGACTATCAATTTCTTTTACTTTCTCTCCCACTCACTTAGTTTCTTGAATCCTTAAAATTACATAATTATGTGGAAATGATAAAAAGTCAAAGAGATAATTTCAAATTAAGCTCTCTCCAGATTCATATGCTTTTTTAATTAAAAAAATCTGAGCTTAATTTAAATTAACTTTTTTGCTTTTCTTTTTAAGCATAAATCAAAAGGAACAATTACTAATTGAAAAAAAGTTACATTTAAATAATTTAAATAATTTAAAATATAAAATTAAAGTTTATTTTAAAATATTATAAAAATAAATATAATTTTTTAGGGTTTTACCTATACAGCACATAAATCTTTATAATATACATATCTAGCACCGAAACATTAATATTTATGAATATAGTATTATCATTTCATCAATCTTATAATGTGTCTACTATTAAATAGATATGAGGTGTCATACACTTTAGAAATAAAGAGGAAGTTTTTATGTAAATACTAAAATTTGAGTATTGGATATGCATATTATTAAATTTAGGGTGCCACTCAGGTGAAATTTTTCTTTTTTTTTTTAAGAGAGAGAATAATGTAATCACAATAGTTTTTCATTTCAGCTAATAATGCCAACTTTTACCCTTAAGATGCATTAATTTAAAATACAAAGCTCTCAGCTTTTTAATTTATATAAAAGTAAATAAAGCATCAATAATTTGTATATTAACTAAGTCATCCAAATAATAATTTCTATCATTGTCCTTTTTTTTTCTTTCCAAAACTCATGACCTCTTTGTGTATAAACCAAGAAGGCTATAATTAAACTACGCATGAGTTTTTCCTTTCAACACCACCCTCCAATCACAGCTAACAACGAACCTCTGGTCATCGCCTTTCATGCCACAAATGCCACTTCCCGATAACAGAGTTGTAAACAGGAAAACTATCAGCTATTAATTCAGGGTCAGCAAGCGTTGATGAAAATAATAAAAGGTGCTCATTTCTATTTAGAACTATAATAAACTTCACCTTAAGACGTTGCAAACTAGTAGTCGGAGGATCAGCAATTGCCTTAAAAATTCTTGAATTCATACCCTCCTCTGATGCCAGTTTTTGTAGCACTTTAAGCTTGTCCATCCAAGGTTTCTTCTCTGGTGAAAATAGCAAATAGTTTTCTATCAAAACAAAAAATATGTAGTTGAATCTTCTACATGCTCATGATATATAGCGAGAAAAAAGACATTGTATAGAATAGGTGAAGAGAAATGCTCACCTTCAAAGAAAATACTTGGCGCCACAAAATCAAACCTAAATCCAAAAGTAAACACCTTCAAATGGAAAGTTGTAAGAAAACAAAAACAGTTTCAGTTATCGAGATAGACAATACCTTAGAGCGTCAAGAACAATTATGATGAGACGGTCTATACGCGGCCTCGTCCAACATGTGCTGTGGCCGCTGGCATTGTTAAGACGATCAAAATTCTTTGCAGGGGACGAAATGGAGCACAGTGATTGGGGAAGATCAGCGCAATGGCTGTATGAGGAAAGCTCTGTTCGAGTCAGGAGGAAACCGCGGGTGAAAAGGTAGATAGCCAACGAATGAAGAATGAAAATCAAGAAGAAGGGGCGTATTAGAGTCCACTTTGAAGTTGACAACTCTTTTAGCTTGGATGAGGATAGAGAATCCTCTTGGCGCTTCCTTAGATCAGTCATCACAATCAACGAATGCGGATATCCGATATGGCTAATATTCTAAAAGTTCAGAACTCAATTGGTGATGATGTTGTGAGGGGATGGAAGCGGAAGTGAAGAGACTCTTTCTCTTTCAAGGCAGGGGCCGTTTGGTTGCATGATTTATGTAGGATGTAAACATAAATTCCTAAATCCGCCATTCAGATCTTCCTTTAGAACCCCTCAAATCCTCTAAATGTATGGGAAAAAGGTTAAGCTCGCGCAAATCCTGAAGTTGCCGGGTACCGAACAAATTAGAAAAAAATAATCAAAGTAATTTTAATTTTATTTAAATGTTCAAATTATTCATATTTATATTTTATTTTTTTATTTATTTTAAATAAAAGTATTAAATAATGAAATGTTTTAATATGAATATAATACAATGTTATTATGATATTTTATTTTATTTTTTTTTTAAATCGACAATTTTATAATCAATAATTATTATAAAAATAGCTCTCTATGTAATATAAATAATAATAATAATAATAAATATTTTTAACAATTAATAATTATAATCTCTAGCAAACTACTTTCTTTATCTTTCAATTTCTTCGAAATATCATTTCAATTCAACACAACTCTTGTCCTGTGCATAAATAAGCTTAATTTCAATTGATCAAGCTACGCTCTCGATAAATAATAGTTTAATTTGATTAAATTTTAATATTTATTAAAAAATATTTGATTATATTTATCTATAATTTCTTCTTCATTTAATATTTAAAAAAATATAAAATCTTGTATGATTTGTTATTTTTTAGTATTTTAAACTATCAAAACAATGCATAATAATGAGAAACCACTCAAAATGATATGTTATTTTTGCCTAATATTATTGCTTTTTAATTTAATTGTTTCATTGATTTTTATACCACTTGATTGTTATGATTTATTTTTTTGGATAGAATTTATGCATAGCAACACAACAACACTTTAAAAAGAGGTGCCTTAGTACTAATCATTGCTTATATATAGCTCATCTATTATAAATTCAACCAAGTATGAACTCAAATAGAGTATAGATGTGGAGCTACAACCCATTTGTGATCATGTTAACACATATATTAACATGATTACGGTAGAGTGGTCATGGTGACAGATTCTCATTTATAGTCAGATTATATTTTCTCCATAATAAGCTGATAATTGCAGGATTTGTCACCTGTTTCTGTAATTCATTCATCAAATATGCGTACATAAATAACAGAGTGCGGAAACAATTTAAATAACATCCATATCCATAGTGCATAAATAAATTAATATAACTCAACTCATAATAAAAGTGCAAAAAAGTAAATGCATCGAGGTCTTGAATTATTACAACATTATGACTACAAGTTCAACAAAAAGAAAACACTCATCCTCATAAACAGAAAATAAAATTATCTAAGCATAAGCAATAGTAGGAAGGTTATTATCCTAGCTAAGCTCCTCATCTGGTGTTAACTTCACGAAAATCTCTGAATCTGATATATTGGTTTTTAAATATTAGGGCCCAGCCAAGAAAATAAAATATTATTAAATAGTTATTTAAGTATATTTTATGCTGATTTAATGAATTCTATATTTTTAAGATATTATATATAAATTAGATCAAACCCTAATTCTGGAAAATCTGGATAATTTGGAAATTGAGATAACTACTTCGATCTCATATCGAAAATTCAACTTCTCCATTACGCACATCATCCTCAAATTAACTATGGGTGATATTTTAGAAGTGTTTATAAGTCGTTAAATTTTCCACGAATATTTTAATATATTTTAAAAACCCGGAAATAGAATAATTAAATATTCATCGAAGTCAATACCCGATTTCGTCGTTGCATTCCCCACCCTTCATTTAGCTAGGAGTTAAATTTTAAAACTTTTTTGAAATCATTTAATTGCTCAATTTTTTTAATTAAATTATAATAAATTATTATATTAATTATGTTTATCCTTTTGACCCTTTCCATCGATGTAGTTGTTTGATCAAATGGCACAATTTTTGCATCGTTCAATCGGCCCAACTGTCGGATTGGACGGTTGGGGAGCTTCCTTCCCCGATCGAGACACGCGATTTGTATGTGCAAATCCTCGACTGCATGCGGTGGAGGCCAGTCATGTGTAGTGCAATCCAGCCACTGGTAGCCTCGTTGTTATCCCAATTAAATCCCCAATCCTCCTCTAATTGTCGGTTTCACCCTTTGTAATCGAATCAAAGCTAGTGAACCTTTGCTCCAGCTCCCGCATTCGATCAAGCTCTCAACAATCAAAGTAAATATACCCGATCCTCCCTATTCCTCTTTGCATTCATTATTGTAAAATACCAGAAAGTCTTTTCAAAATTTTCATTAATATTTAAATAATTTAGAACTTAGAACCGAAAACGGAGTCCGCCATTGGACTCAGTAACTCCAAATTAGCTAGGAGAGTTATTATGAGAATATTTGAAAATTGTTAATTTTCCTGGATATTTTTGGATAACTCGGAAATTTTCGTCAAATTAGGATTCCAATTCAAGTCAAATAAAAATTTAATAAAAATATCCTCTTATAATGCCTATTGAAAGGATCCTACTGCAAAAATTTGAGCGCATATGGGATCCTGGATTGTCCTGAATAAATTCATAAAGTATAAACTTCAAAGGCTAATAATATGAAAAATATAAATCAAAATTTGAAAATTTTTGTATATCTAAGTCAAGCATCATATGAGGATGCTATGTTTCAAGTTTCGTTAATTTTTGAGTTTCTAATTTATCTTAATTAATTTTCCAAGTTTTTCACTTAAAAATCAATATAAAATAAATTACTTGTCCAAATTTAATAATTTTTAGACGTATGTGTTTGTCTCATCGAGACAGTCATTTGGATACTAAGTTTGTAATTTGTAGAGCTTAAATGACTCCAGATATTGGCTCAGAAATTCCAACCGTTTGTTTTAATCCAACGGCTAATATAAGATCCTAAATTTACTTATATAATCTTATCTAACCTAATTATCCTTATCAAATTCTCTATACAGCCGAAAATCCTTCCTCCTCACGTGATAAGAGCCGAGCCCCCTCATCCCTACGCGTGGATCGCGCCGCTCGTCTCTCATGCCGATCCCTCTCTTTATCAACTCGTTCTCGTTCTCATTTTCTCGGCAAAGAGGATCATTCGAAGGTAAGGCAGCGAAGAGGACAGCAAACCACCTTTTCAAGCCGATCTTGCTTCTCCGTTCGGCGCAGCCTTCCTAGCCGAATGAAGAAGCAAGTATCAAGCGATCCTTATGAAGCGAACTCTCACCGACCCGGGACGGGCCGAACTCTCTCGCCGACGCTTTCCTCTCCATTTGGCCGAACCTTCTCCATCTCATCAAGAATCTCTTCTAGCCGCATATTAAGGATCAAGGTACTTCCATGATTTTCCCCCTTTGAGTGTGTGTTCGGATACTTCAAAAACAATTCCTTGATTCTTTCATTCTTTTGCTTAGATTGGTGTTGCTGATTTTCTTAAGTCAATTTAAGGGTTTCGATATGCCCTCATAAATTCATTTATATCTCTACTCATTCATTATATAAATGCTAATTAACAGGCGAATCTTTTATTATTTTATTTTGAAGAAGCCCCACAACAAAGATTATAGCATTGTTGGCACTTGCTAAATATAAAATTGGAAGCACACCACATCATCATTTTTAATTTGCTGAATGAATTACTTTGTCTAACAATTCATATAGCAATGGCTTGCACAACGGATGGCCTGAAAATTTCTCAGGCAACCTATGATATTCTTGTCTTTGCTTAAAATTATTAGGCAAACTATTTTTTTTTTTTTGAAAGTTCAATGTAATGCTTTTTCATGATTTATACTGAAGTGATAATGATGTTGAAGGCGATTATATGAATGATAATGAGAAGACGTTCCTGTGGTTTTTTTTTATATATAGTATATAAATGATCAATGTTGGGGTTGTTAAAAATCATACCATAAATTATGACTCCATGTATAAGACTTTCCTTTTCTCTCTATTTTCTGAGCAGCTCTTCCCATATTTGAAGTTTCATTTTATTACCTTGATAGAGCGTGTTGCATGCAATTAACATGATATTGTGCATAAACATGTTAGCAATATTTGTGAACAATTTATTTTGTTTTGATTTTGTCATTCCATCTATTCATTCTGCAGATGGACAGCAAGTGATGTGTTAATAGTTTTTTTTTAGTTGACTGATAGTCTAATGCTCAAACAAACAGTAACATAAATTGCTACGGTATTTTACTAGAAACTCTTAAAACAAAAGGCAGAAGTAAAAATTTCTTTTCATTATCATCTAGAAGATCCTTCCTCTATTCACATTCATTAAGGATGGATGTTATTATTTCTTTTATTTAAAACTACATGTTGTCAATTACATTATATGATCCAAATGCTGCACATGGATTATATATGAATAAATATTGTCATTTCTTTTGTTAGAATCAATTATTTCCATCTCCTATATGTGATCAAATCCTATTCTTTATTTCAAGGTAAATTCAAATGCTGAATCCATATTGAAATATTTAGAATTGTTGAATTATTACGGTTGTATCTAGTGAATTGCAGAAATTAATTTGGTATTCGTTGAATACTGGATGTAAATGATATGCTTCAATCTTAGATATTAATGTTGAATGCTGAAAATGAATGATCCTACACTTTAAGTGTATAGTAGAATATCATTGCCATTTTTATAGTTGCTGTCATTTAATGTAAGTAAAATTGTCACTTACTTTAGCACAAGATTAATTGTTGCCATCTATCATGTGAAAGGTCATATGATGCAATCAATTGTGTAAGAAAATATGTGCTGCTATTAATTGAAAATAATAAGAGCTTATGCTACTAACAATTGTATAAATGAATCAATGGCTGCCATCACTTGTATAAATTAATGAATTACTATCATCTATGTGTAAAGATACCGAAAGCATCCATGTTATTATTCTATGAGATCTCATTATTGAGGTTAAGCGTTGCCTTTTATTTCAAGATAAAGCAAGTGCCGCCATCAGTTTATAATATTTAATATTGCCATTAATTCTAATGCTGTCATCTAGCATATAAGATCCAATGCTACATATATTCTTGAGATCTAAATGCTGTCATTTATTCTAAAAAGATAGATTTGCTTCCATCTCTTATATACAGAAATGTCAAATGAATTATGCGAAGCAAATGTTATTAATTTAATCAATGTAATCGATTGATATTAGTTTAATTAAAGTAATGCTGCCATGAATTAGGGATTTGAATACCATCATTCATTTATACAAATTGCTGCCACTTATGTTATATGAAAATAAATGCTGTTATTCTTTCTTAATATCATATGTTGCTATCAATGTTAAGAAGGAGTAAGTGATCTTATTTCCTTGAAAGGTAAGATAGATGTTGTCATTTATTTAAGTATGAATTACATGCTATCAATAGATAAAATAAAGATTAATAGAATAAATATTGTAATTACTTTATTAATATCAAATGCTGCCATTTTCTAATAGAGAACTTAAGAGATCAAATGCTTCCATTTAGTTCAATTGTAATTAAATGCTGCTATTTATTTCAATAAAACTAATGTTGTCATTAAATTTTTATTTAAATCAATGCTGCCACTATTATCAAATGAAATGGGAGATATGAGCTGCCATTTTATAAAATAAATCTTATGAGATTAAATGATTAGATGTTGTTAACTATTAGATTATATGTTATCATCTCTTAAAATAAATGATATCTTTTATATTGCACCTATTATAAATGATGTTGTTCCAATGGATATGTATGCTATTCTTAAATCTAATGATGTGTTTATCTTAGCTGATCCTATAAATGCTGCCATTTAAAGATTAAATTGCTGTTATAGCTTGTAAAAGGAAACATATGCTGTCATTTACATCGCATGTTGTCTTTGAATTCTTATTTAATCAAATGCTATTAGTTATATTCGTGTGAATAAATGCTGTCAACTTTAGTTTTATAAGATTATAAGTGATTGAATGTTATCAAATGATGATGTATTTATAATAGAATCAAATATAACTGTTCTTAACATGCTAAGTTATAAATTGCTTAGTTTAGTTTTATATAATTAAACTCTATTTTAGAACTAGAATTAAACTTTATTATAGAACTGGAAATGAGCAGTCCTATAAAAAGGACTGAACTCTATATTTAGAATTGGAGATTGATTGTGAAAATGGAAAATTTGAACAAAAACAAAGGAGACTTTGCCGGAATTTTTTAAGAATTTTAGGACTTAGAAAATTTATAGGAAATATAGATGTTTTCACATGTTTCTAAAAGTTTCATATAAATTATCACTTCATTTAAAAATATTAGTCATAAAAGTAATTACTTTAATGAATCCAAATATCAAATATCATAAAAACCTATTATTATAAATCATGAAGCATTAAATTAATAACTTAAACTACTTTTGGCAGATCAAACAAATTAAATTGGTTGATTTGAATCAAAATAGTCAGGTACGCAAATTTACTTATAAGTCTTATTTCAGTATTCTTATTTGAGCTATTTTCCATTTGAGTATTATTTGCACTGCTTACCGCATTTTAATATGCAAAAGAATTATATCAAAAAGCATGTAACAAAAAGAAATTATATATATTTTGTGATATTTATCTTTGGAGGGTAGGAACACAACACTGAGAATCTGTACAGATTGGGCCAGCTAGCAGCCCCTGGGAGTTATATGGAGGGATTTAGCCTCTTGTAGGAAGTAGGCAAATCCAGAGGAAAGACACACTATCAGTTCATAATTTGAGTAAGCTACCGACGGGTGGCGAGATAAGCTTCCTACAGATTATGCCTATGGGTTTACCCATTTGGGCTTAGGGGTCTCCGGACTCGACTTATTGTTACATATGTTTTTGATAAAATTTATTTCTTATATGTTGATTTTCACAGCTATTTTGCAGGGCAGAAATTAAATTTAGCAATTACTTTATTTACATGCAAATTTTCAGTCATTTTCTTATGTGATTCATACCTATTATAGGATGCTAGATTTATTCTTATAAGAACAATTTGCGTACTCCTACCTGACTGGTAAACTGAATTTTTTTCAGGTTTTGATAATTAAAAAGACTTAGAAGATCTGCCAAAGTAATAAAAGAAAAGAAGAAAAGAAAGATATGAGATATGAGATATGAGCAGTGGATCAAATTTTTTTGTAAATTTTAAACTGTTGTAAATTCATATGTGTATGGCTCTTAATGTAAATATGGATATTCATGTATTATATTTTCTTTATTTTCATAAATGAATATTTCCAGTTGTATGAATCATTCTTTAGAGACTCTCGAACTTCGGTCCCCGGTCGCCACAATTATTGCTTAATTTTGAATGTTTATTCCATTTCCTTAATTGTCGCTTGATCAAGTCCCATCAAGCTCAAATGAGCTCTATCGGATGAATTTAGGGGATCGTTTGCAGTAGTTGATAGTGACCCTGCCTTGTTATGTAACATAGCACCAAGGGTTTTCCCATGCTGAAGTTCCATGCACCTTCATCGCTAGTCCGACCGTCATTGGATGAATTTCTTCGAGATCTTTCCATTGCTGTGCAGACCGGCCTCCGGTGAGGCCAGAGTGACCACCATTTCTCGTGCCCTAATTCTTCATCTGTGGGTTTTGTCGGAAGAAGCAGGCCTCATCCCGAGTTGAATCAGGTCAAACCTGACCTGTGCGTCTACTTCCGGGCCATCAGCAGTTGCAGTCGTGCTGTAGGGCCCGCACCGCACCAGTTGAATCCTTCTATTGCTGAAGTAGAGAACCTGTGGGCCCCTCTAGCTTTGTGCCACCATGCTAGTGTGTCCCACCTGCATTTAAAAATCATTAAGTAAATATTTAATTAAATCTCATTAATTAGTTTTGTTAAATTAATTCAAATAATTATCAAAACTTCAAATATGCATAACTCTAAATCCATAAATTCAAATATAGCCAAGTTATATCTCATTTTAATCAAAAAAATACTTGGATTATTATGGTAGTAAGTTTTGCTGTTGGATGCTTAATTTGCTTAAGACATTCAGGCCCCCCTAATACTCCATTAAACCTTAGAAATTTTATTAGCTCATATCTTAGTCAATTTAGCTCCAATTCTTGCAATCCAATATATCATTTTGATCAAGAGAATCCAAGGATCGTTAATTTGCAATAAAGTTTTAGTTTTTACAATTATATTGCTTAATTATCTATAATTATCTTTAAAATAGATTAGTAAATATTAAGCTCATTAATTGCCCAAATTATAAAATTTAAGTTTTTGATAACTCCTAGGATATAATAGAGCACAATAGTGAACTTAATTACTTAATTATATAATTATTTTTACTAATCACCTACTAATTATTCTAAATTCTAATTAAAGCCTAAGTTAATTATATGAGATCCAAATTGAGTGAACTCACTATCATTGTTATCAGTGTATTATAGAAAAACTATAGCCATTAACTTTACTCAATTTGAACATCAATTAAAAAAGTTAAATTTTTGGACCAAATGCCCTTAACCTTCTTAATTACACTCTTTTAGGTCAAACTTGATTTGCTCATAACTTAATCATTTGACCTCAGAATCTAGCAAACTTAGTTCTTATAGAATCCTTAGACATAATAGAACCTAAGTATAATAAAAAATTTAGATTTTCTTAATTAATTTTGCTAATCAAGTCGTAATGAGCTTAAATCATAATTTGAGCTCATTAGCCTTAATCCTTAGCCAAATTGGGTGTTCTTAGTGTCTATTTTTATATAAGACTGTAAGAAATTATTTGACTCTATTAAAATTTAATTTGGAGTCTTATTTTTAAGAGTTGCATTTTTTACCCTTAAGTAGGGGCATTTTGGTCATTTTGCTTAAAATTTGGTTTAAGTGTTATTAAGCCTAAAAATCTGCTATGTTCATTAAAATCTATAAAGTAAGTGTTTATGAATCAAGTTTAGATCAATTAGGATTTTTAGATTGATTATAAAGTAAACCCTAATTTTCCCTTGAAAATCTCCTTAGTAAAATCATAAGCTTCATAATGTGGAATTAAGCCCACATTATGCCTTCCCTAGGTTCATCATAATGTTAAATAATTGCATTTAAGTTTATTTAACATTAATACTCAAATTAGTAAATCTCCTCTTAAAGTCCTTTCATTATGAAGTCTCTTAAAGTGTTCTTCCACTCCTTAATCTCTAAGGACCTTCTCCCTTAAGTGCTTAGTAGTAAACTTAAAGCTAGATTTCATTACTTAGGTAAATAGGTTATTTAATGGAGCGAAGTCTTTATTTTATATTTCTAAGTCTTATCTTTTAATTTTTATTATTTTATCTTTTAGCCTTAACTTAAGATTAGAGATCAATCCTATTAAGTTTGATTATATTTAATAAAATTTTGCCTTAACCTGTAAGTCACAAGAGTTGGGAAGCCTTAGACCATTAGTCTTTAGTACCCTTGGATTAAGAGGTTCAAACCCTAATATTTGGAGTTTAACTCTTAATCCCTTAATCTTGATTTATCTTAATCAATATTAATTTGGGTTAATAAATTTATTAATT
The DNA here is from genome assembly GCA_016760335.1 of Gastrodia elata. Taxonomy (NCBI): domain Eukaryota; kingdom Viridiplantae; phylum Streptophyta; class Magnoliopsida; order Asparagales; family Orchidaceae; genus Gastrodia; species Gastrodia elata. Next base: position 20,791,314 of record CM028681.1, read on the forward strand.
AAGACTATTGATTCATTATTTAACTTATACATGTGATATTGATTAATTTAAAATATAACTTGATTAGCTCTGATTATTTAATTTTATAGGACCATAGTTTTTAGTTTATACTAGATAGCAGGATATTGGAGATCTTGAACTTATATAATCTCAGAATAGTTAGAATGCTTAAATTAGAAAATAAATGATATCACATATTTTTGTGTGGAACTACTTATTATTCCTTGATTTGTATGCACTTCTTTCTTATTTTGAGCCTTTATAATCTTGACATATTAGATGAGACATAAAATATTTGATGAATATCTGATGTTAATTTTGGAATTCCATAAGTCATTGGCATGAATACATCAATATAAATTAGGTAATAGTTTATTGGAGTGTGCCATAGTTAGTCTTCTCTTCAGTTCTACTTCTAAGATATAGTTCAGTTTTGACCCCAAGCATCAGTGTCATGGATGATACAATTCAGCTCAAGCCCAAACATCAGTGCCTTAGAGAATTTATCTGTTGATCTAGGCATTAGTGTCCTAGATACTTCAATTTTTAGTATTTATGTATTTTTAACAGTTTATTATTTTATGTACAAGCGTGTTAAAATGCTAGTTTTTAATTCTGTTTTATTTATATTGCATTTTTATTAGAAAATTAGTATAATTAATTTGATTATATATGTTTATGATATTTCTTATACTTAGTAGTTTATATATAAAATGCTTAATATTTTCTACAGCTTTGGAATGATGTATGTCTTCTTACCTCAGATTTTGTTTAAGTTATAAATGTTTATTTCATAACTTTTATCCTTTTATTTGATACTTTGTAGCTCCTATTTGCTTAGGATGATTTGTGATATCATAAAACATGAGAAAATATCAGCCTAAATTGTACTTTGACAATTGTCTAACAAGATTTTATCTTTTTTTTGCTGGAGCCTTGGCATTGTAAAACTGACAATATCAGTTTCTGAAAGTGTCACTAATTAGTCAATATTAGTGACACTTTCTTACAATTGCTATTCTACACATTTATTTTTGACAAATTTAGTGTAAAATAATAAATTTTGTTATTATACACATTATTAGCCAATATTAGGCAATCCACTTAGCCAAATTTAACCTACTTACTGTCTAAACTCTCATTATATAGTAAAGAATTATTTAATAACAATAAATCCTATTCTTTAACTCAATTTTATATAATTGATGCTAAAACCTTTAAAGGTGATTGATTTGATTAAGGAAATCTAAAGTTTAATGCTAAGTCTCAAATCTTGATTGATTCCTCCCAAAATTAGAATTTTCAAATGCTCAAGTCCTTAATAATCTAATTGAAAAACATTGATTGTTTAACAACCAAAATTTAATTGTAAGGAATTATTTAAAGAAGTAAGATGTTAGACTTTAAAAATATAGCTTAAGAAAGAGAATTTAGACAACAATTATAAATACTCTTATATTAATTAAGAATCATTATGAATTATATTTTAATTATAGAAACTTATTTCTAGTAGTTAGAAGGATTAGAATATTATAAAATTTTTTAAAAGATAAGATTAAATCACATGTTGAATGAACTATATTTGAAACATTGAGGTAGGGTGTCTTATTTGTGACACTTTCAAAATCCTCGTAGAGTGGTTGAATACTGATATTAGGTCCTAGTGGCTATCTCATTCTCTAATTGATCTTGTAATGACATGGGTCGTCACAAATGGCCAGTCCATTGATATTGTCAATGATTATTTGAATTAGTTCTATTATTGCTTAGGTATGAAGTACAAAAATAAAAATTATGCTATTTTCTCTAATATTTTACAGGAATCTAACAATTTGGTTCTTATATTGGGATTTCCCTTTGCCATGTTCTTTTAAACTACTCGTACCTTCTACTTATAAAAATGGTTTTAAGGCGGGTTGTATGTCTTTAATTGATAAATATTCTAGCTTAGTTAATGGTTGGGCTAATAAGTTGTTTTTTTTTTATGAAAAAATTCAGCTAGTTATAATTTTTTGGTTTGAATCTTCTTATATTTTTGTTCTATTTATATTCTTGTATAGTGGTTATGATTTTTAAGAAAAATCATAATCATTGGCAAAGCCTCAATTAATTATTTGAAACTTGTTGACAACTCCATACCATTTAAGAAGCATTGGCTCACGTCCTTTTGTACTGTAAAAATAATTACATCTATTTGTCATCATGTTCATATAGTATTGTTTTTTTCTTAATGTTTAGTGGAAATATAGAAAATTGTGATTTTGGGATTAAAACGAATTGTTTTGCATGTACTCCTTTAGAAATCTCATTTGCCCAAGGGACTCTAACTATTCTTTCAGCAGCACCATTTACTGTTCAACATGCTTTAGCTATGGTTTAAATTATTAAAGATAAAATCATAAATTTTTTTTAATAATTTCATTTTCTTATGCTTAAAAATATAAACTTTGTTGAATCACTGGTAAGCTTGCTAAAAAAATCTTAATTTGAATATCCTTGGAAGGAATATCTATTCAGATGATGTCAGTGAGTATTATATAAATTGATTCAACCTTAATAGCCTTCAATTTATTTGTTATTGGAAAATTAGAATAAATATTACTTTGGGACAAACTTTATAAAATTTGGAGCTCAAATGAAGCTCAACACAAAAATTATGGACAAATTCTAGCCAACCAATGTTGATCGAATGGTCAAGAATTGATATGGATGCTATATGATGATCCTAAGGCCCTAAAACAGAAAGCCCTAAAATATCGCAAGCCAGCAGCCCTCATTCGGCGCTTCTTTAAAAGAGCTTGCGAAAGGCCGATCGCCGACCTTCATCCCTCCCTCTCGAACCTCTCTCGCCGGCGGCTCTCCACGCTGTTTCCGGCCTACCTTTCTCTTCTCTTCTACTTCGCAGCTTCTTCAGTTCTTCGGCTTAGTCTCCGGATCGGTAGATCATATATTCACCGATAGGCAATCAGAACCTTCGTCCTTCGTCAAGCTCGACTTTCACTCGCGTCTCCTTCCGATTCTGTAAGTAGCTCCTCTGAATCCAATTTATCTTCAAGTTTTATTATCAAAATTGTTTCGCTTTTGGTTCTGGAATATTAAGAGACTTAGGAAACTATTTCCAAACTTTGATTTAATTATTTGCAAGCCGCAGCTTTCAGTTTGATCCCACGGATTTGGAGAGTTTGCCTGGAACTGCATCACCTATAAAAATAAATGGAAATCTGTAATTACTTAAGAAGGGTGGCAACTCACTATGAAGCATGATTAAATAAAATTGCCTCAAACCAATGATTATTTTTTAATGTAAAGGAAAAGTTATTCTGCAAGATTACATGCAATTAGATTCAAGAGGCGTAGTAATTTCCTTGCTACATGATGAGCTTTGCTGTTATAACTGTGTAGATTATATTGAATTTCCAAGTTAATTGAAATGCATTTGTATGTATATGGTCTGTTGTAATGTTAATTTTTAGAGTACTACTCCAGTGCCAAAAATAAAAAACCAAAAAAAAGTATGGATGATATGCTAATTATGTGTAAGCATATAATTGGTGGAATGTATTCTATGCAAAAAGAAAAATAAGAGTAAGAAAAAGAAAGAAAAATTTCTATTGGTGCTGAATTTATTTTTGTTAGTTTTTGGAAGTTTATCATTTTCAAAATGAGTATTGCCACAGTGCCAAAACAATAACCAAAAAAGTATGGATGCTATGACAATCGTATATGTAAACACATAATTGATGAAATATATTTTTTTGTAGGCTCATGTGCAAAAAGAAAAAGAAAGAAAAAAGAAAGAAAAAAGAAAGAAAAAAAAATCATTATTGATCATAGATACTTTGTTTGGCTAGTTTTTTGAGGTTTATTATTCCAAAAATGAGTGCTACTGTAGTGCCAAATAAAATAACAAAAAAAGTGTGGATGATATACCAACCATATGTGTTATAGCACTTAATTGTTGGAATGCTTTGTGTGGGCTCATGTGCAAATCGCTGTTAACAGATCAACACATTAACTATAAGTAATTAGCACTAATAATATGTCTATAATTACTTTTATTTTATGTACTTAGCTTTTGTTCTTTGTATATTATACATTTTATTAACACTTGAAATTTTTGTATACAACATGTTTATGTATATTACTAATTTCATATTTTATATTCATTAAGCAAAAGAATTTCAGTGCTTATTATTTCTTATTAATTAGCACTAATTTCATGTACTTAATGATAGTTACATCCAAGGAATGTTTCATCTCAATACAACAACATTTTAGATTTATCAAGAAATAATCAGATTTGAATTTTATATGTATTGCACTTTAATAAAAGTTTTTTACCCTCTCTAATTTGTAATTTAAAAAAAAACACTGTGATTGACATGTATCTATATTCTATACACATGCACTTAAATATTTGTCAAACCAAACTTAAAAGTGCGGAAAGTGATTTACATACGCATGTGATTCTTTTGTGAAATTGGCATGCCGTTTTCAATACTTAACAAAGAGCTATTTTGATCTTTTGTTCTTTGTATATTCATTTCTAATTTCAAAAAAATTCAAGGAGGTTGATGCCTGAAATAAGGTTTGGGGTGGTGAATGGTTATTGATATTAATGGAGCTTAACCACAAGGATAAATTAAATAATGTATAGTTTTGAATCATTGTGCAAATTATGTGTATTTCTATTGGCTGATTGATGTTTTATCTAGCTTAAAGTTTCTTGATATATGTTGAATTCACATGCTGTAGTTGAACTTCCATGCAGATTTGTAGTTGTTGTTTAGAGTTCATCAATTTAATCAGTGTATTTTAAAGAATTCTATATCAGTGTCAAGTCTATGGGATTAACACATGGTGTAATGTGAGGTACCTTCATCTCATCTGTAATTGCAAAATTGGAACAAATATTACTTTGACTATACTATTTTTTTTCATGTTTTTCATTACATCCTTTAAAGGTAAAACCCAGAAAGCTGGGGACCCAGCCAAGCCATGGCCTGGATGTTCTCTTACCCAACTGGTCTGTCCAAATGGCATCAGCCCATACTATTTAGTTCGATGACTGAATGTAAACGGCCATTAGTATGTTTAAGACCAACTATTTTTGTATTCTAAATAACGCTATTAAAAAGCTTACATTTTACCAGATAATCTTAAAAGAAATAATTTTAAACAACGAAGTATATGTTTACGACTTTTTTGAAATTCATTCATTTTAGTTGATGTCATCATTTTCAAACTCTCGAATTCAGTCTTTCCGTTGAGTGGAACTTTCCACAGCAAGGACATTCTTCTCTCTTGTATTTTCTGTGGAACAAATTACCTGCACTGCTTTTTTAATGATAATTTTACTCGACACACTCTACTTAATACATCTTGTGTAGGTAAAGTTTCTTCAATCTTGAATGTGTGGCCTTAAAGAGCAACAATATTTATCTACCATTGCAATGATGAAGGAAGCTGATGCGGGTGATGAAGAAATGGAATCTGATTCAGGATCTGAGGACATCCCACTATCTGAACCTTTAGGGAACGCTGTGCACAACCAGGAAGGCCTCCTTGAGAAGCTCAAGGATATAGCCTGGACAGAGAATCTAGATTGGATCCACAAACTTACCATTGATTATGATCAAGCAGAGGAGATTGATGTGAATGATGATCTTGCTCGTGAGCTTGCATTCTACAACCAGGCATTGAATGGTGCCAGGAATGCTTTTGAGAAGCTGCAGTCTGTGGGCTTGCCATTCCTTAGGCCTCCGGACTTTTATGCCGAAATGGTGAAGTCAGACACTCACATGCTGAAGATCAAGAGCAGGTTGCTGGCAGAGAAGAAGAAAATTGAGGAGGCTGAGGAGAGGAAGAAAGCTAGGGAGTCTAAGAAAATGGCCAAGGAAGTTCAGGCCCAGAAGGCAAAGGAAAGGGCTAAACGAAAGAAAGAGGATATTGAGTCTGTTAAAAAATGGAGGAAGCAGAGGCAACAGAGCGGTTTTGCGAGAGGTAAGAACGAAGAGATGGATTTTGGAGAGGGCGGAAATGAATTTCAGAGGTCGAAGTCGAGGCACGGGGTGTCCCCAAGCGATAGGTCCGGCGGCTTCAAAGCCAGAGGAAGGAGCAGGAGCAAGGCTTTCAAGGAAAAGAAATTTGGACACGGCGGCCGCAAAGGTTTGAAGAAGCAGAACTCGGTGGAGACTACGAATGATCTGTCTGACTTCAACAAGGGTGATATTATTAGGGGCAGCAAGAAGAGGAAGAGATGATCTTTCCATGCATATTGGTATTTATGTTTATTTCATGAGTTATATATTAGGAGTTCTTTAAATCTTTCTGATGACAGAAAATTTTGTTAGCATGTGAATGCTTGTATTTAATGAGCATTATGTTATTGCTAGTTAATGGCGGCTTAAATTTGTCTTTTTTACCAACATCGGTTGAAGGGAGAAAAATGTTAATGATATGTCGGTCGCTTTCAATGTTAAGATGTTTTGCTAAGCTAATGATAATATGGATAGTTTAGTCATGCAAATTATATTTAATTTTATATGTTCGTGCTTAAACTCTTTACACCATATTTAATAATGGGAGATTGGGAAGCTTTTGATATTCCAAATATAGTGCAAGTAACCAAAATAAAAATGGATACTTTGTAAGCAACCAAAACAAAATTTACAATGCCACCAAGAAAATAAACGTAAAACCAAAACCATATACAAGCAAAATTAAAAAGCTAGTAATTTGATCGAGCAAAATGATTCATTTATCTTCTTAGAATGAAGTTTTGTGCCAGATGCATCAAATGAAAATCCTCATTTTGCTGCGGGTGCTAAGTTAGACTACGCTTCTAAGAATGATAAGGAATATACATAATGTGGTGACCGGCCGCTAGGTTAGCATAGCTAATCTAGCATTAGGTGCTCACTTCCTATAATCATCTTGGGGTTTAGTATAATAGTGTATTTAGATGTGTATAAAATACACACTTTCACATTCATTGTAATATTCAGAAATACTAGAATAATAAAGGAAGTATATTTATTATAAAGATAATAATTATTATATAAAATTTGTTACACAAGAAAAAATTTAAAATTTTAAAAAAATTAGCATCTAAGTTGCTCCATTATGCATCAGCTCCGCCTCAAAGACTTGATCCAGAGATTGTTTTTGAATTGCCACTTATATATATATATATGACACGCCAAATCAAGAAAAAGAAAAGAAAAAAAAAAATTTAATTAAACACAAACGTCTAAGTATGTAACAACCCATGCTGTTACTTAGGTCAATTAAGATTAAACCAAGTCTTGATTGTGATTCTAGTGCATTAATTAAGTCATTAGAAGTTAATCACAAAGGCCTAGTCCAAATCAGGAGTTAAATAGATCAAATTTTGATTTTAGGAATTTCAGGAACCCTGAAAATTGACCTCAAATCGAAAATCTGACTTTGTCATTGCACTCATTACCCCCAAATTAGATATGAGTAATATTTTGAAAGCATTTGGAAGTCGTTGGATTTTCGGTGAATATTTTAATATAATTTAAATACATAAAGAATTCGAACCATTAAGTACTCGTCGAAATCAAAATCCGACCTCGCTGTTATGTTCATCACCTCTCAATTAGCTAGGGATGATTTATCAGAAATTTTTGGAACATGTTTAATTAATCAATTTTAAGTAATAAAATGAGAGTAAAAATATTTAATAATAATTATTTAAATTCATTCAAACAGCTCCATCTCCTCTTCCGCTTGCGCTCTCCTCCCACTGGCCCCGTTTGATCGAACGAAAGAAACGGACCGTTCGATCGGCCCGATCGAACGGCTCGTAATCCATCGTCCTCGACGACTCCGCGTGTCGAAGAAACCCTGCACGCGTCGACTCCTCCGTGTCGAAGTTGTTATCAGGTCGATTAGGCCTAAACCTAACCAAATTAAGATAAAATATAAGATCTTGATTTAAACAAAATAAAAATCAAATAAAAATATCCTCAAATAAAGCGTAGTGAGGGGATCCACCTGCGAAAATTTGAGCGCAATCGAGATCCCGTATCATCCTAAATAAATTTGGGAAGTTTAAACTACCATAGTTTATAATAGATAAAATATAAGTCATACTTTAATTTTTTTTTATATTTAAGTTAAGCATTATAAGAGCACACTATGTTTTAAGTTTCGTAATTTTTTGAGCTCCGGATTAATCGTAGCAAATTTTTAAAGTTTTTCACTGAAAAATTAATATAAAATAAAATACTTGTCGAAATTCATTAATTTTTAGACTTGTGCGTTCATCTTGTCGAGACGCTCGTATTGATGTCAAGTTTGTAATTTTTGGAGTTCAATCGGTGATTGAACGAAGTTTAGAAGTTTCAAGCAAATTGTGATCACTTGATCGCGATCCAATGCTCCTAAATGTTTGGGGCTGCTTATATTTAACTCCTCCCAAATCTTAATAGCCAAAACCTAAATTAATTCCCCTCTCCTCTATTCGGCCGAACGCTCCTTTCTCCTCTCCATGGCCGAGCTCTCTTCCTCCTCTCCATGGTCGAGCCGCCGCCTTGTCGTGCAGCTCCTCTCCCTTGAGTAAAATGCGGCCAGCAAGGTATTTTTTTTTACTCATAGCTTTTATTAAGTTTTTAAGTGTTACATTCATCAATTATATGAAGAACTTAATATGAAGTATATTTAGTATTTTTCTCTTGCTCTAAATAATTAGTTAATTTCACGTTGTATAACTCAATTGAATAATTTAAATCTAAATGCAGCAATTCATTTGAATATTAATAATGTTCTAGTGAAGCATATCATTCCCATATTTGAGAAAGTGTTCCTTTAAATTTCTAGTAGTCGCATGTAAATGGAATTTAATGAATGACAAATTGTTGAGCGTTATGCATGCATCCTCTTTGCAATTCATGAATGGTCAAACAGTTTATGCATCACTCGTGATTTTGTTCATTTAAAAGTTTGAGTTAGCCTTAATAATGCGATCGATTCAACCTTAGTAAAAATATAGAAAATTGTTATCTAATTCTTGAGGAAAATTTATCTGATTCGTTTATAGATTCAATAATCATTGCTTTTATTAGGTTGTTACCTGTTATACTTATAAATCCATATGCATGCCGCCCTCCTTTATTTTATGAATAATATGAGAATTAGTTATGTTAGTTAAATGCTTATTTCTCTTTTGCAATGATTGGTTCATGCAATCGTTGGAGTTGTGTTCTCTCATTTAGTCTAAGAATGGTATTCATACGTCTAGTATAATAGTTTATTAATCTATCACATAATTTATCACTTGTAGTTTCCCATCTTAGTTATCATTAAATTTTGCATGAAGAAGTTAGCTTAGTGATGAGTTTGATTTCATCTCTACTAAATGTTATTAAAGCATGTTCAAGCATCTTTAGAGAATTTAAATATAAATTATTTGATCATTTTATCTCTTTATTGATTGCCTACATCTTTAGCATGCATATAGGTTCATTTGAACTCATGTGCTTCCCTTACTTTTCATAACACCTGAAATAAAATAATGAAGCTTAGGTAAGTATGAATATCCAAATATGTATGCATTCTCATGCTAACTTTATGATCATAAGCATTAGAATTACTAAGATGTGTATATCAAAAGCTAAAGTTTGTTTTATCAATCACTTGATTTAGATGTAAATGAATTGTTCGAAGTCTATCAGCATATATAAGTTTTCTTAATTCTCCTAGAAATAGTAATATAGTTCTTTTTGTAAATATCATGCGCAATTAGAAATAGCTGAGAACAATGAATTGATTTCAATATATTATCCTTAAATAATCACAAATGACCTTATTAAGGTTTTGTTGTCTATTGCACTCTTATTCTAAGGTTTGATAAATCATTTATTCATTATTTAGGCTTATTTTGCTACTTTAATTCAGTTGTTGCCAATGTTGTCCATAATGCGGCTATATTAGAGATCATATGCAATGGAATCATAATCGTGGAGCTACATTATAAGGGTACATAAGTGCTTAGAACTTGTATTGAGTTCTATAAATTAAATTACTTATTTAGTCCTATGTTAAATGCGTACATCACTTGCATAATTTTTATTGCCATTTTCGCGCTTTTATTTTCTTGAATCTTATGCTAGTTTCTATTTAGTTTTGCAAGTTGTTTTAAAGGATCAAGTGTTTTGAGTTTATCATGAATACTTAATTTCATTAAACTCTCATTTATCCCTAATTAAACTTAAGAGATCTTAAGGACTTGATCAAGTGATTTACACACAATCTAGATCTTAGATCGCCATCAATAATTTATTTGATTTGTCATTGATCTGTAATGTAACAATTAGTCTTAAATTGATAAGGTTAGGGGTTAACACTTAATTTGTCTGATTTAGACCCAAACTCTTAATCACTTAAATAATCAACCTGATTATAAGATAATTTGACTAATATGATTCCAATAATCTATTTGATTTGATATTGATTTTAATTCATTGAATTAGAAGTGCTAAGGAACTTAAAGAACTAGTATAATTAAGCATCTGGACTTGAAACTTAAGATCTTTATAAATAAGATTTTTAGCATGAAATCAACTATAAAATCTATGATAATTCATTACTAGATCAAATCCTATTAAAATTCCTGATTATATCTCATAATTGTAATCTAGGACTCGATCAGATGGAGCTACCCACCTGATCTAGTTAACCAAACTTAATGAATAATCCCATATGATTATATTGAGTATTTTGATATATGAGATCTTGATGATTTTACATTAGATTTTATGTGATAATAATACTAGCCTTAATCATCCTTAAACCAATGAGGTAGGAAAGATTTATTGTGTTATCATGTGGTAGAAGCTAAGATGATCTTACTTGACCTTAGAAGTTGATCTTATATTCTTGTGGTAGAATCACCTAAACTACTCAGAATCAGATTTATTCCATATGTTAGTATCCTATATTGGGTGACATCTTGGTCACATCCTTGATACCTTGTGTAGGATGAATCCCATTTGAATCCTAGATTTATAGTCTTGGTAATCCATGTTGATTAAGTAGCATTGATGTAACTCAGATTGTTGGCTGAGTATAGTGTTGTATATCCATAGAGCTGAGTCACTCCAGTAATATTCAGTATTGGTGAGTCACTATAAGTAAGACTTGTCTTGTGTTATCCTGCAGGTTTAGGTAGATACAGTCCACTTAGAGTAAATCAATCAATCATAAGAGTGTGATAATTAGTGAACTAGATCCTTAGTTTGAAGAAATAACTATGACAGGGTTCTGCCTCCTATCGTCATGCATGACGATAAGTGCAGTTATGAGCAAACTAAGTATCTAAAGTTACTCTTCTTGAGACACTATTAGTAAGTTATATTTAGGGAAATATAATCTTTAGTTTGAAGGAATAACTGTGATAGGGTTCTGCCTCCTATCGTCATGCGTGGCAATAAGTACAGTTTTAAATAAACTAAGTATTTCAAATCACCCTCTTTAAAACACTAAGTATGCTTGTAATTTATGTATTTAACAGCTTAGTTTGAAGAAGTAACTGTGACAGGGTCCCACCTCCAATCGTCATGCGTGGCGATAAGTGCAGTCATAAGCAAACTAAGAGTTAAATTCACCTTTCTTGAAAATATACAGCTATGTGTATACAATATTCCCAGCTGATAATATTAAGTAAAGTCCTAATTAAAACTAATTATTGAAATTTGATCTAGGAGTCATAATTCATTTAGATGAATTCTGTACAATGGAAATTCTTGATTCATTGTTTGATTCACATCATTTTTTTTTGGATTTTGAGCTTTAAGTCATGTGGACATAGAAGCATAAGCATGATCATAAGCATGATGCATGAGTATCAGTGAAGATTTATGAATTACGAAATGTTGTATATATATCAATTGTGAAAAATTGCAGAATGATTAGTACTGAATTCCCAACTGGATATATAAAGCATTGGACTGTATGATTCATAGCAATTCAGTGATATATTAGTTACATATCATGACATTCAGTTCAGATGCATATACAGACGCTTTCATTCAGTGGCATACAACATACCTTCACATATACTTTATTCAATTTCAGATCATTTACTGTCTTTTCTATTTTCAGTATTCAGCTTTACATTTCAGCGTTACTTTATTTTACTGCAAATTTCATGCAGTTTCAATTATTAAGTGCCTTTACAGTTTTTCTGCAATTTTACTTTACTTCAATTTTGTACAATTTTATATTTTCAGTTATTTTACAATATTTATGCAGCTTGACTTCTATCTTACTATTATGTTGAATAACATCTTTTAAATGCAAACATATGCTATTTTCTAGCTTTATTATATTTAGACTTTATAAGTCTATTATTTTTTTTCCTGTATTGGCTTGGCCCTGTGTAACAATTCTAGTTGTTACCATAATTAAATTGGGATTATTTAAGCCAAACCAACCTTTGATTTTGATTACATTGAACTCAGTGGGTCATTTAAACCTAACCATAGAAGTTTGGAACCAATTGGAGCTAAATCTAAAATTTTGGTATATTTGGCAATTTTTGAACCCTAGAAAATACCTAAAATAATTTGATCTCCAATTCAAAATTTGATTTTATTTTTGGATTCCCCACCCCCAAATTAGCTAAGGGTGAAATTTTAAGAATTTTTGGAGGTCATTTAGTCAAATTTTGGATTTGATTTAAATATGTTTAATTGCAAATTAGGGCTTTAAACAAATCATATTTGCAAATCTATCCCCTCCAATGGTCGGCTCCCTTCCAAATCGCGGGCGTCATCTTGGCCGTCCGTTCCGCGGAACTCGATCCAACGGCCCGCGCCTTCGATCGGATCCGTCCAATCTTGATCGTTCCGCGGTTCCGAGATTTGATCCAACGGCATCCAAGTAATCGTCTTAAGTATCTCCGATCGCCCGTTTGATCTGTGGATCAGATCCGACGGTCGAACCAACCCCTCGCGCGGACGTTAGATGTCGGGGAATCAGAGTCGTTCCGCGCCAACCGTGGATTCATCAGATGGTCCTGGAGTCCCCCGCCACTGTGGATCTTCGTCCCCGAGAGATCCCGCCCTGACAGAAGAAATTTCATCGTATCAAGCCACGTAACCCTATCTGCCACTCCCGTGCCACGTCAGGAAGACCGTTGCGGATCCTGCCTTAGTCTCCCTAGCACTCCCAGCCCAGGTCGAGGCCCGGTCCACCCCAATTTAGGGAAATCGGGGAGAAGCCTCGGGCCGAGCCAATTTCCAAGCCCGAGCCCTGGCCACCATTCCTAAGACCTCCTGGGGCCTATAAATACCTCCAGGATTTCACAGTGAGCCCCTTTGCTCACTGTAAATCCCCAATCGTCTAGCGAAGGTCTGATGGAGTCCCGTCTTCCCGGCAAGTTCCAGGACTCTCGGAGCTGCGAATTGCTGATAGAGGGTGCGTGTCTGGAGTTCAGATCCCCTGCTAGCTCGTGTAGATCCCCTGGAAGCTCCAGCTACCCTCAGTTCTTCTCGGCCGAGCCTGCAACCCCGATTTCAGGTATAGCCTTTCCCCATTAAAATTTCTTCAGCTCAATTTCGTTTCTGTCTTCTGGATGAGCTCTGGATGTCGCATAGAGAACCGTAGCCACCTAAGGAACCTGTGGTAATTGTCGTCAGGGGCTAAGCTAGCTCGGGTCGATCGTATCGATCGACTGAGCTAGCGGCCGAGCCATGGCTGAGTCTTAGTAAGGACCCAGCGATCGGCTGCGCCCCAGGTTAAGAAAACTTGGGGGTTCGACTCGCCGAGTTTGTAATTTTTAAAGTTCAATTGACTAAAGATCAAAATAAATGCCTCAATTTTCTAATTAATTAAATATTAAAATAATCTAAAATATTAAATTTAGCTCTCAATTGCTCTAAACCTTCAGGCTTTGGTTCTAAAAGCTAGATGAAATTAACAGAATAATAATTAAGATATGATTATGCTCAAATTAAGGTGGGTAACAACTTTGGGTTATTACAATTACAACATAAAAGTGTTTGTATTTATTATCTTATTTTATTATAAGATATTAGATTTATCAACTCCTTAGTTACTTCTGAATGTGTCCATAGAAGTAAAGTAAAATAACTAAAACTTACTGCATGTATGTATTTATGCCTCTTCAGTTCAGTACAATTATTCTGCCTTAGCTTTGATAAGCTAAGTGACATGCATGCTTCAGTTCAGTTTCAATTCAATGACTTGCTAGCTAATTCTTTTGATATAGCATATTTTACATGTTATGCTTTCTTTACTGCTTCATACTTACATTTACTACAATTTATTACTTTTTTGTTTTCTTATATATGTTAGAATTCTAATTTTACATGCTTATTTATATGTATCACAGTTCAGTTTACTTAATGTTAATCTACATAGCTTAATATGATTATAAGCATGTTAGGATGAGCATTCCTTTCAGTATTTATAGTTATTTTATACTTATATAAATGCCTAATCTTACTATAATTTTGGGTGGAGATATGTGCTTTACTTCATTTTGCTTAAGTTATAAATATATTATTTATAATTTTCTCTTATTCTTTCATGACTTGTTGCACCTATTTATGCTTGCTTAGTCATCTTGTTAATGGTGATATCTTAAAAAATTTTGAAACTAATATCAGTATAAAATGTACTTAGATAAATTGTCTAATTATATTTTCTTTTCTTTTGGCTGGGATCCTGTCATTGTGAAACCGACAATGGCAGATTCCGAGTTGTCTGAAGTAGTCGGGCCTTTTGAAGAGCTTGTTCAGGAGGAAGGGCGTGCTACTGCCAAAGGTCATTAGTTTTCTTTTTTATTTGTTAGTGGGAATGAGTATTTTTCTTTCATTTCAATTAAGTTTTTAATGTTGTAATAATACATGTTCTATTTGTATTTTCTTTTACTGTATATTTGTTCTTAGTTGAATGTATTTACTTTCTAAATTATGGTGAAATTGATGTTTATATTTTCTTACTTCGGCACTTTGATATTATGTATGAATGTTTAGTGAAATATTCCAGTTCTGTGGTAAATTACTTTCTCATTTCTTACTTTGTATTGGCGTTGATGAGGCTTTACTGGAGGTCGGTGAGAGGAATCGTTGGTGACCGAGGAAGAGAGAGAGGAAATGGAGGGGAGAAGAGGAGTGGGCGAGAGGAGCGGGGGAGGAGAAGGGAGTGGGGAGGGGATGAGAAAATTGGGGTGGGGTGGGGATGTATTTATAAACTTTTTTTAATTTATTTATTAAATAAATTTTTTCTCTCCTCTATTAGTTGAGTGTGAACAAATTTATCATCTTCTTCATAAATACTTCAAATCTTTAATTTGATTTTCTCTCATGCATCAACATGCTCATTTTATAAAACATGTCCATGTTCACATAGACATAATCATAGCATGACCAAGTGTTGATAAGTCCTTGAATGAAGTCAATGGAGATACTCTATCACAATATAGTTGGCATTATTTAAAATAAAAAAAATACTATATTGGAGTTATTTATGTTCTCTCTGTTAAATTTAAAATAATCACTTTCTCTAATTAAGTTAAGATTTTTTTTTTATGAAAAATAATAATTGGGCTATATTATTATGTTTAGTAATAAATATTATTTCTTATTATATGGAAAAAATATTTTTATCATTATTATTTGGAAATGATTTATTTTCTAAAAAATAATAATTCGGCTACAAATATTTTTTAGCACATTTCCAAATTTAATGCATGAGTCATTTATTATTAAAACACGTATATAAAATTCTCAAATATTTATTATTCTTATTATTTAGAGAAAAATCTTTTTATTATTATTATATCTTATAAATATTATTTTTTTGAAAAATAATAATTCGACTGAATATTATATTTAGTAATAAAAACAAAAATATAAAAAGATGCATGAATACGCACTTTTACGCCCCGTTTCCACATTTAATCATTAAGCCCGCATTTATTACTAAAATATGTATTTAAAAATTTCAAATATCTGCAATTTCTTATTATTTGGAAGAATTCTTTTTTATCATTATTTCTTGGAAATGTTTTTTTTATTAATATTTAAAATTATTTTTTTCTGAAAAATAATAATTCGGGTGCAAATATAATGGTTAGTAATAAAAAAAAAATTAATGAGGCTTACATCATTTGTGGCATCTAAAAAATTATTTAATAAATTATGAGTAATATTGGGTGTTATGTCAATAAAAAATAAATATCTAATAAAATAAATATTTTAAAAAATTATAATGTAATGAAATGTGCCCAGCAATATATTATATTTTTATTTATATATTTATTTTATTATATATTTATCTTTGCACTCAATACTACTCATACTCATAATTTATTGGATACATTTTTTTTTAGTGCCGATGAACGAATGCTAGAAGCATTAATTGTATATATATATATATATAAAAGAAAAGACAAATCCTCATTATATAACTTATTTTATTGGTATTATTCGGAAAGTAAATATTGTTATTTGGAATAACATCCAATTATTAGGCTATAACGCGCATATCCTACTCTTTAAATAAGATGGCATGCATGCATGCATGGTTGCAAGCATATTATCAAATCGATACAGCAGCTTCGACTCGCATGGCGGCATGCCTGGTTGTGGCTGGCTTAGTCTTTATGCGGGCGCTCATCATTGCAGCTTCGCCGGCGGGGATTTCTCTGGAGCTGATACACCGCGACTCGGTGCAATCTCCGTTCCGCGATGCCAAGTTCAATAGCTTCGCTCGGCTTCGCGCATGCGCTGACCGGAGCTTGGTCCGAGCTGCCTATCTGAGCTCCAGAGTAAGCTTGACGAGCGCTGCCTGGGGTCAGCTTGACGTGCGCAGCGGAATCCAGTCGGAGATAGTTCCAAACTCCTTCGAGTACCTGATGAGGCTGTCCGTCGGGAAGAGCAAGAGCATCCTGGCCATTGTTGACACTGGCAGCGACTTGACCTGGCTGCAGTGCAAGCCCTGCAAGTTGTGCTACAATCAGACGGCTCCCCTGTTCGACCCCTTTTCGTCGTCCACGTACAAGCCGGTGGCATGCAAGTCTCCCGCCTGTGGTGCCCTCCCCAGCAAAGTGTCCTCATGCGACTCCCAGCAATGCAGCTTCCACTACTCGTACGGTGACCTCTCCTACGTAGTCGGCTACCTCGCCACGGAGACCTTCACCTTCGGAGGCCGGCGGCCAGTGCAAGTCCCCGGGATTCTCTTCGGCTGCGCTCACGAGAGTGAGGGAAACTTCGGCCCCTCCAGTGCCGGCATCGTCGGCCTTGGTGGTGGCAGGCTCTCCCTGATCAGCCAGCTGGGTGATGCCATCGGCCACAAATTCTCCTACTGCCTCACTCCCTTGAAGAACGGCAGCAGCAGCACGATCAGCTTCGGGTCCCGCACTGCCATCTCCGGGTCCGGCGCCGTCTCCACTCCCATCATCCGTGGGGACGTCCCAACCTTCATCTTCCTCAATCTGGAGCGCATCACCGTCGCCGGGTCGTCTGAGAAAATCGTAGTAAAAAGCACAAGGTCGGCCGCCGCCGGCAACATCATCATTGACTCCGGGACCACGCTGACCGTGTTGGACGACGACACCCTGCTGTCGCTGTCTGGAGTTCTGGCAAGAATCGTGAAGCTGCCGCCCACGAGAGATGGCCGCGGCCCCATGAACCTCTGCTTTGCCGCCGACAATGATGCGTTCGTCCCGGACATCACATTCCATTTCCAGGGAGGGGCTGACATGGTTCTCAAGCCCATCAACTCGTTCATGAGGACGGATGCGAGGACGCTGTGCCTCGCTATGGTTTCAAGCCGGGGAGGTCTCAGCGTATTCGGCAACATGGCCCAGCAGAACTTCAACATAGAATACGATCTCTCCCGCAACATGCTCACCTTTGCTCCGGCTCACTGCACCAGCCCGCTCTCCTAATCCTTCTTATTCATTACTAAATATTTTGTGCTTTATTTTCTTATTCACTTCATTCAAATTTAATGTTCCCCAACAAATAAAATGAATGAGTAACAATTTTATTATAAATTTATCTTAACTATTTTTTTTATTTTTTATGAGAAATATTATTTATATTCGCACTCAAAAATATTTATTTAATTTAAAAATAATATTTATATTATTTTAATATAAATAAATAAATACTAATTAAATAATATTCAAATCCTATTAAATGAATTATTTAGATTAATAAATTTAAATAACATTTCTAATTTTTAATACTATTTTGAGGAAGGTGATTAATAAGGAAAAAAGGGGCAACATGGGCCAGGGCTGTTGAATTCTTACTACCATCTCTCTGATCTCACCACCATTGCTGGATCCTACGACTTTATTGCGCTAGGTAAATTCTTTCTTTTCTTTCAGGAACATATAATACTTGAATTCATAATTACTTTAATTCCCACCCATCTTATTAAAGCTAAACTTCTTCCTAAAAATCAATAATGCGCCAGCATAAAGATCGGGGCCAAGGGCAATGGCCGCGCGGGGATGGCTAATGCACCCGTCTATTTTCACCATCGTTGCATGTAACGACCCCGATAATTGGATAGAAGATTAACCCAATTATTGAGATGTTACCTTAGCACTCAACACTTGATTAGAAGAAAATAAATCAAGTGATTGATGCTAAGTGGCCAAGTCACTTTATGAGCATTGTTAAGTTAAATGAATAAAAATGATAATACAAGTAAATACAATATTACAAGTATTTACAATACTAGAAATTAGATTAATCCACTCATTCATCTCAAGCAGTTTCAAATATAGGAGATACAACATAGATTAAAGGTGTAGGCAAAAGTAACTTAGACAGTTTATTACAAACTTTAAAAGTAAGAGAAAAATGCAATATGTAAATCACTCTCTCTCTCTCTCTCACTATACAAGTAATCTGTTAAAATTAAGCGGAAGCAGAATTCTTTATAAGCCCTTCAAGTACTTGGACCTGCATCACCTGAATAAAAGAGCTCTTGATCTATCATATTTTGATATTTAAATATGATAGGGCAAAGCTAAGAAAAAAAAAAGTGTAGTTAGACTAAACAGTCTAAGCACATTTTAAAATTAGCTATGTTTTTAGATTAACAAGATATCACAATTATGATTTACAATTTAAAGTAAGCAGCGGTGCTATAAAGCTGTAAAATATGGAAAAGTGAAGTAAGAATAACTGTAAGGAAAATAGTATGAAATAAATTGAGTAAAAATACTCACTTTTAATAAAGTTTTAGACTACTACTGAAAATTTGTAAAGGAAAGTATTTTAAAGGCTAGAAACTAATATGTGCATGAAATGAAAGCAATATATGATCAATTGGAATTTATGCTAAATAAGCAAATAACATACAGTGAAGCATTAATTTAAGTTAAGCAACATACATTGTATTCAGATTAAACTGAAGTAAGCAATACACAATACTAAAAATAGAGAGTATAAAATAAAAGGAAATGAGGAAATATCTTAGATTCTCAATCTAAGATAATCATAGTCTAGAACTATGATATGAAAGCATAACTAAATAGTTATGAAGAGTTCTTACAATTTGTAAAAGAATCTCTTATATTTTTAGTTAAAGTTACATTTAGAAATACCTCATTCTGTAGGAGTACACAACAGAATGGGCGAGGAGTTAAGCATGTCTGCTTAACCAGATACAGTGGGGAAGTTGAACATTCACATTTACCCTCTCTAAAATGTGAAGTCCTAATATAAGTGCTTTCTTTTATACTCAATTTGCCATAAGGTATTCCTCTTTAAAATTTTAAGAAAAATCTTTATTTATGCACAATGCTCTTGAATGAATGTTCAAGAAAAGAGGCTCAAAGCTAGGCAAGCACTCAATAGATTGCAAAAATTGTAAATGTATGTGATATCTTCTTGTTTATCTAAACTTTTAATAATCTACTCATAATTTGAGTTAATTAAACTCCAAATTGACTTATAGATATTTGATCTTAAGTCAATTCTAAAATGAATGTAAGTTTATTTTCATGAAACTTGAAATTAGGAAAAAGATAAATTAAACTCAATTTGAAATAAAAGAAAAACTTATCTAAAGCTTAAAAAGAAAAGGAACTATTATTTTCAATTAGATTGATTGAGAATTAAGGTTCATTGAAATGGATAATTTGAATTGAATACTAAAATTTTCTGAAAAATTTCTAATTCTTAAAATCCTTAGAAATTTCGGCAGAGTCTCCTTTATTTTTATTCAAATAAACAATATTTTTTCACAATCAATATTAATCAATTTTATCTCTAGTTCTAAAGTAGAGTTCAATCATTTTTATAAGATTACTCATTTTCAATTCTACAATAGAGTTCAATCCTTTTTATAGGATTGCTCATTTATAGTTCTACAATAATTTCAAATATATAAAACTAAATTAAGCAGTTTATACATCCTATATAAAACATCTAATAAAAAGGAAATGTAGAAATAAAGTTTAGCATTTATAAGAGCAGCTTTATGTGGTATTTCATTCATAGCATTTAATTTAGCATTCTTGTATTAATTTTACAACTCAACCTGCAAAGAATAACATCATTAAGGTTAACATTTAAATATAAAAGAAATAAGAATCATTTAAATTTAGAGGCAGTATATGATTTCATTAAAAGAATGGTAGCATTTGATTCAAAGATAGCATTTATATCTAACATCATTTGAATCTCCTAAATATATATCAGCCTTTGTACTTTATAATATAAATGGCAACAATATCGATTTCTATCTAAATGGCAACATACAATATTATTTGAAATAAATGACAACATTTAGACCTTGTAAGATAAATGACAATATTTAATCACAATTGAACTAGATGGAAGCACTGGATCACTTATTAGTTCTAAAATAAATGCAACATGTGTTCATATTTGAATAAATGGCAACAGCTATCCTTATCTTACAAGGAATATAAAAGCATTTAATTTACTTTAAACAAATGATAGCATTTAGATCTCAATATAAATGTATGGCAGCATTGAGATTACATAATATAGATGACAGCTTTGGATCTTATGTGTTAAATCTAATCTAATAATATAATATGGCGGCATATAATTCGAATAAAAGAATGACAATATATGATTTTTTTTTTAATAATTGACATCATTTGATAATAATATAAAAAGTAACAGCATTTGATCTCATGGCAACATTTGATTCACGATATCTACTGAAATAGAAGGCAACACATATCTCCCTTTTTCATTTGATAGCGACATTGAATCACTTAAGCTCTTATTGATTCTTTCATCTATACAATTGGCAATATATGATCACATTTGATCTTTCATAAGAACAAGAGTTTGCAGCGTATGATTCTCATATACATTTGATAACAGCAATTGATCATTTGATTTCACTTTGAAATAAAAATAACATTTGATAATAATGGCGGCATTTTATCCCATTCATTTGGGAAGAAGGCAACATGTACTTACATTTGATCTTTTATTGAAAGATGGCAGCATATGATTTAAATAAAAGTAATTACAACATTTATTCTAATTGAGATACTTCGCAAAAAGGGATGTAGGATTTAATCTAATCTTAAGCATTTGAAATCCAGCACCCAGACATACATGTCATACAACTATCAAGTTAATATATGCTTATAATAAAATACATCTCAAAAGGCTTGAAAGCCGAAAAAAAAAATACATAAAACTGTTGAATTTATTAGTTGTCCAGGCTCATCCATATATATAAGCTCAATCTTTGCAAAATCAGATTATAAAATATAAATAATTTATATACAAGCATACCATAATATTGATAAAGATGCTTAATAGTGTTTTGAATCAACTTAACATATTGCTTTAAGACTTCTCTGAAGGATTATGATTCAGCTGTATTCAGAATAAAAGCATCTTAGGTACTATACCATTACACATCTAAGCTTTATTTGGTAATTTTTTTATGGATTATCAATTAATATTAAAAGGACAACTGCAAATACAGTTTCTGAATATATCTTAGTAATCATACTGAAATTTCATCACTTAGAGATGATCAATTTGTTGTGGGCTTGAAGGAATATTATTTAGTTGTATTGGATATTATTTTTAGAATGAAGAATTAAACACAAAGATGAATTAACACGTATGGATAGTTACTTGAAATAAAAAACACCATGACCAATAAAAATTTCCATTGTTGGGAAATTCCCAAATTTTAACATCAGCAAGATGATTCTATTTTATCAAACTAATTCTTTAAAGGAGAAGAGATGTATATGCATGTTACAAAACTAAAAAAAATACTAATATCTATTCTAATCATTTAATTACTATTCACTACTTAAATCCATCCAAACTTTAAATACAGTAAGTTAAGATGGAGAATTTACTTGCATGGTATTCAAATCTACTAATGATATATATATATATATATATATATATATATATATATATATATATATATATATATATATATATACACATATCATCACTTCATCTGTAAGAATTAAATGATATATCAAAGAGACAGTTTAATTATAGATATATCGTATTTCAGCTCCTGATAAATACACATCAAATAGTGGATTAATATAATGTAGTGTATAATATAATAATAAATTCAGGCAACTAAACATTATGTAACTTCCACATAATATAGTTATAACAAATAATGATCCCATGAACTCTTTTGGCACCAAGTCGCATATAAAGAAATTACAGCCACCGAAGGTAAAAGAAATTATGAAATATTAAACTTCACTCTTCTTCCTAAACTACTACTCAAGTATTCTCAGTTGAAACTTGATAATACTTAAAATGAAAGATCTTTACCCATATTAAGCATCATATTATGAGAGTTAGTACTACAGTGTAACAACCCAGGTTGTTACTTAGCTCAATTAAGATTAATCTAAGTCTTAATTAAGGTTCAAAGTCACTAATTAAGTAATTTAGAATTCATCTCTGAAACTTAGGTCAAACCAGAAGTCAACTGAGTCAAATCAGAAATTCTGGAAAAATCCCAAACCCTAGAAATTGACTTTTTATCTAGATCTCATATTCAAAATCTGACTTCGCCATTGCGTTCACCATCCCCAAATTAGCTAGGGTGAAGTTTTGGATGCATTTGGAAGTCATTAAAATTTCGGCGAATATTTTAATAATAATTAAATATCCTAAAAATTTTAGTAATTAAATACTCGACGAATCAAAAATCTGATCGCGCCGTTGCGATCAGCGCCCCTCAATTAGCTAAGAATAATTTATTGGGAATTTTGGGAACACACTTAGCTAGTTAATTTTAATTAATAAAATTGGTTTAAATTAATTTAATAAATATTATATTTAATTAGTTTAACGATTTTCGTTAGACCCTTGACGTCATTTCCGCTGCTACCGTTCCATCAAACGAAGCCTTTTGACCGTTCGATCTTCGATCGAACGGTGGATAGCCCTTCTTCCTTCTCGCGCACCGCGTGTCGCGTAGGGGTCACACGCGTCGACCTGCAGCCACTCCAGCTGGTGCTCGCCGCTCCATATCTCATCAAGCCTTGAAGAGCTATTGTGTCTAGAGATTTTTCTTCGAAACCTTAGGCGGCGAAGCAGTGATTGAGCGTCCAGGACTCCTTGATTCAAAACTGCAAACCCTAATCAGTTACCTCTTAACTCTTATTTCCTTCTGGATTACCTGCGTGCGTGATTCCTCTATTTTCTTATGATCGATTGTTATTGTTTGTCAAACTATCGGCGTTCGATCAAACCCTAAGTAACTCATTGGAACTCCATGCGAAAACCCTAAGCGTCGGGTATGCCGAATAGAGGAGGAAGACGAAGAGTCATCATTCGGGTCGGGCCGAAATGGGCTGGGACCGACCCGCGCCTCTGCTGTGCTGAGGGATCCTTCCGTCTATGTGGCAACATCTCGGCGCTCCACGTGGCACTCTATTTTGCCGGCTGTAGAGGTGGACCCCGCAGTCCATTTCGATGACTCAGGGTGGGTCCCGCCGTCGCTCTCGACCTATCAGGCTACGCCACGTGGCCTTCCCTGCTGTGATCGCAATGATGTGGGTCCCACAATAATGGTTAAGATTTTATTTAATATAATTTAGTTTATTTGATATAAACAGCAGAATTATTCTAATTTAAAAATAGGAATTTTATTAATTGTAGAACTTAAAACTCTAATAACTTGCAATCCATACATCCAAATCATACAAATGAATATACCAAATTGATCAGAAAAATGCAAGGAAATTAATGATGCCAATAATTTTGCTGTAGGATCAATGTTTAATTTAGTGACATTTTATGATATTAAATTATTTAGGAAAAATATTGCAAATATTCAAATGATTATAGTTTGGTATCCTTTAATCCAAACATACTCAATATGGGTCTCAAAGTAATCAAAAAACCCTAAGGATTAATCTAAGAATATTTATTTTGCTGTTTAGATTAGATTTAGACTAATCATATTTAGGACCTAACCCTAATTACCCTAAATTAGACCTAGAACTTCAATTGACCCTAACTTGGTCAATTGAGCTCCAAATTTGATGATTCAAATATCAATTTAGATTAGAAAAACCTAATTAACAGTAATCTATAAAAATATATTAGATCCAACAGTTAGATTTGCTAATCACCCCTAATTACCCTAAAACTTAATTAGTGAATATTAGCAAATCTAATAATCCAAATTGAGTGATTTAAGTTTCAGAGGACTCATAGAGTTATTTAAAACCTAACAGTAAAGTTGGATTAGTGTTTGAGTGATTAATTTCACTATTTACTCACTAATTACCCTAATCCCTAATTAGGTCATAACTTAGTCAAATTAGATCTAAATTGAGCCTACCACATGTCATTATAATTAGTGGACTATTTGTAAACCATAGCCACTGATTTTACTCAATTTGGGCACTAATTGACAAAGTTAGGATTTGACCCTTAATTAAGAATCCCTTAATTAACCCTTTTAACCCTAAATATTGTATTGGCCATAACTTGGCCAATACTTATCAGAAATCAATAAATTTAGGTTCAATAGACACCTTAGAACATAACCTACAGTAAACTAGTAGAAAATTTTTGTCCTTAAGGTAAAATTACTACTATGCAATTATAGGTCAAATTCCTAAATTTGACCTTATCAGGCTTAATACTTAACCAAAAATAATGATCTTATTGTCTAAACTCATATTAAATAGTAAGTAATCATTCCACTTTGTTAAAATTTAGAATTTAATCCCAATTCATAAAGATGAGATTTTGAACCCTTAAGTAAGGGCAAAATGGTAATTTTGCCCAAAGTTAGGGTTTAACAATTTAAAGCCCTAAAATCACATTCTAAACATTTCAAACAGTAAATAAAGTAATTTAGGACATAAATTAGATAAATTCAAGCCTTAATTTGATTTTGATAAAAATCTCATTTTTAAAGTCCTTAAGGAAATTTCCTAAGTAAAATTATGAGTGTTTCTCCTTCCTTAAACCTTTCTTAGATCCTTCCTTAAGTCTTTATAACATTAGTTAGGAAGTGTGTCATGAGAAATACTCTTAGAAATTAAGAGCCTTAATTTCTAGGATTAAGAATAGATCTTAAGTTAGAATTCATCTATTGAGTAAATTGGGTTACTCAATAGATGAAACCTTGAGTTTTCCAGTTTATAGATTTTCTTAGTTTATTAAATGATTAATTGATCTTTAAACTTTAGAACTAAGAATAGAGATCTATCCTAATGAATTTGATTTATCTTTAGGATTTGCCCTAACTTAATCTGTGAGGTGGGATTCTAAACCTTAGACCCTTAGTTATACTTTTAGATTAAGTGATTAGACCCCATCATCTGGAGTTTAATTCTTAATCTTTTCATCTTGATTTGGCTAATCAAGATGAGGTTTGGGGTAAATTAAATTACAAAATTAGGTCGATGATTTATTCATTTTAACCAAATAGTCATCTTTTGATTAAGATATAGCTAGGACTTGGCCAGTCCTAACTATCTTCAACTAGTAGGATTCGTGATTCTAAGTTACAGAATGTGTAAGAATTGATGATTCTGAAACTTATGTAACTTAGAGTAGATAGAACAAATAAAATAGACAACAACAGATATCACCTGTGTTTTAGATAGAGTTTCTTGCTCACTTTGATTTTGATGCTTCGCATTCCTTGATTTTGAGTTTATTACCTTGAACATATATTATGTACTTAAGATATTTGATAAATATCTTATGTCAATTTTGAATATTCATAATCATCATTATGTTTTCTTTTTATAAGTGGTTTGTAAGGTGTAGCTTGATTCGTATACCTCTTCGATCAACTCGTTCGGGTCGGCAACCTTGTTGAGGGTTTAATGTCCGACAGTCTATGACCATGCCTAGTCCGTGAGATAGGATGGATAGACTCTTGCCATACTGACTATAGAGTCAGGATTCTGATATGGTTATACTAATTCAAGTACACTTATATTTGGTTCTGTCTTAGCTCATCAGGCTAAGAGTTTTTAGTGATACTCAGTTCAGAGCTTCTTTCTTAGCCCATCAGGCTAAGATTTGCTGAGTATGTTTTTAGTTGAGTGGCTTGGGCAGTCACTGCAGTTTTTAGTTTTCAGTTATTACTTTTACTTGTATATTCTGTATTTCAGCACTGTTTTACTTACAGCTTTTCTGCATGTGTTTCTATATAGGATACTAGTTTTACTTACTATTTTTATATGTACACCTAGGATGTTAGTTACTTTCAAATTTATATTGTTCAAGTTCTATATATCACCTAGCATAATCTTATTGATCATAAGCATATTTAGGCTGTATTTTATTTTTAATTTTGTCTAGTTTTCCTTTTTGCTTACCTGTCTTTGTTGCAGTTGCTTGGAGAAGGTATGTGCTTACTTCCTAGTTGCTTTAGTTATAAACTTGTTTGTTTATAACTTTATACTGTTCTTTTTGTACGCTTTTCTGCACTTATTGCTTCAGTTCTGGTTTATGGTGATATTCAAATAACTTAATAAAATTGTTCACCCTAAAATATGCTTAGACAATAGTCTAACTAGTTTTTCTTTTGTTGGCTGGGGCCGTGCCATTATGAAACTGATAATGGTAGGTTCTGAGTTTATTGAAGCAATTGATCCGGTGGAAAGCTTGCCATTGGAGGAGGAGCCCGTTCCTGAAGACATATAGTTTTAGCTTTCTTTCTACATGTGAGATTGAGAGTTATTTTTTGTTAGCCATTTTTAAACTATTCAAATTATTGTAATAATACAGGATTAACTTTACTTTTCAGCTCTTTACTTATTCTGTATTGTTGTATTTATAATGTATGGATGAATGTTATATTTTTATTGCTTCCGCACTCTGAGTCCATGTATAGTCATTTAGTAATAATATGTTGGGATGAATGGCAAAGTCCTTATTTAAGTTGGATTAGAACATGTGTCTAATCCAATTCTAAGTGGGGACCTTGTCATCTGGTGACCCCTCCATCGTAATTATGTTAACTTGAGAGTTAACATGACCACGGCGGGGCAGGGCCACCGCATACAGCTTCTAATAGGGACATGGGCAACATCCGTCAAATTTTATTGAGCCAAAAACAATTATATATTTAAACTGAATCAACCTTAACTCATTTTCATTCTTATGCAAGCATACACGGGCTTTGTTTAACTTCCTTTTGAATTGCTATGAATCATTTTTGTTGTTAATAGAACATTCAATTTTGAAACAAATATCAATTTTACACTTGCCAGTTATACTTAATTTATGAACTTGGAACCATATCAATATGCTAAAAATTGCACAAAATGAACAAGTTTAAGCACTAATTCAAACAGGCTTATGAGCCTAAATTAAATTATATCACTAACAGTATTAGTTGACTACGTAATGTCTTAGAGAACCTTGGAAACTTCAATATATTTCATTGCGTATTTTTATATTTCACCCAATTCTTTAATTATAAATATGACAAAAATCAATTCATTCCTCTCTTCAATCCAGTATATACACTTATAATTATAATATTATATATATATATATATATATATATATATATATATATATCTTCTGAAGAATAAATATATTCATACTTGAATGTTTAATATTTTGTGCATAACAAAAAAGTTCCATAAAATTTAATATTGATTTACCATGGATTTTAATTAATTAGCCTCTGATGACAGCAACTAATTATATTATAAATAGTCAAAATTAATAAAAAGGGTCGGAAGTCTTGCAGTATGCATGGAGAACATTCTTACAGCAAGAATATGGAAACATCTAATATCTCATAGCAAAATATACGAAATTATAAGGGAAGATCTTGAAAATTTTATAATAGCTAAAAGTACCAAGGTGATACACCTCCACTTTTTTTGAACTCAACGCAGCCCATCATATTGATGAATTCATAGTTAATAAGACAACAGAATTTAATGGTCTTATTAAACTAAAGTAATGTATTTGAAATAAATCAAGGTTCTTTATTAGAGCAGCTAATAGAAATCTATTCAAACCTCTAATAACACAAGTCTCTATCTAATCATCTATTCATAATTATAAATTATATGCAACTTAAAGCTTTTGTTCTTACTTTCTGAAAGCAAATTTCACTAAATCCTAATGAATCCCTCTTTGGATAAAATAAAGCTCTAAATCATCATTAATATTAATGTTTACTATATAAAAAACACTGAGGGAAGAATCGGGGGAAGTACCTTTGTTTCTTTGAGACGCGAGATGGAGAGGAAGTTTCGGCGAGCTTACTAAACTCGGCTAGGGTTTGGGGTAGATAAGGATATAGGTAAGGCATGGGTTTGATTGTATTAAGTAGTGGTCTCACCTTTACGAATCTTTCCATTGGAGGGTGTAGCGGCACGAGCCACGCGTCATCGATCGATCGAAGAAGATAGGGACGGGGGAGGAACCGCGTGCGTATGGAGGAGTTCGGCCGCGTGAAGGGATTTAGGGCTTGCCGTTTGAGATAAGGTAGAATATATATTTGTATATATATATATATATATATATATATATATATATATATGTTATTTGATGATTTCATTTAATTAGAAATGTATGATAGTAAAATTTTTGAAAAATTGTTTTTTTATTAAATTGAGGGTAATAGACTAAAAAAAAATCAAAATTTTAATTGGAAGTTATCTTAATTATTTTAATTATCAAATTATGAAAATATAATAAAATAATCAAGAAATTTTGACTTTCTCCAAAACTCACCAAAATTTCACTATAAGCTAATTTGGGCGTGAGGAACGTAATAGTGAAGTCCGTTTTTAATTCTGAAGTTTAAATAAATTAGGTATCTTCAGAATTATCTGAAAACTAGAAAATGCTGAAAATCGACAAATGATCTCCAATTCGCACGAAATTTGAAATGGAGACTTTTAACAATAATATAAGAATAATGAAAGAACTTTGGAGTCAATTAGATTACTAATTGACGAGTAACAACATATGGGTTGTTACACTGCATGCCGCCGCCCTTCGTCCACCCAGATAATTTTCTTTCTAATAACAAAATGGGCGCCCATCACTAGCCTTGGATTTATGACTACACAACACCGGGGCTGCTCCATTATTGTAACAACCCTAGATTATTACTCTAGCTAAAACTAGATTAATTAAGCTAAACCAAGGTTTGATTTTGATTCCATTGGATTCAATGGGTCATTTAAACCTAAACCTAGAAGTTTGAAATCAATCGGAGCTAAATTGGAAAATTTAGTATTTTTGGCTATTTTTAAGCCCTGAAAAATACCTAAATTAATTTGATCTCCAAATTAAAATCTGATTTCATTTTTGAATTCCTCATACCCAAATTAGCTAAGGGTGAATTTTTGGGAATTTTTGGAGCTCATTTAGCCATACATTTGATTTATAAAAATAATAGGAATTAATAGAATTATTAAATTAAATTATATTAATTAAATTAAATATTTAATTAAAATTTAGGGCTGAGATTTGCTGTCGGGATCGCGGCAGATCTGCTGCGGGGTCCCGACAGCGGTGCATAGCTTCGGACCTGTAGGATGCCTGGCACGCATCTTGGCGTAGCCCGTTCAGCGGCGCGATCCATCCACGCCGTGATCTGATCGTGGCCACTCGATCAAGAAATCCGATCCAACGGCTTTCCACGCCACGTCTTAAGTAAAACCCCGATTGAGCATTGGATCGCTTCAGTTAGATCCAACGGACCATCCATCTCCCCGCTCGACCGTTATTGATCAAGCGATCAGGACCACCCAGTCCTAACCGAAGGCCCATCGAACGGTTGCACCTTTCCCGTGGCTGTTCATCATCGTCCCAGGCGTGGAATCGCTGGCAGCTCCTGACAGGATCCCAACGTCCTGCACTCGTGGCAGTACGGTGATGGGATCTTGTCCCCCACGACCTCTCCCGCACCCCCATCGCCATATCCGGGTTGATCTCCCGGAATTGTCCCTTCTTCGTTTGGGGCACCCAATCGCCAGCCTTGGGCCAAAGCTGTGGGCTCGATCCTGGCCCTGGGAACTCACCTCTGAGCTATAAATAGCCCTCGATCTTCGGCAGTTGAAGGTTTTGCTCTGGCCTCATCCCCATTAAAATTTCTGGTGTGGCGGCCCGTTCAGCTACCGGTGGGGCTCAGTTTGATCGTCTTCCGCTGATCGTGGGTGTGGTTTGGTGTTCAAACTCCCAACTGCCAGTGTAGAGCTCAACTATCCCCATGTCCTCTACTGTGCTCGAATTCATCTAGTTCAGGTACTCCCTTTCCCCAGTGAACTAAGCAAGCTCACTATCCTGCTTACTTAGTATGATGAGTTCTCGTAAATGCTTGAGAATTATAGGATCGTCAGTAATCCCATTGGAAATTGCCTGAGACGATGAAAGCCCGACATTGCTGAGCATAGTCAAGCAGGAGATATCGTCTGAGGAAATTCCAGAAATTGTAGATTTCGCATATTGGTCTTAAGGAAGGATAAATCTCTGCATTATTGCATTTCGTATTGAGCTTTTAGGGGATCAATTTGGGTTGTGTAACCCAAGGCAGCTCGATATGAGCTATCCTCACTTGGACGGCTATTGGCAAAATAGTCCAAGTAAGGATCTAGAGTGTTAGCCGTCCCCGAGCCCAATGGAGTCATAATTCAGCCTTGTGATGGCCCAGGGATGGTGTAGGGTTTGATTTGAGGCCGTTTGGTGGTCTGTGGGAGGAGAATTTTCTCCACATAGAATTTTAATGGTGCCTTCCTTCCAATAGGGGATTAGGGGTTTCCGTCCAGCCTTGATGGGGGTTAGGGGCTAGATCGATCGGTCTCTCACTGGGTAACGTGCGTCGTTTCTCCTCGTCCGTCGTCAGGGTCAAAGGAAGTGGAATTTGGGGATTTATGGTTTTTCCTAAGCCGCCTACTATCGGGACCAGGCGCGAAGAAGGAGACGACAGCGCGGGTCGGGCCGACCCGTGACCCGCGCTGTCCGGCAGTCACTGGGCTCTCGGCCCGATTGACCCGCGTGGTTTATTTCGGGCCGCCGTTTAAATTAGAATATAAGGAATTATATTTCCTCTATTAAATGGCATAATTATTAATATGATTGTTTCTATATAGTTTTAACTTAAATAAATATTCAGAATAAATTAATTAAATAACTTTAGTTATTCATATCCAAAAGGTATGATCCAATATACTATTTGAATCAAAAAAATCCAAGGTATCTAAATATAAAATAAAATCTTAGATCCAATGGTTGGATTAAAAATTATTTGCCAAACCTTCTCTATTTTTAATTAAATCATATAAAATTATTAATTGTCTAATTTATGAGTTTAAGGGCTCTGATTGCTCCTTGTACCCTAAGGAATAATTCCAGACCCTTAAGATTAATTTTGGATAATTAAATTGCTTAATCACTCCTTAATCACATTAATTGAAGGATTAGTGATTCAAACCCTAATTAAGCCCTTGATGTGGGTGGGGATGGTTCCTAACATCATATTAGATCTAGTATAACTTAAGTGTAAGGTTGGATTGCCCTAAAGTGCCTTAATTTCACTAATCACCCTAAGTGGCTTAAGTAAGTGATAAGTGCTAATTAAGATTATTTAAGTCATCAAAATCTAAGGTAAAGGTGTTTCCCACTTCATTAAGTAATATGAAACACATTAGAACAGTCTAGAGCAAAATTGGATAGTTAAACCATAAAATCCCAATTTTAGCCTTAAGAGGGGCATTTTGGTCATTTTGACCAAAATGTGATTTAATGTTTCTTAAGGACTGAAAATTTCAGTAAACCACTATAACACAAATTGGAAACGTTCTCTGAAATCCTAGAATAATAATAATCACCAATCCATAAGGTCTCATTAATTCCTTAATTAAGATACCTACACCTTGAGCATTCCTCATAAAGATCCTATGGTATTAAACTTTAAGTTTAATAATTGAAATGGTCAATTATCTCATTAATAAGTTTAGTTAAGATAACTTAAGAATTAAGTGTTAAAAGAAAAGTAATTGGAAATGTCTAAGTAAAATCTTAGCTTAAGATCTAAAGTGATCAAAACTCAGACCCTTAGATCTTAAGTAACCTAAGAAGGTCAATATGGGTTTAGTGTTAATCTAATACTTGGAATTGTCATTTTTAACCTTAATAAGCCCCTTATAGTTAATTAATAAATTAGATCTAAAAAAATCACAAATGGAAACCCTTAAGTCAAAACTCTAATTAGAAGTCTAAAGTGATCAAACTTCAGATCTTTAGATCTTAGATCTTAGACTTAGATCTTCAATTTGAATTAAACCACCTCCAATTAAAATTCTTTAATGATTGATTATTTAATCTTTTGAAACCTTCCATGTGGGAATAGGATGATTCAATCAATAAGATAATAAAATTATCTTAAGGATTGAATATAGATCTTAGATTCTTAAGTTCTTAATTGATTATTTTATCTTATAATTAGTAGAATAGCCTTTCACTAAGATCTTAGCTCCTGAATCTTTCAACTTATAGGATTCTTTACATTCAAATTGGGTATTAAGTGAGAAACCTAGATCCTATTTAGAATATCACCTTGGATTTGGAATTTGAACTCAACATAGGGTTTAAGTTCTAAATTCTTAAATCCTGATTTATTTGATCAAGATTTGTGTAAGAGAGTAAAATATTCATAAAATTAGGTCATTGATTTGCTTACTTAACTATATAGTCGTCGCATGATTTTGGATTAGAACTCGTTAAGTTCTAATATTTTACTTTAAGGACGTAAATCTGAGAATCTACTCGATAGTTGGATATTGGAGATCCTAAGTTTGTACCTTCTCAAAATAGTTAAATTTGGTAATTTAGACAACAATAGATATCACATAAGTCTAGATTGAGTCTCTTGCTTACTTTTACTAGATTGCATTGCATACTTTGGATTTTGAGCTTTTGCTTTTGAGCATAATAGGACAAACTTAGGATGATACATCCTAAGCTAGTATTGAAATTACATATCATTCAGTTTTATTTTATTTGCAGTTAGTAGAATATGACATAGCTTAGTCTACCTCTTCAGTAGTAGTATTGTATAGACTGGATTCAGACCTAGCATATTTGGATGGCTAGGCTGGGGATTTGATGGATTGATATTGGAGGCCCTGTATGGCCTATTGGCTGGTATGGCAGTACTAGGACTTAGGCTTATTACTACTTTGGCTAAATTGTTTTGTTTCTGATTTGCTTTGCCACATGCTTCAGTGGCCTTATTTTCAGTATTTGCTCGCTTTGCCACATGTCTCAGTGGTTTTATATTTCATATATTGCTTTGCTTTTGCCACATGTCTCAGTGGCCTTTCTTTTCATCTTAATTTGCATGTTGTATGTATACTTTTATGGCTTAGATATATGTATGAATGGCATGTTTAGGATGCTAAAATTTTATCGTATTCAGTACTTATGTTCTTTTATACTCAGCATGTTTTACCTCGATCATAATCATGTATGGATCATGTTTATTCAGCAGTTGCAGTTATTTTTGTTTTTAGCATCACATTGCTTATTTAGTGTTTTGTATGTTACTTTACATACATGTTGCATGCTATAAATAGATAGTTTATAGTATTTCAGTTCTTTCATAGCTTGTTGCACCCTTTACTGCTTGCATATGTATTTAAATTAAATGTGATATCTTTTAATATTCAGTTTATTTAAATAGCCTAAAATGTACTTAGACAATTGTCTAACTGTAACCTTTTTATTTTGTTAGCTGGGGCCCTGACATTTGTAATACCGACAAATGTCAGATTCAGACGTGTTCGTGGGCAGTGTCGTGGAGGAGGAGCCAGTTCAGGAGGAGGACCTTCCAACCGCTGTTTAGATAGTTTTGCATTGTTTATTTCAGTGAGGAAGAGAGTCTTTCATTTTTCAGTTATTCATTTCAGTTTGTAATAATTAACTTTCTGGATGTTCTCTACTTTTTGCATTGTGATGAGTTACTTTATTGTATTTTCTTTCCCTACTATGTATGCTTATGGATGTTACTTTGTTTTGTACTGCTTCCGCCACTTTGATCTTTATATTGATGGATGTTATAGCACTTGGTGACAAGTCCTTAACTTAAGGCAGGTTGGGTTCGCCTAACTTTACTTAAGTTGGGGATTTGCCACAGTTGGAGCACCGTACTTCCTTATTGTCAGTACGTGGGGCCCCACAATTATGGACACTCTTTATTCTTAGAAAAATTAAACACAGTACTTTGACACTATCTTTAATTTTTCAAACTCTAAACCACCAATGTATCTCCAGTTTGGCTTTAATGAACTTATGCTATTATTCTCAGAAGATAACCTCCCAGTATGTCATCTAACTTATCGGTGCTACCAACTTGAGCATGTTTAATCGTAGAATTCTATTAAAAACTTCATAATTATCTAAAAAGTGTCATGATATTTAGAGTTCAATTTAATTGTACTTAAGAGATTTCACAATACGTTGTGATGCACACCTTTTGTAACTACTAACTCTAGTACTATTTATGAGTTTTAATGCACTTGAAAAATATCCATTACTAGTTCCACAAGAGTATGTAAGATTTTAATGTGAATTATGTTCTAAAATTATATGAAGCATTATAATGTAATGATTCTATGTTATTACAGACTATTTACAGGTTAAACTGATGTAACTAAAACCTAAATTCACTTTGGCACTCATCATAAAAGAAATTTAAGATGCAATAATGAAAAAAGAATATTTAAGAATGTTTAAATAATTTTGAGAAATTAAATAAATAAGAAAATAGGGAAAGTAATTTTGAGCTCAAATATAACAACCCTAGGTTGTTATCTTGCAAAATTATAGGTAACTTGTAACAACCCAAGTTATTACTCAGGATAATTAAGACTAATCTTAGTCTTAATTAAGGTTATAGTACATTAATTATGTTATTTAGAACCCATCTCTAAAATCTAGGTCAAAAATGAAGTTAATTGAATCAAATCTGGATTTCTAGAAAATCTCAAAACCTAGAAATTGACTTTTTATTAAGACCTCAGATTGAAAATTTGACTTCGCCATTGCATTCACCACCCCCAAATTAGCTAGGGGTGAAGTTTTGGATGCATTTGGAAGTCGTTAGATTTTCATCGAATATTTTAATATTATTTAAATACCTGAAAAATCAAATAAATAAATACTTGTCGGATCAAAAATCTGATTGTACCGTTGCATTCTTCACTCCTCATTTAGCTAAGAAAAATTTATTAGAAATTTTCTGGATACATTTGAGTACTTAATTTTAATTATAAAGTTAATATATATATATACTAATTTAATAATTAATATTAATTATTGACGGATTCCGTCAATTTGCTTATCGCACCGTTAATCCCCTTAAACGCCTTCCCTCGTTACCGTTAGGCGAAGCAGAGAGATCTCAGCCGTCTGATCATTTGATCAGACGGCGGTTGGTCATCTTCTCCGCATGACTTCCACGTGTCGTGGGAGTCGACCGCGGCATCTACGCCTCCTCCAGCGCAACAAGCCATTGCTTGTAATCACGATAGGAATGGTATAATACCTCTAGAGCCTCCATTCTGCTCGGTTTCAATCACTAGATTTTAAAGGAGCTTGGGACCTTCGCAAACGAACCTTAAGCCACATCTGCCGTTCGTTCGAGGTACAAGCTTACACCTGAATCCTTACTCTAATTTCGCGAAGTTTGTTTCAAGTTATAATTTCATTTTATAGATTAAGTTTTGAATGGAATGGATTGAGTTCATCGTAGTATAATCAATCAAATTTAACGAATTGTCCACAGTACAATTCGTTAAACAAGTTTAGGCCCGTGACATAGATGCCTAAGTTAGGGTTTTGCTTGCGATCTAGTGCATCTTAGGTCTTGATCCAACCACCGACATGAAGTTCTCAACCTTGTCGTTCCATGGCCATGCGGGTCAAGCCCGTCCGATGCTGTTTTGCCGTCCAAAAGCTTTGCCCTAAATGCCTATCGCGGTGAAGAAGACGAAGAAGGCGTCGATTCACCTCGGGCCGGGTCGGGCCAGGCCCACCCACATGCCTCGTAGCCCGCGTACCAGATGGGGCAAGTGGCATGAGCCAATTGGTTGTGCGACCTGAAGTGGGCCCCGCCACTGATCACTCCAACAGACCTGTCTCATTCGAGACAGCGGTGGGAGCCGCTTGTCTGTCCCAGCCAATCACGTCTTGACACGTGTCTGACGTCAACCCGATTTCTGCAAAAAATGTTAATTTAATTATTTTATGTATAAATATAGAATTTATTAGAATAAATAACATTCATTTAAACAGAAATTAAATAAATCAAATTTTCATCAACTTTAAACCCTAATATCTTGAGAATAATAGATCCAAATACAATAATTAAATATACCAAATTAATCAGAAAAATATGAGGAATTTAATGATACTAATTATTTTGCTTTAGGAGTATTATTTCTCTTAGCGACATTCAGGATCCCAAAATTACACTAAATGACACAAAACTTTAAACTATCACAACTTTATAATCGCTTACTCATACATACCCAATATGGGTCTCAAAATACTCACAAAACCTTAAGAAACATTTTAGTAGGGTTAATATTGCTGTTTGGATTAGATTTAGACTAATCATATTTAGGACCTAACCCTAATTAGCTTAATTAACCCTAGAACTTCAGTTGACCATAAGTTGGTCAATTAAACTCCAAATTAGGTGATCCAAATATCAATTTAGATTCAGAAAACCTAATTTATAGTAATCTACAAAAATATTTAGAATCCAACGGTTAGATTTGCTAATCACACCTAATTACCCTAAAACATTGATTAGTGAATATTAGCAAATCTAGTAATCCAAATTGAGTGATTTAAGTTTCAGAGAACTCATAGAGTCTATTAGAACCTAGCTGTAAGGTTGGATTAGTGATTGGGTGATTAATTTCACTAATCACTCATTAATCACTCTAAACCTTAATTAGGTCATAACTTAGCCAAATTAGGTCCAAATTGAGCCTACCACATGTCATTGTGATCAGTGGACCATTTGTAAGCCATTGTCACTAATTTTACTCAATTTGGATCATAATTGACAAAATTAGAATTTTGAACCCTTAATTAAGAATCCCTTAATTACCCCTTTTAACCCTAAACTTGTATTGGCCATAACTTGGCCAATACTTATCAGAATTCAATAATTTTAGGTTCTATGGAAACCTTAGAACATAACCTACAGTAAACTAACAGAAACTTTAGGTATTCTTAAGGTAAAATTACCAATATGCCCTTATAGGTCAAATTCCTAAATTTGACCTTATAAGGCTTAATACTTAACCAAAATTAATGATCTCACTGTTTAAACTCATATTAGTCAGTAAGTAATTATTCCACTTTGTTAAAATTCAGAATTTAACCCTGATTCATAAATATGAGATTTAGACCCTTAAGTAGGGGCAAAATAATAATTTTGCCCAAAATTAGGGCTTAACATTTTAAAGCCCTAAAATCACTTTCTAAATAACTTAATCAGTAAATAGAATGATTTAGAATAAAAATTAAGAAAGTTCAGTCTTAATTTGATTTTGATCAAAAT
Source organism: Gastrodia elata (assembly GCA_016760335.1). Lineage (NCBI taxonomy): Eukaryota > Viridiplantae > Streptophyta > Magnoliopsida > Asparagales > Orchidaceae > Gastrodia > Gastrodia elata. The sequence continues at coordinate 20,829,408 of CM028681.1, forward strand.
CTCATTCTTTTACTCTTAGGAAAAATCCTAAGTAAATTGTGAGTGTTTCTTCTTTCCTTAATCATTCCTAGATCTTTCCTTAGGTCTTATAACATTAGTTAGGATGTGTGTCATGAGAGATACTCTTAGTACTTAAGAGCCTTAAATTTCTAGGATTAGGAATAGATTTTAGGTTAGAATTCATCTGTTGAGTAAATTGGGTTACTCAATAGGTGAAATCTTGAGTTTTATAGTTTATAGATTTTCTTAGTTTATTTAATTATTATTTGATCTTTAAACTTTAGAACTAAGAATAGAGATCTATCATAATGAGTTGATTTATCATTAGTATTTGCCTTAACTTAATCAGTGAAATTTGGGTTCTAAACCTTAGACCTTTAGATATACATTTGGATTGAATGATTATACCCCATCATTTGGAGTCTAATTCTTAATCTTTCCATCTTGAAATTGGCTATTCAAGATGGCTTGGGATGGTTTAAATTATCAAATTAGGTCGATGATTTGTTTATTTAAATCAAGTAGTCATCTTTTGATTAAGATATAGTTAGGACTTGGCCAGTCCTAATTATCTTCTACTTATAGGTTCGTGATTCTAAGTTACAGATTGTGTAAGAATTGATGATTTTGAAACTTATGTAACTTAGAGTAGATAGAACGAATAAAGTAGATAACAATGGATATCACCGGTGTTTTAGATTGAGTCTCTTGCTCACTTTATTTTGATGCTTTGCTTATCTTGATTTTTGAGCTTTAAACCATGAGCATATATTAGGTACATAAGATACTTGATAAATATCTTATGTCAACTTTGATTATTCATAAGTAGCATTTTATTCTTTTCTCATATTTTAGTAAAGTGTAGCTTGATTAGTATACCTCTTCATTTCACCCCGTGGACTACAGGAGTGGGTCAGACCGATAGTCTATGCCATGCCTAGTCCTTGGGATAGGATGGATAGATTCTTGCCCCAACTGATTGAATAGTCAAGATTTGATATGGTTATACTAATTTAAGTACACTTATAATTGATTTTCTGTTGAAGCCCATTAGGCTAAGTACATCGTTACGATCCCTTCAGAGCTTCAAACTTAGTCCATCAGGCTAAGTGATACTTTGTGTATTTTCAGCTCGAATGGCTTGAGTAGCCAATACAGTTTTCAGTTTTGTAGTAATTATTTTACTTTACATTTTCCTACATTTCTGCATTGCTTTTATTTACAGTCTTTTCAGTCTTTTCCAGCTTTATTATATAGGATGCTAGTACTTTTTATTATTTTCACATGTATAGGATGCTAGATTGATTATCAGTTTTTCATACACTTGTTTACTTTTATGTCACTCAGCATACTTTAGATTGATCATAAGCATATTTAGGAGATATTTACTTTACAATTACTGCTTAGTATTCTTTACTTACCTTACTTATTGCAGTTGTTTGGAGGAGGTATGTGTTTACTTCCTAATTGATTTAGTTATAAACTATTGTTTATAACTTATTATCATTCTTTTCTTATGCTTTCTGCTCCTATTATGATTTTATATGAGTTATGGTGATATCTAAGTAACTTAATAAACTTGCAGCATAAAATGTACTTAGACAATAGTCTAACTAAGATTTTTCTTTTGTTGGCTGGGGCCATATTATTATGAAACCGATAATGATAGGTTCTGAGTTTCTTAGAGCAATTGATCTAGTGGAGGACTTGCCATTAGGAGGAGCCTATGCCAGAAGATCCTTAAACTTAATTTTTTTTTCTATACTTGTGAGGATGAGAGTCTATTTTCAGTTCTTTTAAAACTATTTTAAATGTTGTAATAATTTAAGGATTTTCTTTATTTTTTTTTCAGCACTTTACTTATTCTGGATTGTTGTATTATATGGATGGATGTCGTATTTTATGCTTCCGCAATCTCTGTGTTACTTGTATAACCATTTAGTGATGGATGCATTGGAGAAATGGCAAAGTTTTTAGTTAAGTTGGATTAGAATATGTGTCTAATCTAATTTTAAGTATGAACCTTATCATTTAGATGACCCCTCCACCATAATCATGTTAATTTAAGAGTTAATAGGACCACGGTAGGGAAGGGCCACCACATAACCTTACTAATTTCCAATCACCATTGCTTATAAAACCTCAATATAAACTTATCTAAAAAATTTGAAGTCCATTGGACTTCTCTAAGTCCAAATTGATAACTTGATCAATATAGATGCCCTAGATTAGACCTAAATTTTTTTTACCTTAGAATTAAAATCTGATTGCATTTTTGGATTCCTCACCCCCAAATTAGCTAAGTGTGAAAATTTGGTGTAATTTGGGGTTCATTTAGGCCATAATTCAATTTAAATTGAAATGGTTCAATTGCACATAAGGGTTTCTAATAATTCAAAATTGCAAATATGCCCTCAAAACTAGATTAACGGCCGGGATCTGCTGTGCGGACCGCGGGCGATCTGCTACGGAGCCCGCGTGACACGATAGCGGAGCCCCGCACATCTGGCCGTTGCGCCTTATTAATCGACGGCTAGGATTAACTCCTGCGGAACCACGGATCAACCGTAGGATCTCCCTGACCGATCCAATGTCCTAGATCACTCCCACGATTGGCCGTTAGGATCCGCGAGATCCGAGCTGTTCCGCCATCTGATCGATAGATCAGACGACATCTGAGGCACCCGGCACTGTGGATCGTCGTCCCCACTCCATCGCGCACCCGACAGGAGGATTCTCCCGTATTGCCAGTTGCCTCCTCTGTCCCCCACTCCCGCTTCGACCTCAGCAGACCGTTAGCACACCTCCCCTAATGGCCAAGAGACCCAATTGGGCCTCGTGGCCCGATCGAGCTCGAATTGGAAATTTGAGTTGGGCCGATCCATACCGTCTCCCAGGGGGCTTTGAGTCCCATTCGACGCGTCTGACCATGCGGATCAAGTATTGATTCAGTCCTGGTCGTGCCGTGGTTAGGATGCGCCGAGATTTTGCAATTAGGGTTCCCCTAATTGGGTCCCTGGTTCGGGATGGAGACGCGGGGACGAAGGCTCTATGCGGGCCGGGTCGACCCACGACCCGCGCTGTGCGATAGTGCCGGGTCTCCCGGGCCCCGGTCGACCCGTGCAGTTTTGGAATTGGGCCGAGCAATTTAAATTAAATCAGAATTATTAAGGAAAATAATCCCAATAATCAAATCATAGGAATTTAATTAAATAAAAATACATAATGTATTACTTGAATAACTTTTAATCTACTGGTCCAAACCCTATGAATAAACTACTCGCTATCATCCAGAAAAATATTTCATTAAGCTGTCTCAGAAATAAAAAGGGAAAAAAACTATGTCTAGAATGTTGACACCCTGGGAAATTAACGCACATAATGAATTGATCGAACATGTAAACTCTAAAATGGACATCCTAGAACTTGAACGAATAATTGAAGGTAATAATATATCACAAATAAAATACTTATGGGTTGAAACATTTTAAGAATAGACTACTCGCTATCAGCAATTCCGCTCTATCTTAGGAGGTTTGATGACTACTGGGTAGACGATCATTGAGACGGTCATATCTACGGAAGGACCATAGATGGAGTGTCGCCTCGCGGAGTTGAAGTACTGGACAAGATTCTTGCCAATTCATCATTTAGAGGCACAGTCTTTCAGTACTAGCCAGAGAATGGCTGGATCGTGTTACCACTGCACTACGAGAGGCGGCCTGTCCGGAGGAGCATCGTCTGGAGATTGTGGAGATCCTACTGAGGGGATCAGCGAGTCGTTTGTGGTATTGGGTTTATAGGAGATTAGCTCGGAGGAGCCACATAGTCACCTATGATGACTTCTGTGCTGCCTTTTGGGTAGAATATTGTAACTAGTATGTCAGAGAGTCTCGTCATATCATTTATTTTAGTATATGTTTCTATGCATCTTCTCTTATGAGAAAGAAATGAATGAAATTTTAGTAAAACCTCTATGTTCTGAATTCATACTCATACTTATAGCCATGAATCCTGGTTCTCCATTTGCTCCTACCCCAATTAAGAACACGGTGGTGTCATCAAGCGGACCAGAAGACTCCAACTTTATGGCTAGCTTGTTAAAAGCCTTAATTGATAGCAATGCGCAATAGGCACAAGAGACCCGTGCTCTTATCCTCTCAGTTAAGCAGCATTTTGCTCCTCCAGCAGGATCCTCATCGTCACACTATGCTGGGGATGGAATCCTACATAGTTTCCTTCGTCTTCGAACTCCTACATTCAACGGGCACTAAATCCCATAGACACCGTAACATGGGTTAAGTTAGTAGAGAAGAACCTTGCCACTATCAAATGCCCTAACTCTGAGGCCATCCGCCTAGTGACTTACTTATTTTAAGAAGAGGCGGAGTATTGGTGGGAGAATGAGCGAAATAGCAGATTTGCGGAGTATAAAGTAGAAGACATTCCATGGGACATGTTCATGGAAGCATTCCATGAAGCATTCATTTCGGCGTCAGCTCAAGCAATTCTGGAGGATGAACTCCTCCATCTCACACAAGGCAATAATTCCGTGTTCGACTATAAATAGGAATTTAGGAGGCTATCACGATTCGTTCCGAATTTGGTAAGAATTGAGGCGTCCAAAAGCCACCGCTTCCTAAAGGGCCTGAGAGACTCCATTAAAGTGCATCTAGTATCCCGTCAGATCAAGACACTGACTAAATTAATTGAAGCAGCTAGTCTACAGGAAGAATTTCAAGGTCAACTGGACCTAAAGCAAAAAGCGATAGTCATGCAGTCAAGGGGAGAACGATTTGGCCATCACAAGATGGCAAAGGTCTACAACATGGACTCAGCACAACCCCAGCCTCATAAATCTAAATGCAAATAGATGCATCTTTATGGAAAAGGCTACCACTTCGGTGGTGTATGTTTCACCTGTGGTCGTAAGGGTCATCGATATTTCAAGTGCAAGGAGAAGAACACAATCGATGGGATGCTCATCAACCACTCCCACTACAAACAAGCATACCGAGCCCAGCCGATCAACAGTCGAGAGCCTACTCCTGCAATCATGTCGGCCGCTACCACAAACTCTAAATCCATAGTACCAGTGCAAAAGCCCAACTATGATCGCCAGGGTCAGAGGCCTCAGAATAAGCAACCCTCAGCACCTGCCATGGTATACATGTTAACTCATGCCTCTGCTCCAGAAAAACAATGATGTGGTGTCAGGTACGCCCTAAAATTAAACTTTTTCTTTGCTATTTCAGTACCTAGCAATTATTCCTTTAGTATTTAATATATGCTTGGTTTACACCCTTTTCAAATCACTGTACTCATAGGCACTTTCTCAATAAACGACAAAACCTGTAACATCCTTTTCGATATGGGAGCAAGTCATTCCTTCGTATCGGAAAGTTGGGCTAAAAATCTCAAGTTACCAACCTATCAATTAGCCAGTTCATTGAGCATCAGGTTACCTTCGGGAGCCCGTATGCAGTCGCAACAATTCTGCAACTTAGAAATTCCTATTGGGGAATAGCACTACGAGGCTAAGCTAATCGTGTTACCAATCACCAACTTCGATATAATCTTAGGCATGAATTGGCTAAGCCAGCATGACGTGTCCATAAATTGCCAAAAGAAGAAAATAACATTGGGCAGTGGGAGTAAAGCAAAATCACTCGTTGGAAGATTTAGCACTCAATCGTCGTTGATCAATGCAATGATGGCAGAAAAGCTAGTCAGGAAGGGGTGCAACGCTTACCTTGTGACAATGTTGGGAGAGAAGAGAGAAGCCATACATATTTTTGAGAATCATATAGTTTGTGAATTTCCTGATGTGTTCCCTGAAGACCTACCTGGTCTTCCTCCGGTGAGAGAAGTAGAATTTGCCATAGCACTAATTCCTGGAACGCAACCACTGTCAAAGGTTCCGTATCGTATAGCGCCAAAAGAACTCCAAGAGTTGAACAATCAACTCCACTAACTATTAGAGAAGGGTCTTATTCACCCGAGTTCATCTCCTTGGGGACGCCAGTGCTATTCGTAAAGAAGAAAGATGGATCGATGAGGATGTGCATCGATTATAGAGAATTAAATAAAGTAACCATTAAGAACAAGTACCCTCTGCCTAGTATCGATGACATATTCGACCAACTATCCGGAGCTAAAGTCTTCTCTAAGATAGACTTGCGATCAAGATATCTTCAATTACGAGTTAAAGATTCAAATATTGAGAAGACAGCATTTAGAACCCGCTATGGGCATTACAAATTCTTGGTGATGTCCTTTGGCTTAAAAAATGCACCGTCCATCTTTATGGACTTAATGCAGCGCGTGCTGAAAGGATATTTGGATAAATTCGTCATTGTCTTCATCGATGATATATTGATTTATTCAAAGGATAAAACAGATCACGAGAATCACCTACATTTAGTACTTGAAGAGCTCAGAAGCCATAAGCTATATGCTAAATATTCTAAATGTGAGTTATGGCTGGACTCAGTCTCTTTTTTGGGTCATGTCGTCGATTTTCAGGGAATCTGAGTCGATCAAAGTAAAGTAAGCACAGTCTAAGATTGGTCACAACCAAAATTAGTGAATGACATTATACGTTTCTTGGGTTTGGTAGGTTACTATAGGAAGTTTGTCAAAGGTTTCTCTCAAATTACATCTCCTCTCATAAGGTTGACTCAGAAAGCAGTACCATTCATTTGGAGTTCAGAATGTGAAAAGGCATTTTAAATATTAAAGGATGCTCTTTCCTCTACACCAGTTCTCGCCTTACCTAAAGAAGGTTTGAATTACTAAGTCTATACCGACGCATCTGGAATAGGATTGGGGTGTATTTTGATGCAAGAAGGAAGAGTTATAGCATATGCGTCTCGTCAGTTAAGACATCATGAGAAGAACTATCCTGTCCCTGATCTTGAGTTAGCAGCAGTAGTCTTTGCTCTAAAAATATGGCGTCATTATCTGTATGGCATCCAGTGTTCCATATTCACCGATCACCAGAGCTTGAAGTACATCTTCACCCAGCATGAGTTAAATTGTTGACAGTGAAGATGGCTCAAACTAATAAACGATTACGATCTAAACATCCAATATCATCTTAGAAAAGCGAACGTCGTAGCAGACGCACTTAGTCGTCATGCTACTCTATCTTCTTTAATACAATCCAGTCCTCTGGAAGAAGAATTCTGAAAGCTCAAAATTAAGCCAGCACATGGTGACATGTTAAGCACATTAATATCCATGAGTTCAGTTGAGCCCACATTTCATCACGATGTCTCCATTTCACAAACCAAGGACGAAGACTACATGAAGTTTAAGGTTGACATCGAGAGTGGTCTCCACTTTGATCTGTAGCTCCGAGGTAATGCAATTTATTAAGGGGATCGTCTGTGGATTCCCAAATCCATGCAGCAATACATTCTAGTAGAAGGTCACAATTCAGGTTACCAAGTACATCTGGCAGCACCAAGATGTATCAAGATCTGAATAAAGCATTCTGGTGGCCTGGAATGAAGAAAAGTGTGGCGGAGTTTGTCGCAAAATGTTACGCTTGTAATTTGGTCAAGGCTGAGCATCAAAAGCCTGGAGGACTTCTCCATCCTCTAGCAATTCCTGAATGGAAGTGGTTCGACATTTCTATGGATTTTGTCATGGGATTGCCTAAAGCAAGATCCGATGCTGATTCAATATGGGTCATTGTCGATCGATTGACCAAATCAACGCATTTTATTCCTATGTGGCAGACTGATTCTGTGGAAAAATTGGCAAAGTTGTACATTAAGGAAATTATCAGGCTCCATGGAATTCCAAGATCTATTGTGTCTGATCGAGATAGCCATTTTACTTCTAAATTTTGGCAAGCAGTGCATCAGGACTTGGGGACTACTCTAACCATGAGTACCGCTTTCCATCCTCAGACCGATGGTCAAACAGAAAGAGTCAATCAAGTCTTAGAAGATCTTCTTCGCCTCTGTATGCTAGATTTTGGAGGGTTCTGGGAAGGTCATATTCCTCTTGTAGAATTCTCATACAATAATAGTTTTCAGGCAAGTATCGGCATGGCTCCATATGAAGCCATGTATGGCAGGAAATACAGTACTCCCTTAGCATAGTCTGAAACTGGCAGTGCTCAACTTTATGGTTCTGATTTAGTGGAAGTAGCAAACCGAAAGATTCAGCTGATCCAGCAAAGAATCAAAGCAGCTCAAGATCGTCAGAGTAAGTATCATGATGCTCATCATCGTACTCTAGAATTTGATGCCGAAAATTTTGTATGCCTTAAAGTCAGTCCAATGAAAGGTGTATATCGTTTTGGTGTAGCCGGGAAGCTAAGTCCCCGCTACGTCGGACCTTTTGAAATATTAGAAAAGATTGGTTCTGTAGCCTATCGATTGAAGCTCCTCGAAGATTTCTCTGCAGTCCATAATGTGTTCCATGTCTCATCCCTGTGGAAATGTCTTCATAACCCATCTCACTTGATTCAACTTCCAGAATTATCGCTCCAGCCAGATCTTTCTTATGCGGAAGAGCCACTTAAGATCTTAGCACATGATCAAAAGCAGCTGAGAAATTGCTCGATCACAATGGTAAAAGTTTAGTGGAGGAATCGCTCATTAGAAGAATCTACTTAGAAAAAAGAGGCGGATATGAGAAAGAAGTATCCTAGTCTCTTTAAAACTCCAGGTACACTTTTATTTTCTAAGTTTTATTTACGTTCTTCAATTTTCTCATGATTATTTTCTCGCTTGAGATGATGTCGAGGACGACATCGTTCTTAAGTGGGGGAGTCTGTAACAACCTTACATTGCAAAATTATAGGTAACCTGACCAATTTCCAATCACCATTACTTATAAAAATTTAATCTGAACTTATCTAAAAAATTTGAAGCCCATTGGACTTCTCTAAGTCCAAATTGATAACTTAATCAATCTAGATGCCCTAGATTAGACCTAAAATATTTTTACTTTAAAATTAAAATTTGATTGCATTTTTAGATTCTTCACCCCCAAATTAGCTAAGGGTGAAAATTTGGTGCAATTTGGGATTCATTTGGGCCATAATTCAATTTAAATTGAAATGGTTCAATTGTACATAAGGGTTCCTAATAATTCAAAATTGCAAATATACCCTCAAAACTAGATTAACGGCCGGGATTCGCTGTGCGGACCGCGGGCTATCCGCTGCGGAGCCCGGGTCACACAACAGTGGAGTCCCGCACATCTGGCTATTGCGCCTTATTAATCGACGGCTAGGATTAACTCTCGCGAAACCATGGATCAACCGTAGGATCTCCCCGACCGAGCCAACGACCCGGATCACTCCCACGATCGGCCGTTAGGATCCGAGAGATCCGAGCCGTTCTGCCATCCGATCGATAGATCCGATGGCATCCGAGGCACCCAGCATTGTGGATCATCATCCCCACTCCATCGCGCATTTGACAGGAGGATTCTCCCATACTGCCAGCTGCCTCCTCTGTCCCCCACTCTTGCTTCCACCTCAGCAGACCGTTAGCACACCTCCCCTAATGGCCAAGAGACCCAATTAGGCCTCGTAGCCAGGCCGAGCTCGAATTGGAAATTCGAGAGCTCGGCCATGGCCTGAACCATCCGGCTCTCCGTAGCCCAATTAAACTCTCTGGAACCTTCCATGTACTCCCATGAGGCTATAAATAGCCTCAGCACTCCTCTGATTGATCCTTGCTAATCAATGGAAGTCGCTTACCTTCTCCGCCATTGTCGTTTGCTGAAGCTTCTTCCAGGCGCTCCCAAGCTTGCATACCGCTGATAGGAGAGTCTCCTGGAGTTCAGAAACTCTAGTTCAGAAACTCTCAGAGAGGACTAAGGTAGCTCAGCAAGCCCGGAGAAGACCACCATATCGTCTGCAAGCTCTAGGATAAAAACCAGGTATCCTACTTACCAGTTTCGAGCCAATGAGGCTCAGACCTTCTTTATTTTGATGCGTCAAAGTTCGTATTATCGTCTCGAACCCAATGGTATCGAGATTTAGATCTGGGCTAGCCCCGATCGATCGAATCAATTGATCAGATTGAATCTTTAAGGATCGCCTCAGTCGGGTAAGGACCCGGCGATCCAGACCACCCCATACCCTCAGACCAAAGGGCTTCGATCCGCCTCACCTCCCTGATGGTGTAGGGATCGAGCTCGGGGTCTGGCGTGGCCTCTGTGGGGAGAATTATCTCCCCACAGTAGCTCCAATAGAGGAGTCCTCGGGCGAGCAAGGTCTGGCAGAAGACCACCAGGTCTTTGGTGTTCGGCCTTTACTAGATTACAGGCATGGCATTTGGCCACAAAGTCAGCTACATCTTTCTTCATGCCTGGCCACCAAAATGATTGCTTCAAATCTTGATACATCTTAGTACTGCCTGGGTGAATATGATACCCAGAATTATGGCCTTCGACTAAAACCTCTTGATGCATAGATTTAGGTATCCACAATCGATTGCCCTGATAAACTACACCATTCTGCAACTGCAAATCTTGACGACGACCACCTTCGATATCTGCTTTAAATTTCAGATACTCATCATCTTTGGTTTGCGAGATGGAGACATCTCGGTGGAAAGTGGGTTCCACATTAATATTTGCTAATAGCGAACTCAGCATATCGCCATTAACTGGAGAAATCTTGAGCTTACGAAATTCAGGTTCTAAGAAACTGGAGGCAATCATAGAAGTTAGGGTAGCACGATGGCTAAGAGCATCAGCCACAACATTCACTTTTCCGGGATGATACTGGATACTGAGATCATAATCACTGATAAGTTTCAATCATCTTCTTTGACGGCAATTCAACTCTCTCTGGGTGAAGATGTATTTCAGACTTTGATGATCGGTGAAAATTGAACACTACACTCCGTATAAGTAGTGACGCCATATTTTCAAGGCGAAAATTATGGCTGCAAGCTCAAGGTCATGAACTGGATAGTTTCTCTCGTGGGGTTTTAGTTGACGAGAGGCGTAAGCAATTACCTTACCCTCTTGCATCAAAACACAACCTAGACCAATCACAGAGGCATCGGTATACACCTGATAGTTCAAACATTCTTTTGGTAGAACAAGAACTGGAGCGGTGGATAGAATATCCTTAAGGGTTTGAAACGCTTTCTCGCATTCTGGGCTCCAAATGAATGGGACAGCCTTTTGGGTTAGTTTAGTCAACGGTGAAGAGATCTGGGAAAAGCCCTTAACGAACTTCCTGTAGTATCCTGCTAATCCCAGGAAACTTCTAATATCGGTGACAGACTTAGGTTGAACCCAATCCTGAATAGCTTTTACTTTGCTCTGGTCTACTCGAATTCCCTGAGCATCGACTACGTGCCCCAAAAATGCAATTGAGTTAAGCCAGAACTCGCACTTGGAGAACTTGGCATAAAGTTGATGCTCACGCAAGGTTTCCAACACTAGCCTTAGATGTTCTTCATGGTCTTTCAGAGTTTTGGAGTAAATGAGGATATCATCAATAAAGACGATCACAAACTTATCCAGATACGGTTTTAGCACACGCTGCATTAAATCCATAAAGATTGACGGTGCATTGGTGAGTCCGAACGACATCACCAAAAACTCAAAGTGTCCATAACGAGTACGGAACGCAGTCTTCCCTACGTCGCCTTCTTTTACTCGCAACTGATAGTATCCAGACCTTAGATCGATTTTTGAAAATATCACGGCTCCGGATAATTGATTAAACAGATCGTCAATTCTAGGCAGTTGATATTTGTTCTTTATGGTGACCTTGTTTAGTTCGCAATAGTCTATACACATACGCATAGATCCATCCTACTTCTTCACAAATAAAATTGGCGCTCCCTAAGGAGATATGCTTGGCCTAATAAAACCTTTATTCAGGAGCTCGTGCAACTGCTCATTGAGTTCTTGAAGCTCTTTAGGTGCCATTCTATAAGGTGCTTTGGATATTGGCTGTGTACCAGGAATCAATTCAATGGAGAATTCCACTTCTCTGGAAGAAGGTACACCAGGCAAATCTTCTAGAAATACATCGGCGAATTCTTTGACTACCTTACAATCAGCAAGGGAGATATTTTCTTTTGTTTTGCCCATCATGGTGACTAAGTAGGCTTTACAACCCTTGACAATCAACTGTTCTGCTTTAATGGCATTTATTAAAGATAACTGCATGCTAGTTTTTCCTACAAATGTTTCAGGCTTACCCTGAGAGTGGAGAGTGACTCTCTTTTTATTACAGTTAATCACAGCATTATTGTCACTAAGCCAATTCATCCCGAAGATAATGTCAAAGTTTACTATCGGTAGAACGATTAGCTTAGCCTGAAATTCTTGATCGTTTATCGGGACTTTGATATTGCAAAATTTCTGGGCACTTAGTTGGATTCCTGATGGAAGTCCAACACTCAATCTTTGCGCTAGGTTGCATGGGTGGAGTTTAAGATTATTAGCAAATTGTTCTAAGATGAATGAGTGACTGGCACCCGTATCGAACAATATGTTACAAGGTTGGTTATTGAAATAAAGTGTGCCTAAATTACACAGTTTTGCATTAACAGCTTGAAAAGATTTAACATACAGAAAGGCAATATAATAAGAGGGGTTGAAGAGTGTGTACCTGAAACCACGTTGTTATCTTCCGCGGCTTCTATAGGGGTTAAAGCATACACTCGGGCAGGTCCAACAGGGCGATCGTTATTTTGCCGTCGCTGGAAATTCTGAGAATTGGGTGTTGGTGGCTGGGTGTGAGCCACTTCAGGAGCAGGGGCTGGTATTATAGCCAGATTTGGTTCTCTCCGATATAGTGGAGTTGCCCTGAACACCTGCTTCTTATGATACGGCTTCATTTGAACTCCATTTATTGTTTCCGTGTGGTCGCACTGATAAAATCGATGGCCTATGCACCCACAATTGAAACACCTCTGACCAAAGTGATAACACTTGCCATATGGATGTGGCTTAGGCGCAGTTCTAAATTTGTTCAGTTGTAGGTGCAGCTTCCAGCTGATATACTTTCGCGGGGTTAGACCCGTGCCTTTTGAAATTTCCTCGCTGGTTCAGATTGGTTTGCGCCTTTCGCTTATGATCTTCTTCGGATTGGTGATGTTCAATAACCTTAGCCGTTTCCACTAGTTTGAAGAAACTAGTTAGACAGAGTGGCACTATCTGATTCTTCAATGAACTTCTGAGTCCACAAAGGAAGCGATGACACTTCGCTAACTCAGAGTGGGTGACTTCTGGTGCAAAACGAATTAATCTGCGAAACTCTCTCTCATATTCTGCCACTGAGCGACTTCCTTGCGTCAACCTCATGATCATATCTGTAATCATGTTTTGTGCGGACGGGGGGATGAACTCAGTCTTGAAGGCTTCAACAAATGCATCCCAAGGAATGTCGTCTAATTCATAATCGACGAACTGGGTGTTCCTGACTCCTTCGCACCAATATTCCGCCTCGGCGTGAAACAGATGAGTGGTGAGACGGACGGCTTCAGAGTTTGGAATTTTCAGACCAACTAGATCCTTTTCTACGGCCTTCAGCCAATCGGCCGTATCCATTGGGGACAAGTTCCCGCCAAAGGTTGGAGGCCTTAACCTCAGGAAATTATGGAGGAGATTATCTGTTGTATGGTGTGAAGACGAAGCAACTTATGGAGCATGGACTATTGGAGCAGCGACAGTTGCTGGAGTTACATGATCATTCAACAACTTCTGCATGACCAGTGCCTGTTGGGCTTGATTTTCTAGGAGAGTTGCTACCATGGCTCGCAGATGAGCCACCTCATCGTTAGAACTACTGGAGGCCACAGTGTTCTTGATTGGAGTAACAGTGGGTGGTGATCCAGAATCCATTCTAGTTTTAATTAAGAAAAGAGCAACTCAGAATTTACTCTAAGGAAGGAAATCAAAATTTCTCATTAATTATAAAATTTTGAAATTACAATGCCAAACTGTAAATCAAATGAAGTTTGCCTGAAATTAAAATAACATTTAATCTAACTATTATTTAGACTTTATCAATGTACTCAGCCCTAAAGGCTACACAAAAATCCTTAAAGGTGACTTCTCGCCGCTTCCTATTACGCTTCTTCTCGAGCTTTGCCATAGTCTCGTACCACCATACTACGACATAGTCCACCATCAGGTCAGTCACCATATCTACATAGAGTGACTCGGGACACTCTATGTGCTCCAAAAGGGACTCTACTCAGCTCAGCCATTCTTGCGCATACACTGGAAAGTTGAGCCCTCGATATATAGTTTGTCGTAGAAGCTTTTCCAGGACCAAAATTCCTCTTAATGAAACTCCTTCGATTTGCCAGTTGCTTTCCTGCCTCCATTTGAAGCTACTGTCCCAAGCACTCCTGAAGATACGCTAATAGTAGTCTATATCGGACTCCTCAGATCCCATCTGACTATGGGAGCAGAATTTTACTATGTTTGTATTAGACTCTGAATGAATAAATTTATTAGGTTGGGAGTATTTGCCTCTTTTATTGTGCATAAAGTTACTGGCACTACCATGTTATGGATGTCACTTATATTGATGCGTGTATTTCAGAAGAATGATCCATTAGGTAGAAAGGAATCATAGATCCCAGTCTGACACCTCATGGTGTTCTCTGATACCAACTGTGGGGCCCCCGTACTGATAATAAGGAAGTACGGTGCTCCAACTGTGGCAAATCCCCAACTTAAGTAAAGTTAGGTGAACCCAACCTTCCTTAAGGCAATGACTTATCACCAAGTGCTATAACTTTTATCAATATAAATATCAAAGTAGCGGAAGCAATATAAAATAGAGTAACATCCACAAGCATACATAGTAGGGAAAAGAAAATGCAATATAGTAACTCATCACAATGCAGAAGTAAAGTACATCCAGAAAGTTTAATTATTACAAATTGAAATGAATAACTGAAAATAAAAGACTCTCGTCCTCACTGAAATAAATAAGGCAAAACTATCTAAACAGCAGCTGGAAGGTCCTCCTAAACGGGCTCCTCCTCTGCGACCCTGCCTACGAACATGTCTGAATCTGACATTTGTCGGTATCACAAATGCCAGGGCCCCAGCTAACAAAATAAAAAGGTTACAGTTAGACAATTGTCTAAGTACATTTTAGGCTATTTAAAGTGAACTGAATATTAAAGGATATCACATTTAAATTTAACCATACATGCAGCAGTAAATGGGTGCAACAAGCTATGAAAGAACTGGGATACTATAAACTATCTATTTATAGCATGCAACATGTATATGAAGTAACATACAGAACTCAAAATAAGTAAGGTAAGGCTAAGAGCAAAAATAACTGCAACTACTGAATAAACATGATCCTAACATGATTATGATCGAATTAAAACATGTTGAGTATAAAAGAACACGAGTATTTAATATAATAAAATTCTAGCATCCTAAACATGCAATTTATACATATATCTAAGCCATAAAATATACATACAACATGCAGATTAATATGAAAAGAAAGGCCACTGAGACATGTGGCAAAAGCAAAGCAATATATGATAAGTAAAGCCACTGAGACATGTGGCAAAGTGAGCAAATATTGAAAAAAATAAGGCCACTGAAGCATGTGGTAAAACAAACTAGAAAACCAAAACAATACAGTACAGGTAAAGTAGTAATATGCCTAAGTTCTAATATTGCCATACCAGCTAATAGGCCATACAGGGCCTCCAATATCAATCAATCAGTCAATCCCCAGCCTAGCCATCCAAATATACTAGGTCTGAGTCCAGTCTATACAATACTACTACTGAAGAGGCAGACTAAACTAGGTCATATTCTACTAACTGTGACAAAAAAAAACTGAATGATATGTAAATTCTATACTAGCTTAGGATACATCATCCTAAGTTTTCCTATTATGCTCAAGGGCTAAAGCTCAAAGTCCAAGGTATGCAAAGCAATCTAGTCAAAGTAAGCAAGAGACTCAATCTAGACTTATATGATATATGTTGTTGTCTAATTTTCAAATTTAACTACTCTGAGAAGGTACAAGCTTAGGATCTCCAATATCCAGCTATCGAGTAGAATCTCAGATTTACGTCCTTAAAGTCAAAAATTAAAACTTAACGAGTTCTAATCCAAAAATCATGTGACGACTATATGATTTAAATAAGCAAATCAACGACCTAGTTTTATGAATATTTCACTCTCTTACTCAAATCTTGATCAAATAAATCAAGATTTAAGAATTTAGAACTTAAACCCTATGAGGGTTCAAATTTCAAATCCAAGGTGCTATTCTAAATAGGATCTAGTTTTCTCACTTAATCCCAAAGGTAAAGAATCCTATAAGTTGAAAGATTCAGGAACTAAGATCCTAGTGAAAGGCTATTCTGCTGATTATAAGATAAAATAATTAATTAAGAACTTGACAATCTAAGATCTATATTCAATCTTTAAGATAACTCCATTATCTTATTAATTGAATCATCCTATATTCACATGGAAGGTTTCAAAAGATTAAACAATAAATCATTAAAGAATTTTCAATTGGAGGTGGTTTGATTCAAATTGAAGATCTAAGTCTAAGATCTAAGATTTAAAGATCTGAAGTTTGATCAATTTAGACTTTTAATTAGAGTTTTGACTTAAGGGTTTCCATTTGTGATTTTCTTTAGAATCTAAGTTCATAATTAACTATAAGGAGCCTATTAAGGTTAAAATTGACAATTTCAAGTATTAGATTAACATTAAACCCATATTGACTTTCTTAGGTTACTTAGGATCCAAGGGTCTGAGTTTTGATCACTTTAAACTTTAAGCTAAATTTTAACTTAGGATGTCCCATTATTGTTTCTTTTAGCATTTAAGCTTACAATTTAACTAGTTTGAACTTATCAAGTGTCTTTTGAAATGATTACATTTAAGCATTAAGCTTAAGTGATTTCTTTATGGTCACTTAAGATCTAAGTGTCTTAATTAAGGCTAAATTGAAGATTTCATAATTTCAATCAAAAAGGGGGTCCAGAGAACATTTCTAATCTATCTTAAGGTGGTTTACTGAATTTCCAAGGTCTTAGGGAGCATTTAAACACATTTTGGTCAGAATAACCAAAATGCCCCTCTTAAGGTAAAAATTAGGATTTTAGGGTTTACTCATCCAAATTATATCTAATCTATTTTAATATGTTTCGTATTACTTAATGAAGTGGGAAACACCTTTAATTTAGGTTTTGGTGACCTAAATGGTCTTAATTATCACTAATCACTTAATTAAGCTACTTAGGATGACTAGTGAAATTAGGGCACTTTAGGGCAATCCAACCTTACACTTAGGTTATACTAAGTCTAACATGATATTATGAATCATCCCCACCCAAATCAGAGGCATAATTAGGGTTTAATTCACTAATCATTGATT
Organism: Gastrodia elata; assembly: GCA_016760335.1. Classification (NCBI taxonomy): domain Eukaryota; kingdom Viridiplantae; phylum Streptophyta; class Magnoliopsida; order Asparagales; family Orchidaceae; genus Gastrodia; species Gastrodia elata. The sequence goes on from CM028681.1 coordinate 20,846,794, forward strand.
AGAGTGATTAAGGAGTGATTAAGAAAATTAATTATCCAAAATCAACTTTAAGGGTCTAGAATTGTTCCTTAGGGTACAAGGAGCAATCAGAGCCCTTAATTTCATAAATTGGATAATTATATGATTTTATATGATTTATTTTAGAATAGAAAAGGTTTGGCAAATAAATTTTAATCCAACCATTGGATCTGGAATTTTATTTTATATTCAGATTCTTTGAATTTTTCTAATTCAAATGGTATATTGGATCATACCATTTGGATCTGAATAACTAAAGTTATTTAATTAATTCATTCTGAATGTTTATTTAAATTAAAACTATAGGAATATAATTACATTAAATCATAACTATTAAAAATACATTCCAAAATTGTTTAATTAACCGCGGCCCAAATACCAAATCGCGCGGGTGGGGACTCGGCCCGGCCCAAAATCGCGCCTTCGTCTTCCTCCCGATCGCGCCCGCAGCCCTAATTCCCGAGGCCTGCTTCCAACGCCAAATTCGCCGCACTCCGGTCATGCCACACCACGATTTCGACAGCTACATGTTCCCTGACCTCAGACGCGTCGATTAAACTAAGGAAGCCCTCACTGGGATGCTCTGGTTCGCTGGATGCCTATTCGGCCTAAATCCTTCGGCTGGCGCACCTGTGAGGAGATAATTCTCCTCACTGAGCCCACGAGCCACCGATATCTCGATCCCTACACATTTAGGGATCGAAGAGGGAGCGATAGGGCGCAATGAGGGGTCCTGAGATGGTCTAGATCATCAGGGTGCTACTCGGCATTTTCTGCCGTTCAGCGCTTCGACTGGATCGATCAAGTTCGGTTGAATTGATCGATCTGGTTGAACCTAACCCTCGATACTAGCTCACCAACATTGTCCAAACGTGCTTAGGGCCGAATGGACAATCAATTTCAGCTGGAACGCCGATTTAGGCGAACCAGGAAATTCGCCTGGCGGTGCGCACAGACGACGAATTCGTCGTCTGGGTTTCTGCCGGGCCACCTCTTTCAACTCGATCGCTCACTGAGGAGCTAAGGTAGGGTCCTAGCACAGCACCTAGGCTTAATTGAGTGCGAAACGAGCTGAAAACCAGCTCTACTGGAAATGGGAGAGGTTGTACCTGATCGTTGTTGAGTGCACAATTGGGAATATGCAGAGGACAGTCGCCCTTCTCTGCTCCAGGCGCAGCTTTAGGGAACTTGAACACCAAGTTTTACCCTCAGACTCTACTGAAAGGACCTGGTTCACCGATTGGTCGCAGGGGCCTTTGAGCTTAGCAAGAAGAAGAGGGAGCTTCAGAGAAGATACAGGATGAGCAAAGGGAGACATAGGCAAGTTCTAAGGCTATTTATAGCCGCAGAAGGGCTTCCAGAGCCTTAGCCGAGCCAGCAGCTTCGGCTCATGGCTGCGAATGGGGCTCCGAACGGGGAAGGGCAAATCCGGGAGGATCACCAAGCTATGGCGCGAAGGAGATCGTGGGGGACAAGATTCCATCCCCGTACTGCCACGAGGGCAGGACGTTGGGATTCTGTCAGGAGATTCCAGCGAGAACGCACCTGGGATGATGATGAACAGTGATGGGTGAGGCGCAGCCTTTCGATGGGTCTTCAGTTACAACCGGGTGGCCCTGATCTTTCGATCGGCAACGGTCGATCGGGACACAGATCATCCGTTGGATCAAACTGAATTGATCCAACGCTTGATCTTAGCTACTTAAGGCGGGACACGGGAGGCCGTTGGATCAGGCTATCGATCGAGCAGCTAGGATCTGCCTTGGCGCGGGGTGGATTGCGCCGCTGAGGAGCCACGCCAAGATGCGTGCTGGCCACCTTATTGGCTAAAGGCTATGCGCCGCTGTCGGGACCCCGCAGCGGATCTGCCACGGTCCCGACAGCAAATCCTAACAGTAATTTTAATTAAATAAATAAAATTATTAATTAATTAAAATTAATTTAATTATTCTATTAATTCCTATATCCAATTTAGGACCAAATGAGCTCCAAAAATTCCCAAAAATTCACCCTTGGCTAATTAGGGTACGAGAAACTCAAAAATAAAATCAGATTTCAATTTGGAGATCAAAATAATTTAGGTATTTTTCAGGGCTTAAAAATAGCCAAAAATACCAAATTTTTCAATTTAGCTCCGATTAATTTCAAACTTCTAGGTTTAGGTTTAAATGACCCATTGAATCCAATGGAATCAAAATCAAACCTTGGTTTAGCTTAATTAATCTAGTTTTAGCTAGGGTAACAACCTAAGGTTGTTACAGATCCAGTCCTGGTCGTGCCGTGGTCAGGATGAGCCGGGATTTGGCAATTAGGGTTCCCCTAATTGGGTCCCTGGATCGGGACGGAGACGCAGGGACAAATGCTCTGTGCGGGCTGGGTCGACCCACAACCTGTGCTGTGCGACAGTGCCGGGTCTCCCGGGCCCCGGTCGACCCGCGCGGTTTAGAATTGTGCCGAGCCGTTTAAATTAAATCGGAATTATTGGAATTTTTTCCTTAAGGAAAATAATCATCTTTAATTATTGCCTAATTATAGTGGATCTTAATTAGGGTGAATTAGTAATTTTACTTATCCAAATTATATGCTTAGGGTGCCATTAGTTCACTTATGATGATTAGAATGCATATGCTAAGTATATCATTTTTCTGAGCTCTGTAATTCTAATTATGCCTTAATTTTGTTAAAACATGATTAGTGAATATTAGGGATTATACTCACTGGATCTTAGTAAACTTATGCTCTGATTAATTGTATGGTTATTTAGAAATTGGGTATCAAATTTCATGAAATTCTGATGGTTGGATTTATACTTATGTGCTAATCTTTTTTTAATTGAATTAGGGTTTGATTAGCACTAGTATTGCTTATTTTACAAAATTTGAGTATTAATCTAACTTATAACAGTAAGTTAGATGTAGTGAATTCCTCTAGATAAACTTATTAAGTATACTTGAACAAATCTAAAGATTGAGAATTTCAAATATCTTAAATAACTTAAGAAATCTTAAGATTTGGATCAAGCTTTTAAGACTTGATCTAGGTCTGAGATTGCCACCAATAATGCATGATTAATCCACTTATTTGATATTGATCTTTAAACACACACTTAATTTTACTTAAGGCATGAGAAGGGGTCAAACCCTAATCTACTTAAGAAAGATCCAAATCCTTAAAAACTTGACTTAATTTATTTGATTATAAGATAATGAATTTGATATTTTTCCAATAATGCATCTGATTTGATATTAACTCTAAACATCCAACTTAGACATGATAAGGTTGACAATAACTCTATGTGATTTCCTGAATCTAAATCAAGACCTTAAGATCCTTGATTTTCTCTTAAGTAAGAGGATTAGCATAAGAGGTTAATAAAATCATCTTGATTAAATAATTGATCTAAAATCTTAATGATATCTTATGATTTAAATCTCATAATCTTAGATTAAATTGTGATCAGGTGACTTGATCATCTGTTCTGATCATTCTAAACCTAATTATGAAATGGAACCCAATATATTAATATCAGGAGTTAGAATGAGGAGTCTTAAGCATCTCTTCATAAGATCATTTTGAAATAATTAAAGGACCTAAATTACATATACTTGAGGTGGGAGACTTTGTATGACTCTCTGAGGTAGAAGCTTAGAAGATCCCATAACCTTAGAGATTGATCTTATCCCCTCGTGATAGAAATCACTTAAGACAGTTAGAAATATACTTCTTCTTATGGTAGAATCCATATTAAGTGATCTTTGATCACCATTTTGTGAGACCTTGTATAGGACTTACCCATTAGTTTAGGCCTTTATAGTCTTGATAAATCCTTGCTTTATTAATTAGACTTGATTGAATCTTGATCAATATGTGGTGTAGTATAGTATGCCCATATTACCGGTCCCCAGTAGTATTCAGGATTAGTTGATTCATTCTAGTAAGGACTTATGAGCAGATTCTATCCTGCGGGATTAGATGAATATAGTCCCATTAGAATAAACCATTCAAACTTAAGAGTGTATTAAATGGGTACTCATCCCTTAGTTTAATTGAAAGACAAGTTGCCAACGGGCAATGCCTCCTAGCGAAGATCGCTTCAATAGGTATGGCCCAAGTAAACTAAGTAGTGAGATTTACCTTCCTTAAGACACTGAGTATGATTGTGAGTATAACAACTTAATACTTAGCTTGAGATACAAAATCACCATCGGGTGGTGCCTCCTAATGAAGATCACTTTGTTAGGGTGGCTTAATCAAACTAAATAATAAGAATCTTTTCTTGCAGCATGTTAAATATGTGTATACGATCACCCCGTCTAGTGATCTTTAAGTAAATAAGCAACTTTAATTAAATATTGATTTAGAAACTAGGAGTTAGGATCCTTTTAGCAGGATCCTGCATAGTGGGGACTTAGAATTCATTATTGTTTCTTACTAAACTCTTCATTGATTTTTGAATTTTTCATTCATTCAACATAGTGGCATAAGCATAAGCATAAACATGAATTTGACTCATTCCTTCTATTGTGATACATGGGTATCAGTGATTTTGTATGGGTTATGGAATGTGATATACACAGACTGAGGAACTTCAGGGTGCATCTGCATCACCAGATTGACTTCCTAACTAGTGTATTTATATTGGACCATACTACTCATAAGCCTTCAGTGATAGTTCTGAAATATACCGTGGTGTAGCATATTTGTGTGCATCCTTTTGGTGACATATAGTGCATCATATATCATCTCTTTCATCATGGTGTTTATTTTACTTTCAGTTTTCATTTGGCGATAGCTCCACTTTAACTGGCCTTTACTGCTCTATTTACTTAGCATTTACAGTTTTCTTTACTATGTGCTTTTCCTCAGTTTTTTTACAGTTTTGCTTTACTTTTCTATTTATTATGTTTTGTTTAGTTTTGTATAGTTAGTTGCGATGTGTTAGACTTCTTATCTAACATGGGGTACTTTTGGGATTCAGCAATTTGCTAGATCCTGGGGAGTTTGTGGAGACAGGTCAGGAGGACGTACCGGAGACCCAGGAGGAGCATGTGGAGCTGTAGTGGATCGAGCACCTACTCTTACTTATTAGCTCATTTCAGTATTATAAATAGACTCTTTATGTTTCTGCATTTTAAATATGTTTGTAATAAATTCTGGATGTATTTTACTTTTCTTTTCTGAGACGAATGGCTATTACTGCTTGTAATGAATGTATTCTGGATGATTTGCTTTTAGCTTCCGCACTCTGATATACTACTATACTTAGTATTGTGATGTGATCAACATACTGGAAATATTGATATATATATATATATATATTGATAATGTATATCAGGTTCTTATTTACCTCCTTGGACCTTGTATACATACTAGCCTAATATCTAACATAAACATTTCACTCTTATCTTAGGTATTGGATCTCGATCCTACTCTTAGGATTCGAGTCAGCAGCCTTCAGCATGGCTCAGTTCTTACTAGCCTATTCGGGGAGATGGGTTTTGCTTGTATACCCGGCCTTCCCGAATAGCGCATCGCTCCGCCGCCAAGGTTGAGGTACATTACTTTTCTCTTTTACGGGCGGCGACGGGGCGTGGTGTTACATCAAATCCCAAAAATAATTATACATTTGAATTCCACATTTAAATATGCAATTTATAAAAATTTTATAATATTTTAAGCTAAAATGGAGAAAAAAATGCACAAAATATATATTGAATCAATTGAATTAAATCATATGAATTAATCTATGTAAATAATTGATAAATAAAAAATTTCAAATGGTGGAGGAATGGATCCCGTGTGCGAGGCGAATGACCAAAATGTTGCAGAGTGAAATCAAACCCTAGATTTCTGATTTTTCTTCCTTGAGATGTAAGAAAGACATTGAAGCTTAAGAAGCTTCCTTTTCTCAATCTGCTCAACATCATCTCTTATGTAATCAAAGGTTCTTTGATTCCAAAACCTTCATCTCTGGGCCAAATACTGCTCAAATATTAAGGTGTCTTAAATATTCATTAATCTACCTTACAATTCAATAACAAAGTTATTATTATTTGTTAAACAATAGTCTGCATTAAATAGCATCCTAATTTATGGAGCCCTATTCTTGCTGTGGTCATGTTAACATTGATATTAACATAATTACTGGAGATGGTCACCATAATTTGACAAATCCCCCACTTAAGAACGAGCCAGGTTTCAACCCGAGCCATCTTAATTGGAAGACTTGCCACATAAAGCTGTAAGTCATACATTAATATATCAAAGTGCGAAAGCAAATAAAATATAACATCCACATCTACAGCACAATAAAAGAAATAATAACTAAACTCAGTATGAAAGTGCAAAAAAGTAAATACATTTAGAATATTTAATTATTACAAACTGAATTAAATGAAATGAACACTCGTTCTCACAAGTAAAAAGGAAAAAAAAATCTAGTTAAGCCTGAACAACAATAGGAAGGCCCTCCTCCTAGCTAAGCTCCTCTCCTGAAGCTACCTCCATGAACAGCTCTGAATCTGATATTACCGGTATCACAATGCAGAGCCCCAGCTAAGAAAAAAAATCTTACAGTTAGATAATTGTCTAAGTACATTTTAGATTGATTTAAATGAAACTACATATTTTAAGATATCATATTTTACTAAGCATTTAATTATTTAAAGAGGTGCAACAAGTGATAAAAGAACATGATAATTATAAGTAAAATATTTATAACTAAACAAAGTGAAGTATGTAAAATAATATACCTCAACCAGAAGTGTAACAAGGTTAAGCAGTAAATATATAAATAACTGAAAGTACTGAAAAGTAAACTTATCATAATATGCTTATGATCAAATAAATATGTGCTGATTTATAGAAACATAATCTGAACAGGAGTATGAAAATAATGAAATAGATTAAGCATCATAAAACATGCAAGATCTGAGTAAAACTGAATTGAAAATATTGTGCTAAAATGAATTGTAAAAGTGTGCATAAAATAGTAAAATATGACTGAAAACATATAACTAAACAAGCCATTGAACTGAAACTGAACTAAAAAATAACTGTATGTAACAATTCAAGTTGTTACTTAGGTCAATTAAGACTAATCTAAGTCTTAATTATGGTTATAGTAGCTTAATTAAGTCATTTATAACTTACCTCTAAGATCTACATCAAATTAGGGATTAAATAAATACAAAACCTGATTTCTAGAAAATCCCAAACCCTAGAAATTGACTTTTTATTTAGACCTCAGATTAAAAATCTGACTTCGCCATTGCATTCAGAACCCCTAAATTAGCTAGGGGTGAAGTTTTGGATGCATTTGGAAGTCATTGGGTTTTTGGTAAATATTTTAATATTATTTAAATCCCCTGAAAAATCAAATAATTAAATACTCGTCAAAACAAAAATCTGATTGCGTCGTTGCGTTCCTCACCCCTCAATTAGCTAAGGGTGATTTATTAGAAATTGTCTAGATTTATTTGAATACTTAATTTTAATTAATAAAGTCAATAAATATATATACTAATTTAATATTAATATTAATTATTTAAGATAGACAGTTTCCGTCAATCTGCTTATGACAGCCGTTCCATTCCGCTTACGTCGTCATCTATTCCCCGTTTGCTGGCAAGATTGGATCTAGGCCGTCTGATCTAAGATCAGACGGCCGAGCTGCGTCTTCCCCAATCTCCCGTCCGCGTGTCTAGGGCTCGCCACGCGTCGCTGTCCCGCTCGAAGCAAGTGGCAGCCACCGCTCTAGAGCCCGTTAAAACCCCATTAAGTCTGCATTTCTTTATTCAAATGGTAGCTGGGGCAATCAATGAAGGGTAGGATCTTATTCTCCTCTTCTTGAGGTTGGACGCAAAACCCTAATCAGGTACCTCCTACTCTTATAATATCTTCATTTATGCTTTATTGCAAACCCTCTATTATCGTTCATGCATTGTTTTCCTTTGATCAATCGATCGATCTTCGATCGATCGAGTCGCGTGAACCCTAAAAGCGCTGAACGGGGAGACAAATCGATCGAAGGATCTGGTCCATCTGTTAGATCTGATGTGGATCTGACCCTCGGATCTAATCATTTGGTATAGACCGTTCGATTCGCTTGATTTTGTTTTTGCCCATTCAATTTTAAAATTTAATTAAATCATAACTACACTCAGATTAATCAAAGTATACTAATCCGATCTTAAGGAATGTCATTCGACGGATCTGATCCAGTTATCGAGAACCGTCTGATCAGACCCGATTAGACCGGTTCAAACTGAACCGATACATCCGGTTCGCTCATCATTGGCTCGGTGGGGTTCCCAAAATCCACTAGTTCCTTTTTCATTCGTCGCAGTAGAAGAGGTGGGGCCCACGTCTAAATCAATGTAACACATCAAGGATAGGAGTGGGGCCCACCTTCCTGATTGTCCAGTCTGCGTGTGCCCCGCGCCTTCTGCGGGACCCACCACCACTTCTGATGGACTCGACCTGCAAATATAGATTTAGTTTAATTATATTATAAATGTTAAATTGTAATTTAATAAATTCTGTTAAAATTAATTTAATTTATTAGAGTTTAATTTAAATTAATTAAATCATGGAATTTTAAGTGATCATATTTTAAAATTTATAAGTCCAAATTATGCAAATAAATATATCAAATTGATCAGCAAAAATTAAGGAATAATCTGAGACTACCAAAATTCTGTTTGGACTTGTATTTTGTATAGTGACATTTTATGGTATTAAATTAATTCAAATAATCCCAAATATTCAAATCACTATAACTTTGCAACCTTTAATCTAAACATACCGAATATGGGTCTTAAAATACTCACAAAACCCTAAAGAACATTCTAGTAGTATTAACTTGCTATTTGGATTAGCAATTGACTAATGACATTTAGGACCTAACCCTAATTAGCCTAATTTGACCTAGAACTTCAAATGATCATAAGTTGGTCATCTTAGCTCCAAACTAGATGATCCAAACATCAATTTTGATCAGCAAAACTTAAATTTCAGTAATCTTTAAAAATATTTAGGATCCAACGGTTAAATTTGTTAATCATCCCTACTTACCCTAAAACTTAATTAGTGAAAATTAGTAAATTTAATAATCCAAATTGGATAAACTAAGTTTCAAAGAACTCCTAGAACTTTTTAGAACCTAACTATAGGGTTGGATTAGTGATTGAGTGATTAATTTTACTAATCACTCACTAATCACCCTAAACCCTAATTAAGCCATACCTTAGCCAAATAGAGTCCAAATAAAACCTACCACTAGTCATTAGAATCAGTGGATCAATTGTGACATACAGCCACTAAAATTATTCAATTTGGACACCAAATGACAAAGTTAGGATTTTTGACCCTTAATTAAGAATCCTTAATTACCCTTTAAACCTTAGAATTTGTATTGGCTATAACTTAGTCAATACATATCAGAATTCAATAATTTTAGGTTCTATGGAAACTTTAGGGCATAAAATTTAATAAAATGATAGAAAAATTATATGTAATTAGGGTAAAATTACCAATATGCCCTTATAGGTCAAATGCCTTAATTTGACCTTATAAGGATTAATACTAAACCAAAATGTATGATTTTACTGTCTAAACTCATATTAGACAGTAAGTAATCATTCCACTTTGTTAAAATTTAGAATTTAACCCTGAATTCATAAAGATGAGATTTAGACCCTTAAGTAGGGGCAAAATGGTAATTTTACCCAAAATTAGGGTTTAGCATTTTAAAACCCTAGAATCATATTCTAATCATTTCAAACATAAATAAAGTGATTTAGGACAGAAATAAAATAAATTTAATTCTTAATTTTATTTTTGATCAAGATCTCATTTTAAAATCCTTAAGGAAATTCCTAAGTAAAACTTGAGTGTTTCCCTTCCTTAATCATTCATAGATCTTTCCATAGGTTTTATAACACTAGTTAGGATGTGTGTCATGAGAAATACTCTTAGTAATTAAGAGCTTTAATACCTAAGATTAGGAATAGATCTTAGGTTATAATTTATCTGTTGAGTAAGATTGGGTTACTCAATAGGTGAAACCTTGAGTTTATTAGTTTATAGATTTTCTTAGTTTATTTAAATAATTATATTATCTTTGAACCTTAGAACTAAGAATAGAGATCTATCATAATAAATTGATTTATCATTAAAATTTACCTTAACACTAAATCAATGAGATGTGATTAAAACCTTTGTCCTTAAGATGATCTTATGATTAAGAATTAAATTTCATTCTTTGAAATTTGATTCTTAATCCTTTAAATCTTGATTTGACCACTCAAGATTTAGTTTGGGAGTTATAAAATAATAAATTAGGATGATTGATTTACTTATTTAACTTTATAGGTGACTTTGATTTAGTTATAATTAGGATGTAACCAATCCTAATTATATTTAACTTGTATGCTCGTGATTCTAAGTTACAAATAGTGTAGGAATTAAGAATTCTGAATCTTATGTAACTTAGAGTAGTTAGAATGTCTTAAATAGAAAACAAAGTGATATCACAACTATTATTTAGTGTTATTCATTGAAAATTGTATGATATACTTTCATTTTAGCTTTGGATTTATTTACCTTTGGATACATTGCATTAAACATAGAATATTGAATGATCATTTCTATGTTGATTTTGATGGCATTTCATTTTGTTAAAAGGTTATTTGGTGGAAAATAGTTTTATCAAACTTGAGGAGATATGTCTTTTTAGTCTGCCATATAGTATAACTTTACTTGAGAATGGTTTTGAGCTAGGACTACTTTTATAGTGCCTGTAGGATAGCTTTTAGGGCTAGGACTACTTTCCTAGTGCATATGGTTCTGGACTAGGACTACTTTCCTAGTGCCTGCTATTTTTGACTAGGACTACTTTTTTAGTATATCTGGGACTACTTTTTTAGATACTGACTATTTCTAACTATGACTACTTTCCTAGTATATCTAGGACTACTTTTCTAGATACTGGTTATTTCTGACTAGGACTACTTTCCTAGTGAATCTGGGACTACTTTTCCAGATATTTAGCAGTTACTTTTCAGATGGAATCTGGGAGTACTTTTCTAGATGAGCAGATGGACTTTACTGGTGGCAGGACTAAGTAGGAATATCTCATATTTACAGTTACTTTTCAGTTATCTCATTTGTGTTTCAGTCACTTTACAGTTGCTATTTCAGTTGCCTTTTGTTTACTTTACAATTTTGGCTCACTTTTATCTTACAGTTCAGTTCACTTCTTGTTACATTTTCATTTTCTGCAATTCTTACTTGTCTTATAGTTTAGTACGCCTTCTGCTACATTTTTATTTATTGTAGTTCTTACTTGTCTTATAGTTCAGTACGCATCCTGCTATATTTTCATTTTCTGCAGTTCTTATTTGTCCTATAGTTCAGTACATATCTTGCTACATTTTCATTTTCTGCAGTTCCTTTGTACTCACAGATTTGAAATATTCATTTTTTACCCTTCAGCAGTCACTTTTACTTTTGACATGTTAGGATGCTAGATTTTTACTTTCAGCTCCGTAGTTTCAGATTAATTATAAAAGCAGCATATTTTATATTGATCATATACTTAGAAGTTTCATTTATGTTTAGTAGAGTTCTTTATGTATTACTTGACCTTTTCTGCAGCTTGGATTCAGGTATGTGTTTACCTCACATCTTGATAAGTTATAATTATGTTAATTATAACTTTATTACCTTTCTTTACTGCTTACTGCTCCTATGTATTGTAATATCATTAAAAATTAACAATTTATAGCCTAAAATGTACTTAGATGTTTTGTCTAACTAGATTTTTCTTTTGTTGGCTGGGGCCCTACCATTGTGAAACCGACAATAGTAGATTCTGAGCTGTTCGAGGTTGTGGGACCTTCTGGAGATCCGGTACAGGAGGAGGAGCATACAGGAGAAGATTAGTAGTTTCTACCTGATATTGTGAGGATATGAGAGACTTTACTCTTTTTATTGCATAAACTTTATCATTATTTTATAATAATACAGGATCTAACTGCTTTACTTTTCATGTTTATGTATTCTGAGTTGTACAGTTTTTATCTGGATTCTATGGATGTTACTCTTATTTTTCTTCCGCACTCTGATAAATTATAGTATACTCATTTAAGTGATTGTTTCTGTTGCTACATCTTTGCTTATTAAGGCATATCCTCCCTTGATATTTGATTAAGAGGGTCCATTCCTTAATCTAAATGTTAAGTGAGGGTTTGCAAAGTGACGACCACCTCCTAATCCGGGTGATTTGGGGGTGGCCGCCACACTGTAACAACCCAGAAGTTGTTACCTGTCGATTAGTGATCTAATTAACTTTAAATCTCTTTTATTACTCTTATAATAGAGTTAAAAATCTCTACTTCAAATTTCGTACGATTTGGAGACCGTTTGGTAATTTCCAACATTTCCTGATTTTCAGATAATTCTGACGATACCTAAATTATTTAGACTTCAGAATCAAAAACGAACTTCGCCATTGCATTCCTCACACCCAAATTAGCTTGAGGTGAGATTTTGATCAGTTTTGGAGAAAGTCAAATTTTCTTGATTATTTATTATATTTTCATAATTTGATAAATCAAATAATTAAGATAACTTCCAAATAAAATTTTGACTTTATTTTTGAGTATGTTACCCTCAATTTAGCTAAAAAACAATTTTTCAGAAATTAGTTTAAAAATATATCATCATTTAATTTTAATTAAATAAAACTTATAAATTAATCAGATAAATTAATATATATATATATATATATATATACTTATAAAGACAAATCTAACATAATCCTTCGGCCGACCCTATCCCCTTCGCCCGCGATTCCTTCCCCGTCCCGAGAGCCCCGTTTCTATCTTCTTGGAACAATGGACGGCGCGTGGCTTCCACCGTTGGTTTAAGCCAATGGAAACTCAGGTAAGATATACACCCATACTTTACCTGTCTTCTTAACTACCCAAACCCTGGCCGAAATGGGGAAGATCGCACCGAACCTTTACTAGCCGAGCCTCTCCATTTCATTGAGTTCTTCTTCTAGCCGCTTCTCAAAGAAAATCGATCAAGAGCCCTTTTATTCAAGTGATGCAGATCCAAGTACTTGAAGGACTTATAAAGAATTCTGCTTCCGCTTAATTTTTAAATAATTTACATGTATAAGTGAGAGAGAGTGATTTACTTACTGCATTTTTCTCTTACTTTTAAAAAGGTTTGTAATAATTAGATTATAAACTGATTAAGTTACTTTTGATTACATTTATCTGTGTTGTATCTTCTATGTTTAAAAATTGCTTGGGATGAATGAGTGGATTAATCTAATTTCTTGCATTGTAAATATTTGCAACATTGCATTTATATATATCTTCATTTTCATTCATTTAACTTAACAAATGCTCATAAAGTGACTTGACCACTTATCATCAATACTTGATTTGTTTTCTTCTAATCAAGTGTTGGGTATTAAGGTAACACCCCAATATCTGGATTAATCTTCTATCCAATTATTGGGGGCCATTACAGTAACAATGTGCTTAAATTAGTCTTGCCATAATAAAAATAGACCAAAACAAGATGACTGTAGAAAAAGTTCCACATGTATCATCCAATCCCTATAATGGGTGGATCCGAGCTGGACTATAGAACTAGACATGCATTATCCAAGCCTTATCATGGGTGGATACGAGTCAATTCTATATCAAAAGAACTGAATAGAAGATGTAGACTAAATTAGAACATACTCTACTGAACTGATAACTAAAGAACTAAATGTACTAATTAAAGCTGATTAATGTTTATGCATTTTAAATCCAACATAGGATACTCATAAAATATTTTATGTCCAACTAATATATCCAAGATGTAAAGCTTAAATTCAAGGTGTGTGAAGTAATAAATCAAAGTAAGCAAGAAACTTTGCTAAACATATGTGATATCTATTATTATCTAATTTAATTCATTATATCTACTCCGAGATAGTAAAATTTAGGATCTCTAATATCCAACTATCAAATATAATCTCAGATTCACGACCTTAAAGGTTAAACATTAGAACTTAACAAGTTCTAATTCATAATTAGAAATGACGAATACAAAAGTTAAATAATTAACCAACAACTTAATTATTATATTTTAATAACTCAAACCCAATCTTGATTAAGCAAATCAAGATTTAAGGATTTAAAGTGTAAACTCCAAATTGGGGCTTATACTCTAAATCTAAGGTACTAATCTTCTAAGGATCTAAGGGTTCACACCAACCTCACTATAAAGGTAGAGAAATTTTAAGAGCTGAAAGTTTAAGGGAATTTGATCTTATTTAGAAAGATTGAATCTAAGGTTATAAGAAAAAATAATCAAGTAAGAACTTATGAATCTAATAACTAAATTCAATCTATAAAATAATATTATTAGTCTATATGTTGAAACCACTTAAACTACTAAAAGAATTTTAAAGGATTAGGTACTTAAGATATTAAGAGATTTTAAGAAAGAAGGTTATAACTCCTAAATAAGCTTCAACTAATTGAACACCTATTAAGGATATAAGATCTAAGACTTTGATCTAATTATTTAAGATGTGAACTAAATTTATATTTAAGATTTTTATTAAGATATTGTTTTAAGAAGAATGATAAGATTGAATTAAATGGTAAATAAGTTAAACTAATATTGATTTTATAAGATTCAATCTCATTTAATAAATTCATATGAAAGGTATAATAAGATCTTAATAATTTATTAAGTACATTTTAAGAGAAATTTGGACATAAATGTTTATGATCGATTAATTATTTGCAAAAGTTTGTGAAATGATTCTAAGGCATTGCCTTACTGATTTAAAGAATTCTAATGACATTTCCAGGGCTTGGGTTCTTAAACCAACTTTTAATCAAAATGAATTAAAATGCCCTTCCCAAGAGTAAAATTAGGATTTCAAGATTTAAACTTTCAAACTGATTTTAATAAATTTTATAGGATTAATATTGCTTAATAAGAAGAATGAGACTAAAAGTAAAATTTATACTTAAGGAACATTTGGTTAGCACTAACTAGTTCTTAAGGCTAAGAAAAGTTATTAAGAAAAACAAGACTTATAATGGGATTCTAAACTCATAGATAGATTCTAGTAAACATAAAAAAGCAATTGGCACTAAGTTTTCCAAAATTAGAGGTTAAAATAAGTCATTGGGCACTAATCAAGGTCTAGGGTAATTAAAATATGATTAGTGAATTTAAAATTCTAAAAATATTTTTAAAGGCATATAAATGGGTCTTCATCTGCTTTATGAGCAATCAGAGACCTTAATTATGCAATTTGGCCATTTAAATAAATTAATTAGTCACTAATTAAGATTTAAGATATATTAGGCTAAATTAGAAATACTAATTTCAAAAAGTAGAATTTTATTTTATATTATTGTTTCTTATATTTTTCTAATCAAAATGGTATAATGAATCATACAATTTAGATCAGTATAACTAAAATTCTTTAATTAATTTAATCTGAATGCTTTAAATTAAAATAAACCATAGATTTTGATTTTATATCTATTCTATATAAGGAATTTAATTCCTAAATCAAATTAAATTGCTTGGCCCAAATTCCAGAATGCATTAGTCAAGCAAGACTCGGCTGGGCCGGCATTGTCCCACTGCGCGGGCCTGGGCTGACCTGGCCCGAAGAGTCTGTGTCGTCGTCCTCGCCCTCTCCTCGAGAGGCCGGCTAGGGATCGCTTTTCAGAGACGAATTATCCACTACTAGGGCACGCTACATCTTGATCTCGATAACTATACAATCCTTGAGCAAGGGCGCACCGCCTAGACATGGAAGCCCTCTGATTGGTCGTCACTAAATCAATTTGCACACAAAAAAAATATAAAAAAAACTAAATATAATCAATTAAAATTAATATTTTAAATCCTTAAAAAATTAAAAATTATTTTTATATAGCGTATTCGAATTTTAACTAAAAATTTAGGTATGGAACGTCAAAATTAGCTAGGAGGAAAATTTTCAAAATTTTCGGAGCTCAAAGAGATGAAAAATGCACATAATACATTTGGAATTAAATTTTTAATAAAGTTTTTATAAAACTGTATTTTTCAAAATTTAAAAATACTTAAATCAAAAAGGCGGGAATACGTTGTTCGGGTCCGAACAGTGGACACCGTTTCTATCCAATCAAAGCCGTCAGATTAGGCGGGGCGGCTGGGATGCTGCCACGTGACAGTACACGGGACACCGTGTGCCACATCGCAGCGCAACATAACTCGAAAGCCACGTGGCAGCCTGTGGTAGTGCCGCGTAATCCCAATGCCTCATGGCGGCACCTCATTGCGCCACGGGGCCGCGGATCCACGTGATAGACACATGGCAACACCGCGTAACCCGTGTGCCACGTATCATCTCCTCATTGCGCCGCGGGTGACACGTGGTAGACACGTGGCAGCACCGCGTAATATTGTGCCACGTGTTAGCTCCTGATAGTGCCGCGGTGCCAGATGGCAACACCACAACATGCCTGAAGCCACGTGGCAGCACCGCAATGCCGGCGCATAGGTGAGTGCTAGGCGTCCTGCCTGGATTTGGCGGCGGCGGCAGCGGGGTTCGCGAGGGGAGCACCCCGCCTATTTAAAGCCCTCAGTGAACCCGAGAGGAGCACAACATTGGATCACCGGAAGACCGTCGGAGCTTGCCAGAAATCGTGCCCGAAGTTCGCTGAAGGCGAAAGTTCTCGTCGAGGTACCGCCTCAATCGCTCCTCTTTTCTCATATTTCATTTTTCAAAATGCTATTTCACGATGAGTATAGTATGATCGAACAAAAAATTTCGCGAAAAGATGAAAAAGTCACCGGAAAATCACGATCGATGAATAGTAGTTCGCCAGAATTACTGTTCATCATCGGAGAAGATGAATAAGAACTGTCACGTGGCACCCACGTGGCAACTCAGAGTTCCACAGTGCCACGTGTTAGTCAACGGTCTCCTTTCTTATACACATGGCAGCCACATGTAACCCAGCGCCATGTATGGGATTTATGGGCATCCGCAGCCACGTGGCAGCCCCGTGTCAACCACGCGGCCACCACGTGGCACCGTGCCGTCTGCTGTTCACGTAAAGGGAATATTCCCTTTCAGTCAACTCCAGCACGGTTGCCATTAATGAGAACGATAACTTAACGGAAGTTGTTAACGATAACGACAATTTGACGGTTACCATTAATGATAATAATAACTTAACGGAAACTGTTAACGGTAACAGAATATTCCTTCAGCCTAAAAATATTAAAAAAAATTTCAAAACTTCGAAAATTCATATCTTTCAAAATAAGGCTCCAAATATAATGAATTTATATATCAAATTGATTAGAAAAGTGCAAGGATTCTGAAAATGCAATCAAATTCTAATTTCTATATCAGTACTTTCAGAGATACTTTTCACTTAGTTTTTTGTATCGTAAAGCATGCCATTAGCGAATTTTGATGAAATTAACATCGTTATGCTCGTGATCACCCGAATACTTTAAATAATCAATAATTGAGCGAAGAATCCCACACACCAGCTTTTGTGCCTTGAAAAGCATGCCAATCTCGAAATTGAACAAAATAATCTTATCAGGAGGATTCATCAAACTGCTTGCTAATCAAACAGTTTGCTAACCAAACTAAATACTAAATTGTACAGATAACTTAAGAATCACACAAAAAAGGTATCTGATATCTTCTTATATTTATTATCTTGTTTAATTCTTTTGATGCTTTAGCATCCTTTAATCTTGAATTCAGTTGCAATTTTACTTTTTTTTAATACTGTCACTATAAATATTGAATGAGATATCTTGAGAATACATGATTATTTTTGGGTTCTTGAAATGATAGTTTGGGTGGAAAAAATGGCGGGGCTAGTCAATAAGGGAGATAAGGGAGCGTGCTGTAGCCTAAGGGGGGCACAATACAGTATTATATTATGATATAAACTCACACTCTGTCTGACCCTGATGTTCTGTGTTTGCCCAGCAAGACAAATTGCTTACGATTATGCTTACCGATGCAAGACATACATATACATATGACATATTCAACGCTTTTCAATATATTTTTTTATAAACCTAATAAATTGTTTTGCAGGATAAACATATTTATATATTTTTAGCTTGCTTACCGCTAACACTTTTATAAATGCATGTTGATATTTTGTACTTAGTCTATGGGATAGAGAGACGACCGGGGACCAAAGTTCGAGAGTCTATAAATAATGATTCTTACAATTAGAAATATTCATTTATGAAATTAAAGAAAATAAAATACATGAATATCCATATTTACATTAAGAGCCATACACATATGAATTTACAATAGTTTAAATATTTACAATGAAAATTTATTCACTGCTCATATCTCATATCTCTCTTTTCTTCTTTTTTTTTATTACTTTGGCAGATTTTCAAAACTTTTTAATTATCAAAATCTGAAAAAAATTTCAGTTTACCAATCAGGTAGGAGTACGCAAATTATTCTTATAAGAATAATTCTAACATCCTATAATATGTATGAATCAAATATGAAAATAACTGAAAGACTGCAAATAAAGTAAGCATTTTCCAAATTCAATTTCTGCCCTGCAAAATAGCTATGAAAATCAACATATATGAAATAAATTTTATCAAAAGCATTTGTAATAATTAGTCGAGTTCGGAGACTCTTAAGCCCAAATGGGTAAACCCATAGGCATAATATGTAGGAAGCTTATCTCGCCACCCATCGGTAGTTTACTCAAAATAATAACTGATGGTGTGTCTTTCCTCTGGATTTGCCTACTTCCTACAAGAGGCTAAATCCCTCCATATAACTCTTAGGGGCTGCTAGCTAGCCCAATATATACAGATTCCAGTATTGCGTTCCACCCTCCAAAGACAAACACCATAAAATATATATATTGTGTTTTATTCTTTTTGTTACATGCTATTTGATATAAATCTTTTGCAGATCAAAATGAGATAAACAGTGCAAATAATACTCAAATGGAAAATGGCTCAAATAAGAATATTGAAATAAGACTTATAAGTAAATTTGCGTACCTGACTATTTTGATTCAAAATCAACCAATTTAATTTGTTTGATCTGCCAAAAGTAATTTAAGTCATCAATTTAATGCTTTATGATTTTAACATGTTTGTAATAATAGATTTTTATGATATTGATATTTGGATTCATTGAATTAATTATTTTTATGACTAATATTTTTAAATGAAGTGAATATTTAAAATTATATATATGAAACTTTTAGAAACATGTAAAAACATCTATATTTCCTATAAATTTTCTAAGTCCTAAAATTCTTAAAAATTTCAGCAGAGTCTCCTTTGTTTTTGTTCAAATTTTCCAATTTACACAATCAATCTCCAATTCTAAATTAGAATTTAATTCCAGTTCTAAAATAGAGTTCAACCTTTTTTACAGGATTGCTCATTTCCAATTCTAATAATTCCTTAATTTAAACAAAACAATCTACTAATTGCGATTCATACATCCTATAAGCATCTATGAAATAAATAAAGGATGCAAAATTTAATTTAGAAATTTTATAGAAGTAATCATCATTTGGCTTATCAAGTCATAAGTCAACAACATTTAGCACAACATTTCTTTTGATATTAATTTATAATTTAACCTGCAAAAGACAATATTATTAAAGCTAACAATTAAATATAAAAAAATAATAATCATTTGAATTTAAAGACAACATATGATCTTCTAAATACATGGCAGTATTTGTACGTTACAATATAATTGGCAACAATATGAATTTCCATGGCAACATTTTGATTCTATATTGACAGCATTTGATTACAAATTAAAGGACAACAATATTTATTCAGCATTGCGATTATAAGAGGACCAATACATATGCTGTATTTGACTTATGATAGCATTTGATCTTTATTTAAGATAAATAGCAGCACATGTTCCATCATTTCACTTAATAGCAATATTAGATTACTTATGAACTCATTGATCTTTATTTTAGAAAAACACATGGCAGCCTTTTAATGATAATAATTTAAGAGTATCACAGCATTTAGTCATATTGAATTAACTAGAAGATGGCAATATTTGATTCAAATAAAAGAAGTGTCAACATTGATTTTATTGAAATAAATGGCAGCACAGTTTTTCCTTAAATTACATTCATCTAATGATAGTATGTGATTCATGACAACAACTATTCTTACCTTTTTAAGGAAATAAAAATGCTTAATATCTCTTAATTTTGATAGTAACATAAGATATTAATAAAGGAATGATAACATTTATTCTTATAAGAAGAAAATGGTAACATTTTTATCACTTTAGAATAAATGACAACCCTTGGATTTCAATTTATAAATGTCTTTCATTTGGAAATAGTATTTGTCTCCAAATTACTCATAACAACTGAAATTCAAATAACGTTATGAAGAACATCAATACTTGACTTATTATGCAAGAAGCAATTACTTTTGGTTCAGCATTATAAGGGATATTAGTATATAGTTCAGCAACCATAGAGTGCAGCATTATAACTAATTATGCAGAAAATAATGGCATATACTTTAGTATTTGTAGAAGATAGCAGAAACTTACAATAGCATTGTAAGATACAACAATATGAACTCAGCATTTTGAAGCAATTAAATTCATTCAATTTAACTAATATAGCATACAACCATATTAATACAGTATTGCAAATTTTAGAATACTGATTCAGAATTGCAAGGATATGTAGTATGTAACTTAACATGAAAGATGTAAGGACATTTGGTTTTGCATTTTGTAAGGGATAGATGAAATTTAAATAGCTTTATAATGCAGTTTGGTCCCATACTACTACCTATCAAGTAATGACATTTTATAATAACTTGCAATTAATAAGTACTTATTTTGACACTATATTATTCATTGATGGAAATTAGGAATCGCAACATATATTAAAAATACGATCCAACATTTTGCATACAACTGTGGCATAAGTATTATTATTAAATATAAGAGAAACTTTCAGTATTTTAAATATAACAATTGTCAAAGATATTGGAATTCACTTTTCAAATGCATCCCATTGGTTCTGGACTTAACATATTAAAAATTGAATAAATAATAATTGCTTTAGATGATTAAGACCCATTAAAATCGGGAATAGAACTCAAAACACAACATTCAAGTTACCATTAGTGATTGTAAGTACTAAACAATTTCGATTAAAGTGAAGTGTTGAGTTTTCTAAGAAGGTTGCTACATAATTTAAAGTACACTACACAGGATGATAAGAGTATTACATTGTTAAATGTAGCGTTAAGTATGTGTAAGCATTTACTAAGGTAACTATATTCACAACGCATGTCCTAGAGAGAATGAGTGGTGCAAAATCCCAGCTATAATGAAATCATTTAACATCTAGATAACTGTCAGCTAATTTTTTTGTGGACTACGTAAGTTCAATATTTAACTTGTAATATATGAAGATGAATTCAACTAAAGCTAAAACAAATATGGAAACTTTAGGATTAGTTTATTTATGTTTCATTCCATTTTGTAGTTAAATCCATAAAATGAGAAGTTGAGAGATCTTAAATTTAAAATAAAAGTGTATGTGTTATCATTAAGTGATTATAAATTTGGAACAAACAACAGAATTTTAGTTACAGATATGTAATTTAACAATTATGAATCTACATCAAACAGTAGGTCATAATAATAAAATTCAGTTTAGTAATTACCAAATTTAACAGAAACATATACAAGAAATGGCTCATAAGTTTGAATTTAAGAACCTTAGTAAGAACACACTAAAAATTGTCATTAAAATTTGCCCAGTCAGCTTGTAATAGTACATTCATATACCGATTACTAGACAATTGTATATTCAAAAGTTTCAACTTTTAAACTTGAGCAGTAGGTGTAAATATCACTCATTTAAAGAAAAAGAACTCTTTTTCTTAAAAAAAAATATTTTCTCTCACTTTTAGGTTTAGTGCTTAATCCCTCACATAAGCATAAGATTCTGCAAGCTCTCGAGGATTGCACTTCGAGACAGAGCTATAAGGGTTCTTTTCTTTCAACTTGTCTTTTGTAAGTTACGAGTGGACGCTTCAGCTTAACTGACTTATTAAACATAAATTGAATATTAAAGTAAGTATAATGATATTAGTAACATATTCTCCTCATTTTGAAAGTATAAAAAGCCGATTGATTCAACAAATACTAACATCTCTATTAACATTTGACTTCATGCATTTAATAATATTTGATAAGTGGAGGAAGAACTAGATAATCGAATGATCATAACACACGAGTTGAACTTTGCAAGTTTGATTCAACTAATATTATTAGTTCTTAGAAAACATAAAGAAAGTTTAGGGATACCAATTTTGATAGGAGATAAAGTGAAGGAGGTACTTGTATTTGAAGCCGACGGGATGAAGCGGCTCGGCTAGAGAAGCGTTCGACGATTGGAGGTGTCGGCGAGAGAGGAGGCTTGACTTGGAAGGTTCGGCTGGAAGGGTTCTCGGCGAAGGAGGACTTGGCGAGTGGCTGGCTCGACTAAAAGTGTCACTTGGCGAGAGGTGGAGGACTCGGCGAGTGGTTGCGCCGAATGGAGAAGTAGGATCGTCTTATGTGCAATCCATTTGCTGGGAGGAATCGGCTAGATGGTTCCCTCCATTAGGATTCGCTGCGGTTAGATATATAGATGGAGAAGATAAGAACTTACTGGAGATTATGAATGCGTTTCCACAGCTCGGGATGAGAAGGTTCACGGCGAGTCGCCATTGGTCCTTGCGAGAGGTGGAAGCCACACGTCGTTGGTTCTCCTCTCGCTCGCTCAAAGGATAAGAATGGAGAGGCTCGGTCTCGGTCGCGTGAAGGGGATCGGCTTGCGTAACATGGAAAAGAAAAGAAAGGGGTTGTCGGCTGGAGGAAAACAAGATTTAGGTAAAGGGAAAATTAGGTTTGAAGAGATGTATAAGTACATCTTTAATTTATCAGCCGTTGGATTAAAATTAACGGCTGGAATGTTTTGAGCCAAGATTTAAAGTTATTTAAGCTCCAAAAATTACAAACTTGGCATCAAAACGACCGTCTCGATGAGACAAACACATGCGTTTAAAAATTATTGAATTTAGATAAGTATTTTATTTTATATTAATTTTTAAGTGAAAAACTTGGAAAATTAATTATGATAATTTGGAAATTCGAAAATTAACAAAACTTGAAACATAGTATCCTTATATTATGCTTAACTTAGAAATATAAAAATTGCTAAATTCCGATTTATATTTTTCATATTATTAGCCTTTGAAGTTTATACTTCATAAATTTATTCAGGACAATTCAGGATCCCAAATGCGCTCAAATTTTTGCAGTAGGATCCTTTCAATAGGTATTATAAGAGGATATTTTTATTACATTTTTATTTGACTTAAATTGGATTCCTATTTTGACAAAAATTTCTAAGTGATCCAAAAATATCCGGGAAAATTAACGATTTCCAAATATTCTCAGAATAACACTCCTAGCTAATTTGGAATTACTGAGTCCAATGGCGGACTCCATTTTCGATTCTGAGTTTTAAATTATTTAAATATTAAAAATTTAAAAAAAATTCCTGGTATTTTACAGCTAGTGTACCATGTGTCAGCTCCTGATAATACCGCGAATGCTACGTGGTAGACACGTGGCGGCCCAGTGCCACATGGCAGCACCACAGCACGCCTGAAGCCACGTGGCAGCACCACAGCTTCGGCGCACAAGTGAGCGCCATGCATCATGCCTAGATTTGGCGGCGGCGGCGGCGGCAGAGTCCTCAAGGGGGGCACCCTCGCCTATTTAAAGCCCTCGGTGAGCCCGAGAGGAGCACACCATCGAATCGCCGAAGCTCGCTAGAAATCGCGCCCAACGTTCGCTGGAGGCAGAAGTTCTCATCGAGGTACCCCCTCAACCGCTCATCTTTTCTCATATTTTATTTTTTGAAATGCTATTTCATGAGGAGTATAGTATGATCGAACAAAAAATTTCACGAAAAGATGAAAAAATCACTGAAAAATCGCGATTGATAAATAGTAGTTCGCTGGAGTTACTGTTCATCGCAAGAGAAGATGAACAAGAACTGCCACGTGGCACCCACGTGGCAACTCAGAGTTCCACAGTACCATGTGACACCCATGTGGTAACTTAGAGTTCCACAGTTTCATGTGGCACCCATGTGGCAACTCAGAGTTCCACAGTGCTACATGTCAATCAATGGTCTCTTTTCTTGTACACATGGCAGCCACATGTAACCCGATGCCACGTATGGGATTTTTGGGCATCCACAGCCACGTGGCAGCCACCTGTCAGCCACGTGGCACTGTGTCATCCGCTGTTCACAGAAAGAGAATATTCAATTTCCGTCAACTACAGCATGATTACCGTTAACGATAACGGTAACTTAACGGAAGCTGTTAATGATAATGACAGTTTAATGGTTATCATTAACGATAACAATAACTTAACGGAAACCGTTAACGGTAACAGAATATTCCATTAGCCCAAAAATATTAAAAAATTCCCAAAACTTTGAAAATTTATATCTTTCAAAATAAGGGTCCAAACATAGTGAATTTATATATCAAAATGATCAGAAAAGTGCAAGTATTCTGAAAATGCAATCAAATTCTAGTTTCGATATCGGTACTTTAAAAGCTACTTTTCACTTAAATTTTTGCATTGTAAAGTGTGCCATTATCGAATTTTGATGAAATTAACATTGTTATGCTCGTGATCACCCGAATAGTTTAAATAAATAATAATTGAGCAAAGAATCATGCGCACCCGCTCAAAAAGCATGACAATCTCGGAATTGAATAAAATAGCCTTATCAGGAAGATTAATCAAACTGTTTGCTAACCAAACTAAATATTAAATTGTGCAGGTAACTTAAGGATCACACAAAAAAGTACCTGATATTTTCTTACATTTCTTACCTTGCTTAATTCTTTTGATGCTTTAGCACTATTTGACCTTGAATTCAGTTGTAATTTTACTTTCTTTTTTAAATACTGTCACTATAAATACTGAATGAGATATCATGAGAATGCATGCATTATTTTTGGGTTCTTGAAACTGTGGTTTGGGTAAAAAAGATGGCAGGGCTAGCCAAGTGGGGAGATAAGAGAGCGTGCTGTAGCCTACGTGGGGGGAGGGGCACAGTACGGTATTCTGTTATGATATGAACCCATACTTTGTCTGACCCAAATATTTTGTGTTTGCCCAGTAAGACAAATTGTTTATGATTATGCTTATCGATGTAAGACATATTATATACATGTGATATATTCGGCGCTTTTCAGTATATTTTCTTATAAACCTAATAAGTTGTTTTGCAGGATAAACATCTTTATACATTTTTTGCTTGCTTATCGCTAACACTTTTATAAATATATGTTGATATTTTATACTTAGTCTAATGCTTATTATTTCCTAGTAGTAAACTTTTAAAAATATGTTTGAATTAATGTACATATTTTTCTTAATAAAGAGCTCTCAAATATATCTTAAATAACTTTTAAAATATAAAATATTTTTTTATCCCAAAAATTAAATATTAAATTCAATGATATATATGACTAAAGTACGACATATTTTAAATATAAATTAAAAGAAATACTATTTAGACTCACTGATGTGATAACTAAAAAAACTCATCCAATAAAATTTAAATATTATTTCAATACAAATATTAAAAATAATATTTATATTATTTTAATATAAATAGATAAACACTAATAAAATATATTCAAAAATCTTATTAAATAAATTTTTTAAGTGACACAACAACCAGTCTAAATAACATTTGGCTGTAAGAATTCAATTTTAGGAATCCATTAGAAGCAAAAATATAAAGACTTTGACACACCCTAGCGGCCCAGCGGTTGGTATGTCAGGGTCACCTAAAGGCTTCAGCGCGGTTAAGCGTTGTGTCCCGGAGCTTAAGATGGTTGGGGATAAGCAACAAGGCACTCTATAAGGCTCTCGACAAAAACATATTATGAAACGAATCGTTATCGAGGTTCGCTTCGTCATCTCGACCGCTTCGGCTTCTGAGATCCCGATTTTGTTGCGACGACCCCACCGATAGTTCCCTTTCTGGTGCCGGCGATCTAGGGTTTCGAATCAGATTCCTATTCAGGATTCCAATTGCTTACCGGAAATATACTTGTTGCCAATTCCCGCGTTTTCGGGGAATCGAAGATGACGATTCCAAATTCCGGTGGTTTGCTTCCTCTCGAGAGCTGTTTGCCCTGCACTCCAGAGGAAGAGAGAGAGACGATTAACGAGCTAACGGCGGAGGCAGAATCTAATCTGAAGGAAGGGGATTTGGTCTACGTCATTTCTGCTAGGTTATTTTTCTGCACCTGTTATTCTTGTTCAGTATTTTTTCTTTTTGTTACCTATAAGTAATATGATCTCAACACTGCGATAATGTGTACTGTACCTGAATTTTGTTACCTATTGGATACCTCAAATAGGAGGCATTAGCAGAGTGTTATTTTGGTTAAATTCTACAGGTAGGCATTTTAAATTGGGTAATTAGATTATGAGCCTAAAGTCTATTTGCTGGTTTGGTATCACTTGTAGTTGTTCTGCATTGAATTGCCATATGAAGAGATCAATCTGTGTGGGCAAAAAACTAAAAAATAAGTTAGTCGGAGCAGAGAAGTGAATGAAAGAAGCATTAAAAATTAACCAATCCTGGATTGTTTTTGGAGGCTAGCTAAATGCTCAAAAAATATTAAGTTTGTCTCCAATTATTCTAATATATACTTTTTACTGTATTAAAATGGTTCTTTTCCACTCACCAATATAATATTGAAATCATTCATTTTAAATTTAGTTTCCAACAGTTTATATTATACTAGTATAATCCACCTAAAAATTATAAAACTCTTAGTACCATTATTATGATAAATAGTGATGAATCGTTTATACTCTCAATTCTGCTACTTTGTGTCATATAACGTCAGGTATTCCTAAATCCAGTCTCTCCATTTGCTTGTTTCACTTAGTAATTATATTCATAAGGCTTACACTTTCATATTTATTGTTATAAAGTTTGAGTTAATTTGATATATTTGCTGATTTCAATGGTCAATCATCATCTTATTTAACAATTAGTTATTCTATTTATTAAAATTTGCATGTTTTAACCATTTCA
Source organism: Gastrodia elata (assembly GCA_016760335.1). Classification (NCBI taxonomy): domain Eukaryota; kingdom Viridiplantae; phylum Streptophyta; class Magnoliopsida; order Asparagales; family Orchidaceae; genus Gastrodia; species Gastrodia elata. Next base: position 20,874,072 of record CM028681.1, read on the forward strand.
TATTACTTAAATCATACCTTACTATCATGATAGTACTTTATATTTCTAAGTATTTGGTTTATTGTTTGAACCATCCCATTCATTATATGCTTAAAAATGTAATTTTCATCTTTATGTTTATTTTACCATTAAAATTGTATATGTTTAAAATAATATCAATCCATTTTAAATAACCTTTTACTTCTTAATTTTTATATAAAAACATAAATACATACATGTGTATTGTATAAAATAGGAAACTCGATTGAAGAAACTCTCATAATAAAATTTATTGAGTTTAAAATAAAAAAAATTCAAATATGCATTAGTTTCTTAATCAAAATGATGAGCTATACATTTATGGAAACCCTTAAATGATTTAGGTGAATTAGCTCTGTATTTTAAAGTTCTATTATATATCATCTGTGATATGTATTCTTAGGTCTTCCTTAAATTCTTTTGTATTTTTTTTTGGGGGAGATATATTAAAAACTAGAAACCAACGTCTTGTATTTGGGAGATAATGAGAGCGGTGTTCTATTCCTGCTAGGATATAAAGATTCATATCTTCGTATAGATGTGAAGCTGTGTCAAACTGCATAATGCCGATGGCAAAGGTATGTGAAGTTTTTCATGGGTATATGCTATGTGTTGGGTAGACATGCGACACTTGGTGCTTTTAGTTGTTTTCTTAGATTCTTTAATTGTATTTGGAATTCATTTTCCTTTATGCGGAATTTGATTGTTGTATTTGCGAGATATCTATTAAAATATTTCGTGAATTAGAGATCACGTAATTGTAAAGGTGCTTGATGGTGGAAATAATATTTTTAAGTAAAAAGTGATGACAAAATTATTTGTTTTAAATAATGATTTAAATGCAAGAATGATGAGAATAGAAGGAATATAAAATAGATTATCATGAATCCAAAATAGTAGTTTGTGATGTTATGATTGCAATATTCAATGATTTTTAAGAAAAATTGAAAATCTCCAAGAGAGAGACATTTATATAAGCTAATCAAATTAAGAGATATAAAATAAATATTTGACTCAAATAAGTTATATTAAAGATTGTGATAAAAAAATTCTTTTATATTATGTAAATAAGGTTTGTGATCAATTAATCAACTCTCAAATTAGCCGGTTGAGTCATGATAATGGTTGACTCATATTAGTAAGTGGTTGGTAAAACTCAACTGGAATTCTCAACCCAAAGAATTCTAACTCAAATTTTTCGCACAAGAAAATAATTTTCATAAAAAATAAGCTAAAGCCAACAATCTGTTGAGATGGGAGGAAGAGAGAAGTAAGTTGAAATCATAAGAACTTTGTTTATATTGCATAAGTTGTTACAACGTACATCCATATATATATATATTGTGATGTGTAATCGTAATATATGTCTGTTACAAATTTTAAACAATGCCAAGCCTTCAATGGGCGGCCATCAATTATATTCTGATCTTTGTAACTTATAACAATTTCTAATTATGATTAGTCTAGCATTCATTGATGCAGTTATATTCTAATATCTTACCGTAAGGCGACGGTGAACTCTTGAACCATCAACTTATCTCGCAAGTAGTTAAATCGAGGGAATGAAAGTGGCTTGGTGAGGATGTCCGCTTTTTGCTTGTTTGAAGGTGTGTAACGTATTACGACCTCATTATTTTTGACATCGTCACAGATGAAGGGACAATCTATTTCTACATTTTTTGTACGAGCGTAAATGACATGTTGTTGGCAAGAGAGATAGCGAAGAAGTTGTCATAGTAGATTTTTGTTTCTTGCAATTGAGGATGTTGGAATTCTTGAAGTAATAGTCTGCAAAGCCTTATTATTTTCGTAAGCATTGAGGCAAGAGCTTGGTATTTGGCTTTTGTGGAGGATTGTGTTACTGTGTGATGTTTCTTGGCACTCTAGCTAATTAGGGTTTGGCTCAGAAACACACAAAAACCGGTTGTAGATTTTATGTCAGTAGAGTCCTCTGCCCAGTTTGCATCTGAATGTGCATGAAACTCCTTGGTGGAAGGAGTGATGGGTAGCTCAAAATGAGTGGTGCCTTTGATATACCATATTATGCATTTAGTTGCATGAATTGATGCTGTAGAGGCTGATGCATGTGTTGACAATTGCAGTTGCTGGCTTGATTGATATCTGGACTTGTGATGGTAAGGTATTGAAGGAGGCTGACGAGTTGCCTGTAGGTGTGCGGATAGGCGGTAGCGAATCTATCGAAACTCAAAGGTTGGAGATTTGTGCGGATTGCAGTTTTGAATACTTGATATTGAGCTAGGAGGCTATTCAAGGTTTAAAAAATGATATTTTCGGGGTCAATAGTGAAGTTGACAACTAACATTTTATCTACAATTTTTTGATTTCAGAGAGGTAAGCTAGCATGGATTTGTTTTGCAATGTGATGTTGTGTACAACATTTTTGAGTTGAATAACATTGGACCTATTTGTGGATTGGAAATGTCTTGCACGAATCTATCGGGCTTCATGACAAGCTTCAGTGATAGGAATGTAGGGTAAAATGGAGGAGGAGATGGTGTAGAATATGAATGAGATCAATTTTTGATCAGTGGAGGCCCATAATTCAGAACGTGGATTGGTGTGTTGATTTTCGATATTGTCTCTGAAAGGTAAGATAGTGATTTTGGCGAGGTACCGTCTAGGTGGCTGTGAAGATGATTGGCTTTGAAAATTTTAAAGATTTGCACCTACCAAATTGGGTAGTTGTCATAGGTAAGGGGTTGTTAATTAGGTTATTGATGTTATTAATCTAGAACATAAGGCTAGAGGGAAGAGGCAGGCAATGGGTTTGGTGCTGCTTATCGTGCTATAGGGTGATGCAGCCATTGGTAGGTATAGGGATGGTAAGAATGTCTTGATTGTTTTCATCATCGAGAGCTGTCCGTCAGATGCATACGTCAGACAAAGATGATTCTATGCGTTGATTATGTCGGAGACATAGACAGAGGCTAGACGTCTATCAGGCGCAGACACATACGATTCTTTGAGTCAATTATGTTGGAGACGAAGGCGGAGCGTTGCTTTTGTTGAAGACGAAGACATAGACTTTCCGTGCGCGTGAATTAGATGCAGATTCTTTGCGTCGATTTTGCCGTTGATTCTAATACGTCAGACGGAGGCGATCCCGCAGTAGAGGAAACAACGACCTGTCGTGCTGGAGGGTTTAGAGGCCAGTGGTGAAGGAGGCGGGATCAAACCTTGCTCTGATACTATGTTAAGATGAGAGGAAGAGAGAAGTAAAATGAAATAAGAACTTTGTATATATTGATTAAGTTGTTACAACGTACACACACACATATATATATATATATATGTATGTATGTACATACACACACACACACACACATATATATATATATATATAGTGATGGGTAACCGTAACATATGGTTGCTGCATTCTAATATGTAACTTATAATAATTTTTAATTCTGATTAATGTCTAACATTCATTGCTACTGTAATATTATGATACAATCAAACAGAGGGATGAAGCAACATTTTGATTTCTTAGTCTTCAAATTAAAGTGAATATTAGTCGGGATCAAGTCAAACAAGTTGAATGGATCGGGCCAATGCTCCATAGAGTCATCGAGAGCCCTCTAAAAGAATTAACAAAAGCCAACCAAGTGATCAAAGGCTCAACAAGAGCTGAGACTAAGGAAAACATTTTGAAATGAATTTAGAAAAATTGTTGAGTCATTTGTGACATGGCCGAGCCGAGTGATTAATGTTGGGAATTAAAGTTGAATTGGGAAAATTGATTGTGAAGAACATTCAAATCAGACAATGGAGAAAAGAAGCTCCCTGGACCAATGAGATTGTCAACATGGAACAATCTTCTAACAAAGTTTGTTTTTAACTGTGAACAATGATGGGTGGTATAACCCAAGTTGTTAATGAACGACCTAATCAGTTGCTCTGCCAGAGTTTATGCAATTTTCTATTTTATCATTCATAGCAAGATCTTTTTGATGCCTGAGCTTTGTCTGCAACATAAAGCAAGACAAAGACTCATTTCCTATGCAACAATAGTGCTCCATCAGAATTTGAGCAATAGAAGGCCATGAAAGGTTCTTAGTTGGCTCATCCAATATGAGAGGCTTGCCAAAATATGATTATAGCTACCACAATATAGAATGGTTGCAGAAGTGGATCCTCAATCTTGGAAACATGACCTAGATCTGCTTGATGATGACTCAGAATTAATGACAAAATTTGGAGACCAATTGAGAATTCACTTCTAAATTCTAGCCACAAAAATGAATGAATTGGTAAATAAATGCACATAATCATCAATCCTGCAAGTTCAAAAAAGCATGCTTACAATCATTTATAGATTAACTGACGATATGCCTTGAACATTAAGGCAATTTGTAGGTGACTTTCCCATTGAGCAAATATTCAATTGATCTGGCCAACTCACAAACCTCATCCTTTGAAAAAAGTAAAGCAGACTTGGCCTCAAAAGGTGGTTGGCATTTTGAAAGTAGTATCCAAGGGATGAGAAATCAAAGTAGCTACACCCAAAATAATTTGGATGAAAGATCATAGTGCAGTGGAAGGGATACCACCTTGAGTTGACAAGGGAGTACCATTTGTTAAATGAGCATCTGATCTATGAGACGATGCCACCCTCCGGTTCACAAAAGAGCACGCCGGTGGGTTGCCACCATCGCAACATCCTCTCTGTCATGCGTAAGGATGACATTTGAAAATCCCCACCTGGCTGAGGCGTAGAAAACCAGTTCCTGATGGGAGCACTGGCAGAATCAGCTGTAAGTTTGCTGGTGGAAGGAGCCATGCAAGCATTACCCACAATATAGTTGATCATATTAACAACACTTGAAGCATCTTTGACAACAGACGGGACTAGCAATGGTGAATTTGACCTTTATGGTGGCACAGATGTATGCATCAAGTACCATATGCAACTTTTGTTTTTTTAATGATTGAAAATATTTAAAAAATGTGCTATTTTTGGTGTGAAAAATAAAATTTCAGTTGCATATTGGTGCTAAATATTTAAATAGGGATTACTTTTGTGCTCTATAAAATTTTCCATATGTATTGGTGCATCTTTAAAAGTTTTGCAGAAGTGTGTTATAGCCTTGTGCAACAAATTTTAGGAATATGTGCATAATTATTCTGAGTGATTATTCATCATTTAAAATAGTTTAGGAATGGCTAATGATGATGTTGCAATCTTTTTTATTCTTGTGCTAGCATTTGATTCTTGCGAATTGCTGTTGTATTTTGTGGGTGGAGCAGCATATATCAACCCTTTTCCAACCGAATACTAGTGTAGTGCACGCTGTTCTTAAGTTGCTTCCAGTTTAAGTGATATGGAGGAACATGGTAAATTCGTGTTACTTTTATTCAAGAAGGAGCTTGAGTTAGTTTGGATATTATGCATTTTGTGAATTCAAATATAAGAAAGTGGGAAAATAAAGAAGGCAAGTTGGCTCAACAGCTCTATACATTTGTATAACCTACCATCTTTTGCAGATGGTGGAGGAACTGGCAAAAATATGTGGGCTATTGGACCGAACCTTCTAATAAATGCCATCATGCGAATAATGGCACCCTTCAAGACTTTTGCAGACCTGGACAGATTAACAACAATGAGCTCATTTCAGATGATGCAAACGATGGAATTGATCAGCCAATTCTTCGCCTGAATTTGCAAGAGGGATTAGATTATCAATTTGCTCACCAAAAAGTTTGGAAAAAGCTACAAGAATGGTATGTGATTTTCAATTTTGGTTTCTTGGACATGATGAATGCTATGCATTTCATATTCATGATCGTTTATTTGGTTTGTTTTTGTTGTTACCATGAGCTTCCATCATATTGTGCGATTTACTTTTGTTGGCTGTTCTCACACTGGCTGTTGATTGCTTTTTTCAGCAACTTATTTATTGCTACCTCAAATAAATTAATTTTTGATCTGCAACTTTTTTGTAGAATTTATTGTAATTGGGTAACAGTAGTTTTAAGTAAGAGCAAGTTTGATAGAGTAAGCACTTTAATGCAAAGTTAATCTTGATGTACAGGATAATAATAATCTACTAGGATTATTGTTTCTCGAAGTTGAATTACTTTCTGATGTGACAACTGTTCAATATAAGATTTGCTCTTACGAAATGAAAAACAGTTATAGAATAGAAAGTAGGTCGAAATGTCAAACTGTGAAACAAGCACAGGATACAATATACCTTCAACAAACACTTTATTATGATCATGATAAACTGAAACCTACTTTATCAGTAAAATACTGACCTCTAATAGAAGTTTTGAACAATGGAATTATGGAAAGATTCTTAGTAATAAGATTGTTTATAATTCTCTGTTAGCAATTTTTTGATGAAGATTCATACCTTAAGCATTTGACAAAAATGTGTATATGATTATTTTTATTGATATAGCTGAATTTCTTAGTTAATTGTTATCAACGAAGCTGGCTTAAGTATTTTTTACAAGAAGATGGTGTGAGATTAAATAAAAACAGTGTAATGAATGTTATTAAATGTTGCATATCTATCTTGTTTATGCTATTTCTTGGACATTTTTTGGGTGTATGATTCATGATGACAGGGGAAGTGATCCTAATGTGGATATTTCTATGATTAGGATTAACTATCAACGATCACATTTTAGGTCAATTAAAGGCCTAAATTTATTTGAGTAAAAACTCGACATAATTTGATTTTGAGCGATGATAACATTATTGCAAAATTTGTAAAGATATTGAAACTCATTTTAAATTAAAAAACCCACAATTTCTAAATTTATTATTAATTTTTGTTTGATTAAACCTTTGAGAGTTTAGAGAAACAATAACTAAATAATTAATGAAATAGGTTATATAAAAAGTTGCTAAAGTATCAAGATTCGAACCTAACTAGAAGAAAGAGAAGCCTTTTCCAAATTGATGTTGCCCTTGCTCCATTCTTGAATGAGGTATGCACATCCAATTACCTATAAGGTTAAGATGGAAAAGAGGTTTTTTCTATTCCACTTTAGTGATTCTTACAAGCAAATATAAATTTTATTTATAAATTAATAAGATCCTTGGAAGCATATATATTTATAAATAATTTGATGCAGCACGAAGGCTTACACAAGAGCGTGTGTTGACACAAGCATGTTCGAGGAGCTTGGAGCTTGAGGAACTCGGTTGAGTCGTGTTTCAGCTGGTTGGAGGTTGTGTAGGGTCATGATGATTATGTTGTGTTGTGTTGTGCTGTGTGTAAATCTGTCTATTTTGTTTCTTTCAGCATTTATGTTTTTCTTATCATGTAATCTTTTTGAGACAACGACCACACTTAACATTAAATAAATATGTCGGGAACTTCAAAGACCGCTCGAGGAGGTGTAACGAGGCATTTATTGTCTTTTTGGCCCTGCTAGTTTGTATTAGGGTTTTGCTGCTTTAAATACTTTTGTAAACCCTAATTTCGTGGTTAATGACATTTGTTTCTAGAAAATTAGTTTGTGAGCTTATGGTTTTGGTGTGTGGACATTAGAAACTTCCGTTGGTGTGCATAAACAATGGGCTTTAGGGTGTGTATAATTCTGAAAGTATCATTGTGTGTATAATCTTGATCAAAAATAACTTTTGTTCTTTATGTTTCCTTCCATTCCCCATCATTCTATTGTTTTTCTTTCGTTTTCATCGAATACTCGCTTCTTGTTGTGAACCACTTAAAATTTGACCTTGTTTCTCTTTGTTGATCACAAACCGACATCGTTTGGTCAACCTAAGGCCTTCCTGAAGTCTCCCATATCAAATCTACAATGCTTCCATGCCGTCATAGTTTTTGGTATCATAGCCAGGTATTCTGATCACCAACCACAACCATTGTCTCCACCCACCGTAGCGCAAATCGTTGGCCCGTCACTTTGGCGCGACCCACATTTCTTTCGTTCGCATAAACCGTTTGCTTAGCTCACTCCATATTTCAAGCCAGCAGATAAGTACTGCCCCAGCCATACCCAAACTAACTTGGATCAACCTGAACCAGATTGGTTTGAGCTCAACCGTTCACATGCGCGCTAGCGCTACGCGCACGCTAGCGCGAGCGCTAGCAAGCGTTGACACATGCGAACGCTCGCACGCGCACACAAGCGCCTGCATGCACACGCACTTTAGCACTCGCATGCTTGCCCACACACACGCCTTTAAGTAGTCCTCTTTCTACACGCTAATTTTTGACGCCCTATTCTCCGCCGTTCGACCTTAGATTTCAATGTCATTTGCAGTGCTGGAAAGCTAAACCGCAACTACATTCCAGTGGCATCCAAACACAGATTTGAGCACTCAAGAGGAAAGCAGGAAGTTTTGACACATGAATGGTGATCCATTCGCTATCATGCGAGGTAAGTTCTACAATTTTTCTTGTATTTAAAGCTTTTATTAGTGTGGAATTTACTGTCGATATTGCTTTCAAGGAATTTACATATCGATTGCAAGTTTTGTGCTAACTTTGTGTTCTTACTTGGTTGTAGTGAGCTCACGTTAAACTAGCCATCTAATTGACCTCAAAATCTACTCAAACCCTTGAGGGACCTCTTGCGAGCTTGTGTTCCTCTAAAATAGCCCTCATAGAGTATTTGAGCTATACTTAAGTTGAATTTGAAATAATTTCTAGTTACTTAGCTTGTGTTAGTCTAATGATTGCATTACTTCATTGTTTTAAAGTATTTGGCATTCAAATTTTGTGTTGCACGATTATTAGAATTTTAACAAATTTAAAGGAAACATACTATTAACTAGGAACCAAATGAGAATGTGATGAATCAGCGAGTTGAAAGTTTGGAGACTTCCATAGCCATGATACAAACTCAACTTAGACAAATGTTTAGAAACAATAAATATGAAGAAAGATCAACAACCACCACAACTTGATCATCTCGTACATCTAAATAGACCTAGGCCATAATATGATATTTTGTCTCAAGCTAGAAATATACATTCCTATGAATTTAAGCACAACTCAAATTATAGGAAAGGTAGGATTTTTAGGGTAGGGAAGATGATTTTGATGATGACTTAAATGATATGTATCCGAGGAGGAGATTATGAGGTTTAGAAAGAATGATAGCAGATTCACCTGCAAGAATAGACATGAAAGAGAACAAGGTGATAGAGATCTTTTGGGTAAAAATGAAGTAGGGTTTATGTGTATGATTGCACTCACAATTTTGATGATTTTTTAGACTGTATGATCCAACTTGAGGAATTTTTAGAGTGGCACGATTTTGATGACACTACCATCAAGTCACTTTTATTTGCATGAAATTGATTAGCCACACTAAATTATTTTGGAATAACTACTTAGGAGTAGTCGTAGGAGAGTCATGTGGGTAAAAATGTGTGAAATACTACTTGATAGTATTGCCCGCGATATCTTCATAAACAGTCACACAAAGTTTTTCTTTTTGAAACATTGTATAATGTTAGCCACAGACTATTTAAATACATTTGCGGATCCAGTTGTCCGCACGAACTGCCTAGACTCAGGTTGACAACCATCAAACAATTCATGTTAGGTTTGAGGGTGAATATTCGTCACCAAGTGGTGTTGAATGATCCACAGATTGTAGAGGATGCTCTACATGATGGCTTGCTTATTGAAGCTCAATCGAAGGCCTCATCTTCTAAGATCAAACTCTTCACAAGTGGTATGAAGAGCGTTCCTAAATTTAACTTTTCTTCCCGTACACTAGTTAGGACACCCGATGTCTAGTCAAGTAAATCTATGAAAGACATTTGCTGTAGGCAGAAGGGACACTTAAAGCACGAATGTAAAGCTATGTTAGCTATTGTCCAGGATGAGGAAAAGAACAGAGAGATGATCTAGAAGAAATCTAAGGTAATAATGATATTAAGATTTATGATATTGATAATGATGATTTTTGTTTAGGAGTGATTCATTGTCTGAGTACATGTATGGTAGAAGATGTAAAAACATTTTTTTGTATCTCCATGACTTGCAATAGAGTTGCATATAATCTTATGTAGATGGATGTAGCACTATGAACATAGTTTTTACATGAACTTTAACAAAAGCTAAACTTCAAACTGAGACATACACGAGCCCATTCAGTGTAAGTTTGGTGAACCACACCTCTCCTCCTGTCACATCGAGATGTTTGGTGCTAGTAAAGCTAGGGAGTTATAAAGGTAGAAATTGGTATGATGTCTTGCCCATGGATATAGCACTCCTACTATTGGGTTGACTTTGGCTTTTGACATAGACATCATACATTATGGCATGGAAAATGCACATTTAAATACAATACTAAGATCATAAAACTCTATTCCACCAAACCCCATTCTAAGACATCTCTCACCTTCTAGTATTTTAATTTAGGAACACTATTACATCAACACAAAATGATCATACTAATGCAACTTCTATTCCATCTAAGTCATAAAGAAATGGGCTAAGCTTCAGCTGATTACAATTACCATATATCTTTTGACTTCTGTTAAACCACCACCTATCCTAGCCAGGGAGCCTGGGAGTCTCATCCTTGCACCTATTGTAGACTTGATAAGATAGCGAACATTGTGAAAATAGTTTGAAAATTATGAAGAGGTTCAAATGTTACATGTCAAAGAAGTTACCCATAATAGTGAGGAAGTTGCCATTCCTTCGCCAGATGTGAATATTCTTAGATATTTTTTAGAGACCTCCCTTGAGGATCTCCCAGTTGAATTTCCACCCATACATGAAATTTAACACACTATTGATCTAGTACGAGAACCTCAACCTCTCAATTTGCCACACTATTGTCTTTATCCGTTGGAGCAATCTGAGTTCCAATGGAAAGTAGAAGTCTCGTTCCCGAAAGGTTTCTTACTGAAGAATTCGAGTCAATGTGCCGCACAAAAACTTTTAACTTGAAAAAACGATGACCCATGGCGGATGTGTGTTGCCAAAATTATAATAAACGTGCAGCACCAAATTTGAATTCAATGTCTTGAAAATAATGAAGTAATGCAATCAATGGGCTATAACTCAAGCTAGTGACTAGAAAATATTTTAAATTCAGTTTAAATGTAGTTTAAACACACTCTAGGAGGGTTGTTTTGGGGCACTCAAGCTCACAAGAGGTCACTCAAGGGTTTGGGTAGGCTTTGAGGCCACTTGGATGGCTAGTATAAGGCAGAGCAGATTAAAACCATGGAAGGACACAAAACTTGGTCGATATATAAATTCCTTGAAAATAATATTGACAGTAAATTCCACACTTCAAAAACTTTAAATGCAAGAAAAATTATAGGATTTATCTTGCATGAGGATGACTGATCATCGCTCACTTGTTGAAACTTCCTGCTTTCTTTTATGTCAACTAGTGCTCAAATCTCTGTTTGGATGCCGTTGGAGTGTAGTTGATGATCTTAGCTTTTCAATGCCGTAAACAGTTCAAAAATCGAACTTTTGGATTGTCCAGAATGGACTCCGAAAGTTTGTTGGGTGTTTGTGGCTGAATCAGGTCCTTAATGGGTCGGTTCAAGCCTTATCGGGTTGGGCTTGGGCCATCTGCATTGTTCACACTGGTCGAATCAGATGGCGAGGGCAGGGGGTCTAGCTGGATCAGGTTAGTGTGGGGTTGGTTTGGTCAAGTGGCGTGGCTGGACAGTCGGGTTGGACCAGGATGATGGTTCTCATGAAGCGTCACACGGTTTCTGAAGCGGTGTGGTGGTTCGTTGACGTGATGGCGGTGATCGGTGGTAGGGCCAAGTGAAAAAATATGCGATCAATTTTTCAAAAATTTTAAAAAATCTCGAAAAATCACAATGCGAAGATTTTGATGTGTAGATTAACTCTTTTGTACCAAGGTGAGAACCTTTTGCTTTGATACCAAAATGATGGCGTAAAGTTAAAGAAGACAATTATATGTGCATAAATGGACGTTCGACTTTGGAAGGCTTTTGGCGGCTCAAATGGAATTGGAATTGACTTAAATTTTGGGAGGATGTTTTGTGAAGATGTTAGGAATATATATAGAAACTATTTTCTTAAAGATTTGTGGTCATTTAAAGGATTTGTAATCAACAAAGAGAAACAAGGTCGGATTTCATGCAGTTCACAACAAGAAGCTAGTTTTTGACGAAAACAAAAACAAAACACAATGGAATGATGGGAGATGGAACAACACACAAAAAAATAAAAAAAAGAGAGAATAAATAGAAAGGTAGATTTGATCAAGAGATATGCATACTTTGATCATTTCAGGATTATACACACCATGAAGCCTACTGATTATGCACCAACCCTTGTTTCTATTGTCCACACCAAAATCAAAAGCCATCAAGCTATTTTTCTAGAAACAAATGTCATTAACCACGGAATTAGGGTTTACAAGAAATATTTATAGCAGCCAAACGCTAATAATAACTAGCGGGGCTAAAATGATAATAAATGCCTCGTTACACCTCGTTGGACGGCCTTTGATGTTCCCGACATATGCTTATTAATTTTAAACTTTGCTTCAATCACAAGAAGATTACAACATGAATAAAAACATAAATGTTGAAAGAAATAAAAATATTACATAAATGAGATGGGTCTACACAACACAACAATCGTCATGACCCCTTCAACCTCTTGTACGAAGGACTACATGGGAGTGTGTGATGACACGAGCATATTTGAGAAGCTTGGAAGTTTGAGGAGTCCTCGGCTGAGTTGTGTTTCAGCTTGTTGGAGGTTGTAGGGACATCACACGCTCTTACGCTGGGTTTTGCGCTGCATCAAATTATATTATAAGTTTAGATTATTGTATTTTATCTATAAGATTATCCTTTTATTTTATTTTGTTGTATTTTTTATTTTCTTAAAAGTAAGCATAGACTAATCTTTTGTACTTTCATTTAAATTATCCTCCTTTTGTTAATGTATTTATATATGCATATAGAAATGTGTGCACACATGTGTTTGTAGGTATATAAGGCTATGCTATATATATATATATATGTAAGGTTCATCACAAGATTTTAACGAATACAATTTAAATATAAATTTTTTTTAAGCTGTTTATTTGTTTTCGATAGCTCTAATTATAAATATTCAAAATTTTTATTTAGAAAGTATTGTATAAGGTAAAAGGATTCTATATTTGTAAAAGTGTACATAATAGAATTACTCTCCATGTGTAGGTAATGGAAAAATTGCAAAATAGTTCCTTTACTATATCAATTTGACCAATTTTGTTCAAACTTATTAAGCGTGTTATCTAATAGGTTTATTTAATCCAAAAACTATTCATTTTTACATAAGTGTAATTACAAAGTATAAAACTTGAAGCTAAATTGGACAAGTATGCTATATTTATGAAATGCTTATATATTATATTTTTAAGGTCACTTGTCTTAGACACGTGTGCCTATTAGAATTATTTTACTTTTAAATTTTTATATGCAAATGTGTGCTTGACATATGCCAGGTTAATCTTAGTTCTATGAACTCCTCACACTACACTGGCATTACATGCTTTAGTATTTATTATTGAGTGTCCATGCAACATTTGGGGAATTTACGATCCAAAATCTGTAATCTAACGTCTCTTACTCTTTAATGATTAAACCAAAGCAACCCATACGGGAGAACAAAATATAACTTCTTGATAAGATATTACACCTCCCTTTTGCCATTACACCAAGGTAACTTAAAAGGATATTTAAAATTCAGTATTTAATGATTAAATGACTCATTGCTTTGAATGATGCCTTGGATGGGAGTAAGCATGCTGATACACATCCTTGTTTTCTTTCTGCCTCAACATTGTTAGTTCTTAAGAGTGGATAATAGTTTGTTCATTATTCCTGTGAACCATTTTCTTACCTATTTTGTCAACTCCACAACTTTTTAAAATAATTTCATGCCATTTGCTTATTTCAGCTTAATGCTACAGCTTCCTTTTGCAGGTACAAAGGAGGCCCAGAGATACCTAGAAAATTTATATCCGAAGGTATTATATCCAGAAATTTAAGGGTAGAGGTCTATCCTCTGATACTTAAGTTGATAGATGCAAGAGACTATACTCAGAGAATTATTATTATGAGTAGAAAGGTACTTATTAAACGTTTATATGCTTATATTCTTTCAAAAATACCAATGCTCCCACTCACTAGTTTGATTAGTTGCTTAAACATGAAATAGTCTTGTATTACATTATGTGTGTCAAATTCTGCTTGCTTTAAAGTAATTGTCTTTTGTTAAAGCTGCATTATGCTGTCTACTTGGTCATGCAATTTGTCTAACTGCTTATATTCTCAAATTGTCTCAGATTTATGATTCATGATATCTTTTAGGTTATAAATTACTTGGCTTTGTGATGTAGGGATGCATCGTTTATATGAATCTGTGGTTCCTGCATGCATAGTAGCTGCTTGTGTAATACAAAATTTGTATTTATGATTTTATTTATCATTGTACCTTATCTGAACTTTTAAGGATGATTAGACTATCATATTGAAAGCACACTGTGCATATGTATTGTAGCCTTCCTATATACAGGCTATAGATAATATTTTTTTTCTCTTATGAGCATTGCAGTTATGATTAGTGGAGTGCCTCTGCGATTTTTTGAATTTGTTAGGGCGGAAATGACAAGCTGGATGGATTAGCATGTAGTGTGTACAAAAAGGAGGAAAAAATGGGGAGCCAACAAACATAGAAACCATGAAAATGATGAAGAAATTAGGTGTCATGGTTTCAATATGATGAAACTTGAATTCAATCTAGCAAATTAGTTTCAAGAATGGTTCACGACCATCTTTTATGACATCTTGATCTAGAACAGATTAGTGAGAAAGGTTGTGTTTAATGGTTAATATAAATAAAAAGCTAGATAATGTAAGATAAGAGATGATTAATTGTGAGAAATTGATTAATAGTAATGCTAAAAGATTAAGGCCAATAACGGATATCAAATCTGTAGAAAAAGTACATATTTATATGGTAATTTAATAGCTTAGATTGAAAATTACTTTTTTATTCATACGCTATGACATCAAATCATAAACGTTAGGTTTGGAGACTTTCTGTATTTAGAGCATCACTTAATAGTTAGATTTTAAACTGTAGGTGGTAGGAGGCTTCTAGAAGTCACACTTGAGGGAAGATCTGAGTCATTTTCAGGTATACTTGTCAATTGGTTGCGTTTGGATCAGAACTTCCTTGAATCATATCCGAATGTTTATTAAATTGAGCCATCTCATAGATCAGTTTGAGGTCAACCTTGGTTTGGTTTGTAACCATTTACGGATAAGGACATATGTTGAATTTGGATTAATCCATTTATAGAGTTTTGTCTTGCACTTCTTACTATACATGCTAAACCCCAACTTCTTGCCCGTTCCCAATTATCAATGTTTTGGGTATTCAATTTTAGAATCGATTTCCATTTTATCTTAAAATTCTCTTATACAAGAAATAAAATAATGTTTAGTTTAAGAAGAGACAATAATTGATAAAGATACATTAAATCATCATTTGTAAACATTCTTGATATGTAAAATAATTATATTAATAAATTTATAATTAATGTCACATACACTTATAAAGCTATGTTGACACCAATGAATAATTTACTATAGAGGCAAATATCAAACTTGTACTAATTACTATACCATCTACATCGTACATATTTTAATTTTTTTAAGCAGCAAACCCTTTATTCACATCAAGCATTTACTAATGAGATTGCTACTATATACTAAATAAGTAACTGAAGAAAAGTTGGTTGGGACAGACCCACTGTTGCCCCACGATAGAGGCCAGAGGAGTAACCCTGTATTTGAGGAACTGAGAAGTGAAAAAACACGAGGAGATGATGACACATTGATGAGAAAAGGATCTAACCGAATGGTGGAACGAGAAGTTTGCCAAAGGATGAGGAACAAAAATGGTGGAATGAGAAGTGGAGAAGAAGAATTAACTTACTAGAAAAGGTGACAGGATGCATGAAGATGGCATGAACTTGTAATCTCCAAACTTGAGGGTCAAGATCTAACCGAAGACCTGGAATGAGGTGGCCATCAAACTTCTCAAAAGAACTCTTATCAAAATGTTAACTTCATTCATTCATTTGTATGTCATATAAACAATACATAATTGACTCCAAGGAGTGATTATGAAAGATGCAACTTTTTACTTTCTACTTTACATGAAAAATATTAATGAAGAGTCATACCCTTTCATTTCATTCACCACTTTTCATAATAATAATAATAAAATAAAATGACAACAATAACAATAATGAAATTTGCTAATTATTGGCATTCTCTTTCTATTCAATATTAGGATTTTCATATATTTTGCACCAAATTTTAATAATTCACACTCAAATTTATTTTCTTACATGTTAAGCATCCAAACATCAAAATTTTATTAAATAGGAAGTTTGATTTTTGCATAGTTCTTTCTAATGTTTTTTTAACATAAGATTGGGCCACAAAAAGGCTACAATGCAAGGATGGGAGGTTAGTAGTATGAGCTTTAGATTTTTCCCAAAGCCATAAAAATTCCACAAACTTTGCAACTGTTAAATCATGTGTGATGTGCCTTCTCATGTTTGGATATGGCGTTGACGACACAATTTACTTCTTCCTTGTTTGGCAACAATAGCAATTTTTGCTGCTCTGTGCTCTGGTTCTTTTTCATTCAAAGAGAAGTTTTTCATTTTTGTAGGGAAAATATAAAATAAAAATGTTGTCGTTCCATCGATCATTGCCTATTTTATAAGTTTTTATATACTTTGGAAGCTTAATTTGTAAAATAATGAGACTAGGGGCTTAATATGTAAATTGTAAAGATTCAGGTCATCATATGTAACTATTTTTAATGAAAATACTATAGTAAAATATTTATAATAATAATTAAAATTTTTATTTATTGAATAATGTCAAAATTCCTTTTTGAAACACTATATCTAAGATTACGGTTCTCTTTGCTTTGAATTTTTTCTATAAACATATTCTTACAACAATACAACAACAACAACA
Organism: Gastrodia elata; assembly: GCA_016760335.1. Classification (NCBI taxonomy): domain Eukaryota; kingdom Viridiplantae; phylum Streptophyta; class Magnoliopsida; order Asparagales; family Orchidaceae; genus Gastrodia; species Gastrodia elata. The sequence goes on from CM028681.1 coordinate 20,891,110, forward strand.
AGCCTTAGTCCTTTTAGACGGGGTTGGCAATTTTTATAATATCTTCATTAATTAGAATTTTATCTTATTGAATAATGTCAAATTTCCTTTTGAAATGATCTATAATTAATTTCATGGTTCATTTTGCTTTGAGCTTTTTCTATAAAAATAATCGTACATGAATCATTATTTTTGTTGTACATGATCAAATAGAAGCCCATCCCTAAATTCAAATAGCGAAGACTCTTTCCTATAGTTTTTCTCAGGTTTTATTTGACCTCCACCTTCCTCTTTTAACATAGGAAAAATTCTCATACTCAATTTTTGTAACAGGGGCATTAAACGGTTTACGCTTAATGCGCCCAAACTATATAATACAAAATTCCTTGATATGCATTATTGGACCCACTCCAACTTTGCTACGAATGAACTTATTTGTGATTCTATCTTTTTGAGTATATCTACTCAGTCACCTTAACATTCTCATCTTTGTAACACTAATTTATATGTAAATTTATTTTTTGTTAGCTATTATTCAACCCCATATAATAAATATAGCTAGTCATGTAACTGCTTTAAAATTTTCTTCTTTGGTTGAGAGTGAGATTTTTTGATCACACAATAATCTATTTTATCCAACTAGTTTGAATCCTATTAACCACATTGCTCTCTATTTCACCATTATTTTGATTAGTCGAAACAAGATATTTGAACCTTTTGGTCTTTTTATTACACGACCCCCAATAGTTATGTCATCGAGATTATATCTTCTGTTACTATTAAACTTTCTCTTTGTATTTTGTTTTTGATTTACTAAGTCAAAAGCCTTCATATTTAATAACAAAAATACTTTGATATTCTATTATGAAAAGGTAGAATTTGACAATTTTTGAGTTTGGGTTTGATGCATATTTAATAAAGAAAAGGCATAGATTTTCTTATAATGGAAATCATGCATGACACAAATTTTTTGATAAAAAGATTTCTATCTTATTTAATTCAACTTAAGAATTTAATAAGTATACATTACTAAACATTTTTTTTTCTTAAAAATTTTAGGGTAAATGTACTAAAAAAAAAGAAAGTAAAGAATAGTATAATACCCTCAATACATTGAATCTTTGTTTACAATTTATAAAATTAAGACTACATGAACATTAACTCTACATACAATAACAACACCAAGTCTTGGTCTCATAGGTGAGGTCAACTACATGAATCTCTTATTTCCATTGTTCATGAACATTAACTCTATATTCAATAATTAACACCAAGTCTTAGTTTCATAGATGGGGTCATCTACATGAATCTCTTATTTCCATTGTGCATGATCAACTAGAAGTTCTTCTCTAAGTTGTAAATACAGAAGATCCCTTATAATGATTACATCCCATGTCTTTCTTGGTCTTCCTCTTTCACTTTTAATGCAAAATTTATACTCAATTTTTCTAATAGGAGCATCAAGTGGTCTATGCTTAATATGCTTAAATCATTTAAGATAACATTCATTAATCTTTTCCACTAATGGAACACTCCAAAAATGCTACGAATGAACTTATTTCTCATTATATATTTTCTAGTGTACCCACTCACCCACCTTAGCATTCCCATCTCTGGAACACTTATTTTATCAGGCTGCTATGTATAATTTTTCTATAATTTTGAGTGAGATTTTTAAATTGCATAACACTTTAGAAGAGCTCCTCTATTCATCCAACTAGCTTGGATCCATTAATCACATTGGTCTCTATTTCATTAATATAATGATTCATTGAACCAATACATTTGAAACCTCTATCTTCATGATCACATGGTACTTACCATCAAGATTATCGATTTTGCAAAATTAAGCTTACACTTCATATATTCTTTTTTTACATTTACTAAGATGAAAACCTTTATATTAAAGAAGAAAAATACTTTGATTTTCAATTATGGCAGAGGTAGAGATTTGACAATTTAGGAGTTTAGGATTTGATGAAATATTTTATAAGGAAAAGGGCATGATGCAAATTTTTATTTGACAAATAGAATTCTAAATTATTGAATTCGACTTCAAAAATCAAACAAGAGCATGTTAAGCATGACTCAATTTTTTTTTTTCAATTTGAGGGTAAACGTATTACAAAAATAAAATTGAATAATACAATACTCTCAATAACTTGAATCTATATGACTACTTGTAAAATAAACAAAATCTATTACAACATAAACTCTATATGCAACAACCATACCAAGCCTTCATTCCAATAAGTTGGTCAAGTACATGAATTTTTTTTTTCCGTTATGCATGATCACATAGAAGTTCCTCCTTGAGTTATAGTAGAGAAGATCCCTTTTAATTGTTTCATCCCATGTCTTTTTGTTCTTAATCTTACACTTTAACATAAGCAAAATGTACTTCAAATTTTTTAATAGGTGCAACTAAAGGTCTATGTTTAACATGCTAATCTTTTTCAACAATGGAGCACTCCAACTTTAGTATGAATGAACTCATTTCTCATTTTATATATTTAAGTAGACTCATTCATCCAGCTTAACATTCTCATTTCTATAATATTTATTTTATTGATAAATTTTTTCTTTGCCGGCAAACATTCAACCCCATATAATATTGCTTTTTATGATCATTCTTTAGTTTTTTGTGGGATTTTTTGATTGCACGACACTCCAAAAGAGCTCCTTTTTGCATTCAACCATCTTGAATCCTATTAACTATATCAGTCTCAATTTCACCATATTCTTGAGTAATTAGAGCTAGGTATTTGAACTTGTCGCTCTTCTTGAACACATGGTCCTCAATAATAATGTTCTTGAGATTGCAACTTCTATTATGATTAAAATATATATATTTTTAACTACTATGATAAAAATTTTATATATCAAAGTAATCCTCAACAACTCAAACTTTGCTTTAACTCCATGTTTAGTATTATTAATAAATAGATTATCTTCTGCAAATAATATGCACTAAGGAATGTCTTCTTAAATGTATACTATAAGAAAAAGAAAAGATATACAGTAGAACCTGTCTAAATTAATAATTTTGGGACCGCCACTAGTCTATTAATTTATGGAGGTTATTAATTAATAATCTCGGGAAGCTTGCAGGATGTCCAAATTAAAAATCTCGGGAAACTTGCATGATGTCCAAATTAATAATCTCGGGACCGCCACGGTGATACATTTAAAAGTTATCGGAAATCGTCCATTTTTCACACGCCCAACACACCCAGAACCACCAACAACGATGCCGCTTCAAGGAGCAAAGCACACCACCATGACGGATAGCATCCGCATCGGTCTTTGCAAACATCACAGAGACAACCCAAAGCTGACGTAGACCGAGCTCGTCACCTGGCTTCAGGAAACGCACAACCTAATAGTCAGCCAAGGTACCGTTTCCAACACCCTCAAACGGAAGGCAGATTTGCTCAAGCACGACACGGATGAGGCAAACCTTAACAACAAGCGTCAGCGGGCAGTCAAATATCCGATGATGGAGACTGCACTGGTCGAATGGTTCAAAGGCCACCAAGAGCGCGTCAATCTAAGTGGTGACCTTGTGTGTGAGGCTGCCCAGAAAATTCTCGACCGCATTTATTCAGGCCACGATCCATTCAAGTTTTCCAACGGCTGGCTGGAATCGTTCAAGAAGCGACATGGCATCCAATCGTACAGGCGTTTTGGAGAGAGCGATAGTGTGAACACAGATGTCATTGCGGATAGCCTTCCACGCCTACGCGAAACGATCGACAAGTTCGAATGGAAAGATATTTACAATATGGATGAGACTGACCTCTTCTTTCGGATGCAGGTAAGTGCATTTGTCCGCACTTGCGCCTTTGATGGCTAATGCTGACCGCACCGGCAACTTTAAAGCTTATTATCGCCGCAACGTTAAAGCTTATTATCGTCGCCGCTTCAACCGCCTCCTTCTTCAGCATCTGGATGACAAGGTTGAGCAACCAGAGAAGATTGACGTCCTGCAAGCCATTCAGATGGCTGTGCCAGCCTGGGCTACAGAAGTCAAGCGTGAAACTATCCATAATTGCTTCCGCCATTGCAAGATTTGGTCAGAGCCAGCTGGCACAATGCCAGTTCAAGAGGACGAGCTTATGGATAATGGCGTTGTTGAAGAGCTGGTGTCGCAGATTCGCCAGTTTCGTTATCTCAATCCGATGGACATCGGCAACCTGCTGGATTGCCCCGCTGAGCAGGAGGTGGCCTTCGTCCCGGACATCGACGATATCGTCGAGAATCAGCTGACGACAGGGGAAGCCGATGACGCTGACGATGACAGCCAGGAGCACCCAAAGATATTCCTAGCCGAGGCGCAGAAAATGCTTCACACTTGAAAGATTCTGGATGCAGCAGGAGGCGGACTCCCAGAAATTCATCCTTTCTCTCCAGTGCATGAAGGACAAGCTCAATAAAATCCGTGTAAACCAGATGGTCCAGAAGGATATTCGCCAATTCTTTAACAGTTCCTAGGCTATTTCCATAGTGTTCTTTCACATTTTCATAGTACCTTATGTAGGGAATATAAAATTATGAAATTGTCGGGAACGCTCGTTACAATTAATAATCAAATAACAGAGGTTTATTAATTGATGCAAATGACCGAGCTCGGGACCGACCCATATTATTAATTAACAGAGGTTATTAATTTATGGAGGATTAATTTAGACAGGTTCTACTGTAGATTGAGAGCACAACCTTGATGTAATCTATTAGTAACATGAAAATCATTAGAGTTACCTTGCTATTGAGCACTTGTGAGAAACTCATTATACATATCTTTAATAACATCAATATGTGCCAAACAATGTATCTCTCCAAACTTCCCTTGTACTATATCATAAATTTTTTCCGAATCAATAAATATTAAATGATAATCTTTTTTTCTCTTTAATTTTTTTCATCAAGCATCTTATTAAATGTATGGCTTCCATAGTAAATCTAATTGGCATAAAACTAATTTGATTTTGTAAAATATGAGTATCGCTTTATAAATTGTATTTATGCACTATCTTCCAAAGTTTCAATGTGTGACCAATTAATTTAATTTTCTTATAATTTGCTCATCCCTGAGCATCTTTTTTATTTTTTATAATTAGGTACAACAATAATCCATTTATCTCACAATTTTGTTCTTTAAAATGACATTAAATAACTTATTAAGCCAAAACATTACAACCACAGCAGTGAACCAGACAGTTCCCTAATATAATTAGGGAACATGTGGGTAAGTTGATAATCAACATGTGTTGGCTTGTACATGCACGACATTTGGTAGAGAGGATTGCTGGATCACAGAGTTGTTGTAGATGATCGTAATTGGCTAAGATTGTGGAGTTTACATTGGTGAAGAAGATTGCAGTTGAGTTCACATTTGAAGAGAAGGTTGCACAGGGTCCATAAACTTGCAGTGGACTGAGAAGAATGCAGTTCACACTGAAGATTGCATTTGGTAGAGAGGATTGTTGGATTACAGAGTTGTTGGAGATGATCGTAATTGGCTAAGATTGTGGAGTTTTCATTGGTGAAGAAGATTGCAGTTGAGGTCACATTTGAAGAGAAGGTTGTAGAGGATCCATAAATTTGAGATGCTATTGTTCCTTATTGCTTGTACATGCACGACATTTAGTAGAGAGGATTGTTGGATCACAGAGTTGTCGGAGATGATCGTAATTGGCTAAGATTGTGGAGTTTACATTGGTGAAGAAGATTACAGTTGAGGTCACATTTGAAGACGCACAGGGTCCATAAATTTGAGATGTATTGTTCCTTATTGCTTGTACATGCACGGCAAAATAAATTTTCCATTTGAGCCCCCCCCCCGTTTAAAGACTGATGACAAAGGAGTGAGAGGTGAAAAAAAATAGTGTGCTAAATTGGGGCTATTTTTAACTTTAAAAGAGTTGGTAGATTAAATTAGGCATTTTAATAGTTATGGGATTAAGTTGGGCATTTTTTAATTGTTGGGAGATTAATTTGGACATTTTTTAATTGTCAGGGGACTATTTCAATGGATAGCTCTTTTTCTTTATTAATAAATGTTCATGGTTTTATATTTTAAATTTATTATGTTAATGAATGTTTACATTTTAGTTGTATGCATTTTTTTTCCATGTATCAATTATCAACTAGCTGGCATGTTGCCACATCTATATATATATATATATATAAGGTGATGATCCGTTCTCAAATTTTAATCCATTGCAAATTCTTTTTGATTTAAAGTTCCCAAACTTCAGATGAGTAAGGGTGAGGGTTGTGTTAGGCATTTAATAAGCAATATAGAATTATATGAAATAAATTATTTGTAAATAGTGTGCAAGAGTTAAGGCGCCCTTTGGAAGTGACATGTATTGTCTAATTGTAATAAAATCTTTGCAAAGGCTGTGATATTAGCACCCAAGTGTTATGCTAAAGGAGTAGGGTTTTTATATTACGGAAGAACGCGGGTAAAGAAATTAATTTAAGGCCTTAAGTTCAGAATATGTTTATTATACTATAATAGGAAGGGTTATGGAGTTAGCGTATGCGTATAACTGATAAGGAACTAAAAAATTTTATATACTTAGGTAACTAAAATGGTAGGTGAGAAAAAATGATAATTAAGTTTTATACTTTGCTACTCGGGTAGTAATTGACTTAGAAATACCATGGGCATCATTTTGGATAAAAATTTAAAGAATAATTAGTGGATGTTTAGAGGATATAAGTAGAATTACAACTTTGAATATTGTAACTTATTGGATGATGTTATCAGTACTTTGTGTTATTCACTAAGTTAGATAAAGTGTGAATATATAATAAAAAATTGACATTTCTTGAAAGAATTGATGCAAGGAATATCTCAAGAAGAAATATTATTTATATGATATCTGAATGGGCATGCTAAAGTAGAAGAAAATTTTGAGATATGGTGATTTTGGATTTTACAAGAGTTACGAAAAATGAAGAGCGTAACTTTAAAATTTGCTTAGCTTATGATTTTATGATTTTTGAAATGATGTTACAGAGAAGATTATGCTATCACTCAAAGGAATGAGTTTCTTAGAACTCATATTGATAAATTTCTTATGAAGTATATTAATAATTTATATTTCAAAGATTGTATTATTTTTTGAGGAATGTTTAGGTGAGGAGGAGTTTCTTGGCTTTCAAAGTTTTTTTAAATATTATTTAAAATCTATTAAAATGCATATGAATGGATCAATGAACTATGATACCTGTTTACAAGTAGGATTGTGCAAATATTATAATTATTAAGTTATCGATTCATACTTTGAAACTTTGAGAAACAATGATTAAACATAGATTTTTATAATATGCTATAATCTTACAAATTCAATTTGGTATTATGCTTAGTAGATTAATTTATATGCTATACCTTGATGAGAGGTTTGATGAAGAAATTTAGAAAGGATAAAGATTTCTATCTTATAATATTTTTTAGTAAATAGGTAGTTTTGAGAATTTTGGAGAGAAAGTGTTTGTACTACTTGTACTGATATTATTAAATATTTTTATAATACAATAGTAGTGTTTGAACCCAAAGGTGACTTGTTAAATAATTTTCTTTTTATAAATGGACTATATCATGG